>CM045762.1:134786727-135386727 GCA_025200525.1 Camellia lanceoleosa | reverse complement strand
TTATTGAATATACAATTCACATTTCCAAAACATATATAATGTTTAAATTATGTTAACATAACAAAGCTTCAATATATGTTCAAACACCAACAAATAGTCCCGGATACTTCTCATGGACTTCCAACTCATGCTCCTAAGTTGCTTCTTTAATCTTGTGGTGTCTCTGCAGCACCTTCACGAAAAAAATTGTCTTGCCACGTAAGACTTGGTTTCGAGTATCTAAAACTCTAACTGGTCTCTCCTTATACGAGGCATCCTCATCTACTTCTAGCTTGCTCCAATCCAAAATGTGTGATGGATCCATCTCATACTTCCCTAGCATACAAATATGAAACACGTGATGAACCCTGGAAAATTGTGGCGGCAAGGCCAAACGGTAAGCTACCTCCCCAATACGCTCTAGGATCTCAAAACGCCCAATAAACCTAGGAGACAACTTCCCACTCTTCCCAAACCTCATCAAACCTCGTCTAGGTGATATCTTCAAGAAGACGTGATCTTTTACTGTAGCTTGCTTTTCGTGCTCCTTTCGGATACTACTAGCCCTATAGTTCGGACTCTCGTGGTTTTGAATCTGATTCCACAAGTGCAATGTGAAATAGATAAATATAAATGAGTCCAAATCTGGAAAATCTTTTGGAAAACTGATTTTGATTAAAAAAGCCAAAAATGGACTGCTTTGCCAGATTACAGAGTCGCCATCTAAATATTTTTGAAAAATTTAGGAAACCTGGAAGTCATGCCAAAGGCCACTTATCCGTCATCACCAAAGTGTCTCAGCTCGGGGACTTAGGTACGAGAGGGGAAGGTCATGAATTGAGCACCACACTCGCTCGATTAAAGATTGGCCTCTACTAATCATGATATGATTCTTATTTACATTATATGCTCTTGTTCCAATTTATTAGGCTAACTTTACTAGGTGATACACGCAAGTAGAGGCTAATTTGCAAAAGTTGGAACATTTGATTTCATGTTTGTTTGAAAAAAAAAAGTTTTTTGAATACGCGTTACTTAACATAGTGAGTTTGTATGTACATTAATCAATTTATCCCAATTTTAGCAATTAGCCTTCATCCACTGGCATCAAAACAAGTATATCAATTAAGCACCTAGCCTCATGGTATTATGCTTGGTATGGCAACATTCACACTTATGCAGTATGCTAAAACAATAAGTGTTAACCTACATAGTACTCCAAGGCAAGCAAAATATAGAAAAATGAATTAGAAAATATGTATGTTCCTAAACAATACAATGTGACTAATGCAACACACACATTTATGCAGTTTTTATAGGCTCGGCTATGAGCATGGTATATGATCCAATTCAAGACAAGTGATAAATCACGTTTTCAAGCAATGAAATTGAAATTGACATTGGTTAGTATGATGAGCCGAACCCGAATGTACATGAAACAAGTGTATGTGAACATGAGAATGCTAAGTAAATATGATGCTCTATGCTACCATCATAAGCACGTAAATAAAAGGGAGAAAGAAATGGGGGTTGGAAGACAGACACTATTATTACATATTTTCCATCATGCAAGAGGGTTTTGATGGGTGTCCAAGTGTCCGAATTAAAGTAACTACTAACTAGATATCTAAATTATCAACTAGCTATCTATGTTATTACAATAAGGATATTTCTAATAAACAACCATAATTGCAACAAGGATATTATAACAATAAGAATTATTACAACGATGATAATTACAACAATGCTAATAAAAATATTAATCCAAGCAACCATAAGAATGCACAACAATCGCATACGCGGTTTTCAGAAACTGCTTTGTCTCACCCTCACCCACTGCCCTCTGTTTCTGCCAAAAGGTCTCTGCTTACCAAACATTGGGAGCCAGCTAGACCCAAATGAGCTACGACCAGATCTAAATGGACCTGGTCGAGTCCAAAAATTTGCATTTTAGGCCTAACTTCAAACAAGCATATCTCCCTCATCCGGACTCGATTTTAGGTGATTTTTGAGCCTAAATTGAAGCCCCGGAAGTCTACTTTCTAATGGTGTGGCCTCACATATAAATTCTAAGTGGTCAGAGAGATATGCCAAATTTAGTGAAGGCTGCTCATTTATATCTTAACGGATTGATGCCCAACCTTTTTCTCATCCCCTCCTATTTCCTTCAACTCCAAGCCTATAACTAAGATGTTTTGAAAGATTTTTCGAAGAGTTCACCTCCCTTTCATTTATTTCCACTTCGTCCTTACTTGATTTACCGAAAAGTGTAATATTTTAAACGAAATGCGAGCCTCAGAACATCGTAGGAACATTTGGAAAAATATTTTGAAAAAGAGGGTTTTAAGGTGTAAAATAGTTTGGCCAAAATGGGGTGTAAGGTTTGGGATTAGAGCTTGAATCCAAATTTCTTTGCTGAGAATTCAAAAGATTGCACAATGTAACGTTCATCATCGGGTGTTTGGAATAAAGCGCCCAAGTCTTAAGGGCTGTAAAAAATAGAGTGTCTACAGTTACTCCTCTTTGACAGAGCTCAAAGTCACAAAATAACATGAGTGAATGTCAAAGCCCGAAAATGACCCATTTTGACGAAGCCGTAAGACTTGGGCAAACAAACAAAATGCAGATGCAGTTGGTTGAACCCAATGGTTACCTACATATTCCTTTGCAAGGAATCAAACCAGCGTAGTTCAGGGGTAGAATGCAAAATGATACACAATGTAACGAAACAATGAAAATGATATACAATGTAGATATACAACGTAGATATATAATGAAATCATCAAACCACGAGCAGTGCTTACCACAGAAATATCATAAAGGAATGGGGATGCAAATGAAACTACATTTTATATAGAAAAGAAGTAGGCACAAGCTAAACGACGCCTAACATAGGCTAAGTGCCTACATCCTCAATACTGGCCTCAGCGTAGCATGGATGCTTACATATAACAAAACCATGTTTTAATGTGAAAGGGTGCGAGCACATGCAAAACTACGTTTTTCGTAGAAAGAGAAAGAGTACCAGTAATTGGGTGGTATGATATAAGTGAGGAATGATCTGCAGGGGAAAGATAATGATCCTAAATGCTGAATGCAACAATACAAAGTACAATGCAATGAATGCAATGGATGAAGTGAATAAGGGGTGTAGGCTGAACTATGTCTTACCTAGAAAAGGCATGGACATAAAACAAATCACGTCTAACACAGAAAAGGTGCCGACACCCTCAATATTGGCCTCAACACAGCATGGGTACTTACATATGACAGAACCATGTTTCAACGAAGGAAAGATATGAGCACATGCCAAACTAAGCCTAACATGGAAAGGATGCATGCGATAAAATGATATGATGTAATGGATGTAATGGATGACGGGGTAGATGCATGCGATAGATGTTATATGTAATGCGATAGAGGTAATAGATAATAATGGGTATGATATAGTGGCTAGGAAGTGAAAGTACCTTACAGGGGCAATTGGTGATGACTTACGTCATGCTGTTGGGGATCTTCCACTTCTTCTTCATCTACTTTTCTCCCTGGCTATGTTTGCAACTTTCCTCATTCTCGAACAGAGTGACAGACTAGGTTGGTTCAGTATCCAGAATTGAAGCGCATACAAGCTACCTTAGTTTATGGGGTTGCCATACAGATTTCAAGCCGAGGATACACCCTTGGGTATTTAAAGCAGACTATAGTCCCAAAAATTCCAAACCTTTATGTTATAGGCCTCGCCATTCGAGCTCTAGTTTCCACCGTCTCAATTGATCTCCTAGGAACTCATTACAAACACAATTAGATGGCTATACCAGACTGCCTGAAGTCATTTGGGCACGAGAAACACCAAAGAAATTGTACCTCTAGAGGATTTAAGATCTCCTAGACCTAGTGAGTGCACAAGATAGTGTGAGTGAGGTGCACAAAACAGTGTGAGTGAGGCGTGCACAAAACAGTGCGATATAGGGTGCACAAAACAGTGCAATACAAGTTAAATACACAAAAATAGTGCGATGCAAGGTGTACAAAACAATGCGATATAAGGTGAACGCACAAAACAGTGCGATGCAAGGTGCATAAAATAATGTGATGTAAGGTGAATGCACAAAATAGTGCGATATAAGGTGCACAAAACAATGTTGTGGGTGCACAAAATAGTGCAATACAAGTTGAATACACAAAACAGTGTGATGCAAGGTTCACAAAATAGTGCAATACAAGGTGAACGCACAAAACAGTGCATTACAAGGTGAATGCACAAAATAGTGCGATGCAAGGTGCACAAAACAAAGCGATACAAGGTGAATACACAAAACAATGTGATACAAGGTGAATGCACAAAATAGTGCAATGCAAGGTGCAAAAAATAGTGCGATATAAAGTGCACAAAACAGTGCGAACTCAAGGTGCACAAAACAGTGCGATACAAGGGACAGATGTACGAATGCACAAAACAGTGCCACACAAGATGCACAGAATAGTGTGAGATAGGGTGCACAAAACAGTGTGATGCAAGGTGCACAAAACAGTGCGACACAAGGTGAATGCACAAAACAGTGCAAAATCAAGGTGCACAAAATAGTGCGATACAAACTGAAAGATGCATGGTATATAATATTCCTAACATTTCATCTAGAGCCAAACACACTCCTATGTTAAACTCCATTTAGGATATCTAAACCCAACTCCAAACTTGATAGCAGGTGTGACCAAACACCCCATTTCAACACAAAAAAAAAAAAAAAAAGAAAAAAAAAAACAAGAAGAAGTGTAGATTTTTTTTACTTCATTGTCTTCATTCTTTCCTCTCTAACTTCTCTCCACATTCTCTCATTTTCCCAAACACCACACCTTTGCTCCACCCTTATACCACCACCTTAACCCACCATCTCCACCACCGCCGGCCACCTTATCTCACCGGAAAAAGGGTCCGGCCGGCCACTCCTTCACTCCATCCGAAAATAGCACAATAGAAGTACCAACTCCAGATTTTTCTTAATCTTTTGAAGAATCAAAGATTGGGGTTTATTTTCTTGATGGATTAGAGGCTTTTAATTGGTAAGAATCTTTCTCTAAAAGTTTATTTTAAGGTTTTACATATTTTGAGTTAGAGATGATGAATTTTTTTTCCTATTTTAGATCTATTATGATTTGGGGTTTGATTGTTGAGTTTTATACTCTCAATTAGTTTCTATGAATGTTTTACATGTAGAAAAATCATCAATTTGATGGTTGTTTTGGAGATTAAGATTTGGGTTAATCTAGGGATTGAATGTGATGTAAAAATTGGGGATTTTGGTGTTAAGAAATTTATTATATGTTGAAATTGATTTGATAAATGGTGGATTGGGTATCTCTATGTTCTATGGAGGAATTTTATAAATGATTGAAGTCGTTTTACTTAAGTTGTTGAGTTTATGAAAAATGTTGATTTTTGACTTTTGTAGTTAATTGATGGTGGTATTATGCATATAAATTGATTGGATATTTAAAAAGTTACTAACTCAAAAATGTACAAAGGATGTGTGTTGTGGAGATTGGATAAGTTATTTGTTTGGGTGACTTGAAGTTGGAGGAGCTCTTTAGCTTGTCATTCCATAGCATAACTTATTTAGGATCATTTTTGTAGATATTGTAATTTTCATTGAAAGCTTTTTCCTAATTTTAGATCATGTTTACTAATTGTTAGGATTGGAGGAATGTGTCTCTACACCTCTTGGGAATTAATTTGTAGAGTTTCAAATCTACGCTTTTGCTATTTTTGGAGGTGAGTATACTTACCATGGAAATTACCTTATCTCTATCTTTATTACAAAGTTTGAAAATAATTTTTGAATTAAAGGAAATGAATGATACATTTCATCATGATATATGTATAAAAATAAAATCTATAATTTATTGAGGGAAACGGTTGAGTGTAAATAAATATATGATTTCATTTGTATAATGAAGCATTAATTTTTTTATGAGAATTTATTTAAGTTGAGTCCTTCAAATTTTATGATGATGATGATTGAATGACAATGAAACGTTATGCGAGGGTATTTATTTTATTGATCATATAACCGAATATAGCCTTTGGGGCCACAAGGGCAAAAATGCTTTGGGGTCCTGGGAAACGAAATGTTTTAAGGACCATAAGGGTCGTTGTATATATAAGGGGTCCCAGGGACCGAAACATTGAAATGAGAATTGAAGTGCTACCATGATATGTGTTATGTTCCTATGGTTATGTTTTGGGTAACGGTACCGTCACCACCTAAGTCGCGAGGTAACGCGACCTTAAGGCTATGTAGTGGTTCGTATGATGGACATGAAAGCTTAATGTATTGAAAAGTTATATTTTTGTTTACTTTCATTATTCAAATGTATATTTTTTTTTCTGCCTTATGAGATTCCTCGGAAAAATCTTGATAACGTTTTATGAAAATTTTATTTCATTATTTTTATTTTTATTTTTTTTATTTTGTATAAATTTCAGTCCAATTAAGCTCTTATGTTTATTATCTTTATTTTGAACCCAATTAGAAGGAGCCAGTTTTATAACTCCATGGTATTGGTATACTCATTGGGCTTTGGCTCATTCTTTTTAAATATATATATATATATATTTCCAGATTCATAGACTTTTGCGTGGCTCGCCTCAACTTGGAAGATTACAATTTTTTTTGAAGGATCAAAGGTGGGCATCTTGTAGTTGAGGTTTTGCTTAGGGTGATTCTAGGATGTAAGTTTATCTTTATTATTATTTTTTTTTTTTTGTGAAGGAGGTTGATTGTAAATATTTGCTTATGAAGTTGGATGTATTGATGGATTCGTGAATAGTATATTTTATTTTTGGGGAAGTGATGCTTGGGAACTATCTTGTAGCATGATGATATTTTTGTCTTTGAATGGATGATGTCATATATGTTGGACAATTGAAAGGCCTTATGCACTTTTGGTGATGTGGTGATGTGATGTAAGAATTATACAGGAATTGTTGTGTGAAGGTGTTATAGTGTTTGAGGTGCACCATCTTGGCGGGGTTTTGCCTTGCCAAGATTGGGTCGTTACATTTTTGGTATCAGAGAGTTAGGTTAGGAATCTGTAGACTAGTTACTTTAGAATTAAAATTGATAGGGTATTGTAGTTAGTAATTCAATTAGTGATGATGTTTAATAGTGATCTAGTATTCTAAGTTTTAATTGTCTTGTTATACAGGCGTGTATGGCAAGGCGAAAAGTTCATAAGAGTCACCTCCTTATGGAAGTACTTGAGGCTGAGCGAGAGCCACATCTTAGTGTTGGAAATGAAGTTCCACCTCGGGTTCAGGAAGAAGAGATTAAACATGAATCGCATAATGAGCAAACTCAAGAGTCAAGTGCCAATCCAGAAGTGGGACATTCAGATGTACCACCAAGGGCTAACGCAGCTCCAGCAATTTTAGACGCTAGTGTGCAGTGACTTTTAGAGTCAGTGGCTAGCCTAGAGGAGAGGCAAACTCACATCCTTGAACAACATAATGCAGCACAAGCTTGGCCATTGGTGCAACCTACAGAGAACTGCCTCACCACAATTGAGAGGTTCAAGAAGTTGGGGGCTCCATCATTTTCTGGATCGCCTAATCCTATGGAGGCAGAGGCCTAGTTACGGAGGGTAGAGCAGATATTTTCTGTGATGGAAGTATCAGACGAGCAGGGAGTTGCACTTGATAGTTTTATGTTGGTGGAGGAGGCCGAATATTAGTGGAAGGCCACACAACGCCTACTTACAGCAGGTGGCACCAGAGGATTGACCTGGAACCAATTCACTAAGGTTTTTTATGACAAGTACTTTCTAGCTACCTATCGGTATGAAAAAGAGAGAGAGTTCCTTCTACTAGAGCAAGGGGATTTGACCGTAGCTCAGTATGAAGCTAAGTTCATTTCTTTATCTTGTTTTGCCCCTTCATTTGTGGATGATGAGGAGGTCAAATGTCGTCGTTTTACAGATGGGTTGGATTTGGACATCAAATCTCGTATCCGAGTATTGGGAATAACTAACTATTCAACCTTGGTTGATAAAGCCTTAACAGCTAAGAAATATGTCATAGAAATGAAGTTAGCGGAACAATAGAAGAAGCGCCACCTTAGTTGGTCCCATCATGAGAACACATCTAATAGACCATCAAAGAGAGGTGGTCATGGTTATGGTTCAATCAAGAGCTCTAGTGCATATCAAAAAAATAGAGAGCATCCCACCCCAACCCAAAGCATTTCTAATCAGCGTCATGGACAATCTAGTGGGACATCATCTCAGTTTACTCAAAGTGTTTGCAAGCAATGTGGGCGGGCATATACAGGCGTTTGTCATGCTGGTACCGACTTGTGTTTTCGTTATGGCCAGAAGGGTCATTTGGTGAAAGATTGCATAGTTCCTAAAATGACTAATTTGGGAGATACACGAGCTTGCTTCAATTGCGGACAACCTGAACATTTGGCTAGAGATTGCACATGAACTGCTTTATTTGCTAATACTGGAGTTGGTAGTAATAGAATTTCAGGTGGAGGCTGAGGGGGAGGTCAGGTTGGGACTAGGTTTGGCAAGCAAAATAAATGAGGTGTTCAATCCGATAGACAAACCTCATAGGGGAGACTTTTTGCTTTAACTCAGCGGGATGCTCAACTTAATCCGGAAGTGGTGACAGGTATTATTTATGTGTTCAGTAGGGAGGCACATGTACTTATTGATCCGGGTTCTACGCATTCTTTTGTATCTCTATCATTTTCTTTGCATGCTGATAAACCTATTGAACCTCTATGCTATTGTTTATCCATTATTACTCTTATTGGGGATTGTGTTATAATTGAGGAGGTATATCGAGGTTGTGTATTACAGTTGGAAGATAGGGAGATAGTAGCGGATTTATTGCCTTTAGAGATGCTTGATTTTGATTTGATTTTGTGAATGGATTGGTTAGCTTCTTACCATGCTTCGGTGGATTGTTATAGGAAAGAGGTAGTATTTTCCAATTTTGGGGAACCTGAATTTAGATTTTGTGGAGATCGATGTGCATCCCCATCTTATGTTATTTCTGCTATTACCGCTAGAAAAATGCTCAAGAAGGGGTGCCAAGGATACTTAGCCCATGTGGTTGACTCCGAATTGAGTGGTCCAAGATTGGAGGATATACCAATTGTGTGTGACTTCGTAGATGTTTTTCCTGATGAACTACCTGGGTTACCCCCAGATCGAGAAATTGAGTTTGCTATTGACTTAATTACTAGAACTGCCCCAATTTCTAGTGCACCTTACCGTATGGCCCCAGCGGAACATACGGAGCTTAATATGCAATTGCAAGAGTTATTGGATAAAGGCTTCATTAGGCCAAGTGTCTCGCCTTGGGGATTACCTGTGTTATTTGTGAAGAAAAAAGATGGCACCATGAGATTATGCATCGACTATCGGCAGTTGAGTAAGGTCACAGTGCATAATAAGTATCCTTTTCCTCGTATAGAAGATTTATTTGATCAACTTCAAGGAGCATGTGTGTTCTCAAAAATCGATCTCAGATCAGGGTATCACCAACTTAAGATTAAGGAAGAAGACATACCGAAAACTGCTTTTTGAACTCATTACGGCCATTATGAATTTCTTGTCATGCCTTTTGGTCTAACTAATGCCCCCGCTGCATTTATGGACCTTATGAATAGAGTGTTTCAACCATACCTTGACCAATTTTTGATTGTATTTATTGATGACATACTTGTTTATTCCAGGAGTCAAGAGGATCATCAACAACACTTACGGGTGGTATGGCAGACTTTATGAGAAAAGAAGTTATATGCGAAGTTTAGCAAATGTGAGTTTTGGTTAGATCGTGTCGTATTGTTGGGGCATGTGATTTCGAGTGAAGGCATTTTTGTGGATCCGAAAAAAAAATAGAGGTTGTGGTGAATTGGGATCATCCTACTAACGTGACCAAGGTGAGGAGCTTTTTAGGGTTAGCAGGCTACTATCGTAGATTTGTAGGGGCGTTTTCATTAATTACGGCACCATTAACACATTTGACCCATAAGAATACCAAATTTGAGTGGACGGAGAATTGTGAAAAGAGTTTTCAAGAATTAAAGAAGCAATTAATTTCTGCCCCAGTGCTTACTATTCCGTTAAGTGGTGAAGGATTTATTGTTTATAGTGATGCCTCTCATCAAGGGCTCAGTTGTGTGTTGATGCAACATGGAAAGGTAGTGGCCTATGCATCTAGACAATTGAAGAACCATGAATGCAATTATCCCACCCATGATTTAGAGCTCGCAGCAGTTGTGTTTGCTTTAAAGTTAGGGAGACATTATTTATATGGGGAAAAATGTGAGATATATACTGATCATAAGAGTTTGAAATATTTATTCACACAAAGGGATTTAAATTTGAGACAAAGGAGATGGGTTGAACTGATTAAGAACTATGACTGCACCATTAATTATCACCCAGGAAAAGCTAATTTGGTGGCCGATGCTCTTAGCTGAAAATCTACAGGGAGATTAACTCATATTCAGGGAATTTCATTTAGTCTCTTACATGAAATAAAATCTATTGGAGTTGATCTAGCAGTTGGGAAGTCAGGATCCTTGTTAGCTACAATTAAAGTGAGACCATTGTTGGTGGATCGCATTCGAGAAGCCCAAGGGAAAGACTCAGTTTTGGAGAAGACACGAGCTCGAGTGAAATATGGTACTCTATCAGACTTTATTATCAAAGAAGATGGTGTGTTAATGTTTAAAAATCGGTTATGTGTTCCAAATGAGCCTGAGATAAAAAGGGAGATATTAGATGAGGCCCATAATTCACCTTATGCAATGCATCCGGGGAGTACAAAGATGTATCGAAATTTAAGAGAAAGTTATTGGTGGCCAAATATGAAAAGTGAGATAGCAGAATTGTGTCAAGGTGTTTGGTATGTCAGCAGATTAAAACAGAGCATCAACGCCCAACCGGTTTACTTCAACCTCTTCCTATACCTGAATGGAAATGGGAGCATATCGCCATGGATTTTGTTTCGGGCCTTCCTTGCACACAGAAGGGGCATGGCTTTATTTGGTTTGTTGTAGATAGGTTGACCAAATCAGCACACTTTTTGGCTACTAAGAAAAACTTTTCACTTGATTGATTAGCAAAACTTTATGTGGATGAAATTGTGAGATTGCATGGTGTGACGATAACTATTGTTTCAGACAGAGACTTACGCTTCACATCCCACTTTTGGCCTAGTCTTCAAAATGCCTTGGGTACTAAATTGAGATTCAGTATAGCTTTTCACCCCCAAACCGATGGGCAATCCGAGAGGACAATTCAAACTTTAGAAGACATGTTGAGAGCTTGTGTCCTAGATTTTTGAGGTAGCTGGGATGAGCACTTGACCTTAATAGAATTTGCATATAATAATAGTTACCAATCAAGTATTGGAATGGCTCCCTATAAAGCTTTATATGGGCGAAGATGTAGAACTCCAGTGTGTTGGGATTGTTCAAATTACTCCAGTGTGTTGGGATTTTTGAGGTAGCTGGGATTGTTTGATTGGAGAGAGAAAATTGTTAGGGCCAGAGATTGTTCAAATTACTACTGATAAAGTGCATATTATTTGAGAAAGGTTGAAGGCGGCTCAAAGTAGACAAAAGAGCTATGCAGATAATCGGAGGAGGGATTTGGAATTTCAAGTGGGAGATCATGTATTTTAACGAATCTCGCCATGGAAGGGAGTGATGCAATTTGGTAAGAAAGGCAAACTAAGTTCAAGGTTTATTAGGCCATTTGACATACTAGAGCGCATTGACAAGACTGCTTATCGTTTGGCCTTACCACCAAGTCTATCTCGCATTCATAATGTGTTTCATGTATCCATGTTGAGGAAGTACATGCCTGACCCATCACACATGTTAGATTTCCAACCAATCCAACTCAAGGATGATTTGTCTTATGACGAGGAAGCCATAGAGATTGTGGACAGGAAAGATCAAGTACTACGTTCCGAGACTATACCACTAGTAAAAGTATTGTGGAAAAATCATGCTTTGGAGGAAGCTACATGGGAGCGGGAGGATGATATGAAGATTCGATAGCCACATCTTTTTCAAGATATGAACTAGACTAAATAAATAAATAAATTTCGTGAACGAAATTTTCCTTTAGGGGGGTAGAATTATAATATGCCCAACATTTCATCTAGAGCCAAACACACTCCTATGTTAAACTCCATTTAGGATATCTAAACCCAACTCCAAACTTGATAGTAGGTGTGACCAAACACCCCATTTCAAGACAAAAAAGAAAAAAAAGAAAAAAAAAAGAATTGCAGATTTTTTTTACTTCATTGTCTTCGATCTTCCCTCTCTAACTTCTCTCCACATTCTCTCTCAATTTCCTTTAATTTCTTGGTGGCCAAACACCACATCTTTGCTCCACCCTTACACCACCACCTAAACCCACCATCTCCACCACCGCTGGCCACCTTATCTCACCGGAAAAAGGGTTCGGTCAGCCACTCCTTCACTCCATCCGAAAATAGCACAATAGAAGCACCAACTCTAGATTTTTCTTAATCTTTTGAAGAATCAAAGCTTGGGGTTTATTTTCTTTATGGATTAGAGGCCTTTAATTGGTAAGAATCTTTCTCTAAAAGTTTAGTTTAAGGTTTTACATATTTTGAGTTAGAGATAATGAATTTTTTCCCCTATTTTAGATCTATTATGATTTGGGGTTTGATTGTTGAGTTTTATACTCTCAATTAGTTTCTATGAATGTTTTACATGTAGAAAAATCATCAATTTGATGGTTGTTTTGGAGATTAGGGCCTCGTTTGGCAAATGGCTTTTTTAGTCAAAAAGCCAAAAAGTTACTAGAAAAACGAAAAAGCTAACAACTCATACTAAAAAAATCAAAGATTTCATTTTCTCTTTACTTTTTGCACATATTTTCATTAAAAGCCAAAAAGTCATCCCAAACATACTAGTTTTGTTTATATCACTTTTTGGCCAAAAAGGTAAAAATTTACTAAAAAAACCTGTTCCCAAATGAGGCCTAAGATTTGGGTTAGTTTAGGGTTTGAATGTGATGTAAAAATTGGGGATTTTGGTGCTAGGAAATTTATATGTTGAAATTGATTTGATAAATGGTGGATTGGGTATCTGTATGTTCTATGGAGGAATTTTATAAATGATTGAAGTCGTTTTACTTAAGTTGTTGAGTTTATGAAAAATGTTGATTTTTGACTTTTGTAGTTAATTGATGGTGGTATTGTGCATATAAATTGATTGAACATTTAAAAAGTTACTAACTCAAAAATGTACAAATGATGGGTGTTGTGGAGATTGGATAAGTTATTTGTTTGGGTGACTTGAAATTGGAGGAGTTCTTTAGCTTGTCATTCCATAGCATAACTTATTTAGGATCATTTTTGTAGATATTGTAATTTTTATTGAAAGCTTTTTCCTAATTTTAGATCCTGTTTACTAATTGTTAGGATTGGAGGAATGCGTCTCTACACCTCTTGGGAATTAATTTGTAGAGTTTCAAATCTACGCTTTTGCTATTTTTGGAGGTGAGTATACTTACCATGGAAATTACCTTACCTCTATCTTTATTACAAAGTTTGAAAATAATTTTCGAATTAAAGGAAGTGAATGATACATTTCATCATGATATATGTATAAAAAGAAAATCTATAAATTTATTGAGGCCAAGGCTTGAGTTTAAATAAATATATGATTTCATTTGTATAATGAAGCATTAAATTTTTTTTATGAGAATTTATTTAAGTTGAGTCCTTCAAATTTTATGATGATGATGATTGAATGACAATGAAACGTTATGCGAGGATATTTATTTTATTGATCATATAACTGAATATAGCCTTTGGATATTTATTTTTTTTATCTTTAATATTATTTGCTTATGAAGTTGGATGTATTGATGGATTTGTGAATAGTATGTTTTATTTTTTGGGAAGTGATGCTTGGGAACTATCGTGTAGCATGATGATATTTTTGTCTTTGAATGGATCATCTCATATATGTTGGACAATTGAAAGGTCTTATGTACTTTTGAAAGCCGTCTTGTGCTTGCCAAAATGATCACCTAAAGGTGAAGAGCATCTCCAGTACAATGCAGAATACCACGCGCAATTCTGAATCTATCTTCGCAAGTTTTGCAAAAGAAACAACTTTAAACTTCTGAAATCATGAAAGGCTTTGCGCCGATAAGTTAGAATTGCTCAAACCATTTGAGGGATCCTTCTCAGTACTCAAGCTTATTAACAGAATCTCACAATTCTTTTTTGAAGCTTCTTATTTTTTATTTTTTATTTTTTTTAAAAGGTCACACATGCATTACTATAGGCATAATAAAATGATCAAAAACTTGAGTCCCGCTTTCTTATAAAGACGAAGACCTGAGGGTACACAAAAGTGACTCAAAGGAAAAGACTTAACTGATGCAACAACGTGAGAAAAAACAAAGAAAATAAAACTCACAACTCAACTATTTACAGGACACAACTCAAAAAAAAAAAAAAAAAAAAAAAAAAAAAAAAAAAAAAAAATCAGCACCTTGGAGACAAAAGGGGTTTTCATTCTCCAAGTCCATCTGCAAAATTCAAAAACAACTTCAAGTAGCCCACGGGAGGGTTCAAACAAGCCTTCAATTCATCAATACTAACATCCACACCCAGTAGGATTTATTTCAAACTTTCGAATTGAGTCTCACAGATTGAGTCTCACAATTATCCTAGTTATCCCCGTACATCTCCTTGGCCGTGCTAGCTGGGGTCAATGTTGGTTGTTGGCAAACCACGGATGGGATTTATGCTATGGGGTGGCAATTTATTGCAGTTAGGGAGAGGTTTATTGACAGCTTTGGGTTTTGGTGGGGTGATGACCTTATTATCAATCAAGTCTTGAATTTCATGGCGATGGCGAAAGTAGCAGTCAGTATGATGACCGTACTGCTGATGGAATGTGCAATATTGGGTAGGGTCATGTCTAGGTGGGAAAGGGTTAGGGAGAGGTCGAGGATTGAGTGGTTTGAGATGCCTTTTCTCTATCAGTACCTTCAAGGAGAGGGTTGGGCTCAAATGAAAATGAGCGAAGGTTCATTTTTGGGAAGAAGAAGCATCAAGTTTAAAAACATTGGCAAATGGGTTGGCGGGTGTTGGCTGGGTATTCATGGGCTTGGGACGGGAATCAGGATTAGTGTTTCTAGTAAAGACTGTGACACCAAGTGTCATCCACAGTCTTTGCAACGATTGCGAGCA
Organism: Camellia lanceoleosa; assembly: GCA_025200525.1. Lineage (NCBI taxonomy): Eukaryota > Viridiplantae > Streptophyta > Magnoliopsida > Ericales > Theaceae > Camellia > Camellia lanceoleosa. The sequence goes on along the minus strand of CM045762.1, from coordinate 135,371,477 downwards.
CTTGCTGCTTGTTTAATCCTTTGACCTTCAAAGTCTCAATAGCCCACTAAAGATGTGCATAGGGATCAATACTTGCCCCGACTTTATTCTTACCACTTACTTTAGCTTGGCCAAGGGGTTGGGTGGCTATATCGAAGCGGGGCCTATTTGTTATTAGTATGTCATCACCTAGACTTGAGATAGCTTTGGGATGGCCCTTTCCAACTGTAGCTCGCCCCAAGATTGGGGAACTTTTTGATGTGAATCTTTTGGCATATGATGTGGTTGATAATGGAGCCAAGACCCCAATGGCTAAATCTGCCATAGTTCTCTGAAGATCTTCAATCATGCCCAACAACTCAAGAGTAGTGGGTCGGTTATTGGTGCCTACAGTGTATTTGAACCGACTTGGTCTTGATGAATTGGTTGGGTTAGACTCTTCGGAGTAGGCTAGACTAGTTCAAGTTTATGTTTTGGGTTTTGAGATGATTGGGGTTCAAGTGTATCCATCATGCACAAGTCCGTGCTTTCTGGAATGAATGCCTCAGGATTAGGTGAATGGGTTGGGGTGATGTATATGTTGGGTTGAAGGTAGGAGGTAGTGTATGGATGAGTTACTTGGTCATGGTTGGGAAGTGGGTTGGTGGTAACATTGGGTTCTTAAGGTGGAGCTATTGTCTAGTTGTTGACGAGATTTTAAACCTCATGACGAATGTGGTAGCAACGATTGGTGCCATGACTGTGCTATTGATGGTATGCACAGTATTTGGTGGGGTTATGTCTAGTAGGGAGTGGGTCAAGAAAAGGTTGGGGATAAAGGGGTTTGAGATACCCTCTTTCCATCAGGACTTTTAGTGCGCTAGTTAGGCTCATATGGAGGGAGGTGAAAGTTCTGCCTTGAGCTCGGGTTGGGTTGGTGTAGACGTCCCCGAACGCCCCGGGAGGGTGAGTCCCGTTTTGTTCTTTTTGGGGTTACTATAGTTCAGGACTCAAATGTCACAGTTCTTAATCTGAACCAAAGAGTCCAAATCCGCCAAATCGTTTTGAGAAAAACAGATTTTTTAGAAAGAAGTGCCAAACATGGACTGCTTCGCCAGATACAGAGTCGCCACCTAAATATTTTATTTTTGAGAAATTTAGGAAACCCTGACTCGTTGCCTAAGGCCACGTGTCCGTCATCACCAAAGTTGCCTCGGCTCGAGAAATTGGGTACGATTGGGGAAGGTCAGCTATGAGCACCCCCTCTCGCCCGATCAAAGATCGGCCCCTACTAACCATGATATTAAGTTTTGAAAACATTGTGTGTTTTTATTCCAGTTATTAGCCTAGATTTACTATGTGATGCGCACAGTATACAAGTATAGACGAAGTCGCCCGAATTGGAACAAAACATTTCATGTTTGTTTTTGAAAGATGGTTTGCTACTCGCAAGTAGGCTTAAAATGCAGATTTTACCACCCTCAGGTGGGCTTAGAAAACATGGTTTTGCCACTATCTAGTGGGCTTAAAACTCACAATCAATGCATTACTCCAATTCAGATAACCCAACCTTCACCCACAGGCATTCAGGCAGTTATAACACATAAGCATATAGCCTCATGGTAAGCATGCTATCATGGCAGTCACTCACACGCATGCAAGGATGCTAAAGCGTAAAAACTCACTGAGTACTCCAAGCCAAAACATAAGCTGATTAGAAATCCATGCGTGATCCTAACTATACAGAACTGCCTAATGCAACACATGCAAAAATGCAACTATAGCAGGCTCGGCTATTCTAAACATGGCATATGGAATGCTACAGCTAACACGTATTCAACTTGAAATTGAAATACAAATGCAGTTAGTATGATGCGCCGAGCTCGGTGCATCCAAAACAAATGAATGAATGCAAACATGCTATCATACTGTATGCTAATTGAAACATGCCCTAATCTAACCATCATAAGCTGGTAAATAAAAGGGAGAGAAAGACGTGGGGTTGGAAGACATACATCACACGCACGCACGCTTATTACAACATTGCCCTCGCTCAGAGGGTCCGAATAAATAATATACAATCCCAAATGAATAATACAGTCCGAATAAATACAAAATCCTAATTAATTAACAAATTAATCTAGGAAAGTGGTAAATTGGCATGCAAGCCAGGGACTGCCTTAACTCTGCTCAGGATGATGAATGATGCATGGTCGGGTTGCCTTGCGCGGAAATCCATTGCAATGCCCTAATTAGCCTCTATTTGCAATTGTTCTTGGAATGCGTGCCAAGCTTCAGAAGGCTGTTGATTCTTGATTTGCTGCAACAGAGAGCAAGAAAGGGGCATGACAATGTATTTTCACATATGTATGCTTAACTACTCTTCAGGGAGTATAGTCCTCGATCCTCGTACCACCAATCACGCACATCGATGCATGATGGCCGAGGAGTCGATTTGCACAACTCAATATGAAATGAATGCACATGAAAATATAACAATACCTAAACTCAATCATGGATAATCCGGAGTGTTGGTGATCGGGAATTGAGACACGTTCTGCCACTCGAAGTACGAAACGTCCCTCGTTTCCCGTGCTCGGACTAACTCCTATCCCAAACACAATGCAATATGCATGACATGCATGAATGCAATCCTAACATATAACCTAGCATACACAATGCTATGAAATGGCATACACAATACACGATGTAACATGGCATACACAATGCTCTAACATGCAACCTAGCATACACAATGCTATGAAATGAAATGGCATACACAATGCAATATGGGCTTACACCAATACGAGTGGACCTCAGCCACACTCACATAAGTGGCCATTAGATGAAAATGAGACACTCAAAATGCGTGCACACGTGCACGCAAACCAAGGACTGAACCTAAGGCATGAATGCCACTCTACCAAAGCATGGTAAGGCATGGAACATGGTATGCAAACATGCAAATTTCAGCACTGAAATATGATGCTAAACAGCCCCGAATCATGAAAACATGGCACCCGATGCATGAGGTGAGACCCGAAACTCAAAACTAGGCACATGGAATGACTTACAGCTATACAAAGCATGCATTATTTGAACATGAAGCATGAAGACAGAGTCAAGGCAGTCCTAAAACATGGGCTTTTCCAGTTTAAAGCAAGGCCAAAAAGCACTAGCAAGATGGACTAAAATAGCATGCGATTTTGACTAGCAAACATGGTTTACATGGCAAGTGTATGATGCACATGGAATTTCACCAAACCGTCGAAAATCAGTGAATAAAACATGTGAAAATAGGCCCAAATAACCACTGATATGCAACCATGGTATGCAAAAATGATGAGATCCTTTAGATGGCCATACAAGGAGTTATTAGGCACATATAAGATAGACAAGTGACATGGCATATACAAATCTGAAAATCAAATATGATAGTCCCAAAACTCACCAAATTTGCCCCAAAATCAGTCAACAAAGCATGCAAGATAGGGCCTCTTTGGAAGGCCAAAATGACTACCAAACAAGTCAAGGAGAGAGGGGGTCACCCCCCTCTGATTTGGAAGCTCAAAACAATGGCCAAGCCACTGAAAATCCACTAGATTTCAGTGGCTAGAAGGCCAAACAAAGCATGCAACAAGGGCTAGGATATAAGGCTCAAAATGGGAGGCAACCAAGCATAGAAGATAGCATGTGATCTTAAAAAAAAATGAAATCTTAATAAAATATGAAGATGATGTCAAAACAAGCCTCTTTCCAGTTTACAACATGCCTCAAAAATGAATACAAATAGGGCTAATCTATCATACAAAAATGGCCCTAAAAGTGAGAATAGAGACAATGGACAGAAGCTGGCCCCAAATGGTGAAGAGCCCTTAGATAAAGTTGAAGAGGGGCTCAAAATCTACACAAGTAAGGTTAAACTAGCATGCAAGAAATGGGCCTAAAAGAGAGGTAAAGAGACAAGTGGTAGCTGCTGTCCTCAAACAGAGGAGAGCCCTTCAACAAACATGAAGAGGGGCTTAAAAAAAAGCCTCTTTCCAGTTTATGGCCAAATCCAAAAAAGCTCACAAATAAGCTTAAAATACTATGCCAAAAAAAAAAAAAAGCCTAAAAGAGAGTTAAAGAGGCAAGTGATAGAAGGAAGCCTCAAACAGAGAAAGACCCTTGATCAAACATGAAAAGGGGCTCAAAATATTATCATTTCTATTTTGGGTCGGAGCCCAAAAATGCTTGAAAGCAAAGCTTATAAATGAAGCAAGAAAAGACTAGTTTAGGAGAAAAGTGTGCTTACCCTTGAAGAACAATCTTTCCAGTAGCTTTTAGTCCAAAAATCTGAGCTTCCAACCTTTAAGAGACAGCTTGAAGGTGGTTGAATGAGTGATGCAGGTCTTGTGCTATGAGGTATAGTGCAAAAATGCAAAGAAATCCAACTTCCAAGCTCTAACCACAAGCAATATAGAGAGAGAGAAAGCTTTTTGCCCTTCAAAAACTCAGAACCCTCTGAAATGAAGGAGCCCCTTGCTTATATAGAGGAATGCAAAGCTAAAGCTTCTTGAACAAGCTTGGCAAGAGCTTCATCCCTCCATACACGTGTATGGAGGGCAGATATGAGGAATCCAGCTGGTACAAAAGATCTTCCCGGAAACCAGCTGAAATAGGGGGGGTGCCGGCCATCAGCAATGGCTGGCAGTGCCACACTGATGGCTGGCAGGTGTTCACAAGTAACCGGCAGGGGCCAATCCATGGCCGGCAGTGCACCACAGGGGCCACCCTGAAAGGACCAGGTCAGGGTCCAAAAATGAGACAAAAAGGATACAAGGTTCGGGAAACCCGAACCAGTGACGTCCCGTCGCGACAATCGAATGCTGGGTGAGCAATCGAACCAGCCGTTGGGTGTACCTACAAGCACAACCAAGTCTTGAGGACGGTCAAAAATGGGGTGTCTACAGTTGGCTATTTGTGGGTTGGTATTGGCAAATGGGTCAGCAGTTTGTGGGTTGGTGGCGACGGTATTAATTTCAGTGGGTTTGGGAATAGTGCTACTGCTAGCATTGGTACTCTCCGAAAACACCCTCCTTGTTGGTTCACTTGTTCTGGGAATAATCCCTTTGTTGAATGCACTCTCAATCTGAATCCCTAACTCAAGCAAATTTTTGAAAATGAACAATGGAGCAACTATTAACTTTTGTAACATATCTGGCTCAAGGTTCTACACCACTATCCGCACTTGGTCCCTCTCAGAAGGTTGATCTATCATTTGTGCTGCCTTTGCTCTCCACCTTGCAACAAATTCCACAAAAGGTTCTTTAGGATTCTGATAGGTTGCTTCAAGCTCTTGAGTGGTCATTTCAATTTGGGTATTGTAAGAATACTGATTGACAAATGCCTCAGCCAAATCTTCCTAGTTTTGCTTCACTTTATCCTCCAACTTGGCGTACCAAATAGCTGCTATACCAGATAGGGTTCTTCTATACAGAGAGAGTTTCTAAGGCTTAGTTAGACCCATCGGTTTCAAGACATCCAAGAGAAGCCAGATATGTACCATAGGATCTCCAGACCCATCGAAACGGTTAATGGGTGACATTTTGAATCTGTCTGGGAGCCGTACGGCATCCTCGGTGTACCCATCCTCAATGTTGTGTATAGAGCTAATTCCCTGTGCCTTTTTGAATTGCTTCTCAAGGTTAGCAATTTTTAACAAGGTCGGGTTGAGATCATTAATATCAAGGGGGAAAAGGCCCTTATTAGGCTACACCAAGGGTCTAAAAACCCGAGCCTAAGCCAACCCTTCTTGAGGATCTGGACCTTGCAAATCTTCAACTAGTGGAGGTGGATCAAAGCTCAATTGGGGGCTCGGGACTTGATATGTAGTAGATGCCCCAGATGGGTGTTGCATTTCAGCATTGGTCTTATCCTACATGGCAATTCCCTAGTTTAGGGCCGTTATTATGGCCACAACTTCTTTTGGACTCTGAGCCATCACGGGTCTACTGAGTTGGCAATTGGGGGAAATGGATGGATGTAAGCCAGGAGCTAGCTAACAAGGATTTCGATCCGGTTATACTTGATGCATCTGGTTTGGATGAGTCTAGACAAGTTTGACTGGATTAAGCTTTTTAGAATTGGTCTTTTGGAATTGGATGAATCTTTTCTGAGTTGGCCTTTAGGGATCAGATGGACTGGACCTTTGCTGAGTGTGTTGTTGTTGTTTTTTTTTTTTTTTTGGGGATTGGATGGATTGTGATGGGTTGAGGCCTTCCGGGTTGGATTGGGCTTGGCCTTTGCCGAGTTAGGTACTACTCCTTCTTTGGCTCAGACAAACCAATCATTAAAACAAATGCCCTATCAGATCAAGATACTGGGTATGCTAGTCAAAACAAAGCAAGATACAATTTTTGGCCCTGGTTCTGGTTCTATTATCAAACACAAACCCCTAGATTTGACCAAAATTCTGATTCTGATATGACCCTCAATTTTGAAAAGAATCGCCTCAAGATTAAGACTCTCCCAGGATTATATCTCACATTGCCAAAGATTTCACATTTTGCATGAAAGCATTCAAAACAATCGTATGAGAGTTTAGGGTTTCCCTGTCCTAGATTTTACATGATTTAGGGTTTTACTACTTCAAGCAAGTAGTTTCACAAAATCTTGCATACGGGTGAGCATCCTGTCCTATGTTGGAACAATCACTATGGCTTTATTATATGCAACTAGGCCAATTGGTCAAAAAAGGAAACCTCAATAAGATTACCTGATATATCTCTCACACCTAACATCGAGAAGTGAAATGAGGATCAAGCGGTACAACGATAATCCATATCCAAGGGTTGTGTTTCTAACATGGAAGAGCCCATGACCAGCCAGCTTTTTGGCAAGCATTTAGGCAAGCCTCTGGCAAGCCATCAAGAAATAGCAGATAGAAAACATAGTGACTGAAAGTAACAATGCAAATGCTATGCAAAGAGCATACATATGTAGATAAAATTTCACATCATGATGTTCAAGTCAAGTTCTCTAAGTTCCCAGCATAGTCATCAGAAACTATAGCTTGCTTTTTGTGCTCCTTTCGGATACGACTAGCCTTACAGTTCGGACTCCTATGGTTTTGAATATGATTCTACAAGTGCAATGTGAAATAAATAAACACAAATGAGTCCAAATTCGGCAAATCTTTTGAAAAATCGATTTTGAATAAAAAAATGCCAAAAACTGATTGTTTTGCCAGATTACAGAGTCGCCACCTAAATATTTTTGAAAATTTTGGAAAACTTGGAACTCGTGCCAAAGGCCACTTATTCGTCATCACAAAAGTGTCTCGGCTCAAGAACTTAGGTACAAGGGGGCAAGGTCATGAATTGAGCACCCTACTCGCCCAATCAAAGATCGACCTCTACTAATCATGATGTGATTTTTATTTACATTATATGTTCTTGTTCTGATTTATTAGGCTAACTTTACTAGGTGATGCATGCAAGTATAGATTAATTTGCAAAAGTTAGACTATTTGATTTCATGTTTGTTTGAAAAAAAAAAAAAAAGTGTTTTGAATATGCGTCACTTAAAATAGTGAGTTTCTATGTACATTAATAAATTTATCCCAATTTTAGCCATTAGCCTTCATCCACCGGCATTAAAACAAGTATATCAATTAAGCACTTAACATCATGATATTATGCGTGGCATGGCAACAATCGCACTTATGCGGTATGCTAAAACAAGAAGTGCTCACCTACCTAGTACTCCAAGGCAAGCCAAATAAAGAAAAATGATTAGAAAAATATGCATGTTCCTAAACAATACAATGTGACTAATGCAACGCACACATTTATGCAATTTTTATAGGCTCAACTATGAACATGATATATGATCCAGTTCAAGACATGTGATAAATCACGTTTTCAAGCAATGAAATTGAAATTGATGTTGGTTAGTACGATGAGCCGAACCCAAATGTACATTAAACAAGTGTATGTGAACATGGGAATGATAAGTAAATATGATGCTCTATGCTGTCATCCCAAGCGGGTAAATAAAAGGGAGAAAGAAATGGGAGTTGGAAGACATACACCGTTATTACATATTTGCCCTCATGCAAGAGGGTTTGGATGGGTGTCCAAGTGTTCGAATTAAACTAACTATTACAAATTTGAATAAATGAATTACATTAACTAAACTAACTACTAACTAGATATCTAAATTATCAACTAGCGATCTAAGTTATTACAATAAGGGTATTTCCAATAAACAACCATAATTGCAACAAGGATATTATAATAATTACAACAATGCTAATAAAAATATTCATCCAAGCAACCATAAGAATGCACAACGATCGCATGCGCAGTGTTCAAAAAATGCTCTGTCTCACCCTCAGCCACTTCCCTTTATTTCTACCAAAAGGTCTCTGCTTATCAAACATTGTGAGCCCGCTGGCCCCAAATGAGCTATGGCCAGATCTAAATGTACCCGGTCAAGTCCAAAAATATGTATTTCAAGCCCAACTTCAAACGGACATATCTCCCTCATCCGATCTCGATTTTAGGTGATTCTTGAGCCTAAATTGAAGCCTCAGAAGTCTAATTTCCAATGGTGGTGGTCTCACATATAAATTCTAAGTGGTCAGAGAGATATATCTAATTAGTGATGGCTGCTCATTTCTATCTTAACAGATTGATGCCCAACCTTTTTCCTAAACTAGTTTTCTTCCATCCTTTCTTATTTCCTTTAACTCCAAACCTATAACTAAGATGTTTTGAAAGATTTTTCAAAGAGTTCACATCCCTTTCATTTATTTCCACTTTTTCCTTACTCGGTTTATCGAAAAGTGCAATATTTTAAATGAAATGCGAGTCTCGGAACATCGTAGAAACATTTGGAAAAATATTTTGAAAAAGAGAGTTTTATGGTCTAAAATAGTTTTTCCAAAATGGGGTGTAAGGTTTGGGATTAGAGCTGGAATCCAAATTTCTTCACTGAGAATTCAAAAGATTACATAATGTAAATTTCATCATCGGGTGTTTGGAATAAAGTGCCCAAGTCTTAAGGGCGGTCAAAAATAGAGTGTCTACACCTACCTCAAAGGATAACGGTCTCCTCCCACGGTCGACATAGCTCTTCTGACGACTTTGAGTCGCGACCAACCTTTTATGAATAAGCACAACCTTCTCTGTTGTTTCCTAGACTAACTCAGGACCTAACATAGGTGCAGCACCCACCTCGGCCCAACACATGCGAGATCTACCTGATTGGCCATACAGAGCCCCAAATGGTGCCATGCCAATACTCGATTGTAAGCTATTATTATAGGAAAACTCCACTAATGGCAAGTGTCTCTCCCATAACCCCTTAAAGTCAAGAACACAACCCCAAAGCATATCCCCTAAGATCTAGATGGTACGCTCTAACTGCTCGTCAGTCTGAGGATGATAGGCGGTACTAAAAGTCAACTTAGTGCCCAAGACGTTCTATCGGCTTTGCCACAACCTGGCCACAAAATGCAGATCTTAATCCGAAACAATAGTCATAGGAACCCCATGAAATCGAACAATGTCCCTAATATAAAGGTTGGTAAGATAATCTACCAAGTCATTCATGCGTATAGGTAGAAAGTGCGCTAACTTAGTCAACCAATCAACTATCATCCAAATGGCATCATTACCCCGTTGAGTTCTCAGAAGACCCACAGCAAAATCCATCATAACATGCTCCTACGTCCACTCGGCTATAGGCAAGGGTTGTAACAAACCCGTTGGTCTCTGATGTTCGACCTTCACTTGTTGACAAGTGAGGCACCTTGATACAAACACGGCTACATCCTTTTTCATCCGCGTCCACCAAAACTGGCGACTAATGTTGTGATGCATCTTTGTGCCTCCCAGATGTACCGTAAGGCGTAAATAGTAGAACACTTGGAGTACCTCCTCTCAATAAGACTTCGATACGAAAAGAAAGTCGAGGTATCTAACACTTGAGTCAGAATACACGTTCAATCCCTTCTTTACCTTCCCGCTAGATATTTTCTCCCGAAGGGTTTCTACCTCGTGATCACCCGTTGTACTTCTATAACTCGGCTCATAAGTATAGGTTGTGCAACCACCATAAACAAAGCAGCCGACTCGATGGACTCGCCAAGATGCAAGTCAAACTCACTAATGGCACCTAACATTTCCCATTCTCGAATGGCAATGCTAGCTATACTGCTCAAGGATTTTTTGCTCAAGGTATCGGTTACTGCATTGGCCTTCCTCGGATGATAGTGCAACTCAAAGTAATAATCCTCTATAAACTCCGTCTATCTTCTTTGCCTCAGATTCAGATCTTTTTGTGAAAATAGATACTTCAAACTCTTGTGATTGGAAAATACCTCAAACCTCTTACCATACAAGTAGTGCCTCCAAATCTTCAAAGCAAAGATCACAGCTTCTAGTTCTAAGTCGTGAGTGGGATAATTTCTCTCATGTATTTTCAACTGCCGCGAACCATAAGCTACTACCTTCCCCACCTGCATCAAGACACAACCTAAACCTTCCCGAGATGTATCACAATATACAAAATAGACCAAACCTCTCTCTGAAATAATCAACACTGGAGTAGTGGTAAGTCTAACCTTAAGCTCTTGGAATGACTTCTCACAAGTCTCATTCCACACAAATTTAATTCCCTTGTTAGACTGGTTAAAGGTGAGGCCAACCTAGAGTAATCTTTCACAAATTGACGGTAATACCCGGCTAACCCCAAGAAACTATGAATCTCAAAGGTGTTCTCAGGTTGTCTACAATCTTGTACTGTTTCTTTCTTGGAGAAATCTACAGTCACCCCTTCCCTGGATATCACATGGCCTAAGAACTTCACTACCTTTAGCCAAAACTCACATTTCCCAAACTTAGCATACAAATGGTGAGCTCTAAGCAACTCAAGCACAACCTGTAAGTGTTCCTCCTTAGAGGGTATGTAAATCAGGATGTTATCAACAAAGACAACCACAAAACGGTCCAGGAACTCTCGAAAGATCATATTCATCAAATCCATAAACAAGGTTGGTGCGTTGGTTAACCTAAAAGGCATCACTAAGAATTCATAATGGCTATACTGCGTATGAAGTGCCGTTTTTTGGATATCCTCTTTCTTTACTCTCAACTGGTGGTAACCCGATCTCAAGTCTATTTTAGAAAAACAACAAGACCCCTTCAACTGATCAAACAAATCATCTATATGAGGCATTGGATATTTGTTCTTAACAATTACCTGGTTCAATTTCTGATAGTCAATGTAAAGTCATAATGTGCCATATTTCTTCTTGGCAAAGAGAGTCGGTGCTCCCCAAGGCGATGTACTAGCGAAAATAAAGCCCTTATCTAACAATTTCTGAAGTTGAATCTTCAACTCACTTAACTTGGCGAGTGCAAATCTATACGGTGCCATGGAGATTGGTACGATGCCAGGTACTAAGTCAATAGAGAACTCAATCTCATGGTGAGGTGGTAAACTAGTGAGATCCTTAGGAAAGACGTCCATGTATTCACAAACTTCCCTTGGCAATTCAGTTAGGACCGTATCACTCTCAACACCTAAGAATGTAGAAAGTAGGAGACTAAGCTCGCTCCAACCACGCAGATCACATACTGGAAACAAGGCTTTGTCAACTCGGTCCCCCAAGAAATAAAAACAATCATCACTCAAGGTACATACAGTAACCCTTCGATGGTAACAGGCTATGACAACCAATCCATACCTAATATAACATCAAAGCTCAACATATCAATCAACACAAATGCAAAAGGTAGTCGGTGATCAGCAACCTCTATCTCACAACCCGACACCCCTTGTGACTCTACCCTAAGTGGAGATGCTAACTGAGCCACTTCTAACCCTAATGTTGATGCAAATACAGACGAGATAAAAGAATGGGATGCACCTGTACCAATCAATACATTAGCAATAGAATTACACAACAAGAAGTTATTTCTCACTATCGAATGTGGTGGAACTAAATCTGGCGTGGTAACAACATACACATGCCCTGAAGGTTCCTGCTCTACCTGCTCACCCCTCGGAGCATAAGTTTAATGTACAAATTGAACCGAAGAGGCTCCCTGATTGGCCTTTAAGGCTTGTACTGATTAGGGAGGCTGATGGCTTTGTGTCAGCCTCAAACTCGACACACCAGGTGTGCCCATTAATTGAAGGCAAAACCTTCTCACGTGCCCTGACTGCCCACACTAATAACAGGTAGGCAGCTGCCCTTTCTCATGACTCTGGCTCTGAGAATAAGCTGTAAACGGTATAGACTGTTGCCCTCATCGTCTTTGTGGGCAAGCTGGAGACTGGTGAACCAACTGACCACACTTGAAACAAGTGAAACATCCCTAACTACCTCTCTCTGAACCTGAACTCGGCACAGGAAAGGTGGATCTAGACTATGTTGCCTAGGACTGCTGTGGAGTGGAATGCTTCTGCCTCTTACTGTCCTAGTTTCCTTCTTAAACCTCCTGACTCCTATGTCTGGAGCCCTTCATCGTCTCATCTTTGGTCTAAATCAAGGTCTCTGAGTGAGTCATCGCCTCCTTCACAAGGCGACCGTAATCTCCAATCATGGACGCAGCCACCTTGAAAAAGAGTCCGATCCTCAACCTCTTCTCAAACTCCAAGCAACGACGTTCCTCCGTCGCCATAAGCTTCGGTACAAACCTTGATAAACTAGTGAAAGTAGCCTCAAATTCGGCCACCGGTGTACTAAGCTGCTTGAGTTTCAAGAAATGCTCTTTCAACTTCTCCCTAATAGTGGGAGGCAAGAACTTTTCCTAGAAGGCATTGACAAAAGCCTCCCAAGTTACCTCGATGCACTTCCGCACAAACTTCTACCATTGATCCGCATCTCTCTTTAGCTGGAAGGATGCCAGGGTCACTCTTATCCCATCGTCCTCGACACCAAACATCTTGAACATCTTCACCATTTGCTCCAACCACTCATCCACCTTCAGTGGCTCTTTCGAATCCCCCAAAAACTCATCCGAATTCGACTGGAAGAACTCTCTCTTTAGAAAAGATGGCCCTGTCTCTGCTACTTGGGCCTGGACCTAATTCTTAGCCCTGAGAATGTCCATGGCCCGCAAAGCTCCGGCCATTTCATAGGCCAAAGCTCCCATGGCCTGCTGACCAACTAGTTGGGCCACATTGGCCTGACCAACTACTTCATCCTATGCCAGAATTTCATCCGGTATCGGCGCCTCCTGCCGCCTAGGCCTGCCACGCTTACTACCACCACACCCACGTTCTGATATCCTAATAAAGGTAACACTAGAGATTAGAACATTTACAAATGTACCGAAGCTAACCTACTCGTGTCCTAATGAAGTGGACAATAGATAATTGACTTCACATAAGTACATAATCACATAAACGCATACGAATTTCCTTTCTAGATAATGATTGTCCCGTGGTGCTGCCAGAGTTCCAATTAAAAATAGCAATGGCCAAGTGCCCTTCTAACAGAACTTTTAGAAACCCATAGACCCAATCAACATCTTAGAAATTAAATTTCATACCCACTTAGCCAAATAAACATGTTGTCACATAGCATACCATACACACAAATATCTCTATCAAGCGAGATAAACCCATTATGGTAAGAACTAGTCCCCACGTACCCAAAGTATTCTAACCCGCTACGCTCTACGAAGTTATAATGCCCTGAAATAAAAGACAATAAACCATCCATCATAATCATTAAATAACAACATACATTTGAGTAATTATCTTCCATTAGTTTTCAATTAAGTTTACAAAAGAGTAACATATGCTATAGATTTAGGGATAGGCTTGTGAATGTATATCCATATATGTTACTCTTTTGTAAACTTAATTGGAAACTAATGGAAGATAATTACTCATATGTATGTTGTTATTTAGTGATTATGACGGATGGTTTATTGTCTTTTATTTTGGGGCGTTACACGTATAGCCTTAAAGACAATTACAAAATATTTAATAGAGTAACAGGGCTTAGCGAAAGCACTCATCCAAACTAAACACGTCCATTGAGCTGTGCTTACATGACAAATCTCATACATATATTAAAAATTTATTCCAAACCCACTCATACATTTAATAAGTTTTAAACTTCAACGTATACATACAAACTTGTTCAACACAAAACATGACATAATAACAAAACAAGGCTGACAAAAGCTTGGCTCGCCATAAGACCAAGCAAATGCCTCAGTACGGAGGCACTCCACGATGGTTTCTCAAAAGGGTGGACTTCCAAAGCAACTCTAGGCCTGATCCTCCAATTGCTCACTTACATATATGGGGGAAGGAGGTGAGGTAAAACTCAATGAGTAACATCAATATAAAGGGATTTAATGAATGAAGTCCATCGATATTACAAAACACATCTTACCATTCCAAATTGTATCATATATCAAACATTTTCAAACAATTGCTAAAGCAAATTCCATTATCAAAGCATTATACATGGTAACATTCGATAGAATATCAATGGGCCAATAGGCCAATTCAATCGATTCGATGGGACCATATAGGTCAATTCAATGTGGACCATGAGTGTCTAACATCAGAGATCTTTGTGTTTCAATTAATCCAATGGGCCATGGAATTATGTCCCCTAGGCAAGGGCCTCACTAAAGGATGCTATGATACATTTTCAAAAAGGACATTCATTCATAATAGAGAAAATAAGATTCCAAAGTATCATTCTTGAACAATTCATAAATACATTTCAAACATATCTTTATAGAGATATTAGTAGTAGTGCGCTTGAGCAAATGTTAGGCCTAGAGTGTCCAACCTACACAAAGCACATAAATAAATACATATTGAAACATACTATTCAATCAATAGAAATTCACTTCTCTTTTCTAATCTATTCTTATGTTGGTTTCTAGCTCATTAATCCTCAATGAGTCTTAATTCATGCCTAGGAATGCTCGAAAACAGGTGACAATGAAGATATAAGCAAGATACAAATTTTCAAAACATGCTAAAAAAGGCATGTCACTCGAGCGGTCTGCGTGGCTCTACAAACTATTGGATGGTCTTCATGTGCACTCAAGCCTACTTTTGTTCACTTGAGCAGTTAGCAAAACATACACTGGGTTCGCTTGAGACACCTTGAGACACCATTTGGTCGCTCGAGCGGTCTGTAAAGACTACAAAAATACTGGGAGCTGGCAAAGTGCATTCAAGCAAGAACTCCTTCGCTCAAGCGGTTTATGCGATTTTGGGTTTCCAAAACAGAATGATTGAGTTCAAAAACACCATTTGAAGGCTTGAGAACTTGCATGGCTTGCTTGAAAACATGTAAACACCTTGAAAAACATAGATTCATGACCAATTTTGAAACCATTAACTCAAAACACTAGGAATTTGTAGGAATGAGGTTAAAACCTTCATGCATGTAAAGATTTCCAACTCCTTTTCTTTTTATTCTCAAAACATGAATTGTGAGTATGAACCATGAGAATTTCTAGAAATTATGCAAGTGTAGACTTACATGCGTGCAAGGATTTCAAAACCAAGTTAAAAAATGTTGAAACATGGGACATGCAACCATGGATACAAACTTAGCTTACTATTCATCATCTTCGTGACATTTCTTAACATGTTTCATGTAATTAAACCCAATTACTTTATGAATTCAACCCTTAGATGGTGCCTCTAGAAGAATTAAGGATTGAAATTGTAACGACCCGGATTTTAAATTCACATCGGATTGATGTATAGTGGTGCCTGTCACCTTAAACCTTGTATGGTTGTTGAACTCTTGATATTGATGGGTTGGCAAGTGAACTTTAAATAGTATGATTGAGGACCCTTGGATAATGTTTGGAACTTTGATTGAAGCCTTAAGAAGATATATAGATAAGATTAGATAAAAAGTTCCAAATTTGAGTTTGAATTTCTGACCAGCCGTCACTGTTTTTCCCTTTTCTTTTTCCACACTTTGAATTTGGATGTGAGGTTAGAACCATTGGAAATCTTATTTCCGGGGCTTCAATTTGAGCACAAGAACGACCTAAAACGGAGTCCGGATGGGAGAGTTACGCATGTTTGAAGTTTCGGGATCTGTGCTGAAAACAGGTCCGCTCGAGCGGGAATTACGGGACAGCAGCTTTAAACACGAATTTTTGGATCATTTCTTCCATTTTCCTTTTCCCTTCTTCTCTTCTCTCCCTAGGTCCGAAAACCCTAGGGTTTTGATCCCCAAATACTTCCATTTTCCTTAGGTTTGAGCAAGATCTTTCACCAAGATATGAAGAAGGCAAGAGGGTAAACATTTTCAACCGATTGAAATTTCGGGATTTGGGGGATTTGTCTCAAAGCTTCACTCCTTGTTTGATTTTGGAGGTATGTTGGGATTCTATTATGGGGTTAGATTATGGTTTATAGATTATGGACCTAGGGTGCCTAATAAATGAGAAGATTTGAAATAAAAGTGATGGGTTAAGAAGATTTAAATTTTATTGGAAATTTGTAGATTTCTTGGAAACCCTAAGTGGATTTTGATGATAATCAATGATTTAGCCCAAATTGACAGTTGAATCATGAAAGTGGTAGGTTGAATTAAATGTGCAAGTTTAATTGGAATTTGGTTATGTTTGAAAGTTATGTTTAAAATTTGCGATTGAACCTTGTTAAATGCATTGTAAATTATGTTTTAATAAAAGGAAATTGGGGAAAAGATTTGTTGATGATGTGAATGATGTAAATTCGGTTATGGAATGTTGAAATGGAATTCCTTTTAAAATATGTTGGTTTATATTTAATAATGTTGAGTTGAATTATGTTGCCTATATTGAATTGTGTTTGATGCCTTAATGTATAAGTTGTGTACATGTGCAGACATAACCGAGAAAGACAAGCACTTATATAGCAATCGTGAGTAGTGATATATTTTATATCTAGCTGATTGTCATTAGCGACTTATAAACACAAGATTTCTATGTCACTAAGTGAAAGAAGTTAATTACGTAACGGAACGATGGAATGAATGAAATCCCTTTAGTAAGTAAAGGGGTAGTGGAATGTTTCATATGCAGTTAATAATTGTCACTATCATTTTGTACATGGACAATATGTAAGGATGTTCATGTACTACCGTATGGAAATAAGAAAGGGGGAAGATGAAATCCTTCCATTTTGTAAGACTTGGGCCTAAGGCCACTTAGCTTTAATGTTTGATTTTATGTTTCTACATGAATGAAGTTACCTATGTAAAGAAATAATAAAACGAAGGAAATACCAAGTAAGGAAGTAATGGGTTGAATGTTATATAATTACGGTATGTTTCGAGAAATGTAAAGTAACCATGAAAATGTTATGCAATTATGTCCATGTTTAAAGTATGGAAAGAATGTTATGCAAATATGTAAATGTTTCAAGTATGTTACAAGGGCCTCGTGCCAAATGTTTCAAGTATGTTACAAGGGCCTCGTGCCAAATGTTTCAAGAATTTACAAGGGCTTCGTGCCAATTTACAAGGGCATTTTTAATGCCAACTTTCAAGGGCTTCATGCCAATTTTCAAGGGCTTTATGCCAATTTTCAAGGGCTTTATGCCAACTTTCAAGTATACAAGGGCTTAATGCCAATTTTCAAGGGCTTTATGCCAATTCTCAAGGGCTTTATGCCAACTTTCAAGGGCTTTATGCCAACTCTCAAGGGCTTAATGCCAAATTACTCAAGGGCCTCGTGCTACAATGTATAAGGGCTTGAAGCCAAAGTAAGATGCTCAAGCTAATATGTTTCAAGATGTGTAAGTTATATGTTTAAGTTATATGTTTTGAGACATCCAAACTAATATGTTTCAAGATGGTTAAGTTATATGTTTGAAGATGCTCAAGCTAATATGTGTCAAGATGTTGAAGCTGATATGTTTTAAGATGTTCAAATTCATATGTTTCAAGAGGTTCGAGCTTTAATCTGTTTCAAGATAGAGCCTAAGATCATTACAAGGTAACACAAACTCACACTAACTATGTGGACTTCACATGGTATGCTCAAGTATATGTCTTGAAGTTATTTGAAGTTTGGTAAGTATATGTTTTGAAGTTTTATAAATATGTGTTCTGAAAGTTATAAGTATACATTTTGAAGTTTTGGATACCAGGTTGGAGCTTTAAATGAAATTGAAAAGTTTTGGAAATTGCATGGTCCGCTCGAGCGGGAAAATTGACCTCCCAGCAATTTTATTACATTGTACGGTCCGCTCGAGCGGCCAAAGTGGCGCCGGAGCGGGGACCTATTTTCAGGAAACTTCGAAAAGTTACATCTAGTTCATATGTCCTTCCTCACTTATTTATATGGTTTAATAAGTACAGAGAAGCTACGAATCCATGTGTATTCTCAAGGATAGTTCAAGTATGGGTTCAAGTATATTTCAAACATGTTTCAAGTATGGTTCTAAGTATATACAAGTGTATATATGTTTCAAGTCCACAAGTCTTCAAGTATACGCCTGTTACAACTTTATGTCTATTACAAGTTCAAGCATGTTATACGTATACGCATAGTTGAAGTTCAAGTATATTACAAGTCTATGCATGTTAAGATAAGATTACAAGTATAATACAAGTCTATGCATGTTAAGTATATTACAAGTTCAAGCATGAGTACTTTTATTATTACAATATTTAAGTTAAGATTGCTTTATTCACGTATTGCTATTCACTGAGCTTGGCTCACCCTCTATATGTTGTTTCTGTAGGTACCAGGAAGGTCACATAACCCAAGGCGTCCATTCCTTTTGTCCACCTTTAAGAGTCCAGGCACTAGGCGAGACCACTCAGCTCTGTGAAGCTTTATTAAGATGTTATCTTGTATTTTGAGTCTCATTTAAGGTTAAACGTACAAGATTTAAATGTTTTGTTTTGATGCCCAATCTTAGAGTTGGGACTGTATATGTATATCTATATGATTGAGGCTCACTGTATAATTTTGGCCTGTGACTGGTTAGTATGATGTGTGTGATGCATGTGATCCTGGCATATTAGAGGTAGCTCAATGGAGTTTGTTATTATGTTTAAATTTTGGTGCTTCCGTCAAGGCCCTATATACTATGCATATTAGGTTACTTCTTTGTTAAAAAAAAAAGAGAAAGGTCATGCCCAAACTTTTAGGGGCGGGTTTGGGGCGTGACAGGTGGTATCAGAGCACGAGTTGCTATCTCACACACGATCCATTGAGCTTTAGGATGTTTAGCAAAGACTTCGACAACATGCATGACATCCTTAATGCATATGAAGAAATTGATAGCAACGGTACTGAAGCATGTATATAGCTAACCGTAATGGTTATTGTTTATGTCGGTCGTATATTCCTTGTGTATATTGTGATTGTTTGCTATGTCAAACATGGAAAGACCTGCAGATGGGATTCAATCAATTGCTTGCAATGAAGCATGGTGAGGATTCGAGCTAGTCGGTAAGACAATTTATATGCAAATGATTAGATGAAATGTGAGTTATCATGGGAATAATGGTAATATGAATGGGCTTTTAGTATCTACTTAAGTGATATGATTAAAGTCAAAGTACAGAATATTCCTAAGATCAAAGGAAATGTTATATGTATGATGTTCTTAGTTATGCTCTCCTTGCCATAACCATGTCGAAATTTGTGATTTAAAGAATTTATTGTGTTTGAATATTTTAGTAAGATGTGTTTTGTGTAAGGATTGAAATTGTGTTACGTACGACTGAATTTAAGAAAAGTCAGGCATGAAGTGACCCCCTAAAGTTGTGGAAAGGGTCCAGTAATTGTGACCTTGCTCTTGCTAACGATTTACATAAATAAGTTATACTGACGAGTTTCGTGAACTAAAGGAGTAATGTTGTGTGTAATTGGAATTTGATTGCGCTCCGTAATATATTTCTGTGAAGATATGTAAAGGTTGGATATGGCAATTAGATCCTTTATTGCCTATTGGAAGACCATAATGTAAATTGTTCTGTATCACATTGGGCATTCCGACAGAAACAGATAGTTATGGGGGGGATAATCCATAATGGTGAAGGGCTAGCGATACGTACGGGGTATCCACTTCCTCTTGCATGTTACATAAATGTGCACAATACGCACTACATGATTAAAGCACTTTATCGTTATCCTGTTGAATTTCTAGATACTATATGGAACCTTAATGGATGTGACTACGGGATATTTACTAGAATTATGACCCTATAAATGGACTTAACAAAACTTACGTAAATGTTTCGAAGAGAAGACGTTGTACCTTGAGGTTATGACTGCTTAACTGACCATGATTTTGACTTTGATTATGATTTTATTTTCAAATGGCTCCCTATGTTTGAAGAGATTACCTTATCTGTTTTTTTTTTTTATTGCTCATATCCAAACTTAGGATATTCCGATTAAGTGTCTCTCATGATGTACTTACAGGAAATTGTAAAAGTGTGTGATGCTAGTTATGATATTATTGTAACTGTTGGATTGGGACTATGGTTCTTCTTGTATTATGGTATTTCTTTCCATTATTCTGACTATGCCCAAATTCGTATGTGTGATTTTGAACCCATATAACGTTATGAATTTGATATGTTTACGGAAATAGAGAATAAATGTGAAGCTAGTGACTATATGCTTACGCAACTTATTATGTCTATTGGAATGATACATACTTTGATAGATGAACGGAACCTTGTGGATGGCTTTGGTATCTAATTTCATGATGCATTATATGATATGAATCTAATTACATAATTAATTTTTATGACAATGATAGACAGTTGGATTACCAACTTATCCCCAAGTGACTTAGAATATGAGATGTTTCTTCCATTTACATACCTGGAATGGACATATTTAAGTGTCTTTTATTTGGTTTTCTTCAAATTCAAGGATGACATTTCCCTAAGGTGGGTAAGTTATACAACTTTGTGTTTTGGGCTTAGAAACGAATTAAGGTGTAACTGGAAGTTGTTAAGGTTGAGTGGATATATATGATGCTCTCATAATTTGTTATGAACTAAGGGTTGTTAAGAATTGGTGAACATACGGTTGTTGCTATTCTGGATAGAACGAATGCAAATTTCGAGGACGAAATTTCTTAAGGTGGGAAGGGTGTAACGACCCGGATTTTAAATTCACATCGGATTGATGTATAGTGGTGCCTGTCACCTTAAACCTTGTATGGTTGTTGAACTCTTGATATTGATGGGTTGGCAAGTGAACTTTAAATAGTATGATTGAGGACCCTTGGATAATGTTTGGAACTTTGATTGAAGCCTTAAGAAGATATATAGATAAGATTAGATAAAAAGTTCCAAATTTGAGTTTGAATTTCTGACCAGCCGTCACTGTTTTTCCCTTTTCTTTTTCCACACTTTGAATTTGGATGTGAGGTTAGAACCATTGGAAAGCTTATTTCCGGGGCTTCAATTTGAGCACAAGAACGACCTAAAACGGAGTCCGGATGGGAGAGTTACGCATGTTTGAAGTTTCGGGATCTGTGCTGAAAACAGGTCCGCTCGAGCGGGAATTTCTCCGCTCGAGCGGGAATTACGGGACAACAGCTTTAAACACGAATTTTTGGATCATTTCTTCCATTTTCCTTTTCCCTTCTTCTCTTCTCTCCCTAGGTCCGAAAACCCTAGGGTTTTGATCCCCAAATACTTCCATTTTCCTTAGGTTTGAGCAAGATCTTTCACCAAGATATGAAGAAGGCAAGAGGGTAAACATTTTCAACCGATTGAAATTTCGGGATTTGGGGGATTTGTCTCAAAGCTTCACTCCTTGTTTGATTTTGGAGGTATGTTGGGATTCTATTATGGGGTTAGATTATGGTTTATAGATTATGGACCTAGGGTGCCTAATAAATGAGAAGATTTGAAATAAAAGTGATGGGTTAAGAAGATTTAAATTTTATTGAAATTTGTAGATTTCTTGGAAACCCTAAGTGGATTTTGATGATAATCAATGATTTAGCCCAAATTGACAGTTGAATCATGAAAGTGGTAGGTTGAATTAAATGTGTGCAAGTTTAATTGGAATTTGGTTATGTTTGAAAGTTATGTTTAAAATTTGCGATTGAACCTTGTTAAATGCATTGTAAATTATGTTTTAATGGGAAAGGAAATTGAGAAGAAAGGTTTGTTGATGATGTGAATGATGTAAATTCGGTTATGGAATGTTGAAATGGAATTCCTTTTAAAATATGTTGGTTTATATTTAATAATGTTGAGTTGAATTATGTTGCCTATATTGAATTGTGTTTGATGCCTTAATGTATAAGTTGTGTACATGTGCAGGACATAACCGAGAAAGACAAGCACTTCGTTATAGCACTGTGAGTAGTGATATATTTTATATCTAGCTACAGATTGTCATTAGCAGCTTATAAACACAAGATTTCTATGTCACTAAGTGAAAGAAGTTAATTACGTAACGGAACGATGGAATGAATGAAATCCCTTTAGTAAGTAAAGGGGTAGTGGAATGTTTCATATGCAGTTAATAATTGTCACTATCATTTTGTACATGGACAATATGTAAGGATGTTCATGTACTACCGTATGGAAATAAGAAAGGGGGAAGATGAAATCCTTCCATTTTGTAAGACTTGGGCCTAAGGCCACTTAGCTTTAATGTTTGATTTTATGTTTCTACATGAATGAAGTTACCTATGTAAAGAAATAATAAAACGAAGGAAATACCAAGTAAGGAAGTAATGGGTTGAATGTTATATAATTACGGTATGTTTCGAGAAATGTAAAGTAACCATGAAAATGTTATGCAATTATGTCCATGTTTAAAGTATGGAAAGAATGTTATGCAAATATGTAAATGTTTCAAGTATGTTACAAGGGCCTCGTGCCAAATGTTTCAAGTATGTTACAAGGGCCTCGTGCCAAATGTTTCAAGTATGTTACAAGGGCCTCGTGCCAAATGTTTCAAGAATTTACAAGGGCTTCGTGCCAATTTACAAGGGCATTTTTAATGCCAACTTTCAAGGGCTTCATGCCAATTTTCAAGGGCTTTATGCCAATTTTCAAGGGCTTTATGCCAACTTTCAAGTATACAAGGGCTTAATGCCAATTTTCAAGGGCTTTATGCCAATTCTCAAGGGCTTTATGCCAACTTTCAAGGGCTTTATGCCAACTCTCAAGGGCTTAATGCCAAATTACTCAAGGGCCTCGTGCTACAATGTATAAGGGCTTGAAGCCAAAGTAAGATGCTCAAGCTAATATGTTTCAAGATGTGTAAGTTATATGTTTAAGTTATATGTTTTGAGACATCCAAACTAATATGTTTCAAGATGGTTAAGTTATATGTTTGAAGATGCTCAAGCTAATATGTGTCAAGATGTTGAAGCTGATATGTTTTAAGATGTTCAAATTCATATGTTTCAAGAGGTTCGAGCTTTAATCTGTTTCAAGATAGAGCCTAAGATCATTACAAGGTAACACAAACTCACACTAACTATGTGGACTTCACATGGTATGCTCAAGTATATGTCTTGAAGTTATTTGAAGTTTGGTAAGTATATGTTTTGAAGTTTTATAAATATGTGTTCTGAAAGTTATAAGTATACATTTTGAAGTTTTGGATACCAGGTTGGAGCTTTAAATGAAATTGAAAAGTTTCGGAAATTGCATGGTCCGCCGAAGAGGAATTCCCTTCGGCGGAAAATTGACTTCCCAGCATTTTTTTTACTTTGTCCGGCCCGCGCGAGCGGCCAAAGTGGCGCTCGAGCGGGGACCTATTTTCAGGAAACTTCGAAAAGTTACATCTAGTTCATATGTCCTTCCTCACTTATTTATATGGTTTAATAAGTACAGAGAAGCTACGAATCCATGTGTATTCTCAAGGATAGTTCAAGTATGGGTTCAAGTATATTTCAAACATGTTTCAAGTATGGTTCTAAGTATATACAAGTGTATATATGTTTCAAGTCCACAAGTCTTCAAGTATACGCCTGTTACAACTTTATGTCTATTACAAGTTCAAGCATGTTATACGTATACGCATAGTTGAAGTTCAAGTATATTACAAGTCTATGCATGTTAAGATAAGATTACAAGTATAATACAAGTCTATGCATGTTAAGTATATTACAAGTTCAAGCATGAGTACTTTTATTATTACAATATTTAAGTTAAGATTGCTTTATTCACGTATTGCTATTCACTGAGCTTGGCTCACCCTCTATATGTTGTTTCTGTAGGTACCAACCAGAAGGTCAGTCATAACCCAAGGCGTCCATTCCTTTTTGTCCACCTTTAAGAGTCCAGGCACTAGGCGAGACCACTCAGCTCTGTGAAGCTTTATTAAGATGTTATCTTGTATTTTGAGTCTCATTTAAGGTTAAACGTACAAGATTTAAATGTTTTGTTTTGATGCCCAATCTTAGAGTTGGGACTGTATATGTATATCTATATGATTGAGGCTCATCAGTATAATTTTGGCACTGTTGGTTAGTATGATGTGTGTGATGCATGTGATCCTGGCATATTAGAGGTAGCTCAATGGAGTTTGTTATTATGTTTAAATTTTGGTGCTTCCGTCAAGGCCCTATATACTATGCATATTAGGTTACTTCTTTGTTAAAAAAAAAAGAGAAAGGTCATGCCCAAACTTTTAGGGGCGGGTTTGGGGCGTGACAGAAATCTTACTTATAGTCTTTAGCTTGAAGTGTTGTAGCCAAATCTTCAGCTTCTCCTACAAATCCTCTTATTCTCTTCACAATTTTGGAACTCACTCTCTCTGGAGTTGGTCTCTCTCTCTCTCTCTCTCTCTCTCTCCAAAATGAACTCTCAGCATAAACACGTGAACAATGCATCTACACTTACCTTACTAAATCTCACTAGCACAACACACACACACCTTACTTCTTCACAATGTAACACGTATGCACACTTGCACAAAAATGCACCAAAACAACACTAAACATGCGACGACCCAGAACTTTTCCCTCCGCTCGAGCGGAAGAGTTAACGCTCGAGCGGACTTTTTGGGTTCCCAGCAAATTCGCAGACGGCCTGAGATTCTGTAAGTTGTAAATCTCCGCTCAAGCGGAGAAGTTGACGCTCGAGCGGACTGCTTTATTGGTCTGTGAGCGCTCGAGCGGGTGAGGTGGCGCTTGAGCGTGGAAAGTAAGATTGTCCTTGACATTTTATTAGTGTACTTAGAACCTTCTTATGTTATTTTGGAATATGGGTTGAGGTGGTACAATGAAGGTAAAGTAGGAAGGAACCAAAAGCTTTAATTTGAATGATTCATCTACGATCAGTCGTCACTCTTTTGCCCTTTTCTTTTTCCACACTTTCAATTTGGATGTGAGGTTAGAACCATTGGAAAGCTTATTTCCGGGGTTTCAATTTGGACACAAGAACGACCTAAAACGGAGTCTAGATGGGAGAGTTATACCTGTTCAAAGTTTCAAAATCTGTGCTGAAAACAGGTCCGCTCGAGCGGGAATTTCTAAGCTCGAGCGGGAATTACGGGACAGCAGCTTAAAAAGAGATTTTTTGATCATTTCCCACACTTTCCTTTTCCCCTCTTCTCTCCTCTCTCCCTAGGTCCGAAAACCCTAGAGTTTTGACCCCAAATCCTCACCATTTCTCTAAGTTTTGATCAAGATTTTCCACCAAGGAATGAAGAAGGCATGAAGATCAACATTTGCAACTGATTGGAATTCCGAAATTATGGAGGAATCTCACCAAGGCTTGCTTAATTCTTGAGGTAAGGAATCTTGAGAGTTAAATTGATGGGTTAAATTGATGAACCATGTATCCTAGGTGTTTAATCAATGGAAAAATTGGAATGAAAAGTGATGGGTTAATAAGTTTGAATTTTTGTTTGAATTTCAATGTTTTCTTGAAACCCTAGGTTGGGTAATGATGTTAATTGATGATTTGGCCCAAATTGGAACTAGAATCATGAAATTAGTAGGTTGAATTACATATGTGCAAGTTTAATTGGAATTTGGTGATACTTGAAAATTATGTTTAAAATTTGCGAATGAACTATGGTATAAACATTGTAATTCATGTTGTAATGTGAAGGGAAAATTGGGGAAATAATCTATTAATGATATAGATGATATGAACTTGGTTTTAGAATGTTGGAATATGATTCAAGGATTTATGTTGCAGTATGTTGAATTGCAAATGGTGTTAATAAACTAAGTGGTGTTGACCTTGTTGGATTATATTGTGTTAATTAATATTGACTTGAATATACCATGATAAATTATGTTTGAATTACGTGAATTGTATAGGTCACTCTGAGGCGGACCAAGCACCTGAACACTGTGAGTAGTAGTATTTCGATGTATCTTTAACCGTTAATGATTATTGTTATTGACGTTATGATCTTCGTCGTAAGAATTATGTTGACATGTATGTTATGTATGCTACGTAAGAAATATTTGTGAAATTAAGGAAACACCAAGGGTGTATGTTATATGAGGACCATTGTGGAATTATGTTAAATAATGGATTAACCTCTGAATGACTCAATCCGGAGAAAGAATTGAATGTCAATAACACAATTATGTGACTCACGTTATGATGTGAATGACTCCACTCTTATTAATATAATGGAGCATATACCTTCTGTTTATTGTTAATAATGTTACTCTATTATTGTGGGATAATTATGTCACCTTATGAGAAATCATGGGAAGATCTAAGAGCATTATTGTGCACCTCGTTCTGTTTATTGTTGATAATGGATATTAACACACTGTTATCTGTAACTCAGTTGTATGGATTTATGAAGGACAAGTGGAATGTAAGTGCATTACGAGACTACGGTATCTTCAGATTCTCGACTCGTTAATATGTAATAACATTCTGTTATCTATGAACTAGTGGCATTAATTCATGACAAACAAATGGGATGTGACTGCATTATGAAGTTCAATCTGTGAATAATTGCTATTAGCACTCTGTTGAACGCAACATAACTATGTTAACTCATGTGAATAATTAGAAGGAACTATGTGCTTCTGTATGAACTATTATATATTTCTGATATGGAGCAAAGTGCTGTACGGAGCTAAGTGCTACACTTTGGTGGGAGCCACCTCTAGATTCCGTACGAGCCACCTCTTGAGTCCATATATGTATGTATACTGAGCTTAAAGCCGATGTGAAAGTTATGAGGCCGAGAGCCATTTGTGAAATATGAATCTATGAGGCCGAGAGCTATTTGTGAACTTATGAGGCCAAGGGCCGACTTGTGAATTTGTGAACTTATGAGGCCAAGAGCCGACTTGTGAATTTGTGAACTTATGAGGCCAAGAGCCGACTTGTGAATTTGTGAACTTATGAGGCCAAGGGCCGACTTGTGAATTTGTGAACTTATGAGGCCAAGAGCCGACTTGTGAATTTGTGAACTTATGAGGCCGAGGGCCAACTTGTGAATTTGTGAGCTTATGAGGCCGAGGGCCAACGTGTGAAACTATGAATTCAAAGGGCCAAGGGCCAAGTTGTGAAGTTATGAATCTCAATTATGAATCTATAAAGCCAAAGGCTAATTGTGAATATGTGAACCCACCAGGCCAAGTTTCCAAGGGCCAAGTTGTGAAGTTATGAATCTCAATTATGAATCTATAAAGCCAAAGGCTAATTGTGAATATGTGAACCCACCAGGCCAAGGGCCAGTCTGTGAATTTGTGAACCAACAAGACCGTTCTGACATTAGTACGGAATCAGATTAACTACCTGTCTTTTATATTATATAAACTCTGATTTGCATTATAATTCAAGTTGAACATTGAGTTATTCACGTACTATTATTCACTGAGGTTATCTCACTATGAAATTTGTCTGATTCAGAGGTCCTCAAGGCTTTGGAGGTCAGCCTCAACTTTTAATGCTCGTCTTCCTTTGTTAGCCTCTGTGTGTCCAAGCATTTGGGTGAAGCCTACCCATTTGGTGAAGTTTGGCTTAGATTCTGATTGTCTATAATATGTTGTAACTTCTAATGTTTTTTTTTTTTTTTTTTTTATTATACGCCCAAACACGGGTGGGGTTGTATATGTGTATGTAACTATTATTATCTGTCTATTTGTGATCCTGGCATAATAGTGGTCGCTCAATAGATGTAGCTCTTTTCTTGCATGTTATTATATAAAATTTATGCTTCCACTCAAGCCCCATATGTTATATATAACAGGTTAAGTGTCCGTTTCTGACGTGGTCATGCCCAAACTTCTAGAGGCGGGTTTGGGGCGTGACAAAACATGCATACACACCCTCCAAAATAGTCCAGCACGTATAACACTTATATTAGGATTAAATTAGGCTAATTGATCACTCTTATGTCTAATTAACTCCAATTCGGGCTTAATTAGTCAAACCATAATTTTACTAAACTGAATCATTTTCAAATTGTATTCTCATATGGTTTTAAATATTAAATTAAGCTAACCATGCTTGCTAATTTTTGTTTCTTAAATCATTTGGGCTTTCAATTTCTATTGCAAAATCTCTAATTTACCACAATCCTAGCCAATGCATATTAAACAATTAAATTACAAGGAAATGCAATCAAATACAAAATTTATGCAATTAAATAAATGTTGATATGATATGCATATTAAAGTCGTCACAGCAATTGCCAATAGGAAATACTATTAACAAGATATATAAACAACTGAGATACATAAGATCATGCCATGCACTTGCTAAAATAAATCCATATCTTCAATTTTAAAACCAAAATGTTCAATGCATGATTTCCGTTCAAAGTCTCATCAACAACCAAGGGGTGAAAAATAAGTTATGATGTCCCAAGCAAGAGTCGTAAAACCATACATACATATATAGGTTTATATACAGATTTGCTGACTCTAAAAATGGTGGGGCAATGGGCACCCAAAAACCTTCCCTTTTCACTTTTTTCAACTCTTGAAACCCAAAACCATGTTTTTCCACATTTGCCAACTCTAAAAACAATGGGCTCATGGACACCCAAAAACCTTTTCCCACAGTCGTCTGGTGATAAGCTCAAGACTAGGCAATTGGGCACCTTTACTCCGCGCGCCAATACTAGTAAACTAGATAGAACTCATTTTCGAAACCCAACTCAACTATCAGACTCATACGCTATGTAACGCCCCGACTTTTATTACCTGAATCCATTACCAAATCCATAATTAATATCCATTTACAGAGTATACATACGGAAGCATAAAGAAATAAATAAAGAATTAAACATTTGATACATTCACTCTCGAATAAATTATGATGCCAAATTACATAAAATTTGCTATAATGCCCTTAGGCTTACATTTGAAACTAAATAAAGAAAAAGGGATTTACCTTTTTACAATACATGGCACTCAACAAATAAAAGGCCCTGCGGCCAACATAGTAAAATACTTGAAGTTCGAACAATCCTTCCAATCATGCATCCGAAAAGTTTGTCAACATGTGAGATGAGCACAATGCCCAGTCGAGATCCCAAAGAATCTAAACAGTCACAACATATAAATAGCTACGATCATGCATGCTACACATCAAGATATATATACATATAACGTGACCATTTCTATCCAAAATATATACATAAATACATTTCCTTTTTCCAAAAACTTCATTTTCATTCACTTATAAATACCCACTTCTTATCTTTCAATTCCGAAATTCAATTTTGACCATACTAAACATCACTAACCACATTTCCCAACATGACTCAACAACTACCTCAATCAACGACATCATATAATCCAAACTCAACAATTGCCTTGACACATACACGTTGACACTAAAATCACATATAACACAAAAAACCCGTGGTAACACTACGTCCAACACACATCACACAACATAGGTTTATATTCAATTAAACCATCATTCTCTAACGACACTACAACCAAGTGAATCCTCTCAAATCCATGTATTTGCCAGTAGTCATCGCTGAGCACCACCTAAACCCGTGACCATCGCCAAGCATCACCATAACCCATAGCCATCGCTAAGTGCTACCAAACCCCGTGGCCATTGTTGAGAGCCACTATGACCATCGATGAGCATCACCAATCCCATGGTCAACATGAGTACCACATAACACACAACCATACATGACCCAGATTCACTCTAACCCTTCAACTAAAACAAAGTTGTTTTTAGTCATACTAATGCCCCAAGGCATGAACCAATTCTTACACAATGTGCTGTAAGCACCACCGTTCAACATTGGGTTTTCAATCTCATCAAAACATTTCATTTAATACACTATGAGTTATTAATTACCAATACCATTTCTTGTTAATGGTTAACCCTAACTCAACAATTATATAATCCTTACTAATTATATTCACAACAATTCCAATTTCCTTATCTTTCACTAGTTTCATCTTAACAACATAATCCATCATAACACACACATAGAACTGTCTATTTACAATGTCCATTCGCAACCAAGCACACATTTAACTAGATTACATAATCTAACACACAATCCCTACAAATGGCATCTACTATTCAACAATCAATACCATCCTCCACCGATGGCCAAGGACAAAACTCTACAGACTTCAATTTAGTCAACAAGAACATCCATATAATTAAACCCAATTCCAATTCCCAATTTAATAAAACAACTAACGAAATAACAATTTATTATTATTATTATTATTATTTTGAAAAGCAATTTCCACACCTTTACATACACAACATAACAATACTCCTTTATTATTCACCCAAAATCCCCAATTTGTTTATATTTTACATAACCCAACATTTACACTACATAAGCCACATTTATCTCTTTCTCTTTCCTTGGTTAGAAGCTAAGACTTCCCAACCCCACATCCTAAACAAACTCAACATCATATATACACCCACCAATTTAACCCATAACTC
Source organism: Camellia lanceoleosa (assembly GCA_025200525.1). NCBI lineage: Eukaryota > Viridiplantae > Streptophyta > Magnoliopsida > Ericales > Theaceae > Camellia > Camellia lanceoleosa. Next base: position 135,340,657 of record CM045762.1, on the reverse strand, counting down.
ATAAACTCAAACCCAAATCAATTAATATGCTAAACATAAATAAAAAACGTGGTTTGTATGAATAAAAACTACCACATGTCTATCCATAGACAAGGTATTGAAAAGGAACAGAAGAATCCCTACCTCTTGAAGCGAAGAGAAGAAAGCCAAAAATCCACCGGCGACAAAAATACAATCTGCTCAGATTAAATCGAAGCTCTCATAACCCTCTACATTTTGGTATATGGAACTAGGGTGTAAAGATCACTCAAAATAGATGAAACCCAAGCTTGAAAGCCTAAAGGGTTTGAAAATGGTAGAGAGAGAGAGAGAGAGAGAGAGAGAGAGAGAGAGAGAAGAGACAGAGAAGAGACAGAGAACCAGAAGAGTGACTTTTCTCTTGTATAGATGACTTATATAATCGGACCATCACAGGAGCGATGAAAAGACTATGGGTGCGATCTACTTCTTACATTGGTTGTGAGCACAATCATGGAACCGCGGGCGCGATCTACAATATCGTGGCCTAGTTTGCGACCCACTGCAGGCCATGCAATTTCTCCCCATACACAGACCTGAACGCCTCACTCGGTCACGGCCCATTACAAGCGCGAGCACCATGGTTGCTAGTGCAAGCAAGCTCAAACAACAAATCTTGGATGTTGTTTTGAACCCAACCCCCCAAATAAGGTCAAAGTCAACCAGGACATCCACATGTCTCAACCAAAAAAAAAAAAAAAAGGTCTGGTTTTCTAAACCAAGCCACTACACGCTATTTACCCCCTTCCAACATTTTCAATTATTTAAGAGATTGTCGGATCACAAAAATAAAACCATAATGCATATGCATGAGTTTCCAAATCTCAATTTGCCTACGATTTATTCAATTCATAAATAAAATTTAATAATAGCAAGAAACAAATGATTTTCTCCAATTTCATAATTTTCACAATTTCAACATTCATCTAACTCAATACATATATCCAAGAAAGTTCAAAATCCTTATGTCTCAACGCCATTTCCACAATCATTCACTCAATTTCAAGATTTGAGATTCAATTAAGCCAAACCCCATTATTAAATCAAGTTTGAAAACTAGAGTTTTTGTGAAAATTGGGACTTTTCCCTCTTTTTCACTTCAAAGTCAATTCTCATCATCAACAACAATAATCAACAAGAACATTCATAATCTTTCCCAAAACAATAGGAATAAACCCCCATTTGTGTATCAAACCCACAATAACTTGAAAAATATCACCTATATATCTCAAACCATAGATATATCTCAAATCATAGATATAACAAATTAAAAGTGCCCCTATCTCAATGATAAGAGCGAAAGATAAGACCCAAAGAGAAACCTCAAAGTAATCGCAATCCACTCAGTCAAATTGTTAATCTTCACATGTTCTTCACCTTTAATGCAAGACCTATGATGGATGCTTGGTGAAAAATAGATGAAACCAAGGTTTGGAGGTCTAGGGTTTCGGGTATAGAGGAGAGGGAGAGAATAGAAGAAGAAAGAATGAAAAGTTTGGACTTTAAAGTGGCCGACTTCGAACAGACTGCTCAAGCGGTCAAAGCTTGGCTCGAGTGGCTCGAGTGGTGAAATTAAGCTCTCAGAATCTCGAATAGACTGCTCGAGCGGTCAAAAGTTCGATTGAGCGGATTTGAATCTAAAACAAGTACTCAAATTTCAAATGGGCATAACTCCCTCACCCGGACTCCGTTTTAGGTCATTCTTGTGTCTAAATCGAAACTCCAGAAACAAGCTTTCCAATGGTTTTAGCCTCACATCCAAATTCAAAAGTGTGGAGAGAGAAAAAGGTACAAGTGTGAAGACTGCTCGTGGGACAATTATCTGAATCCATGTTTTTGGTTCAATCCTACTTACCATTATGATACCACCCCAATCAATACTCTAAAATCAATCAAAGAAGCTCTAAGTACAATAATAAGACAGTCAAGAGTAATCTCACTAGTCCAAAGAGCATGAAATGTTACATCTATGAACCATTGTGACTCAACGGTTCAAATTCAAATCCTTCTTGATTTCCAGATTACCTCTCTTTCTAGCGGGAAGGTTTGTACATCACTACTTTATAGGTTATCTCTGATATGAGAGGGTCCATCATATTATGATGTGATCACATCTTAAACCTTCAGAAATTACATGAAGAAATGGTCAAAGGGAATCAAATTTTCATGGTGGATATATATATTCTATACAACAACTTTTGCAGATTTGTGAACGCGACTTTTCCAGCTATAGCTCTCTGATTTCTCATCTTCTTGCTCCATGCTTTTCCAGCAACTTTTGCAGATCTATTTATTATTATTTAAATAGATCATTGTTCGTTTCAGCATATCAAACATGTTTTAATAAACAAAAAATTGAATTGTTATTTTAACAGATAAAAAAAATTAAGGAGACAAAAAATTCAACAAATAGTTTCAACAAATAAGAAAAATATAAAATTTAACAGACAAGAAAATATTTGAATAGATAGCTAAAAAAATTAAATATATAAAAAAATAATTTGAACAAATAGAAAATAATTTGACAGATAGATACAAATTAAATAGATAGGTTCAAAAAAATTAAACAGATAAAAAAAATTTAATAGATAGATTCAGGGGTGAATTTTGAAATAAAATGTTCTCCAAAATAACAAAATATATTTCTCACTATAATATTTTACAAACAGTGTACTCCTCACCAAGAAAAAATAATCATGAACTTAATGCCTTACACTCTGTTTAAATTGAATTTTTTAACAATTTCTTCAAAATAAAATAGGTGCTATATTTATGAGACCATTTAAATAATTTACTGTAGAAAAATTAAATAAATAAGAAAAGTCAGGAAGCGAAATGGACTTAGCTCCAAAGTCTCCAGCATTCTTCGTCAAAGATGGAGAAAATATACTGCTGGCGGAGTTTATTTTAAACACTAGGGTAAGGACCCCAAAGTCTTTTGACCTTTCATTAACATTAATTCTTCACTTAAAAGAAAAAAACAAAAATTCACCATAATTGTTTAGTTATGCTGTAAGAGAAAAAGCACATAAAACTCATACACAATCACGTGGTAATAATATTTTTTAAAATTTTGTCATAATCAGGGACAAAATCAGGAATTTTGGGTACGGACCCCAAAGTCTTTTGACCTTTCATTAACATTAATTCTTCACTTAAAAGAAAAAAAATTCGCCATAATTGTTTAGTTATGCTGTAAGAGAAAAAGCACATGAAACTCGTACACAATCATGTGGTAATAATATTTTTTCAAATTTTGTCATAATCAGGGACAAAATCAGGAATTTTGTTAGAGAGGGCCAATATATATATAAACATTGAATTAGTTTTGATATATTATTAATTGAATATAATTTCTTATATTAGCGTTGTTAAAGAAGTATTTCATCAAAAAACTAAATAATTTTTTTTCAACTATTAGATCTCTGTATATAATCGGTTAAATCACTATTTTAAACAATTTTATTAATTGATATAATATGGTAAATAAAAAGTGAAAAATACTTAAGATCCCTGAAAAATGCTTAAATTTACACTCAATGGCGTTGAATATTACATGTTAGTTGATTTGTTTAGAAATCAATCAATTAAGACCTAACCTTTGCCATGTCATTGTGAATAAATTTAGGGATTCATAAAAAAATTATACATACCACTGATTTTTGCAGATAAAAAAATTTAAAAAAAAAAAGAAAAGAAAGAGGAGAAAAAAAGTTGAATTTGAAATCTACCAATATGTGTGCGATTTGATTTTCTAATTGTACAATGAAATATTGAAGTTTGAATATTATATGCATAGAAGGGGAGTGAATAGGCTAATCAATTCAAAAATTCAGTTTTATATTCAATTTTAGCCCTGTAACCTGATTTTTTTTTTTTTATCAGCAAAGAAAAATTTTATTTAACAGCATGAAATTAAGAGTACAGGAAGATGACATGCATCGAGAGAGATTCTGAAGTATAAAAATACCCCTCCTTCCCGAGCCTCTCTCTTGGGCTGGCCGGCCGCCGCCTTTGGCTATGGCGGTTGGCTGGGCTAGCTTCTCCCGTGTTAGTTCGTTGTATTTCCGTTAATAAACTTGAATCCCCCATTATTTTACCCACCAAGGAGTGTTTGGTGTGCTGCGGTGTGTGTGTTTTTTGTTGGTGATTCCGGGCCGTGGTAGCTGATTCTTCACTCGAGCGCTCTTCTATAAGTAGGAGTTTGAGGGGTGTTCTTTGGATCAGATTTTTGGTGAAGTTTCGATGCTTGGTGTGGGCGGAAATCTGGGTGTCGGAGTTGATTCAGATCTGTCTGGTGGTTCACTCGAGCGCTTCTCTTTGTGCGAGAGTTTGAGGGGTGATAGAAGTTATACTGGAGCTGGGAGTAGGTCTGCTGGTTGGTGTTTGGATTTGCAGTGGGTGGTGTCCTTGTGCTGGCGGTGGAGGTGATGATCTGCAGTGGCAGTGGGTTTCGGGAGTTGCAGCAGCAGCTGGACCGTGGTCGATGATTTGCAGTGGGTTTTTCCGGTGGTGGCTGTGGAGGTGATGACCTGCAGTGGGTGTGTTCCGGTGGTGGCTGTGCAGTGGGTGTGTGCCCTGTAACCCAATTATCACATGGACACTCAAGCACACGTGTACACAATATTTTGTGGAAAAATTCTGAATGAAAAAATTCGCAGTTGCCAACACTTAACAAAAATTCACTATAAGATCAAAGAATACAAGACATAATTGAGGGGAATTATAACGTTTACTTAGGTTTATCCAACACTGATGACTTGTAGTAACTCTACAAGTACAGTCTAACTCAGTCCGCCTTTTTGATCTTCTAGACACCATGAAGTAGCAGCCTCAATATCCATTGTTGAACGACTTCGATTACTGAACTAGCCTTGAGTGTAAAAGGAATAATACAAAGATATGCAAAGGTTTTGAAAGGGTTTTGCGGGTTTTTGAAGATTCACTCATAGATATTCTTTAGAGTATAAGACATAATTTTGTAAAGAAGCACAATAGTTAGGATACTAAAAAATGAGTAATGGAAGCTGTTATATAGAAAAATCAGTACCCAAAATCAATAAGGAAAAGGTTTAATAAAAACTGGAGAAGCGATTAATCACTCTGGACAAAGCGATCACTCACTCCTAATGGAATTGTTCGCCTAAAGATTGCTAGCTACTACTGAAAATGCAATCGCTTGTTGATCAATCTCCTATTGATCGCTAGTCACTATTGAAAGTGCAATTGATTCGCCCCACTTCAATCAGGGTAAATTTTGATACAATTTCAAACCAGGGTTTTGTATTTTAGTTAAACTATTTTTTCAAAAATCTTTTTCAAAACAACTAAAATATGTATGCTATCCTTACCTAAAAGGATAACGGAGCAAAACGTGTCGTGGGAATTGAACAATAATTTCTCTAAATCTATTTTATACAATAAAGACATTAAAGAAAATAGATTATGAAAATATGTTTTTTTCGAATTTGATAAAACTATATATATACACACGTAATAGAATAGGAAGAAGATGAAGAAAAATGTTCAGAAAATAGTCTGCATAATTGTAAGAGACACGTCAAAGACGCTGTCCTGAAGTCGTTATGTGCTCCCTCTATGCAGTGACCACAAATGGCTCCGTGATACAATCCAAAAACTCATAGGATCTAACACAATGCACAATTGCACCAAAAAGATTTGCCAAGTCTGTATCAGTTGCCCAGAAATATGGAATATATAAAAATAAAAAAAATACACTAGAGAGGAAAGGGAGAGAATTAGAAAACGTTGTATATATTTTTGCTTGAGTTAGAGTCCTATTTATATAGTCTCTTTCATGTCTGCTAGGAACAGACACACCCTTTCAACTTTGAAATCAAATACTTGGTTGAATTTCATATAAACATGACTATTAAAAGAAATACATAAATGAATAAATACAAATAAAAATAACTAAATAAATAAAATTTTGAAGCTATTAAAAATAGGAAATCTTGACCTAAACTTTTAATCTGGATGTACGGGCCAATTGAGTCTGCCAAATTACCAAAATATTTTTACACACTAAAACTATCCCATTACTATCCGATTTTTATCACAAAATTGTCAAACACACCTACTAAAAACAAGGCCTTTTGAGTCGGTTTTTTTGAGTCGGCAAATTTTACCGTCGCAAAAGGTAGTCTTTTTGAGACGGCACAGAGTTCTGACGCAAATAAATCTGCAATTTGAGCCGACACAAAAACTAATATTTGATAGCATTATTTGAGTCGGTAGTATTTACCGACTCAAAAGATAGACTTTTTCGGTATATACTTTTTGAGTCGGCAAATTTGTGCCGACGCAAAAATTACATCTTTGTGTCGGCAAATGAGATGCCGTAGCAAAAAATATATTTTATAACCAAGATATATATATTTACTTGATTATATTTAATACTCATTTCGATATTAAAAATAATAGTTAAAGTAAAAGAGAATTAGTAATATAAAACTAAAGGTGATTCTAATTATTTTATTTTATTTTATTTTTATTTTATTTTTATTTGGATAATAAAAATATGTAGAAATAGAATTATACAAAATTTATTTAAAAGATTAAATATAAATATGTTGTGATTGGATTAAGAAGAAAATAGTGTATATAGGCATAAAAAATTAAATTAAATAATTTATTGTTAAATAAAAAATAATTTAATGTTAAATAAATAATTTAATATTAAGACATAAAAAATAATTTAATGTTAAATAAATAATTTAATATAGGCATAAAAAATTTAATGTTAAATAAATAATTTAATGTTAAATAAATAAAAGATTAAATAAAAAATAATTTAATGTTAAATAAATAAAAGATTAAATAAAAAATAATTTAATGTTAAATAAATAATTTAATATAGGCATAAAAAATTTAAATTAAATAATTTAATGATAATAAATAATTTAATGTTAAATAAAAAATTAAATATAAATTAATATTAAGACATCAATCAGATCGATAAAAAATAAAAATAAAAATAAAAAAATAAATTTAATTTGTGCGATACATGTAATTAAGCACATTCTGCTTTATTTATTTGTATATCAAGATAATTTTTTCGAATATCATAATAATGAAATTATAATTATATGTATATATATTTATAGATATACTTTTATATTAAAATTGAGTGTATATACTATAAATAATAAATATGTCAATTAATAACAGAAAGAGGTAGAGTGGCGAAGTGGATTTAGAGTGACGAGTTTGGGTCCGGTCAAAGCTTCCAAATGGTTGTGGGTTCGAAACTTGGGAGGGGAGGCGCCTATAAGAAAATTTTGGGTTAAATTTCTTAAAACATTGAACCACTTTTTGAGTCGGCACGATGCCGTCACAAAAAAATAAAACCTTTTGCGTCGGCAGATTGCCGACTCAAAAACATTTGCGACCCCATCAATTTCGACCCTTGAGTTGCCGTCGCAAAAACGTTTTTGTGTCGGCAAATGTACTATTTGCGACGGCACTCTGCCGACTCAAAAGGCCCTGTTTTTAGTAATGCAAAATACACTATCCGATTTTTATCCCATATTACTATCCGATTTCATATCAGATTAGGATTTTTTGGAATATGGATTTAAGTGTGATAACAAACTGATAAAGAGGTGAGAAAAAAAAAATTAAAATAAAATACAAACAAACAAAGTCTTGGTTTTGCCTATGAATAATTCAATGGGAATATGGATTTAGGTTTGACTTCATAGTGATAGCGTGTTGAGAGAAAAAATACAAATAATGACACACATTTGGTTAAATATTTTTATTTCTCATTTATTGTTACTCCGATTATAATGGATTTCTTTTGTCCATAAACGTATACAATTGAGATAGAACCGTGTAAATATTGATTTTATCTTTATGTTTTTTCTTTTCTTTTTTACATATTTTCTGTGTTTTTATTAACGTGGGTGGAATATGAAAATCTCAACAAAGTGATTAGAGGATACAAATTTGGGAAATTTAGCTATAAACCCCTTTTATCTTCCTTTCATTGTTAAAAGGATTAAGAAAAAAATTATACCTTCTAAACCCCCTCATAATTATAAAGTCTTGCATAAATGACAAAATTTATTATTTAAATATTTTATAGGACTATTATACCCTCAACTTCTGCATATATAATCAGCTTCGTCATCAACTGTATCAAAATCACCATAGTTGCATCTTCCAAGCTTCAGCAGAAGGTCGTCGACAAGCCGCCGCCATAGTCACGTCTTCCAAGCTTCAGCAGAAGGTCCTCTCTTCATCTTCATAATCAGCAATGATGAGGCTTTGAGTATGTTGAAATTGAATGAGGATGTCGTTGGAGATTCGAAAGCTAGGGTTTCGGAGCAGATGGGGGAGATTCGGAGTGCGGTGTAGATGGCTCAATTGGAAGCGGAGAAGAAACATGATGAGGTTGTTGATGAAATGCTGGCGATGTTGAATGCGAAGGCTGAAGCTTCGAGATTTAAAGAAGTTGAACAGGAGGTTGGGAAGGATGTGGATGAGGAACAGTAGAATATATGTATATATATACATTTCTGTGTATGAGTGCTGTTGAACATATGTATTCTTTTTCATTGAGATGTGTGATTGTTGATCGAGTTTTAGAATTTTTTCGTTTCAATTAGATAAATGGATTTGTTGATTAATTTGTTTTGTTTTTGTTTGTTTGTTTTTTTGAAATTTTTTTCTCAATTAGATATGTTGATTTGTTGATTAATTTGTTTTGTTTTGTTTTTGTTTGTTTGTTTGTTTTTGATTTTTTTTTGTTTTTTGTTTTTTTTATCTAATTTCATTTGACAGAACCAGAGTAAAATTTTATTCTGGTTCTATTGCTCTGTTTTTTTTTTTTTTTTTTTTTTTTTTTTTTTTTTTTTCATTTGACAGAACCAGAGTAAAATTTTACTTGGTTCTATTACTCTGTTTTTTTCATTTGACAGAACCAGAGTAAAATTTTACTTTTATATAAAGTAAAATTTTGCTTTTGTGTAGAGTCTAACATTTTACTAGTTTTTCAGAATAAAATTTTACTTTTATACAGAGTAAAATTTTATTTTTAGTTTTAGAGTATAACATTTTACTCTTATACAGAGTAAAATTTTACTTTCATACAGAGTAAAATTTTACTTTTAATTTTAGAATGTAAAATTTTACTTTCATACAAAGTAAAATTTTACTTTCATACAGAGTAAAATTTTATACTGAAATATATAGTGAAGATGGCTTAATAAGAGAGAGCTGATAGATATGAGGGTAATATAGTAAAAGAAACAAGTTTTAAAATATTAGGGGGTTTTGAAAGTACTTATATAATTCTTGCCCTTTTGAAAGACAAATTAGATAGTGAGAGGGCTATCACCAAATCCCCAAATTTTATAAGACTATAGGAATGGGGTTACCTTACGGTTTAAAATAAACTCTTTCTGCCTGTATCTTTGACAAGCATAGCGGCCGATGGAGATGGGACTGTGCCCATTTTGAAAAATATTCCCCTAAACTTCCTGAACCACACAAGGCAATTCAAACTTTTGAAACTTCAAAATTGACAAAATCAATCTTCTTAATTTCACCTCTACCATCACAATCACCAACCAACCACCAAGAAAGTATGTGAGTACAAATTAAATACGTCGATATGATAAAATATGAAAGGATAAATTACAGTGGTCACTTTTCTCAATGTTCTTGACAATTATAATGACTATGGGGGCCGAGATTTGGGAGTCGTAGAGGTTCCGGATAGCCGAATTTGGTAGAGTCGAGGTTCGAAGCACTCGGCAATTGGCTCGAAAGCTCAAAATCCAATCCTACTCGGCCAAATAACCGATTAAACGAGGGGCCGAGTAGGGATCGGTCCATTATAAAATGTGTCGAATACAAAGTGGGGGATGGACCTAATCTCGAGGCCCAAAGAAGAAAAGATATAAATAGAAGAAACATCAGCCAGAATGAGGTATGTGAGAATTACTTTGCTTAACATAGAACACAAGCATTCTTGAGTGTAGAGACTGACTTATCCGTCAGAGTGCCAATTCTGGCACCCCCGACTGGAGTGTTTATCCCATTTTAGGTGACTATCAGGAAATCTAGAGCGCTCCCCAGGATCAGAAGAGTATTTCCAAATCACTTCTCCACAATTGGCGCCGTCTATGGGAATACTCAAGCACATCCATGGCGAGTGTGACGGAAAATCCTTCAACAATCGCTATCGACCCTATATCGCAAGATGAAACCACTCCAACAAACATGCTTGGAACAGAGACTATCGCCGCAAGACGTACCTTAAATTTCGCCTCACCCTCGACTTCGGAGCACGAAGCAATGCAAGCGATCCGAGAACAGGCAAAGCAAAACGAACAAAGATTGGAAAGCATGATTGCAGAGAACGAACATCTCCGTCAGGATCTGGCCTTGGAGGTGGTGAAGTCCAAACAAGCTGCATACCAAAGCCCAGAACGACCCGAGAGGTCAGCTGGTCGACGATCCTGAGCCCGACAACAAGATACTGATAGCAACTCCGACTCATTATCCTTAGAGCCCAAGAAGAAGGTACGATCTGAAATTTATAGTTCTTCTGAAGAGAGTCCCAGTACAAGGCTTAAGCGAAGGAGAAACAGCTCGGATGACGATCAACACGATCTTTTTGTACGACGGATCGCAAAGGCAGTCCTATCCATGAAATTCAAAGCACCGTCATTCACCTTGTACGACGGTACATTGGTACAAGATGGCTGGCTACAACCGTATGTCCGAAAAGGTAACCCAACCAACGCAACAGCCTTGACACAGGATTTACATTCGCTCCACATGATCCGCATGATATACAGCCTGCCAATGTCATCGGTGGTGCATGCGATTCAGTCGAAGTCTAACCCTCAAGAGAAACTCACTCCAGCTAAACGGCCCCATGAAGCCAAGGTTATCACTTTTGATGATTCGGATTTGGCCGGAGTAACACTGCCCCACAGCGATCCCTTGGTAATTGAGTTACGCGTAAACCGATTCACTTGAGTGCGTACTCATCGATCCAGGGAGTACATTAGAGATTATGTACTACAGGACATTCACCAAACTGGGCTTCTCCGAATCGGATCTCTTTCTGGCCCCTTATCCACTTTTCGGCTTCAATGCCAATCCGGAGTACCCGTTGCGGAAAATCAGACTTCTCGTTCGAGTAGGTTCGCGAACAATGGATGTGGGATTCTTGGTCGTCAGACTGCCGTCGCCATATAATCTCATCATGGGGTGATCATGGTTGCATGCTATGCGAGCCATGCCCAGCACCTATCATCAGCTGCTCCGCTTCCCGACAGAACGCGGTATTGAGCAAATCCGTGGCTCCCAAAAATGGGCACAAGCATGTTACCTTCTTACAAGTGAATTCCATTGAGTTGCCGGATCGAGAAAGCCTCGACGATGTTGGGCGGCCCCCAAATGAAAAGGCAACGGAAGACTTAGCATGAGTGCAAATCGATGGAAGCCCAGACAAGTTCTTCACGGTCGGCGCCTCCTTGAATCAGGCCGACAGACAGCAGCTAATATCTCTCATGCTCAGCAACCTCGATGTCTTTGCATGGACTCCATACGAGATGCCGAGTATCGATCCTTTAGTTTTACCGCACCAATTGAATGTCGATCCTAAGTGTAAGCCGATCATTCAGAAAAGTCGGCGGTCGGCCGCAGAGCACACTGCCGCCGTTGTTGAGGAAGTTGACAGGCTGCTTGACACCAGAGCAATTAGGGAGGTGACCTACCCTAGATGGCTCTCTAATACAGTGGTGGTGAAGAAGAAAAATGGGACTTGGCGAGTGTGCGTAGACTTCATAGACCTAAACAAAGCCTGCCCAAAGGACTGTTTTCCTCTTCCCAGGATAGACTAGCTTGTAAATGCTACGGCGCGCCATCAGCGTATGAGTTTTCTTGATGCCTATAGAGGTTATCATCAAATCGCCATGCATCCAGAGGACCAAGAGAAAACTGCATTGCTCACCCCAAGAGGAGCCTATTGCTATAAGGTAATGCCTTTTGGGCTGAAGAATGCATGGGCAACCTACCAGAGACTGGTCACCACCATGTTCAAGGAGAAACTCGGCAAAACTATGGAAGTGTACATTGACGATATGGTGGTCAAATCCAAAGAAGAGCAGAATCATATAGCCGATCTGGAAGAGACATTCGGCATCCTACGCAAATATGGAATGAAGTTGAACGCCTCCAAATGTACGTTTGGTATCGGCTCTGGCAAATTCTTGGGCTACATTGTCAACCACAGAGGCATCAAAGCTAACCCAAGGCAAACCACAGCAATCTTGAAGCTCGGCTCCCCCCGTTCAGTAAAGGAGGTTCAAAAGTTGATGGGGATGGCTGCCGCACTCAACAGGTTTATCAGCCGGTCCACAGACCCCTGCCGACAATTCTTTTATACACTAAGGCAGGGCAAGGCCTTTGAATGGTCCGCCGAGTGTGAAGCCGCTTTCAACGGCCTGAAGACCTACCTCCGCTTAGTACCATTCTTGACAACACCCTCTGCTGGCGACCCGCTCATTTTGTACCTAGCAGTTTCTGATCGAGCCGTCAGCGCCGTATTGATAAAGGAAGAGCTAGGGGAGCAGGGACCAGTGTATTATACGAGCAAGGCAATGGTTGACGCCGAAACGCGCTACCTTCCGCCGGAAAAGCTCATCCTAGCCCTAGTTACGGCGGCAAGGAAGCTCATGCATTACTTCCAGGGGCATAGCATTGGGGTGCTAACAGATTATCTCCTCTGATTAGTATTACGCAGTGCGGAAGCATCTGGACGTGTTTCAAAGTGGGCCCTGGAACTTGGCCAGTACGATATTCAATTTTTAACCAGAACCTCAATCAACGGACAGGTGCTCGCCGACTTTATCGCCGAATTCATTGGGAGCCTCGCCGACTTCAAGTTTGATGTCACCGACTTCAAGACCGATAAAATTTGACTGAAGCCGAACTGAAGGATTTATGTTGGGGACATCTGGCAGTTGTATTGTGATGGATTGTCCAATCAGCGGGGTAGTGGAGCCGGAGTTGTAATCATGACCCCCGATGGCGCAGTAATTGAGCAGGCCATCAAGCTCAGCTTCGAAGCATCAAATAACAAACCCGAATACGAAGCCCTTTTAGCTGGTTTGCAGACTGCGCATATTCTGGGTGCTCGGCGTCTGCTTGTGTTTTGCGACTCAAAACTGGTGATCAATCAGCTAAAGGGGAAGTACGCGGCAAGAAACGACCGTATGGCGGCCTACATGAAAATGGCCAACTCCTTGTTGGCAAAATTTGACCATCATGAGTTGAACCAGATAACACGTGATCAGAACACCCATGCAGATGTCTTGGCTTGCCTAGCCTCCGTAATCAACACAGAGATAAAACGGACCATCGAAGTGGGATTCATCCCAGAGCCAAGCATTGGCCCTTTGGAGGAAGTCCAAATCAACGTTATAGAATCTGCACCAAGTTGGATGGATCCCATTGCTGAATTCTTATCTTCTAAACAACTCCCGAAGGACAAGAAAGAAGCACATAAGCTGCGAAACAAAGCCATGCAATATTACTTGGATCCGCAAGGAAGGCTTTATAAAAAAGTCACTCTCTAGCCCATATTTGGAATGTGTGCACCCGGACAAAGTCGGGGAGCTTCTGACTGAGATACACGAAGGCAGTTGTGGTGCCCATTCTAGCGGACGCTCTTTGGCCCATCGAGCTATAACGTAGGGTATTATTGGCCAACAAAGAGAGCGGACACCGAGTGTTATGCAAAAAAGTGTGAACAATGCCAGAAATTCTCCCCGTTAAACCATCTGCCTGCTGAAGAGTTGAACTCTATCACTAGTCCTTGGCCGTTCGCCCAGTACGGGCTTGATATCATAGGACCATTGCCGAGGGCCCAGGAAACAAGTGATACCTGATCGTCGCAACAGATTACTTCACGAAATGGGTCGAAGCGGAGGCATTAACACACATTCGAGATGCTGACGTTAAACGCTTTGTGTAGAGGAACATCATAACATGATTTGGCATTCCCAGAGCTCTTATCTCAGACAACGGCACCCAGTTTGATTGTGGTGTATACCGAGAGTTGTGCAGTAAATATGGCATTCGGCCTTACTTTTCTACACTGGCTTATCCCCAAAGCAATGGCCAAGCCGAAGCCTCTAATAAATCCATCTTGGATGGCATCAAGAAGAGGCTGGAGAAAGCCAAAGGCAAATGGGTCGAAGAATTGTCGAGTGTACTCTGGGCTCATCGAACTACACCAAGAAGATCGACTGGAGAAATGCCGTTTGCCCTATGCTTTGGAACCCAGGCAATCCTACCCTTGGAGATCGGCCACCCAACACTCAAGTCGCAAGTTTTTGATACGGGCCGAAACGGCATGATGCTGGCTTTGGATTTGATTCTAATCGAAGAGCGAGGAGACCGAGCCCTTGCGTCCATGGCACGGTACCAGCAGCAGCTGGCAAAGTCGTATAATCAACGCGTTCAGCTGCGCCGCTACACAGCGGGAGAGTTTGTCCTGAAGAAGGTGCTCCCAGCTGACAGGAAACTGGCCGATGGAAAATTGGGTCCTAACTGGGACAGTCCCTATCAGATTGATTCGATCACTGGAGTAAGGGAATATCGGCTCAAAGACATGTCAGGAAGGAGTCTGCCACGACCTTGGAATTCCACGCACTTACGCAAATTTTATCATTAGCCCGACTTGTGGGACATGATGCTTGTTCCGAACTATTCGCTATGTACATCTCTTTTCTATAATACAAAGATTCCCCTTCACCTAGCATAGAATCTAGTTCAAAGATATTCCGATTAAAGCATCCGGATTCGGAGCGCCCTTCGTAGATATCATGATTGGCCAAATAAAGTCTCCGGATTCGGAGCCTCATCAGCGAATGATGCCTTTGGGTCGACTAAGCCTTTCGATTCAGAGCGCCCTTCATGGATATCACGATTGGCCAAATAAAGTCTCCGGATTCGGAGCGACCTTCATGGATATCACGATTGGCCGATTAAAGCCTCCGGATTCGGAGCCCCATCGGCGAATGACGCATTTGGGTCGGCTAAGCCTCCGAATTCGGAGCGTCGTTCGTGGATATCACGATTGACCGATTAAAGCCTCCGTATTCGAAGTGCCATCGGCGAATGACGCCTTTGGGTCGACTAAGCCTCTAGATTCAGAGCGCCCTTCGTGGATATCACGATTGGCCAAATAAAGTCATCGGATTCAGAGCCCCATCGACGAATGAAGACTTTGGGCCGATTAAACCTTCGGGCCGTGCATAACACAATGATGTCGATTAAATTAGGCCAACCAATATTCATTTACTCGTCTGAAATGCGTTTATTCAAACATGTATATAATAAAACACATGCAAGCACGTACGCGCCGAACAAAAAATTATAACAAAACGTTGAAAATAAAGTTCTGTTTTATTCGACCAACCAATAAATACATAATTCTAGATGCAATCCATGTTTGAACATTACAACCAATATTTTTATTCAGCGTCGCCCTCATCATCGCTCTTTTCAACTTCAAAGGTGGCAAAGGGCAAATGGTCACGATGATCCAGGTCACATAAGTTGGAATCGACACCCTTTGCTCAAAGAGCCTCCGTGGCCTGAAGAGCCGCGATCCAACCATGCTTAAAACCCCGATTCTCACATTGGAAGACCTCCTCAGCAAGTATCTCTTTCGTTTTGTCGATCCCAACCTTCCGACCAGCATGGAAGCCCTCATCGTAACCTTTGGCCCTCGCATTTTGTACGGCAAACGTGCCTGCCGTATCTCGATCGGCGATGGCAAGACTCAATAGCCATTGGGTAACCCTTTCGTCTATAATCGGGTTAGATTGACCCGCCGCATGCGAATAGGCGACTTTAACCTTCCTAAGATCCCTAAGCTTGACCTCGGCTTTCTCCATACGAGCCTCCAAACTGCGGACCCGTTCGTCCATTTTCTCCACCTCTCGCCGCACAGCGCGTAGACGCATGCAGACTTCGTAGGCAACATACAGTCCCTTCACCGCCTCATGAATACCTTCTCGAAACACTTCCAATTCTCGTCGTCCAACCATCGATTGTTGGACTTCCGGTGGAAAGATCTGTCGAGCAAACTCGACCACTACACCCGGATCATTGACGATGGAATCTGCCTCAGTCATCAGTTTATTCCCCATGAACACCGCAAAACTCAATGGTCGTGGCGTCGCGTCTGACTCATTCCCCGATCATAGTCGCGGGGAGCTTCCCTGTTGATGCTTCTCTCTTCAGGGTGATCTGCTTCGACGGCTTGGAAGTTGACGTTTTTCGCTTTCCTTGGACGTCCTTCCTCCTATACGTACAGGCTTGCTGCTGCGATTCATTGCAACATCTAGCTCAGCCAATGTTCGTCCCTCTCCTCTGTTGTTGAAGAACAATTTGTTTGACATTCGCCCTCGCCCCAAGCTAGTCCAAATTGAATATGAATAAGAATAAGTGGACCCACTGGCATGAAATCACCCCATTTATTCGTAGGTATGCAGCGACCCCGAGGCAATTTCATTACCGCTTTTGGTAGTCTCCAAACGACGAAGGCCGATAGATATGTGCCACAGCCACGTCATGCACTAATTTTTGGCTTGTTAAAACGGCCTAATTATCTAAACGGCAACTATAGGAGAATGCCTTGAAGTCCATGCACTGGCTGGGGCAAGGACAAATTTATTAATCTAACCGGCCGAGCATATCGGCCCCATGCCGATTGATATGTGCGACAGCCACTTTATGTACTAATTGTTGGCTTGTTAAAACAGCCTAATTATCTAAACGGCAACTATGAGAGAATGCCTTGAAGTCCATGCACTGGCTGGGGCAAGGGCAGATTTATTAATCTAACCGGTAGAGCATCTTGGCCCCATGCCGATTGATATGTGCGACAGCCACTTCATGTACTAATTGTTGGATTGTTAAAACGGCCTAATTATCTAAACGGCAACTATGGGAGAATGCGTTGAAGTCCATGCACTGGCTGGGCCAAGGGCTAATTTATTAATCTAATCGGCCGAGCATCTCGGCCCCATGCTGATTGATATGTGCCACAGCCACTTCATGTACTGATTTTTGGCTTTTTAAATGGCCTAATCATCTAGTCGGCAAGTATACAAAACGTTTTATCCAAAATAGCAACCAAACAATTCCGTTCATTAGTAACAGCAAATTACAAAATGAATTTTCATTAAGTAAATTGGGCACAAATTGTAATCATTTTACATAGGAAAATTACTACACAAAAAGCTGTAAAAAGCTGAAAATTACTTGCAAATCCTAAAAATAAAAAAATAAAAAATAAAAATAAATAAAAAAAAGCCGCCCAAATTAGTTCTCAGAGTTAGACTCCAGCAGCTCAACATCCACTTGCTGGTATAAAATTGGCGTAGCCAATGTCACATCAGCAGCAGCAAGGGCTTTGAGCCAGCTGTGTTTAAATCCCCGATTATCAAATTTGGGGACTTCTTCTACATATTCCTCCAAAGCAGATTTTTTCCCAGCATTGAATGCGTTGGAAGCCTTCGGGTCGGCTGTTTCCTTTGCCGCCTTCATCTCTTCCAACCCAGCCTCCAATTTAGAGATCGCCACCTGGGCCAATCTAAGCGCGTCGTCACTTGCATCTGCCCTCTTCTCGGTGACTAATCTCAATTCTTCAGCGTTGCGGGCCCTCTCCATCTCGGCTTCGGCATGGGCGCCCTCCGATTGTACCCTACGCCTTTGGCCCTCAACCTCCGCTTGTAAACGACCAATTAGCTCGACGGCATCGTGATAGCAATGACCCATGTTGGCTATCCGTCCGATGGCCTACAAAACAGGAAGTTAAGAACAAAATAATATTTGCGTAAATATAACACACCCGCACTACACGCTACAGTTCGGACTCGATTTTTGCTTGTGGTTCTAAATCCGAACCAAAGAGTCCAAATCCGGCAAATCGTTTTGAGAAAAAAAGATTTTTGAAAAGAACTGCCAAACATGGACTGCTTTGCCAGATACAGAGTCGCCACCTAAATATTTTTTTAATGGGGAAATTTAGGAAACCCTGACTCGGTGCCAAAGGCCACGTGTCCGTCATCACCAAAGTTGTCTCGGCTCGGGAGCTTGGGTACGATTAGGGAAGGTCAGCTATGAGCACCCCCTCTCGCCCGGTCCGAAGACCGGCCTCTACTAACCGTGATATCTGATTTTCAAAACGTTATGTGTTCTTATTCCAGTTATTAGCCTAGAATTACTATGTTATGCGCACAGCAAACAAGTATAGACTGGATTGCCTAATTTGGAAATAAGCATTGCATATCCATTTGTCTTGAACAATACTTTGGAATTTGCTACTCGCAAGTAGGCTAAAATATGAATTTCAACGAGTTTTTCCAACTCAGACAATCCAACCTCCACCCACAGGCATTCAAACAGTTTATCTCACATAAGCAATTAGCTGCATGGTAAGCATGCTGTCATGTTAACACTCACACGCATGCGGTATGCTAAAGCATGAAATACTTACATCGTACTCCGTGCCAAAACAATAAACTAGTTAGCAAACATGCATGGTCCTAGTTCATGTCAAATTGACTGATGCAACACACACAGGATGCAATTGGGGTAGGCTCGGCTAACCTAAACATGGCATGTGAAATGCGATCAATTGATGCACGTATTCAATTTGGAATTGAAGTATAGATGCAGTTAGCATGATGCGCCGAGCCCGGTGCATGCAAGACAAATGTATGGATGCACGCATGCATAGCATAAGGTATGCTAATTTAAACATGCCCTAATCTACCATCATAAGCGGGTAAATAAAAGGGAAGAAAGAAGTGGGGATTGGAAGACATACACACACACGCACCCACACTTATTACAAATTCGCCCTCGCCCGAAGGGACCAAATAAATATTACAGATAATTAACCTACAAGCTAATTAAATATTACAGGCCGTCTAATTAGCTAAGCAAATTAACTAATCTAGGGAAAGCAGTAAATCGCCTCGGGATGAGAGCCCAATGCAATGCATGCTCGGGTCCTGCTCGGAATCGCACTGTCATGCATAGACTGCCTCTGTTTTCCCTGCTCTGCCCTCCTGAAGGCTGCCAAAGTCTCTGAATTGCTTCCCTGGACATTGGGAGACACCATCGGTTTAGTAGAATTGCCACCGGCAGTGGGATGTGGTCATCGACTGTTGATGAATCCATCAGCCACCAATTGATTGCCGGTCGGCACTCTATGCAGTCGATCGGCAAGAAGTTCCTGCAGAACCTGTTTGATAGCAGCAAAGGACAGAGCCTTGCATGGCAATACGATTCAAGCCATGTATGCACCAACCAAGCCCCTTATCATGTGTATGACTCAAAGGGACATAGTTATTGGTTCTCGGACCACCAAACGTGCATTTCCATGCATGATGGCCCAAGAAGCCAAGTTGTGCATTTGCATGTCAAATGAAATGCAAACAAACAAGCAAAGGCCCACTCCCTATCACTTGATCAAGGGACAAGGCGTGCATGCTAGATGGAATGCAACCTAGGCATGCAAACTAAGACGCAATGTGATCATGAGAGCAAATATGCAAGCATGAACATGGACAATGCACAAACATGCAACAACATGTTAAGTGGCTAAAGGAGAGAATACAGGCCAAATGTATTACAACCTAAACATGCAACAACATATCATGCAACTCAAGCAATGCAACAAAATGCAATTACACATGGCATGCAACACAAGGTGAAATGGAGCAAACATGTGATGATATGCAAGGAATATGTGCAATAACATGAGAGGATGATCTTACAATAATTTGGGCAGCCCTATATTAGGTCCAAAACAGTGGCCAAAGCTTAAGAAAATGGGACCAAACACACATACACACATGCACGTGTTAAGGCCTAAACACTTAAGCATCAAAGGACATCCTTGAAGCACACTTAAAAGGGAACAATCATGGACATATGGCATGCATTAAGCTCTGAAAATTATGCAAGAACATGGTGTCAAACCAAGCAAACAAGATAGGCTAAACATTAGCATGCAAATGGTCCAAGTACTTGAAGCAAGTCGAGGGGACTCAAACCATGGCTAAGCCAACCATGCCTCACAAGGCCAAGAGGGATTAAAACAGGTCCAAGGCAGACCTAGGCCATGCAAAGGGGACCCCTAGATGGCATCTAAGTGGCTCAAATTCAAAAGCATGCACAATGGCTAAAACATGAAGCATGCAAGACAAGCTTTCAAAGCTTCAAAGAGACATCTAAGGCAAGCATACAAGCATGTCATGGGGACTAAAATAACATGGCAAATGGTCCCAACCCACTAAATTAAGGCAAGGATGCATGCTATACATTCACACACTTAAGGCCAACAAACCAAAAATGCAAAGTGGCTATACTAAGCATGCCAAAGTCGACCCAAACAACTAAGGACAGACCTCAAACATAGCAAAATAAGCACAAAAGCTTCACAAAGCCAAGCCTAAAACATGCTAGAACAATGGCTTACAACCTAAGGCACGTTAAAGTAACAACAAGGCATTACATGGCATGTATGCTAAGCAAGCATGGTGTACCAAAACCAACATACGAAAATGCTATTTCATGGCAAAATAAGCATAAATAACAGCCAAGGCATGTTCAACATGAGGCTTAGCTAGGTGCTCATTAAAGAGGCAAAAATGGCCCTTTTCAAGGACAATAAGGAGAGGGGGTGGCCCTCTCCTTCTTGAGACTTCGAGGCACCATCCTTACCACTGAAATCCCTCAAGATTTCAGTGGTGAGGAGGCCCAAACACCAAAGTCCCGGAGCTCACTCAAAATAGCACAAAATGGAGCCCCTCAAGGCTTAAGAGGGGTCAAACACCTCCAAACCACAAAACACTCTAAACAAACTATTTAGAGGGCCTAAAAAAAAAACTTTTTTATATTATACACTAAGCTCAAAAACAGTTCTATGATAGGCAAAAATAGAATGCAAGAATGAGGTAAAAAGGGGTAAGATTGTTACCCTTGAAGAACCTCTTCACGAATGGTGGACCAGCCCCTCCTCCAAGCTTAAAACCACCCAAGAACCTCAAGAACAGACCTCTGGTCCTTCACAAACTAAGAGAAGGTGTAACACTATGTGTTTGTGTTCAATAGTAAGCCTAAACACACACAAGGACACACAAGAGGTAGATATAGAGATAGGAAATATGTATAACCCTAACCCTAATCCAGAGCTTCTCTCATAACTTCTCTAACCAAAATCTCTAACTCTAAAGCCAAGAGAGAAGGGCTCCTCTTATAAAGGAGCCAATCTTGTAAAGCTTACCAAGGAAGCTAACAAGAAGGCCATCCCTCCATACACGTGTATGGAGGGGAACAAAATGCAAGCCAGCTATTTTAAAATATCTGCAAAAGCAGATGAACAGTAGTCGGCTGCTCAAAAGTGCCATTTTGACAAAATAAACTGCCGACCGCCAACAAAGAATGCCGACCGGCAATATACATTGCTGATGGCAACACAATACAAGCCGGTGGCCTCCAGCCATGGCCGGTGATGTGTGTGGATGCCTCACAAGGTATTCCCTGCCCCTCTAAGGCAAAACATAAGTGTTTGGTGCAAAACCAGACACTAAACAGTCAAGTTCGGAGATCCTGAGGCAAGGCGCGTAGCCGAGACCTCCGGGAACTCCAAACGAACACAAACATGGATGATCACCGGGTGTTCAAACGGTGACGTCCAAGTCTTGAGGACGGTCAAAAATGGGGTGTCTACAGTAAAGAGAAAAGACAAAGTCCAGATATATACCAAAAGAGCCGATTGCGCGGCCAACCCAATTGCAACTAGATCCGGCTCTGCTCGAAATGCCACCTTGTTAGCAGGCAGTGAAACAGACGTTGCCAAGCTGAGTGCAACCGCTGGGTCTTTGATCACCAAAGCATCGGAGGAGATCGGCACATTCTTTATCTTGGGCTGAATAACAAAAGGTACGATCTCATCTGACTCCTCCAAACGAGGTCGTTTGTTGGCATGGTCTTCTTCTGAGCCAGCCTCGATATCAGCAGGGCACTTCTCCACCCTTTGCTCAGTTGCAACACTTGCTTGCACAAAACGTTTCGCCTCGGTACTTTCGTTCTTTGCCATCTCCTCAATAACAAGCAAGGAGGACTGGAACTGAGACTGCGCAGCCTAAATCTCCTCTGCCCTTCACCGCGCGACCATCCTTTCTGCGTTCGCCTTCTTGGCAAGTTTAGTGAGGCTCAACCCAACCATATCTTCTGGGAACACGCCGGGAAGGTCCTCTAGACAGTGAAAAATATCATCAAGCGGACGGTCCTCTCGACCCGAGGTGGACAGAGGATCAGCCGAATTGAGGTTGGCTTCTTCAAATGCTAACTTTAAAGCCTCATCAACCTCAGTTTCGGATTGGTCTGACTCGACAACCTCAGCAACTTCCGGTCGCTCCGAATCTGATCCCTCGCAACCGACTTGCCTGAAATTTCTGAAATCAGTCAAGATAAGGGCGACAAGAAACTCCTCACTCTTCGGAATTGGGATGTTTTCCGCCGCCGAAAAGGTCGTATAAGTCGGCTCGTAGCGGAGCAGAACGTGGGCCGCCCTCCCCTGCTTCTGAAGACTCGATCGACCGAAATACTTGAGCGTAGTCTTGATTTTTTGAAAGGACGACGTCGTCAGTCGAGGTCAAGACTTTCTTCAAATCATTTCCTACAAAAGCAAAACCATGAGGTCCCGAAAACAAGGTTTTATAAATATAACAAGTAAATAAATAAAGGAAGTTACTCGGCCACCTGGTTCGCTCATCCGTCTAGGAATACGATCAAGGCGATCCTCGCTTTCGCCGAATTCCCAGTTTCCTTGGACGACGACCATAACATGATCGACTCGCTTCCCAGAGCTAGAAAGCATAGTCACTAGTTGATGGTCAGTGTCTTTGGCCCTAGGGAAATAACGCCCGCCTCGACCAGTAGACTTGGCCAAGGCGTAGCAATGCCGAATAGCAGGAATGCCAAGGTTAAGCCCAAGGCAGCGGTTTAGTGCGATAATCCCCATCACGACCCTAAAAAAGTTGACTCTAGGTTGGGAAGGGATTAACCCACAATGGCAAAGCACGACTTTAAGGAGTGGGTGAAGGGGGAAGCGGACCCCACCCTCTGCGGTTGATAGAAGAGGGAAGACGATCGTGGTTTCATCAACCCTCTCCATATCGAGGGTGTCGTCGGCCACAAATGACAGATGGACGTCATCAGGAATGGAAAAATTGCGTCGGAAGCCAGAAATTCGATTTAGTAAGAGGAGATCTTTTAAATGTTTCGCCATTCCCCCCAGCCAATAGGGTTATGCTAAAAAACAAAGCAGAAAATGAAGAACTTACAAGAGGCGATGGAGATGGAGAAGAGTAGGAAGTTGCAGAGGTAGTTTGGGAGGCAGTCCAGTGACGGGCGTCTAAAAGCGTGTATGTATTTGAAAAGACGTCGAAATTTTAAATCACAATAAATAGAAGTGTACGAGGAGGCGGGAAGTTGAAATGATAACCGAGAAGCGTGTGTACAGACATTTGCGTTGGAATGCGGTCAGCCGCCGAATTTCGGCTCTGACTCTTCGAGTTCAAAGCCAAACACTCCAGCCAACTGTCGTTAGTGGAATGCTTGGGGGGCAATTGTGGGGGCCGAGATTCGGGAGTCATAGAGGTTCCGGATAGCCTAATTTGGTAGAGTCAAGGTTCGAAGCACACGGTAATTGGCTCGAAAGCTCAAAATCCAGTCCTACTCAGCCAAATAACCGATTAAGCGAGGGGCCGAGTAGGGATCGGTCCATTATAAAATGTGTCGAATATGAAGTGGGGGATGGACCTAATCCCGAGGCCCAAAGAAGAAAATATATAAATAGAAGAAACATCAGCCAGAATGAGGTATGTGAGAATTACTTTGCTTAACTTAGAACACAAGCATTCTTGAGTGTAGAGACTAACTTATCCATCGGAGTGCTAATTTCGGCACCCCCGACCGGAGTGTTTATCCCATTTCAGGTGACTATTAGCGGATCTCGAGCTCTCCCCAGGATCAGAAGAGTATTTCCAAACCACTTATCCACAATGACATTTTTTTTCATTTTTTAAAAATTACATTGACCTCTTTTGTGACTAACAGTGTTAATAAAAGAATTAATATAGTATATTGTTGATGAAAATATTAGAAAAATTATATTTTATTGATAAAAAAATGCAAGGAAAATGAGATACAAATAGATCAGGTTGAGACATGGATATCTCATTTTCTTTAAGGAGATCAAACCCACTGCGGTAAGAAGAACCCAAATACCGATGCAACAGTCATGAAACTATGACTTGTCCGCTCCAGGAAACAACAACCTGACCACTTGTCGTATGGTTCAGGCCAACTCTGCACAAGATGGTGAATCCAAAGCTCCACCAAGAAAAAACACATTTCTTTGGCTAATAATCTCTCAAGTATAAAAAATAGTTGATGCAGAAAAGACTAGATGAGAAGAACTATTTATAGGTCACTAGGACTTTACAATCATGCCATATATACAATTAAACTGAAGAAAATGGAGAGTCTCCAAATATTAACTCACCACCAAGTCCATGTATAAGTTTTCTGAAGAATCTGTATATTCAATTGTGTCAATTTACAAAGAGTTCATCAATTTATATAGCCCTAAATCTTTGACTGAAAAAGGAAATACTAACTAATTCATATTTACACAATCATACCATATATACACAACATGCCTTATATACAATACATTCTCACACCCCCGCTCAAACTTAAGGTGTTTTAGTAGAAAACATTGAGAGTTTGCTTAGAAGAAATTGAAACCAAGCGGTAGTGTGAGTCTTGGTGAAGAAGTCCACAAGTTGCAAAGTTGAGGAGACAAAATGAAGAGAGAGATAAAGCCAGACTGTAGATGTTGTCGGACAAAGTGACAATCTATCTCAATGTGTTTCGGCCGTTCTTGGAAGTCAATATTGTGGGCAATCTGAATAGCACTGTGGTTGTCATAATAGAGAGAGGTCAGAGAAGACTGAGGTACACCTAAATCAGAGAGAAGACAACAACGCTAAACAAGCTTAGCAGTAGCATGAGCCATAGCGCGGTACTCAACTTCGGCAGTAGAGCAAGCAACAACAGTTTGTTTCTTGCTTTTCCAAGAGATCAAGGAATCACTAAAAAGTAGAGGTGGACTTGCAATCATTAACATCACCAGCCCAATCGGAATTTGCATAGCCCACCAAGTCTAAATAGAAGTATAGGACAACAATAAGCCCTGAAAGATGGTACCCCGGAGATAGCGAATAATGTGAACCAAAATAGCCCAATGGGTAGAGCGAGGAGCAGAAACAAACTGACTAACCACATGAACAACATAAGTAAGATCAGGGCGAGCAATAGTCAAATAAACTAAACAACTCACAAGCTCACGATAGAAAGTGGGACCGTCCAGAGGGACACCATCAGTAGAGTTGAGCTTCACATTAAGCTCAATAAGGGTATCAGAAACCTTAGTATTAGTAACACTGACACGGTGAACAACCTCATTAGCATACTTGGCTTGAGATAGAAAATAGCCCTTTGGAGAAGTGGCAATCTCAATGCCAAGAAAATACCGCAATGGACCCAGATCCTTCATTTCGAAGGTGCAGAAGAGATGTTGCTTGACCTCAAAGATAACAGAAGATTCAGTGCCAGTGATGATCATATCATCCACATAGAGTAAGAGAACAACAAAACCAGTCGAGGTATGTCTCAGAAACAAAGTAGAATTGGAAGTAGAAGGATGAAACCCATGCTCGGTAACAACAGTCTGAAAGCGATCATACCAAGTACGAAGAGATTGCTTCAAACCATACAGAGCACACCGAAGATGACAAACCTGCCCAGAGGAGTGGAAAAGGCTAGCGAGAGGACGCATGTAGACCTCCTTAGTGAGATGACCATTAAGAAAAGCATTCTTAACGTTCATCTGATAAAGAGGCCAATGTCAAACAGCAGCAATAGAAATCAAGGTACGGATAGTAGTCATCTTGGCAACAGGGGCAACAGTCTCCTCATAATCAACAACATACTCCTGCGAGAAACCCTTAGTAACCAAGCGAGCTTTGTATCGCTCGAGAGAACCATCAAAATGAGTCTTGAATTTATAGACCCAGCTACAACCAACCAGATTCTTGCTAGCAGGCAAAGGAACCAACTCCCAAGTGTTAGTCTTCTGCAAGGCCAACAATTCATCCTCCATAGCTTGGACCCAATTAGGATCCTGACAGGCCACCGTGTAAGACTGAGGTTTTGAAAAAGAATGAATAACAGACAAAAAAGTAAGATAGGAAGCAGAAAAACATGTATTAGACCAACCCCAACTATTTGGACAATGACGCCCACAAGCAGGATATCGGTGTGTAGCAGGATCAGAGTCGTCAGAAGTAAGAGGATCAACATCAGGGGTAGAGACAACTAATGGAAGAGAAGCCTTGCGACGAGAATAAACTAACAACGGATGAGGAGAAGCAACCAGAGGTGAAGCATGAGGAGAGAATGGAACAAGCTCAGGAGAAACAATAGAGATGTACTTATCAGACGGGACCTTAGAAGGAAATAGATCAATATGAACCAAATCCTCTTTGGAAATTGGGGCAGTGAGAGAAGGAAACTGAAAGTAAGGTAGACGTTCGAGAAAGGTAACATGGCTGGAGACATAAAGGCGATGGGAAATAGGGTCATAACAGCGATAACCTTTCTGAGTAAGACTATGACCCAAAAAGACACATAAGACAGATCGGGCACTAAGTTTGGTCCTATCTTTATGAGGTAAAAGGACAAAACAAGCAGACTAAAATACATAAAGAAGGGAGTAATTAGGAAGTTGGGAAAATAGAGCCTCATAAGGAGATTGACTAGAAAGAAGGGGATAGGCATACAGTTGAGAAGAAAAGCAATAGTAAGAACTGCCTCACCCCAAAACGGAGCCGGAACAGAGGCAGAGAAAAGGAGAGACCTAGTTTTCTCAAGAAGATGATGGTGTTTACGCTTAGCTTGACCATTTTGGGTAGGTGTATTAGTACAAGAAGTTTGATGAATGGTACCCAATTTGGCGAAGTATTCACAAAATTTAGTTTTAAAGTATTCCCCACCCAAGTTAGACCATAACAATTTAATAGTTGACCCAAACTGTGTAGTGACCATAGACTGGAAAGTATGGTATATCTGGTAAAAGTCATACTCATGAGTCATAAGATAAACCCAAGTGTAACGGGTGCAATCATCAACAAAAAAACACATAGTATGCAGAACCCCCTTCGGTGAGAATATGAGAAGGGCCTCAAACATCAGTATGAACTAAAGAAAATGGTGTATTAGATATAGAAGTATTTTTATGAAAAGGTAAGGCTGTCATTTTGGCAAGTTCACACCCCTGACATTCAATAATTTCACTAGGAGAAACTTTATCCAATATACTCGACTGAGCTAAAGACAGTAAACGATCAACAAACAAATGCCCTAATCTAGAATGCCACAAGTAAAAAGGACTAGACAAAGAATCTAACTGAAAAGAGGAAAAGGCAGTCTGAGAGGTTGCCATAGCCAGATGCAAGCTATCCACCACATAGAGGTCTCCAACTCTACGGCTGGTCTCAATCTGTTGTTTAGACATCCGATCCTGCACATAATAGATAAAAGAAGAAAAAATAACATCAAAACCAGAGATATCAAGCTGATCGATAGATAATAAACTAATAGATAACTGAGGAACCTATAGGATAGATGGAATAGAGACAACAGACATAGTAGATGGTAGGACCGACCAAACATATATAACAAACATATCAGACCAATTAGCAACATTGATAGTAATAAGAAGGGGAGGAGGAGTACAATTTTGAAGTTAGGAGAGATGGGCAGTCATATGATGAGAGGCGCTAGAGTCAAAAATACAAATAGATGAAGAGATACTTGAAGAAGACTCAAGCAAACCTGAATGAAGAAAGGAAACAATGTTGGCAGACGGGGATGGCTAGGAGGTAGAAAATATATGTTGAAATTGACTAATCAGTGTATGCTGAAGCTGACTAATATCTCGCAGTCAAGGAAGCCAAGTCAGGATCAGGAGTCGGAGTAGATGCAGTCGAACTGGCAGAAAGTCGAACGGCACTCAGAGGAGGAGTGTAGAACTTGATCAGAAACTGCTGAGAAGACGAGGCAGACACAGGTGAAGAAGACAAACATCCCTTCTTGGGACAATGATACTTCCAATGGCCTTTCTAATGGCAGAAAACACACTCATCAAAACCCAGAGACATCATAGTAACTAGAAAACTGAGGGATTCAAGTGGGATAAAATCGAAATAGCCAAAGAGGGGTCTAAGTATAATGAACAGAGAATAATGGGTCAAACAGCAATAAGGAGAGACCTGAGCTCCTATTTGACTTCAGCCCCTTCAAAATAACCAAGAGCAATATTACAATCCAAGCAGAAACAGAGAGAGAGAGAACCAGAGAGTTGAACCAAAATCAGACATTCTTGTTTGACTTCATCCCCAAAATTAGAGAGAGACAGGATCGCTGCAATTCCAGAGAGAGAGGTAGGCTTCGAACTCGACCAGAGGAAGAGTTCTGATGATCACGAACCAGAGAAATCCAAAAGAGGGTTACATCGAACTCAACCTAGAGAGACAAGGACAACGTGACACTCCTTCAACCAGTGAAGACAGAGCAAGAAGTTGTCTTCTCAAAGCAAATGAGAAACCAGTTGAGTCATGCGAGCCACTCGTGACTTTCAATCGAACCAAACGAAGATAGAGGGAGTGACGACTTGCGACTCAAAGAGAGATGAAACTAGAGGGCTATTTTTCGAGAGATAACCGCGACCAAGGAGATGACCTATGATCACGACTCAGTGAAAATCTGATGAAGAAAACAATTCAGAGACAGCGCCTAGGGTTTGGGCTCAGATACGGCTCTAATACCATGTAAGTTTTCTAAAGAATCTATATATTCAATTGTGTCAATTTACAAAGAGATCGGACTGAAAAATGAAATACTAACTAATTCTTATTTACACAATCATGCCATATATACACAACATACCATATATACAATATATCCTCACATAATTCCTATTTACACAATCATGCCATATATACACAACATGCAATATATATAATATATTCTCACACCATGAACTTTCAATTAATCTCCATTCATGAACAAGACAAAAGGTCACCAAAAAACAATGAATCTCCATTCACCAAACAAAATAAGATTCATGAACAAAACCAAAAAAGTCACCAAAATAAAAATAAAAATAAATAAAAGATATTAAAATGGTCCAACAATACCCTACTCATTTTAATATTGTTAGAAATTGGGCGCCCATGTGGCATGGCCCTTTGAGTTTTTTGAACCTGAACCTCTTGAACCTTATCCATGTAAGTTTGAATTTAATCCAAACTTATTTGGATAACCATTTAGGATATCTATATATATCTGTGGACACCCAATTTTTGACTGTCCTCAAGATTTGGACGTCACCATTTGAACACTTGGTGATTATCCATGTTTGTGTTTGTTTGGAGTTCCCGGAGTTCTCGGCTACGCGCCTTGCCTCAGGATTTCCGAACTCGACTGTTTTGTGTCTGGTTTTGCACCAAACACTTGTGTTTTGCCTTGGAGGGGCAAGGAATGCCTTTTGAGGCATCCCCACACACCACCGGCACTAGCTAGAGGCCACCGGCTGGTTGGTGTTGCCATCGGCACTATATTGTGCCGGTCGGCACTCTTTTGTGCCGGTCGGCAGTCAATTTTGTCAAAATGAAAATTTTGCCCTGTCGACTACTGTTCAGTTGCTTTTTGAGATATTTTGAAGCAGCTGTATAGCATTTGGTTCCCCTCCATACACGTGTATGGAGGGATGAGCCTTTGGTTTGCTTAGCTTGTAAGCTTTGTTGCCTACAAGAGAAGGCTCTCTTGTCTTGGCTCAAGGGTTAGAAAAATTAGACATTTTTAGAGAGAAAAGACAGAGAAGAAGCTCTGGTTCTAGGTTAGAACTTATGTATCTATCCTATCTCTCTTTTCCTCTCTTGTTTCTACACTAGGTGCTTTAATCCATATTATTGCACACAAGCACCTAGTGTTTCACCTTCCTTGGGTTACTGAGGTTCTAAGGGCTGGTTCTTGAATTTTTTGGTTGGATTTGAGCTTAAGGAAGCAACAACATCAACCTTTGTGAAGGTGGTCTTCAAGGGTGAGAAACTACCCATTTTACCCCCATTTTTGCACTCTATTTTTGCATAGTTTAGAACTGTTTTTGTGCTTAGCACTTAATACAAAAAAGTTCTGTGTTTTAGTCCTCTTTATTGTTGGTTAAGAGTGTTTTGTTCTTTGGGGAGGTTTGACCACCCTTAGGCCTTGAAAAGGGCTCATTTTGTGCTATTTGGTGAGAGCTCCGGGATTTTGGTGTTGGGGTCTCTTCACCACTAAAATCTTGAGGGATTTCAGTGGTGAAGATGATGCCTTGAAGTCCCAAGAAGGAGAGGGTCACCCCCTCTCCTTGTTGTCCTTGAAAAGGACCTATTTTGCCTCTTGAGGGAGCCCCATGTTTGGTTGTTTGTTGGTTATGCCATGGCTGTATTTTGTGCTCATATTGCCATATTATAACTTTGTATCATGTTGGTTTTAGTACTCCTTGCATGTTTTGCATAGATGCTTTGTAATGCCTCTTTAGTCCTTTAACATGCATTAGGTTGTGTGCCTCTATTCTAAAATGTTTTAGGCTTAGATTCATGAAGCTTGTATGCTTATTTTTCCATGAATAAGGTCTGTCCATGGTTACTTTGGTCGATCTTAGCTTGCGTCACATAGCCTCTTTGCATTTGGCTTGTTGGCCCTAAGAGCATGAAAGCATAGCATGCCTTGCTTGCATTATTTTCAATGGTTTGGAACCATTTAGCATGCTATTTCAGTCCCTTAGGCATGCTCGAATGATTGCCTTGCATGCCTCTTTGAAGTTTTGAAAGCATATGTTGTATGCCTAGTGATTTGGTCATTGTGTGTGCCTTGCTCTAGAGCCACTTAGATGCCATCTAGGAGGTCCCTTTTGTATGGTCTAGGACTGCCTTAGACCTGTTTTAAGTCTTCTTGGCCTTGTGAGGTTTGGTTGGCTTAGCCATGGTTTAGGTCTCCTTTGGCTTGCCTTGGATGCTTGGACCATTTGTTGCATGCTTAGTCTATTTTGTTGCTTGGTTTGGCACCATGTCCAACATGATTTTAAAGCTTATATATGCATGTTAATATGTCCATGTTAGCCTCTTTTAAGTGTTCTTAAGAGTTGCTTGTTTATGCCTAAGTGTTGAATTATGTATGCTTGCATGTGTGCATGTATTCCATATATCTTAGCCTTCACTTCTATGGCATTTGGCCATTGATTTTAGGCTTATTTAGAGCTTCCTAACCTATGTGTAAGTCCATCCTCTTGTTGCTTGCATATGCTCCTTGAGTGTTGTAATGTATTGGTAAGTAAATGCACGTTAGGACTAACATGATTGAATGAAGTCACATGCTTGGTTGCATGCTTGGACACCCACATTACACCTTGCATACTTGATGGTTGACATTGGTGTTTCATGCCTTGTAGGTTTGTTAGCTTGTATGCTCCTTTGCATTGGCATGATTGCATACTAGTTGACATGTCTAGGATTGCATCACATAAACATGCATGCTCTGCCTCTTGACCAAGTCATGATAGAGGCTTAGCACCCTTGTGTGTTTGTTTGGTTTGCATGCATTTGAAATAGAAGTTGCACATTTGGTTCTTTGGGCCATCATGCATGGAAATGCGTGATTGGTGGCCCGAGAATCGAGGCACATGCCCCTTTGAGTCACAAATATGATAAGGGGCATGATTGGTGCACACATTGTTGGAATTACATTGCCATGCAAGTTTTTCCCTCTCTGTTTGTTGGTGAGTTCTGTCTTGACAGATTCTGGCCGGCGGCAGTGTTTAGTGCCGACCGGCAGTCTATTGATGGCCGATGGATGAGTTTTGTGCCGGTGACCCCATGCTGATGCCGGTGGAAGTCCTACTCAGCCGATGATGTCCCTCAGTGTCCTGGGAGGCACTCCACAGACTTTGGCAGTCTTCTGAGATGCAAAGTAGGGAAAACAGAGGCAATCTAAGCATGGCAGTGCAATTCTGAGCAAGTCCCGAGCGTGCGTTGCACCCGGCTCTCATCTCGAGGCGGTTTACTGCTTTAATTAGATTAATTAATTTATTTGATTAATTTAGTTGGACTGTATTATTTTTGGACTGTATATTCTTTTGGGTCCCTCTGTGCGAGGGCATAATTGTAATAAGTGTGTGTGGGTGTGTATATGTCTTCCAACCCCCATCTCTTTCTTCCTTTTTATTTACCTGCTTATGATGGTAGGTTAGGGAATATTTAAATTAGCATACAATATGATAGCATGCGTGCATCCATACATTTGTCTAACATGCATCGGGCTCGGTACATCATACAAACTGCATTGTATTTTCAATTCCAAATTGAATACGTGCATCGACTAAAGTGCATTTCACATGCCATCTTTAGGGTTAGCCAAGCCTACTCTAAGTTGCATCTTCGCCTGTGTTGCATTAGCCATTTAACATGAACTAGGTCATGCATGTTTGCTAACTAGTTTCTTGTTTTGGCACGGAGTACGATGTAAGTATTTATGCTTTAGCATATCGCATGCGTGTGGATGTTAACATGACAGTATACTTACCATACGGCTAAGTGCTTATATGAGATAAACTATTTGAATGCCTGTGGGTGGAGGTTGGGTTGCTTGAGTTGGAAAACTCATTGAAATCCGTGTTTTAGCCTACTTGCGAGTAGCAAATTCCGAAGCATTTTCAAAACGAATGGATATGCAATGTTTGTTTCCAAATTAGGCAATCTAGTCTATACTTGTTTACTGTGCGCATAACATAGTAATTCTAAGTTACTAACTGGAATACGAACACATAACGTTTTCAAAATCAGATATCACGGTTAGTAGAGGCCGGTCTTCGAACCGGGCGAAAGGGGGTGCTCATAGCTGACCTTCCCTGATCGTACCCAAGCTCCCGAGCCAAGACTACTTTGGTTATGACGGACACGTGGCCTTCGGCACCGAGTCAGGGTTTCCTAAATTTCCCATTTTTTAAAAAAAATATTTAGGTGGCGACTCTGTAATCTTCCACGTTTGGCACTACTTTTCAAAAAATCTGTTTTTCTTCAAAACGATTTGCCGGATTTGGACTCTTTGGTTCAAGATTTAGAACCGTGACATTTTGAGTCCTTTGAACTGTACTGGCCCAATATCGAACCAGAACGGCAGGGGAGTGGGGGGGGACTCGCACTCCCCTCGCCCGGGATGCGTTCGGGGACGTCTACACTATCATATCAATAGATATGGATAGATAGATAGATATCGGTTATATATCAGATTATATGGTTAATCTAATATATTGAATCAGATACATATATCAGATACGTTATGGGGTTTTTACCCATAACCTTTTTTCCCAGATTCTCCTCTCTCTCTCTGACTCTCTCCCAAAAACAATGGTCAAGACATTTGCACTGTGATTTGTGTGGGTCATATTCATTTTGTAATATCACTCCACTGCTGGGTTGGTTTATCAGATTCTGGAAGCACGTGATTTACCCACGAGGTTCTTCGCTAAAAGGTATGATTCTGACATTTTATCCACTGTGTTATAATGCTTTATGATTTACATTGGTATCAGAGCCATGTATGGGTATTTTCATGCTTTCTTTTATCATGTGTATATTTATATATATCTATATATGTACACATTATACACATGAATATTTATAAAAGAGGAAGAGATCCAAAATATTTCATTTTTATGATCATTCATGTCATTTTTAAGACCATAAATGATTTTATTTTGGAAAATGGAGTCCAGAAGTACAAAAATCGAACCAGAAAACACCCTGGAAGTGGTGCGTGAGGCTCACGCGCCTGATGACGCCGTCAGCGGCGGGCCACGCGCCACCACGCGCTCTCACAGGCTGAGACACGCTAGGCACGCTTCCCACGCGCGTGCTGTCCGCGCCCTTCCACACGCGCGCTTTAATTGCACAGCTTCGAGCCGCGCCACGTGCGCAGCCATGCGCGCGCCATGCGCGGCACCGCGTTGAGCCGCCTCGCGCCAAGTTGCGTTGCGTTGAGTGGCGGCGAGCCGCGCCGAGCCGTTTTCCGTGCTGGCTTGGCTTTAAGGCTCTATTTGTTTTGTCTTAAATTCTGAATCGCGTTAAATGGCCATAATTTATTCGTTATAGCTTTGTTTTAAGCATGGTTGGTACCGTTAGACTCAGAATTAAATTTTATATCTTCTGTAAAATTTTGAAAATTTTATGAAAATAAAAAATATTTTTCTTGAAATAATAATTCATTATTTCTACTTTAAAATGCATCTGCTGCTGCTTAATTAAGTTTCTGGGGCTAAATTTTTTATTGTAGACCACTGTAATGGTTTAATATTTACTGGTATAGTTTTTTCATTTTACCAGATTCAAGAATATTTATTTCTAATTTTATGTGTGTTTATTAGTTATTTAAAATTCCAGAAAATAGCAGAAAATTCCAGAAATTTTCAGAAGTGATATACTTTTTGTTATGACATAATTTGAATATTAAATACCGCATGTTGTTGTTTTTTGCCTAGAATTTCTAATTTGTTTTAACTAGAATAGCATGATTAATTGTTTTTGTTTTAATTCCGTTATTAAATGTAACATAACATGAATTGGTTATGAATCTACATTATGATGCTATTGTATGGAATTAGAATTTTTTATCATGCTTTTAGACATGCCATAGTCAGTGGGTGGTTATTCGGTTGAGAGAAATATTTGTAGATTAACTCCCGAAAACCAATATTTTGCGCATAAATTAAATTAAATTTTGGATAATTGTCACCTGTGGCGCAAGAGATGATTACGAGCATAGCGGATGTTTGATCTTGTGACTTGTGTAATATTGCCACTATTTAATTTAGATTTTTGTGACAAAATTATATTATGCTAATCAAATTAATCCCAATGCAAAGTTCTCTCTAAATTGACTTAGTTTATGGAAGTTAATTTGGCTGACCTAGACTTAGTAAAGATGTTCAAATGTGAACAATGTAATTCTATTCTTTAGATGAGCAAAAGTCTTGGAGACTTTAGGTCAGACCTTAATTGAGCCAAAGTAAGGAAACATGACTCAAAGTCGTCGTGGTTTTGTTGCCTTGTTTGGCACAATAAAAACTAATGTGTGCGCTATCGTTAGCGGCATGCTACGTAGTTTTAATTGGCGAGTTTTAGAGTTATGAAATTAGTAAGCCCTCAATAGATCTGTATATGATCTTGACTATTGAGCTGCATGGATTGACTTTGTAATTTGACTTGTAAATAATGTTACATCATTGAATGAAGTAACATTCAAGAGTCACGTCATCCAAGAAATGCAAGCTTAAATAAATTAGTCATTAAGTGTAAGACGGGTAGCCAGTATGAGCAGTGTTTTGCTCTCTACCCAATTATTGGGAGTGGATGGAGAAAAATTTCATGCACTATAATAGTGTGCGTTGAAATATCACGTGAAGTTAAAAGATTAGCGCTTAGAAGCTGCATAATCGATTAACACTAAGTGAAAAAGATTAGCGCTTAGAAGTTGCAAAATCTATTAACACTAAGTGAAAAAGGTTAGCGCTTAGAAGCTGCAAAAATCTATTAACACTAAGTGAAAAGATTAGCGCTTAGCGGCTGCAAAATCTATTAGCATTGCCAACTTGTCTAAGTTTGGACACTTATTGTTTCCACACTTGAGTGTGAGACATGAGGAGGGGCTTCTTTGTATGATTCCTTAGCTAGACTAACGTTTTTGAATAACGTTTACCACTAAGCGCAAACGTTGCAGCATAGTAATAAAAGGTCAAGGCTAACAAGGTTGTTATGACTTTAAGAATTTGACGCATCGCTTGTGAGAGCATTGTGTTGAATTAGACTCTTTAGCCTAATTCGCGCTTAAGTTACTTCAGGAGCTGTCATAGATTGATAGCTTATTCTCTCCTTCTTGTGGATAGTAGAATTAATTGGAAGTAACTATGAAGCGAGAAAAAGAGATGGCAAGAGGAGTATCGTCATCTTTCAACTGGATGCATTAAAGTGTATGGAGAATAAAATTGACTTGAAGGTGCAGGGGATTAGCACTTACTAGTTAAATTTGCGACTTAGGCGCACTTGATATCTCCATGACATCCTTTTATGATCTAGTGAATATGAATTAGTCCTGAGTCATTACCTAGTTGGGCCTAAACCTTTTAAACTTATCTTCGAGAACTCACACATTAAGATGATTGGAATTAGTTTATGACATTGGTCATAAATCGGTGGCTTATTATACTTAATCACATTAATGAGATGATGACACGATGGTTTGAGTAGGCCTTCTCGGGCCCACTCGCTTGTGACATCCTGCTCTCATATGAATGTGTAACTTTGTTCGCAATGGTTGCGCACAAGTAAGTAGGAAAGCTGTAGAAGGTCATTTGTATTGGCGCATTTTAGTCCACTATGATATTTGTGACTAGATATGTGTAAGGGTATGATAGCTAAGCCTCAATCTTGACACATTTATGGATTACGATACGCATCTGAGTCAAGACTATTTGATCTCCCATAGGTCAAAAGTTTTGAGATGATTTTTGACATTGCACATATGAGGTTGAGATCAATTAGATAACAGCTTTTGTGCTTTTAGTTTTGATCAAGGTGGCGAGTATCTATTTGAGTTATTTTTAGAAAACTTTGTGAAGAGAAATGGATGCTTAGATAATTGATTATTCCTAATACTCAACAACACAATGGTGTAGTAGAGATAAGAAATTAAACATTGTTAATGTTAGGTGGACAATGGCGCAAAATGTTTCCCAATTGGGAATTGCACTAGTTTGTTGCCTATATCCCTAACTAAGTGCCCTCCATTTCGTATTTTACACTCCATTTGAGTAATGGGTTAGCGGAGAGCCATCTATGGGCAATCTGTAACTGTTAAGTAGCTTATCTTTATTTTACTTCTCATAAGATTGTAAAGTTAAGACCTAGGGTTCTATAGCGCATTATTGTATGCTGTCTTGTAAACATATAGGGTCGTGTGGCGCATTATTGTATGCAGTCATATAAACCCTCCGGGTCATGTGCATATAAGTAAGCAGCTTTGTGGCAGTGTAACTAAGTCACATAAAGTTTTCTTAGTAAAGGTGACGTGAATAGAGTTTTTGGAACTCTATAAGATAGAGAATTCTAAGCATAGCGCTCTATATAGCCTAGTTGAGAATGGAAAGAAATTTCCAATATCCTAGGGACAGTGGGAGCGATGTGCCTACTAATAGATTACTCCATTAGAGAAAAATACTCTACATTCTTATTTGCGTGATAGCGAATGTGAAAATTTTCCACGTCATCACTGGGTGATTGAGAGGGAAACATTCATGATTGCTCCACAAGATGATAAAGAGCCTAGGATAATGCCAAAGGCTCTAGTCTCCTATTTTTAGAAAGTGGATTAATGTTGCGTAGTTTATGACAAAGTCTTTGAGGATTAACCATTTCTATAATTTGGTTGACTTTCCATTATGATGCGAAACTGTTCTAAAGTTATGCGTAAATTGGATAGTCATTGTTGAGGCATAAGGCTTGCTAGATACTGAAAAGTCGCACCATTGAGGAAACTGTAGACTATGAGAAGACTTCCTCCTAGGGAGTGAAGTTATTTCGACTTAGGCTATGATTGACATAAGTTTGGAACATTGATTTATGGACGTTGTGACCTAACTTCTCGTTGGAGAATTGGATAAGTAAATCCGTAGGGATTTACCTTCTACTTTTATGGTGAAAAGTTAGAAGCGCAAAAAGCTTGCTAGTTCCAATAAATTTTTTACAACCTAAAACAGTTATCCCAATAGTGGTTCTTAGATTTCGTCAAGCCATGATAGGCTAACGATGATCGATGAAGACAACTGAGGCATGATCAATGGTCCAAAAGAAGTTTTTCCTTACTTAGTCATTATGAGCCAGGAATTTATAGGGTTGTCGCCACCTAGGGTGGGCAGTCCTCTATTTTAGATATGATGGACATGGGTGATGTAATTTATATGCTCGGATGTACGGCCCTTAGGGATTGTTTTGGGAGAATTCCTATTTTGTCTTCGATGACTTACATAAGGAATATCCTAGAATGATTCTAGATGCAAAATTGCAAACCCATTGACTTACCTATCGGTAAAAGCCAGAGCCTTAGCTATTGAGTGTATTCTTGGATTGTCTTTGGGAGAAACAGATGACCTATATTCCTTGATCTTTTCTTAGTTGTGGGAGCCTAAAGTACGCTATATCGGCGTATTCGGCATGATAAGTGTTATCTTTCGTAAATGGTCAACTGAGTTGTTTAGACATTGACCATGCTCATTAGAATGTGGATAAAATGCTTTACCAGTAGTATATTAATTTGCTCCTTGTAAGATTCAATGTGCTAGTTGGGCGTATTTGCTCCTTGTAAGATTCAATGCGCTAGTTGGGCGCATCCAGAATGAACGCAAATTGGTCACCAAAATATCTTTAGAGAGGTAATTATGCAAGAGGTAGTGATCTTAAATCACTTCATATGAGGCGCACATGGAGGATTCCGTTGTATATGCTTGTCGCAAAAGGTGCCGATAAGGCTTATGTTTGGAATCTAGAATTGCGATCTTGAATCACTTCATGTGAGGTACACATGGTGGATTCCGTTGTATATACTTATCACAAGAGGTGCTGATAAAGCTTATGTTTGGAATTTAGAATTGCGCAAGCTGTGGTCAAGTTTTTTTTTTCCTCGATCACTTACTTTGAGATGATGGGATGTTGACACTATTATGGTTTGTGTCATAATGATTAGCATATGATGATGTCAGTAGGAAAGATTGGGTCACTCACACGAGCAATCGCCCTTGGCACTTGGGAGCTAGCACGAATGAGACTAGTGATTTATTTTTATTTGGAGCCAAGAGAGGCTTAAATTATCCACTATGCATGTCGCCTTGGTTACAACCAAGATGAGGTCGTGTTAAGGACCAAACATGGATGTTAGTACCCACTTTCCATGTTGTGCCTGTTATGATTAGCCAGATGCGAGATCTCAATTAGCGCCTAGAAGGCGAGCAAATATAGAATTCGGGTTAGGTGCTAGAAAGCGACTAGACTAATATATGTACGGTGTATCGAGGATGACGTCACTCTTTTGGAAGAGTTACTCCACCGTAACATGTATTCATACTATATGTGCTTGGCGACTGAGTAATGAGGTTAGAGAATGGATCCCTGTTTCCTCACCGTGTGAGTCTTACGTGTTATTATTTATATGACTTTCATTTATGCACCCTTTTGTGACTTTTGACTATGTCATAAGGTAAGGGGTTGATGTTCTGCTACTTTGGTATGTTGCCTGTGGTCATGTATGATTCGACCTTAAGGGACATCACTGGGAAAGCGGTCAATCCTAAACTAAATGGCATGAGGGCAAAGGGAAGATCATCTAGTATTACACCACTGTTGTATATTCACTATCGGCAACTCACATCGCTCTGTATGAGAGGCGGATTGAGTGTGAATATATTACAAGAATTGAGAGGGTCAAACATGCCCTTTTTGAGGGATTAGAGATGTTTTTTGGACTAGTGTAATTAGATGGGTCTGGGGTATATGAGACACTATTTCTGTTCTTTTTGGGTTGATGCCTCTATGCTGGCTCATTTTGAGTTTCTAGTATAGAGCTCCCACGTCTTGTGTTCTCGTGATGACGGTGCATTGGCTAGTATGAGATTGTTCATTTTGGGGGAGATTGAGATAGAGATGTGGCAGTGTCATGCCAACTCATGTGCGAGTGGGAGATGTTAGAAATTGGGCGGCCATGTGGCATGGCCCTTTGAGTTTTTTGAACCTGAACCTCTTGAACCTTATCCATGTAAGTTTGAATTTAATCCAAACTTATTTGGATAACCAATCAGGATATCTATATCTATCATATCAATAGATATGGATAGATAGATAGATATTGGTTATATATCAGATTATATGGTTAATCTAATATATTGAATCAGATACGTATATCAGATACGTTATGGGGTTTTTACCCATAACCTTTTTTCCCAGACTCTCCTCTCTCTCTCTGACTCTCTCCCAAAAACAACAATCAAGACATTTGCACTGTGATTTGTGTGGGTGATATTCATTCTGTAATATTACTCCACTGCAGGGTTGGTTTATCAGATTCTGGAAGCACGTGATTTACCCACGAGGTTCTTCGCTAAAAGGTATGATTCTGACATTTTATCCACTGCGTTATAATGCTTCATGATTTACAAATATCAACAAGGACAAGAGAGATTACCAACCAAAGATAGACAATATGCATCATGAAGGTGTGCTCTGTATTAAACCTTCATTAGTGAAACAACAACCTCCACTCCAGAGTCGATAGTGGTCTCAAACTTGAACTATGACTACTTAGGGGAAATAAAGTATTACTGCTCACATATAATGATCCAGGTGTTGACATGAGCTTTTAATAGCCAGTACATTATGGCCTTTTACCTATCCCAGTTTTTATGAGCATATTTGAGAATAAGCCTTGTTCTCATAGAAAGCGGCCTTACTTCCATGCTCACATAGGTGAAAGCTATCAAGGATGTTCTTGTAATTTACACAGCCTACTCAACAAGAGCTATAGAATTTCATTAAGAGTATAAAAATGCAACCCTCCAACATTACAGGACAAATGCACTTACATCACAGGGATGGACAACAAAATATTAAGGAGTGCATTTTTTACAACCACCAAATGATTTGTTCTTCCCATTGAACCTAGTTACAGGATCTCTGGTCCCCAGGTTGGGTGTCCTTACACATGATTTATAATTTTATAAGCTTTAAACTCATCCCCCTCGATGTATTCCAGACCCTATATTATCACAAGATTTTACATAATTCATAATTATAATACCATTACTCAAATAAAATCTCACATTACTATGTTTCCTTCGAATAGGTATGGATTTACCATTACAAAAATGATTGTTCACTCTACCAAGTAGTAGTGCTATCACAACGAATTAACACAGGAGGAATTAGTTTTTCCCAAAAAGGG
The DNA here is from genome assembly GCA_025200525.1 of Camellia lanceoleosa. Taxonomy (NCBI): domain Eukaryota; kingdom Viridiplantae; phylum Streptophyta; class Magnoliopsida; order Ericales; family Theaceae; genus Camellia; species Camellia lanceoleosa. The sequence continues at coordinate 135,299,353 of CM045762.1, read as the reverse complement.
ATTTCATGTAACAAATCTCTCAACCAATTCGCTTCCTCACATGCTGAAGCTAATGTTATGAGCTCAACTTCCATAGTAGAATTAGCAATTATAGTATGTTTTCTAGACTTCCAACATATAGCACCACCACTAAGGTAAAAATAACACCCGAGGTAGAGAGAGAATCATTTGGCAAAGTGTTCCAATCGGCATCACTATATCCCTCAAGTACCGCATGATACTTGTTATAAAACAAACCATAATTTTTGGTACTAGATAAATATCTCATAATTCTTCCGATGGCTAGCCAATGATCTTGACTTGGCTTGCTAGTAAATATGCTAAGTACTCCAACAATATATGCAATGTCAAGTCTAGTATATTCAGTAGCATATCTCAAATTACCAATCATGCTAGCATATTCGTTTTGATTAATCACTTCTTTTTTTTTTTTTGTTTTTTTTTGTTTTTTTTTTTTCATTTGTTACAACAGATAAATGTATGCTTGCATCAAAAAGGAGTATCAACATGTTTACAGTTAAAAAAATTATATTTCTTTAAAGTTTTCTCAACATAATGCGATTGATCTAGAAAAATGCCATCATTAGTCTTGATAATTTTAATTCCCAAAACAAAATTGGCTTCACCAAGATCTTTCATATCAAAGTGATTATTAAGCTTATTTGTAGTCTCATTTATAATATGTAAATTAGAGCCAAAGATTAGTAGATCATCCACATATAGGCTAATAATCACATGTGCATTCTCATGAGTTTTATAATATATGCACTTATCAGATTCATTAGTCTTATAGCCATTCTCAAACATACAAGAATCAAATTTCTCATGCCACTATTTAGGAGCTTGTTTTAAACCATAAAGGGATTTAATTAGCTTACACACCTTGCTTTCTTGGCTAGGCCCCCCAAAGCCCTCAGGTTGGTCCATGTAAATCTCCTCATTTAGATCTCCATTTAAAAATGCTACTTTCACCTCCATTTGATGAATTTTTAAATCATGAATTGCAGCCACTGCTATTAACAGTCTAATGGATGTAACTCTAGTAACCGGAGAAAAAGTATCAAAGAAATCAAGATGAACTTATTGCTTAAAACCTTTAGCGACAAGTTTCGCTTTATATTTATCTATAGTTCTATCTGCTTTAAATTTTTTACGAAGGACCCATTTACACCCAGTAGTTTTACAACTTGGAGGTAAATCCACTAGCTTCCATGTTTTATTTGAAAGTAGTGAATCTATCTCATCATTTATAGCCTCTCTCCAGAAAATAGCATCAAGTGATGATAAAGCTTCTTGCACCGTAAGAAGAATTTCTTCCACATTATTGAAAAATCTAGAAATTCCCAAGATATTGATTTGTGATTATGTATCAGTTTTAAGCAATAAATAACAATCCCAATCAAACAATCAACACAAATCGACACAATGATTTTAATGTAGAAAAACCACAATTGAAGAGCCTCCAATTGTGATAAAAAATCACGGGCCAAAGTCACAAAACAATCCACTAAGAAGACATAAAGGAATTACACAAACGTACTCTTAATTACCTACCGAATCCAGACCCGAATTGAACCGACCCCTATATACCTCTTCCACCACGATCTTCACCTCGGAATTGTCTTGCCCAACGTTGAATCCACAACATCGATGTCGAATCCACGATAATGAGCCACTCCAGAATCCACCAAAGCTTTAGGCCCAAATTCCACGGAATCTACCGAAAAACAACTCTCTGTCTCTTTTGTATTGAATAAATAAAACAAACAAACCCTTTGATAAAATCTATTTAATTCATGATTAAACTCTTACAGATATCAAAGGAAACAAGCAAAGAAGCTCCAGAAGAAAACCCTAATACCTAAGAAGAAGATCTGGACGTCGTACCCTAAAATTGGACTGAAACACATATTTATAGAAAACAGATCCGCAATCTCCGCTTGAGCGGAAGAATGGGCACTCGAGCGGATCTACGCTTGAGTACAGGAATGGCCGCTCGAGCGGAAAAAAACAACTCCCAGTACTTTTGCAGGCGAGTGATATGTTAATCGATATAAATGTTAAAACTTGTATGGACCACATAAAATGGTGTGTATTCTACAATAACATATTGTTATTACAAAAGTGATAAAATAAATTAATTACATAAATATAAAATATGTTAATTGATAATTTTTAATCAATGCTTGAGATCATAGAGTTCAAAATTTTTCAAAAAAAAAAAGACCTAATTGACAAGTTTCACTATCTATATTAATAAAAATTAAATTAAGACACCACAAGTAATTATTTGAATATTATTAAATAATATTTCTAAATGTACATGGTTTGATTAAATATTTATATATATATATATATAATCTATTACTTTACATACATACAAGTTTTGTATTTCTTACTTTGTTTTAAGAATAAAACTTGATCCATTCAATTCTTGATGCCGGAATCCCCCGAATGAGTTGACCACTCTAAACGGGTAAATTACAGTCACCTCCCCTTAGATTTTTGACAAATACAGAGACCTCTTTTGTAGTTTAAATAATTGCACAAACCTCTCTTACTTTAATTGACATTGTCCAGATTCTCCCATTCTGTCTAATTGGAACAAGCGGTGTTACTTGCATATAGTAAATGACCTTATTACCCTTCCTTTTGCGCACAAAAAGAAGATAATACCCTTGACCCCTCTGTTTACGTTATAGAATAATTAAATTATGAATTTTTTTAAGGATTTATTACTCTTATTACCCTTACTTTTTTGGATTTATTTTTTTAAAATATTAAAAATGTTTAAGAGAATTTTATATTTTTATTTAAAAATTTTTAATTTTTTTTTTTATTTTCAATATTTTAGTTTATTTTGTAAATATTTTAATATTTTAAACTCAAAACACAACTTCACACTCAAATCGTAACTAAACACATCACTCAAAACTCAATTCAAAAATTATTTTCAAACCTCATAACCAAACATATAATTCGAAATTTCATACTACTTTCAAAACTCTACAATCAAATCGTAACCAAACACATAACAAAAAAAATTAAAATATTTAAAAATATATTTATAAAATAAAATAAAATGTTTAAAATAAAAATTATATATTTAAAATAAAAAATAAATTTTTTATTATTTAAAATATTTGGTTATGAGTTTTAAAAAGATTTTTGAAATTTTTTAATTGGAATTGTGATTCTAAAAGAGAACCAAACATGTTTCTTTGTTATTGTTTGGCTAATTAATTGTTTATGCTTCTAGTGTTTACCTCACTATAAACTGAAATTTTGATTGGGGCAAAACTATAAAATAAATAAATAAGAATAAATTTTCAGAGAAAATAAATATATATATATATATTTTTTGTGTGCAGAGTTTGCACATCGAACGTGACTGAGAGAGAGAAGAGAAAGAGAGATGAGGGGCTGAGAAGAAGCTTACCGCATTGCCTGTTGCTGTCGCCGAACTGATGTCGCCTGAAGCTATTCTTCAAGAAGCTTCAAGGACAAAAAGAATTTGCAGAGTTTTTGATGGGTTTCAGAGGTGAAGAAGAAAATGGGTGGATTTAAAAGACAAAGATTCTGGGATGGTGAAGGTTTGACATGACATACCTTGATACTGATAGAGCTTTTTTGGGAGCAAACCTATATGAATTTATGAGGTAATGGACTCTGAATGAGTGTTGATTTGAAAGTTTTTGATGGGTTTGGTTGATGATGATGATGAAAATGGGTGAATTGGTGATGTTGAGATTAATCTAAGAACATATGTTGAAGTTACATCTCATTCCCTTTTCTTTCGTGTTCAATCAATAAAAATAAAAAAAGATGGGTTGAGGACACTGTTCTAGACATCTGATCGGTCGAGTGGATGGCCAGCCAACATTTGGTATTGGTATATAAAGATAGGTTGAGGACACTTGAAGGCATTATGGGCATTTTAGTGTTTAACTTTGATGACATTAGCAGGATCTGTGAAGTGTGTAAACGGTAGTGAAAAAATAGGAGAATCTTGACATTGTCATGTAAAGAAGTTGAGGTTACTGTAATTATTGAAACTACAGGGAAGGTCCCTGTCTTTGTTAGAAACCTCAGGGGCTGTAATTGTAATTTACCCAAAAAAAAAATAAATTGACCCACACTCTTCTCCCCCCCTCTCTCTCTCTCTCTCTCTCTCTCAAAACTACTCTTTCTCTCTTTAAAAAATGTCTCAAAACATCTCACTCATTCACCTTTCTCTCTCAAACGATGATTGTAACACCTTGTACTTCTTGGACTAGTGGGACTGCTCTTGACACTCTTATTATTGTACTTGGAGCCTCCTTGGTTCATTTTGGGATATTGATTGAGGTGGCATCATAATGGTAAAGTATGATTGAACCAAAAATATTGATACGGTTTATTGTCCCATGAGTAGTTTTCACTATTTTCCCTTTTCCTCTTTCCACACATTGAATTTGGATTTGAGGCTAGAACCATTGAAAAGGTTGTCTCCGGGGCATCGATTTAGACACAAGAATGACCTAAAACGGAGTCTGGACGAGGGAGTTATGCCTTTTTGAAATTTGGGTATTTGTGTTGGAAGCAAGTTTGCTTAAGCGAACTTTTGATCGCTTGAGTAGTCTGTATGAATTTCAGAGATTCTGGGAGCTTCTTTTCACCACTCGAGCCAAGCTTTGACTGCTCGAGCAGTTTGTTCGAAATCTAGCACTTTAAAGTCACTTGTTGAGCCAAAATCTTTATTCTTTCTTCCTCTCTTCTCTCATTCTCCTTCATACTAGAAACCCTAGAGCTCCAAACACTTGATTTCTCAATTTTTACCTTAAATCCACCGTAGATCCTTTATGGAGGTTGAAAGGAAAGCTTGGATCAAGAGTTTTACCGATTGTTTCGTAATTTCATCAAAATTTTGAGATGAGTTCTCATCTCAAGCTTCTATTTTTGAGGTGGAGGTACCTTTAACTTATTATATCTTTAATTTGAGACCCACGTGTGGTAAATTCATTAGATATTCACCTTTGTAGATATATATATATGTGTGTATGGATTGTGTTGGCTACTAAATGATTTGGAAGGATGTGGGCAACAATTTATGATTATGGATGGAAGTATGTCTATTATTGAGGAGTGGTGTTGTTGATTGTGAGAGTTAGTCTCTAATTCATGAAAGAGAGAAAAGCCCTCATTTAGTTTTGAAACTTGTTCAATAAAGAGGGGTTTTGCTTAATTGATTTTTAAAACATGAAATTTGGCGTGTTTATCCGACTTTGAGGTTGAAATATGAATTATTAGATTGTTGTGAATTGAAATTATCAATGTGTATGAATGGTTGGAAGAGTAAAAGGGGGGTTTTGCCCAATTGGCCTCTAGAACCTAAAATTAAGTGTATTTGCTTGACTTTGATGTTGAAAAATTACACTTTGAGCCTTTTACACCAAAATTGGAGATGATGATGGTTGTGAATTGAAAGATCTTCTCATTGTTGACATGTGAACTATTGAATTATTGTGCATTGAAATCAATTTAGGAGAAAATGAGAATTTATAAATTCATGCATCATATGCATTAATAAAATTTCTTTTATAATACAATGATGACTTGAATGGTGAAAAGTTGAAATGGAGTAAATAGTCTATGAGTCCGGGTAGTGAGTCGGGTGGTTTTGAGGTGTGTCTGGTATTTGATATCCGTGCAGGGAGTCAAGGTGTCCAATTGCCCCTCTTCGCATATCACCGAACGAATGTGGGATAATGTTTTTGGTTGTCCACGATCTCGCCGTTTCAAGAGCTGGCAAATATGAAAAAATGGCTTTTGGGTGTCCATGATGTCGTCGTTTCAAGAGTCGGCAAATGTCGAAAAACATGATTTTTGAAAAATGGTTTTGGGTGTCCTCGTCCCCACCGTTTCTGGAGCAGGCAAATGTGGAAGGGAAAAATGTTTTGGGGTGCCCATTGCCCATCCATTTCTTAAGATGGCAAATGTGGGACTATTTTCAGTATACAAAATCTATATCTATGTATGTATTTTAAATTACGGCTCTTACTTGAAATGTCACAGAATATTTACTGCCCCTATAAATCAGAAGTCACTAATTCAATCTTAACATTGCTCATTTCATTCTCATACATAATAAAATTTCCAAATGTTTGCATAGCCTAATCATGTGTATTTCAATTAATTATATAATTTTTTAAAAATACTTCTTACTGAGCATTCGCTCACCCTGACAACTAACCATTTTCTGGAAATGAAGTTGACGAGCCATTTAAATGAAGTACTATGGAAAGCAATTTGGATGAAGCATGAATGATCATTTGTTTGATGTTTTGTGTTGAAGCCTTTTGGTTATTTTGTATAACTTCTAAGCTTTTGGACCGTTTCATTTTAACCATGGTTGTAAACGGACTGTGTAATGACCCATAATTTTTTTTTTTTAAATAGCCAGTGCATAATTTAATTGAGCAAAATTTTGAATTTAAGTGCTGTGTAAATTCTGTGCGAAAACAGTTCGGTTTTTTATTTTTTAAAAATAGTTACCGGTCTCAGAAAATTATGAAATTTTTGTATGTTGTTCACATACGAGTCTAGCACGTCGACTAAACATTTCAGGATTTATTGATGAGTATTTATTTTATGAAAATTCACAGACTGATTGGTGTTCAATTTAATTTACAGCAGAATTTGAAAGTGAGTTTTGGATGTTTGGTCCTTTTTAATTATATGATTGGTAGTAACCACCTTGGGAGTTGCTATTATTTATTATATAGGGTTATAATAAATATTTGATAGTTAATTTTATGGTGTGTACCATATGACGAAAAATTATATTTTTTTATAATTTATATTATAAAATTTTTAGATATTTTATAATGTATTATATATTAATTTTTGATGTTAAATTATGTGAGGAGTCACGTGGGATGCCTGGAAATTCAAAAGAAAAATGTGGATATGATGATAGTAGGGAACATGAGTGTGATTAAAGAAATAAAAAAAAAAAAAAAAGGAAAAGAAGAATGGGTGGCCAACACAAACAATTCCAAAATGCCAAAGGGTCTAGGATCCTAAGCTTCATTTCATTTTTTCCCTTTTGTTGACAGAGCCGTCTCTCTCTCTCTCTCTCTCTCTCTCTCTCTCTCTCTCTCTTATTTTCCTCCATTATTGCTCAAGCTTTGAGCTTAGAGTGGGAGTCCTTAGAGTGAGATTTGGCAAGAGTGTTGTAAATGAAAGTTGGAGAACTCGTCGTAATCTTTGCAACGGTGTTCTCGGATTCATGATCAGGCGACGTTTGCATTTTCAGATTTGTTTTTCTTCATATTTGAGTTAGGGATTTTCTTCATATTTTTACATTAAAGCAATATTATGGTTATTTTGAAAAAATATATCATTGTAAGAGGTATTGCATATAGATATATTTTCAGATTTTTGTTTGGTAATTTTTGGAAGAAAAATTATGTTGAAATGTTAAGAATGTTGGTATTTTGAGATTGATTTTAAAAAAAATCATTTTTTGTTGTTAATTTCGTAAACTAAATCCGAAAATAGAATTTAATAGTTGTATGGACTATATCTACATCATATTATGGTTAGATAATTTATTTTGAGAAGTTAAGGTTGAAATATTTATCTCATCCTTGACTTTTGGAATTTATTTTTGAGAAAAATAAATTGATATTGAGGAATATTGTGTAAATTATTAAGTAGAGATTTTTCCTACGCTTCTTTATGCACTTTTTCTTGATTACATGGAGTTTAGAGTGGTATATAATTTAATTAGAATTTTTGAAAAATCTGCGTTTTATTTGCTTAAAAGAGAAATTTTGAGAAAAATAAAAAGTTGATGCCCAAATTGTGAAAGTGTAAACTTGAAATATGTTTGTAAGGTTATGAAAGAGTTACGTTTTTAATTTGAACAAAAATGGACTTCGATTCGATTAGTTTTGAAATTTTATCGGTTTGTGGCCAAAAGAGCATTTGTAAAGAAAACAAAGGAATTACGTTTAACTTTTGAGGCTTTCGATCAAAATAGGATGTCATAATTGAATAATGCTTGGAGAATGAGTTTGGAAAGAAAATGATGTTTTCTTGGACATTAACGGTATTATTTTACTTAATGTATTTGTTGGAATAAAACCGACACGGTTAGAAATGGACCTTGAGAGGTTACCGGACGTGATTGTGATATGAAAACTAGTGTAGTTGTTCATATTTGATAAAATGTGGAATATAATTTATTTCTAAATGTTGGAAATCTTGGGAGATTTCAAGTTATAGTATTATGTTGGATTGTAGGTCCATGTTGTTATCTTTTAATTAATATGTTAGAGATAACTATTTTGGCTATCGGTGAAAATTTACCATGTTGCAGTTAAATGAGGATTTTGATAAAAATGGTAATATTTAATAAGTAGGGATATCTTACTCCTCTTTATGAGCTTTGTCTTTAAATTTTAGCATTTTGATATGTTGGAAGTTGTTGTGTAATTTTGAGAAAGTTTGGGCCTTTGTGTAATTTTACAAAAGTTGGGGTTTTAAATATATAAAACCTATATGCATGTTTGGCATGGAGAAATGGGATTAATGTTGAAATATTGATAAAAATGGAACCTTAGGGTTGTTATGTAATTTTTGGGAATAATGCCTTAATTACATTGATAAATTATTTTGTGAAATTAATTTGAGAAATGAGAAATGAAATTGAAAATGTTGGAATTGGGAATGTACGGGACTAAAGGGTGTAGTTGGACAAGTTATAGCTCACCTAGTTGAAATGTTGATTTTATATCCATTTGGGTCAATATTGAGAAAAAAGGGGAAAAATGCCATGTTTGGGTATATTTGGGTCATTACTGTAATTAATGACAATTAATACGGAAGTATGAAATTGAGTTGGAAATTATAAAATCGACTCAATATGAGGTAGAATGGTGGAGTTGGATTCATTAATCACTCACTTTGAAAATGTTGAGATTATATATATCTGTTGTAGCATTTATTTTCTGTTTAGAAATAACTGCTTTGGGCTATCGGTGGAGGATAGTCGTGATTGTTGTAGACAACGCATGATGATTAGGCAAACTAAAACTAATCGATTGAGTATGCTATGGAACTTAGCGGTTGGAATAATACATTAACTTTATGTATTGATTGACTGTGTATACGATCTATGTTTATATACATTGTATTGTGTGGGAGGAGATAGGGGATGTACTCCACGGTTTATTAGAAGATGGGGGATGGACCTCTAAACCGGATTTTTTTGTGACATTGATACAGCACTACAATGTGTATCAAGTGTTGATTATGAAGTGTTGAATTGATTTGATATAGCACAAAAATGTATATCTTTATCAATTGTGAAATGTAGAAGTGTTTCTAGGTTATGTTGATACAACACCAAAATGTGTATCTTCGGTAAAGTAAGGAAGTGGTTTATGTGTTATTGATACAGCATCAGAATGTGTATGGGAAGGAAATGGAAAATGAACTGGAACATGGACTTTAATGTCATGAAATTAAAATTTGTTTTTGAAAGGATGTAAAGGGTATGGCTAAGTTCTGAGCCAGGATTGTGAATTAAGAAATGGAAATTGTTAGGAAACATGGATACATTTGTCATGTAATTGAAAGGATTAAAAAGAATGTCATGTCACTATTGAAGCATGTTTATTTATTTAAGTTAACTAGTTGTGGTTAATTAAATAAAATGGATTTAAGAGATTATGTGATAAAACCTTATGATTTTGACATGATATAATTTCACGAAAATGTATAAATATCTTTGTATTCGCATATCTTTTAATGTTTTAATATGGGATTGCTCAGTGAGTTTTGCTCACCCCCTGCCTATACATGTGTACAGGGAACGCTTTTTGGAATTGAAGATCAAACAATGGGTTTTACCATTTCATAAGTGTAATGTAGAAATGGATTGTACTACTTCATTTGTTGTTTGGCTAAGTGCTATCTTTTTGTAAAGAGTAGTGTCCTCTCTTTTATTGTAAGCCTCAGGGCATTTCTTTTATTTGTATGTAAATGTCATGTCACGCCCTAAACCCGCCCCTAAAAGTTTGGGCATGACCCATTCGAAAACAGACACAAAACCTGATATACATATCATATGGGGCCTGAACGGAAGCATTTAATAACATATAATAGCGTAAAAAAAAAATATAATAATAATATCCATTGAGCTACCACTACCATGCCAGGATCACAGACAGAACATAATGCAGATAAATATACAGTGACGTATATTTGAAAATAGTTATGTACATATACATCTACTTTACATTCACATGACATTTAGGGTACAAATTAAAAGCTTAACAAAACTCCAAAACTTAAACGGTCAACACCTAACAGCTTAGACACTCAAGGCTTGGCAACTGGTAACTGAAGCCACAGGTTAAGGTTGACCTCCCGGTTGAGTGCCCTCTGTAAGCAGACATAAAATAAAGTGAGTCAAGCTCATGAATAATAGTACGTAAATCATGTAATGTTTCACTTAAACAATAAAGTATATAAGCTGTATATATGTTTAATTACACTCAGAATATAGCTCAACATGAGTCCAGCTTCCTTAACAAGCGCTTTAGTATGTACAGAGGATCCGAATGTTCATATGCTCAAATAAGAATAGCCATCACCCCAAGGTTACTGAATAGCATTTCGCCCAAATATAATGAGCGGCTTATCGGCCAGAGATAACAGTAACGTATAAAGCGTGATGTAACGCATAAAGCGTGAGGGTACGTAACTAGTAGAAAATAATAGGTTTTGAAACCAATGCATATCATGCTAAATCGTAACGAACAGATCAATAGTAATATGTACAAACAGAGTAAATAAACAGAGCAAAACCATCCCAAAGTCATCCGAATATCGCTGCACCATAGGATACACAAATCATTTTAGTTTCATACGGGTACTTAGTTTAAGGACGAACATGAGTCCATTTACTTATTAAGAAATGGCATAGTTTGCTCATAATAACCGAAATGATACCAATTGCTACAGATGACAGAGGATTAATAAACAATATAGACAGAACAGAATAGTTTCATAGACATACCGCTGTATGCAGCTTCCTCAACATTCATACTGATTTCTGATTAACTTAATGTTAGTGAAATCACTTACAAAGAACAGCACGTTAATACCGTAATCATTATCAAAAGGTAACATGTACATGTAGCGTACTATTACTCACCGTGTTCGGCTGCTCGGTCTGCCCCTGTAGTTGTCCCTACATAATTTGTAATACACAAGGAAATCGGATCACATACACTTATTTCGTTCTTAATTAATTCTCTTCATTCTAATTACACATCACTTTGAACTTCAACATAATTCGAACTAAATCTTTGAATCTCATTTCAACACCCCACAATTGAGTTCATATCATCCAGATCCCTACTAAATTAGTTCCCTAACTTTTCCTTTACTTTATCACAAGAATTCCAACATTTATAACAAGGTTCATTCGCTAAATTTAAACATAATTCCGAAACATCTCAGAAATCCAATTAAACTTGTACACATATAATTCAACCCACCAATTCCATGTTTCTACGTTTAATTTGGACAAACTCAATGTTTATCATCACCAATTAATCTAGGGTTTCAAGAATAATGAGGGTTTTTAGCAAAAATTCAAACTTCTTAAATCACCACTTTTAATCCCAATTTTCCCAATGATTCTACACCTAGGATTCACAATCCATCATTTAAACTCATCAATTTAACTTCCAACATCACAAACCATAGAATCTCAAATCTCAAGTTTGACACAAATGCTCAAAATCATGGACTTTGTATTTATATACTCAAAATACCACAATCCATCCATGAATTCAAGTATTGTAAGAGAATAAGGGTCCCTACCTCAAGAATCAAGCGAGGAGCAAAGCTTTGAGACGAATCCCCAAATCCCAAAATTCCAATCGGTGAAGTCGTTCATCTTCTTGTCTCCTTCACTCCTAGGTGGAAGATCTAGCTCAAACCTAAGGGAAATGGAAGTATTTGGGGACCAAAACTCTAGGGTTTTCGGACCTAGAGAGAAAAGAGAAGAAGGGAAAAGGAAAATGGAAGAAATGATCCAAAAATCTGGTTTAAAAGCTGCTGTCCGTAATCTCCGCTGAGCGGAGAAATTCCTGCTCGAGCGGACTGCTTTCAACCAGACCCGAAACTTTGAACAGGTATAACTCTCTCATCCGGACTCCGTTTTAGGTCATTCTTGTGGTCAAATTGAAGCCCCGGAGATAAGCTTTCCAATGGTTCTAACCTCACATCCAAATTCAAAGTGTGGAAAAAGAAAAGGGCAAAAGAGTGACGGTTGGTCGTAAATGAATTATTCAAATTAAGGTTTTTGGTCCAATCTTACTTTACCCTCATCTCATCATCTCAATCAATAACCCAAAATAAGGTAAGAACATTTCAAATACACTGAGAAGAACATCAAAAATGAGCCCACATGCTTCAGAGTCCAACTTAACCAGGCAACCCGCTCGAGCGCCCAACATTGCGCTCGAGCGCGCAGACCAACAAAGTCGTCCGCTCGAGCGTAAACCCCCCCGCCCGAGCGAAGAACCACAACTCCCAGAATCTCAGGCCGTCTGAAAAATTGCTGGAAACCCCAAAAGTCCGCTCGAGCGGCCACTCCTCCGCTCGAGCGGAGGAAAGAATTTCTGGGTCGTTACATTCTTCCCTCCTTACAAAAATTTCGTCCTCGAAATTTGAGAAAACCAAATAGAAAATAGGTCAAACATATACAGAAACACACACACTGTAATGTTCCAAAACTAGGTCCACACTTGGGATAGAAAAGGATCACAAATACATTCGATCAACATATACGTATCAAAATTCAACGGGCAAGGACAACACTAACCAACTATAATCCCACGGCCTATAACAACTTCTCAGTTTCAAAGACAATTCACATTGTACGGTCCATCACCAAAATTCAATTGCCCTTCAATTAGCGGCACCACCAGCTCTTTATTCCATTGACACTAAAAACATAGAATAGTGAGGACCATCATACAATTACCCCTTAAAGACACTCACATAGGGGCTCCTACTCCACTTCAAGAGAGGTCAATCAAAAGCTCAAACATACCTTAAACTTTAAAATCTAAACACCCTTTTCACTTTCTCACTTACTTCTTTTCTTCTCAATCCTTATTGCTTTCTAGGCGTAAGAAGACTTGGATATATATAGATGGTCATACATAAAACATATGGGATACAATCCAATCGTTTAAGCATTCCAAAATGGAAATCTCGTAAACATACTTAAGTTTACATAAGAATTATGCTGGTCACAGATACATAATCAATTTCAGATAATTAAACTTTTAAGGTTTCAAATTTCTTATTCAATTATGCGAAATGAGTCCCCCTTTCCCTATTCAAACAATTCTTCCGTTTCTCCCTGGAAGAGACAACGTCACTCACATGGTTTTGTCTTTACAACTTATAATTATAGTGGATTAACAAACGGTCGAGCAGAAAATAGAGACCAATCATTTGGCCCGGTTACTTAACATACATAGATAGTCCTCGTACATAAATTCTACCAAGTTCATTCATATAATTATAACTCTTATTACGTATACAGTAACCATAAAAAAAAAAAAAATCACACCCTTCCAGAGTTTATAAAAGCAATAACTTACGCAATAGTATAACAAAGGGCAATTTGATTTCGTGACATCCAGGTTCAGAATTCTTAAGTCAATGTGGTAGTCAATCAACTTGTAATCATGTAGTGAATATTGTCCAAAGTTGTCTAAACATGTAAGAGGAGGTAAATGTCCAATAGGTATTGCTAACCCATTAACAAAATGGAATATTTCCATGTCCTTTTGTTTCCACCAGAATCCACGAGATCGTGCAAAACAGTTCACATCATGTTATGACATAGCATAAATTGAACAAATAAATAGAAGCATATTCATACAGATTCTTAGTTATACGTGAATCAGAAACAAAAATCAGAACTTATACTTGATCATAATCCACCCGTGCAAGACCGTCGGTGGCAAGAGATATTTTGTAACATACTTATACCACGGTAGTTTTACCCCCGGGCAAGGGCCCTTAATACCTTTACATACATGGATCATCATTCCTTAATTTGTAACATAACGTATCAGAAAATGAAGCAGTGCTTGTCATATCATGTCATTATCGTGCACTTAACAGAATAAAATAAGTCACTTCTTACGTGGGTCCAACTATTATCCAAAACACAACTTATCAAAATACATATTACAATACCTTTTCAAATCATAGGTCCAAACAATACCATGACAAAAAGACATCACTATATCGTAACTAAATCTTTCATACTTAGTGTTTAAGCCATTCATGACAATCAAAGCAGATTCAGATACATGCTCATAATCATATTCATATTTAAATTTTGCATAAAATCATATGGCTAACTATCATATCGTAGGTCCAAGACCACAACAGTAGGTCCGAAGACCACATCGTAGGTCCAAGACCACAAATGTAGGTCCGAAGACCACATCGTAGGTCCAAGACCACAAATGTAGGTCCGAAGACCACATCAGGTAGGTCCGAAGACCACAACAGGTAGGTCCGAAGACCACAAATAAAATCGGTGCCACAATTACTTATACCATTTTAATAGATTGGCATGTTTGCCCAGAATTATCAGATTGGCCTTTCAGCCCAGATAGCCTTTTGGCACAGATATATCAGAAATATACAGAAGTGTGTATGGACTCAAGAGGTGGCTCGTGCGGATTCTAGAGGTGGCTCCCACTAAAGTGTAGCACTTAGTTCCGTACAGCACTTTGTTCCACACCAGAAGTCAATAAGTCTCATCATATCATATCATAAGCAAAACAAATATCATAGCGGAACAACCATAAGGTCATCAAAACAGGCTTTTCAAAAAAAAATCAATCATTTCATATAATAGACATGAAAGGTATAATAGACATGGCTCATAATCGTTAACGTAAACAAATTTCAGATCATTGGTCTTAACAGTACCATGACAAGGAAGACAAAATATATCATGATAAACATAATATATAATAACAGTATATTCACCAAACGAAATTCAACATTGATTTAGGATTAGTTTACTTCGAATGGCCTCTGGCCTCGTTTTACAAATTTTGAGCATACCGATGGCCCGTAATTATCGGAACAGTCTTCCGACCCAAAATGTGGAAATATGTACATATCCTTCCACCATTTTATATCCATTAGATTCCAATTCATATGAATGTCCATATCATGACCATGAAATGTAATATCATTAATCATTAGCGAGATTCCATGCTTAGTGTTCAACAATTCATCTAAATGAATATTACGAGAATGGCCCTCGCCCGAATGTTACAGAATGGCCCTCACCCAAATGTTAGGACAGAATGTTACATAATGTATGGATTCAAGAGGTGGCCCCCACCGAAGTGTAGCACTTTGTTCCATACCAGAAATCAATAAGTTTTACATCAACATTGCATATTATAACATGTCATGTCGTAAACGGAACTACTTACAGAACATATTACATAAATGGAAAGTCATCTCATAAGTCCTTTCAAATGGACATAATCATCTTACGTATATCAAAATATTACTAATAGGCACGGAATAACTTACTTCACAACAAACCTGAGTCATCCTTGGCAAAGCATAAGGATTCAGAACTTACCACTCATGTCCCTTTTTCATTTATCTAACCAAGCCGAGAAATCCTCTATCCTTATTTCCGCCATACTCTACACAACAATCAATCACAATATATACACAAGGAATGCACAATAGACATGATTCATAATCGTTAACGTGAACATATTATTTACTGCTATCAATCAATCTCTTTATATGCAATAAGGATGTCATGCATGAGACCTAAGTCTTTTCTAGACATCCTACAGCTCAATGGATCCGTGTGTGAGATAGCAACTCGTGCTCTGATACCACTTGTCACGCCCCAAACCCGCCCCTAAAAGTTTGGGCATGACCCATTCGAAAACAGACACAAAACCTGATATACATATCATATGGGGCCTGAACGGAAGCATTTAATAACATATAATAGCGTAAAAAAAAATATAATAATAATAATAATATCCATTGAGCTACCACTACCATGCCAGGATCACAGACAGAACATAATGCAGATAAATATACAGTGACGTATATTTGAAAATAGTTATGTACATATACATCTACTTTACATTCACATGACATTTAGGGTACAAATTAAAAGCTTAACAAAACTCCAAAACTTAAACGGTCAACACCTAACAGCTTAGACACTCAAGGCTTGGCAACTGGTAACTGAAGCCACAGGTTAAGGTTGACCTCCCGGTTGAGTGCCTACAGAAACAGACATAAAATAAAGTGAGTCAAGCTCAGTGAATAATAGTACGTAAATCATGTAATGTTTCACTTAAACAATAAAGTATATAACTGCAGAAGTATATGTTTAATTACACTCTGTAAATATAGCTCAACATGAGTCCAGTTTCCTTAACAAGCAGTTTAGTATGTACAGAGGATCCAGAATGTTCATATGCTCAAATAACAGAATAGCCACCAGTCCCAAGGTTCTGAATAGCCTTCGGCCCATCATATGAGCGGCTTATCGGCCCAGAGATATGAACGTATAAAGCGTGTGAGCATAAAGCGTGAGGGTTGAACTAGTAGAAAATAATAGGTTTTGAAACCAACGGACATATCATGCTAAATCGTAAACGGAATGCATCAATAGCAATATGTACAAACAGAGAAATAAACAGAGCAAAACCATCCCAAAGTCATCCGAATATCGCTGACCATAGGATACACAAATCATTTTAGTTTCATACGGGTACTTAGTTTAAGGATTAACATGAGTCCATTTACTTATTAAGAAATGGCATAGTTTGCTCATAATAACCTAAATGATACCAATTGCTACAGATGATGACAGAGGATTAATAAACAATATACAGTAATGAATAGTTTCATAGACATACATTGTATGCAGCTTCCTCAACATTCATACTGATTTCTGATTAACTTAATGTTAGTGAAATCACTTACAAAGAACAGCACGTTAATACCGTAATCATTATCAAAAGGTAACATGTACATGTAGCGTACTATTACTCACCGTGTTAAATTTCGGTCTACCCTCAGTAGTTGTCCCTACATAATTTGTAATACACAAGGAAATCGGATCACATACACTTATTTCGTTCTTAATTAATTCTCTTCATTCTAATTACACATCACTTTGAACTTCAACATAATTAACTAAATCTTTGAATCTCATTTCAACACCCCACAATTGAGTTCATATCATCCAGATCCCTACTAAATTAGTTCCCTAACTTTTCCTTTACTTTATCACAAGAATTCCAACATTTATAACAAAGTTCATTCGCCAATTTTAAACATTATTTCCAAACATCTCAAATCCAATTAAACTTGTACATATAATTCAACCCACCAATTCCATGTTTCTACGTTTAATTTGGACAAACTCAATGTTTATCATCACCAATTAATCTAGGGTTTCAAGAATAATGAGGGTTTTTAGCAAAAATTCAAACTTCTTAAATCACCACTTTTAATCCCAATTTTCCCAATGATTCTACACCTAGGATTCACAATCCATCATTTAAACTCATCAATTTAACTTCCAACATCACAAACCATAGAATCTCAAATCTCAAGTTTGACACAAATGCTCAAAATCATGGACTTTGTATTTATATACTCAAAATACCACAATCCATCCATGAATTCAAGTATTGTAAGAGAATAAGGGTCCCTACCTCAAGAAACAAGCGAGGAGCAAAGCTTTGAGACGAATCCCCAAATCCCAAAATTCCAATCGGTGAAGTTGTTCATCTTCTTGTCTTCTTCACTTCTAGGTGGAAGATCTAGCTCAAACCTAAGGAAATGGAAGTATTTGGGGACCAAAACTCTAGGGTTTTCGGACCTAGAGAAAAGAGAAGAAGGAAAAGGAAAATGGAAGAAATGATCCAAAATCTGGTTTAAAAGCTGCTGTCCCGTAATCTCTGCTCGAGCGAGAAATTCCTGCTCGAGCGGACCTGCAAAGACAGAACCCGAAACTTTGAACAGGTATAACTCCTCATCCGGACTCTTTTAGGTCATTCTTGTGGTCAAATTGAAGCCCCGGAGATAAGCTTTCCAATGGTTCTAACCTCACATCCAAATTCAAAGTGTGGAAAAAGAAAAGGGCAAAGAGTGACGGTTGGTCGTAAATGAATTATTCAAATTAAGGTTTTTGGTCCAATCTTACTTTACCCTCATCTCATCATCTCAATCAATAACCCAAAATAAGGTAAGAACATTTCAAATACACTGAGAAGAACATCAAAAATGAGCCCACATGCTTCAGAGTCCAACTTAACCAGGCAACCCGCTCGAGCGCCCAACATTGCGCCAGCAACAAAGTCGCTCGGCGTAAACTCCCCCGCTCGAGCGGAGAATCACAACTCCCAGAATCTCAGGCCGTCTGAAAAATTGCTGGAAACCCCAAAAGTCCGCTCGAGCGGCCACTCCTCCGCTCGAGCGGAGGAAAGAATTTCTGGGTCGTTACATGTCATTATTGTCTAATGAGAGGGAATATGTATATTTAATTATTCATCATTTCATCCAATGATGAAATGTTATTTGTAAATGGACTTAATTAATGAATATTGGTAAGGTTATCCCAGTAATAAAATATGGGGCTTGACAGACTGTGTTGAAATTTTTTAGAATAGTTCAATGGGAAAGAAGTGTTATGGAATTGTATTATTATTTTTTTATCTACTGTTTGTATCTATGTGGATTGAGATAGGGGAACAGGATTTGGGAGGTTTTTTTTCTCAGGGTGTTACAGATTGGTGTCAGAGCTAACCAGATTTGAATACCTTAGGCTCGTTGGAAGTGACGTTTGTCACAATAGTTTTACTAGGCTACAATGGGACACTTATGTGCTTTGCTTACTTTGTGTGCTTATGTGGCTGTGTGGGTATGGGGTTATTGTAGAGATCCTAATTTTTTTTAAGTCATTATTTATTATTATTACTTCATTTTATTTTTGGCCTTATTAATTGCATGGATACATGATAATTTAATGTGTTATTTATTATATATAATTAATCCGATTATATATATATTTTATATTAAAAAAAAAGTTATTTATATTGATCTTATATGGGATATTTATATTTATATATGTTGTATTTATGTTGTATTTTTATAATACAATATAATAGTATATTAGGTTAGGTGTGCTCCTATTAGGAAGGAAAGAAAAAAAAAAAAAAAAGAAAGAAAGAAAGAAAAGAGGATTGTGTGTAGGAAAGGAAGGGAGAGAGAGAGAGAGAGAGAGAGAGAGAGAGAGAGAGAGAGAGAGAGAGAGAGAGAGACTTTGTGATTAGGGTTTTGAAGCAGCAGTAGTCACGGGAAGAGAAGAAAAAAAGGGGAGGCGGTGGGGAGAGAAAAAAAAAGGTTAGGGTTTTATTTTGGAGGTTTTATTAATTCTTCAAGTAACTCTTTGATCTTCGAAAAATAATTGTGAGTGCAAAATCCACTTCTCTTGATTTATGTTTATTTCGTTGTTTTTATTTAATTGATGTTGGTTTGATATTGTATTGGCATAAGGATGATGGATTGATTTTAATTATTTTGATTAGTTGTGTATGCTAGGTTTAGGGCTTTTATATGTATTTATTTTATGGTTGTAATTACACTCATGAATATATGAAATTAAAATAAACTTGGAACTCATAGATAAATTTTGAATACTCCACCATGACTCCATGGATTGTTGTTTTATTTGAGTGCTAAAGAGTGTATAAAAAAAAAAGAAGTGATGATTATGATATTTATTTGAATGCCTTAGGCTCGGCATTGTTATGTTTGTTCTTATGAGTATAGAAGGGATTGTGTATATATATTGTTGCCTCGTTCTCAGGAGTAGACGGGTGTTTTGATTTATGTGCGTACATATATGCTAACCATCCGGGGAGTGTGGGTCAAACTTGGGATGATATCCCTGTGCAACTTTGGCTTCGGAGCGGTGTTAGGTATACGAGAGGCACATGGGATATATGTGTAGGCCAAAAGTGAAGGTTCGAAGTGGTGGAGTTAAGGTACAAAGAATTAAATATGAACTTATTGGTATAGTTTGAATTGTATTGATTTGTACATCTTGAAAAATAGTAAGCGACCTCAATAAATTACAAAATTTGGGTAGAGGCATGTATACGTAATTCTAGACAACTTTTATATTTTAACTTTTTACTAAAAAGATCGATTAGAACTTGTAATCGGATGATCTTGGTTACAACAGTTTTTGTTCATTTTAGCAATGCATATTGTAGATGTTGTTTTAACTCGCAAAACAAGTTCATTTTTATTGGTTTCACGTAAACTGAAGTAAAACATTATTCTGAACACTTTTCGTATTTCGAACTTTTCTGGAAAAAATCATCATAGGGCAGTTTCTTTTCGTTTTCAGCTTCAGATTTTTCGGTTGAATTCTGTCTAGGTTCTTCTATCAAGTTTTTCTCTCAACATGTTCAGTTTCTACTAAATTCCTTTGCAATAGCTTTTATAAAATTTGATTCTATACAACTTTTGTTCTTTGAGTTTTGGTTAATTCGAATTATGTAAGCATGAAACGGTGCATTTTTATGCTTCTTCAGCAAGTTACTTATGATTAAATTATACTAACTTTATTTTTTGTAGAATAATGGGTCTTACTAACTTTTTATGTAGGGCTGACCCACCATATTTTTATTTTTATTTTGTTTATTTTATACTCAATTTATATTTAGTTGTGTACGGGCAAGAAACTAAATGCCACCATATCTCAAGAAACTACCCATTCGTCTCGGTGTAGGTGGAGCTACCTGTCCTATCCTGTAACAAGAATTAAATGTACTTTTGTTTGTGTTTGGTGGACACGTGGGTGTCAAATCTTGTATTCATACCAATATACTTGTATATTGACCCGTTTTGCCTCTTGGCATCTTGGGTGTGTTCTGTTTGAGCTCAGCCGAGCTTCCTTTGCAAGATTAGTTAGGACTACGGTGGTGACGAGAACATTTAGATTTTGTTTCACCCCTAGGATTTGGATGATGGAAAATTGATTGGCATTTAGTCTTAATTTAATATTTAATTGTCCAAATTTTGGGGTGTGACATTTAAGCTTCTAGTATACAACTTGTGTCTATTGCATTCATCGAAATCCTTTTGGAAAGGCATCTGATCAATGCTTTTTCCACTTGGAAATCCTTGAGCACCATGGGACAAGTTGATATCTTAGAAGAGCGATCTGTATGTGCTCTATGTGACTCTAGGCTTATGTGGTTTGCCTTATGTGGTGTATATACATGTGTAAGTGTACATTTAACTCGTACGTGATGTGTGAAAATTTGTGTGGAGTATTAAACTAAGAGTTGATTTGTCTCTATCTTGAGAATGTTTCTTCCTAGGAAAAGGGGTAAGATAAACTACAAGGGTCGGATTGATGAGTCAATATGATTTAGAATTTACATTGGATCATAAGCTAAATGGTGTTCTAGAATTATGGGTGTGTATGTGCCCATCAAATGGTGGATTGTGACGGCCGGGTTCCTTTCCTTTCTCTTTCTTTCTTTTTTCGCTTCGTTCTCCATTTGCCTTCGTTGGATTTGAAATGTTCAGGATGGTTCCCTAGATTGGAGTTCTAGTGTTTTTCTATTTGGTGTTGAATTTCGCTTGTTCCAAAGGATGCGCGGGTGAGTCTGGAGTGCCGGGAGCGAAGTAGAATTTCGGGTGGCTGGACTTGGGCTGCACGTGCGGGGCCCTAGGCCGCACGTGCGGGGATGGGCCGCACGAGCGGTGGGCTAGGCCGCTCAAGCGGTGGAGGTTGAGACCCATAATTTTTCATTCTGCCTAGAGCGCATGAGCGGAGGAAATGGGCCGCTCGAGCGCTGGAGGTGGGCCGCTCGAGCAGAATGGCACGGCCGCATGAGCGGAATTTGCCCGTGCGACGAGTGACGGCGCGACGCCACGGCGCCAACTTAGCCCGAGCCTTGTTTTTCTTATACATTTTGGTCCGAATATATATCACTTCTAACTCATTTTTCCTCATTCTAAGCCTAATTTCTCTCCTCATTCTCTCTAGAAAACACCTCAATCACCCAAGACTCTTTGATTCTTGTGATTCTTGGAGCAAGATCATCATCATTTCTCTCACGTTTTGAAGACCCAAAGCTAAGGCCTCAGCTGGGTGGTGGAGATCCGAAATTTCTCTTATCTTTGAGGCTAGGGTTTCATCTCTCCTATCATCAACAAGCTTGAGGTAGGGATTTCTTGAGTTATATATACTAGTTTTGCTATTTGGATGTTGATTTAAAAATCTTGTTGAAGTTTTGTGTTAATTTTAGATTTTGGTTCAAAATATTGAGAGTCTTGCATATGGGTTTGAAATCTCTATCTTTTTACTACTTCTTGAGGGTTCCCTTTATTAAACTCATGATGAATAATTATGATGGAGTTTCTTTTAGAAAATGATGAAATTTTGCTTTCAATGAAAACCCTAGAAATTGGGCTTTTTGAAAAATAATGAAGATGCCTTGAAATTATTTATTTTCTTATATCAAAAGGATGTATGAGAGTTAGTCTCACCAAATGTCTAACAAAATAGCAACTTCTTGATGTATACATATATCTAAATGGAGGTCCTCTTTTAAAAAAATTCATTGAGAAATGCATATTTGTGTACAGTGGTAAGATGGTAAGTTGTTGAGTGCCATAAGTGATGTAAAAATGCTTAATCGTAATGTAATGGAAAAGTGAAATGAAAGATGGCATGTTAGACATATTGAAAGTTTGGTCATGATGAATTAATGTTGAGGAATTGTTGTGGTGTTTCGAAGACACATGATTATTATGCGAAATGAGAAATTGTAACTGTGTGTTGAAGACGTCTGGGTATCTTGTGGAAGAACATGGTAAGGAGGAAATGAAAATGTGATGTTGAATATTGTTGTAGACATGTTTTTGAATATAAAGGAATGCTATGAATTAGTAGTTATTGCAACATATTCTCAATTGTTTTATTATCATTATTGCATATCTTGATATGAGTTGAAAATGCATTTATTTTGAGAAAGATCATGGTAATGAGAACTAATGGAAATGTTTATGGGGTAAATACGGTGGTAAGTCCAGATAGGGGTTGTAGTTGGTTTGATAAGTTGGCCTGACTGTCCTTGGTGAAAGACCAGAAAGCCACGCGGATAGGTGTCGAGCCTTCCGGTTAATACCGGTAAAAATGACAGTTTGGTAGTACTCGTAGGGTCTACTTGCAAACACCAGCCTAGGGATTACCAGTGTCGTATTTACTGCCCCTATTGATTTAAATATTGGAAGTTTGAAATTGATGATATTACAAAACATCATTGAGAACATGGTGATTTTGAAATAGTGCATTGAATATTACTGAGAACATGATGATTTTGAAATAGTGCATTGAAATAAAATTCTCCTTCATTATTGGCACTTGCATGGCATGACATATGCATTTCTTTTTAACATTGATGGAATTGGCATAACTGTATATACTTTGTGAGGAATCTCTACTGGGCTTTATGCTTATTCCTATAGGATTTGGTGCAGGTAAGGATGTGGTGACCTCGCGAAGCTAAGGGCGTGGAAATGTTTTAAAGAAGAGTAGTTTAACTCTTATTTTGTTGTGATATTTTTGTAAGCCAAGGGCTAATGTGTTTGGGTCCGAGAGACCAATATGTGTAACCAGGCTATTACCTTGGAACTTCTAAGCCCTTGAGGGCCTTATTCGTTGTGATTTAATGATTTCTTTTACATGCTATAGATTTATGTACTAGTTTGTAAATAAATGTATAATGGCATGTGAGAATACCTTGGTAAACATTTGGAACTATGTAAATGAATGAGGTTAATATCTCATTTTGGAAGTGGGTTGATGTAATAGTTATGTGGGATTATTTTTGGGGCGTGACAGTGGAGATTATGATGCTCATGAGTAAATGATTTGTCATTATGAGGAGTAGCTACTTTGTAAGCCTTACATCAAATTGTGGAAGTGAGCTATATAAAGGATTTTGGAGGTAAAGCTAGTTAGAAATTAGACTAGTTGTACTATTAAAGTGTTGAGAATTTAATGATAACTTAAGTGACTTAAAGTAAAATGTTTTAGAGTGCTGATGTCAAAGTAAGTAAAGCTAGTTCTAAATTTCTTTGGGATGGACTTAGTTAATTGTGGTTGGAAAGCTCAGATTGTTTGATTGACTAATTATGAGGATCGTGTTGGGTCTTAAGTCAATTATTTTGGTATGTATTTTTGAAACATGCGTGGTCCTAACATGAAACAAATTGTAAGAGTGTCGTAAAAGGAAATATTTTGAAGTGTAAATTTTCTCGGAATGGCCGAAGTTACATATAGTCAGGTTGATTCACTTGCTTAATTTATCACTTGTGGGGTTAATGTTGGGTCGTACGCCAATTATTGTGGTATGTATTTGGCAGAACAAACGTGGTCTTGGCATGTTCGAAATTGTACAGTGTAATAAGGGATGTGTCTCTTAGAGAGTTTGTGTTATTCAGAATTTTGTTGTAAATCATAAGTGAACGAATTAGGTAAAGAATTTTGGAATACATTGGGATGAGATTAACTTTGATTAGGATTGCGCCATTTGGTGAAATTTCTAGTAGTGGAAATGGTGGCTTGTAAGTAGACATTTTAGAATGTGTAACCAAGTTTTGAATGTTTTCAAGTTTGGTGGAGTCAATTCTCTCAAAATTGATCGTTGATGTACTCAAGTGCAATATATGAATGTTTAGGGATATGATGTGATTGGTGTCTCAAGAATTGTATTAGCAAACAAATGTGTTGAGAGAAATTTTTGAAATGATCTTGTGAGAATGTTGTGATTTTATGGAGATTATGGTTAGGTGCCTTGCGATGGTTGATATGACTATGATTTGATTATTTTTTTTATATTGATCTACCGTGAGAGATTAATGTTAATTTTTGTAGTTACCCTTAGCTATATGTCAAAAAATCATGTAGAATGAGAATACACATGATTGTGCTGGGTTAAGTTTGATGTGCGTTGTGATGGTGCAGTTCACAGAACTAAAATGGAGATTTATTTTGTTTCCCTTCTCATTTAGCTATAAAATTGTTTTGTATTCTTGGCGTAAGAGTTGTGAACCCCTTATATTGATCCTTCGTTTTTTTATAAGAGTGGTGAGAATTTGTGTTGTTGGTATGTTGATCTAATAGTATTATTAGGTTTAATTTGGGTATATTTGACCTTGAGTGAAAAGTGGTTTTCCTAATTAAAAGATATTTAGTTTTGCCTAATAGTGGGTGATTTCTTATTTTAATTTTAATCCGTGGTGTCTTGTGATGGTATCATCTTATAAGAAGTTATTTGGCAGACTCCTCGTCAGGAAATAAATTGGTGCGAAATACTTTTGTGATGTGGTTGGAGATTGTTTTGAAAGAAACATTATTGGTAGAGAAAATCTCTTCGAGTGGGTAAGAGGCATTATAACCCCGTAGATTACTCAATCAATTTACTTTGATTAGGAAAATGATAATGAAGAAGAGTTAAAATAAATTTACCACCAAAACATTCTACTCATAAAAATTTATTTTATGAAGAGGTATGCTCCTAAAAATAGTATTATTTGTAAATTGAAATCAAGTTTGAAATAAATCTTTCATGATACATATATATGATTGTATTTCGAAAAAAATGTTTTTATAGATTGTTCTACCTTAAATGCATGTTATTACAACATTTTTCCTTACGTTTTTTCTCTTTTGATATTTTGTAATGGATGTAATTGTTTTTTTTTTTTTAATTTTTTGTAGGTGGCTTTTGGCGTGGACTTGTGGATAGTCAACATTTTTGTTTATGGAGGACACTTGATACTTTTCTATAATCCTGCTAACTATGTCTTCCTCTGCTTTTGTGAAAGTATTTTTTGTATACGGAGGGCTTTGATTTTTGTATGATTCTATATTTTGTATGGAATTATTATTTTAGTTTGGACAATAGTTGGTTTGTATGGACTTTGACATTTAAAGTTATTTATTTTTTGTATACGGATGCAAATTGTGGAATGATTGATAGTATACGTATTATTTTGTTTACATATGTATTACAGGTTGTATGGAATATAGACAGTTTGTGGAGAAATTATACTTTTGTGATAAAACATAAGATCGTGTTTTTGGCGACTAAATAATTAGTAGCTAAAAAGAAATTGGAAAAATAGTTTGGCCGACTAAATTTTTTGTAGCAAAAAAATAAAAAAAAAAAAAAAAAATCAAACATTTGGCAACTGAAAGCTTTCTAGCCAAAACAACAATCAAACATTTGGCTACCAAAAGTTTTGTGGCCAAAAAAAAAAAAAAAAAAAAATCACACATTTGGCAACTAAAAGTTTTGTAGCAAAAAAAAGTCAAACATTTGGTGACTAAAATATTTCGTAGCTAAAAACAAAATCCGAAGAATAAAAAAACTTTGGGCTACTAAAAATTTAGTAGCCAAAAACATAACATTTTTGCCGACTAAAATATTAGTAGCCAAAACACAAATTATTTGCCAACTAAAATTTTAGTAGCAAAAAACATAACACTTTTGCCGACTAAAATATTAGTAGCTGAAACACAAACTATTTGCCGACTAAAATTTTAGTAGCCAAAAACATAACACTTTTGCCGACTAAAATATTAGTAGCCAAAACACAAACTATTTGCCGACTAAAATTTTAGTAACTAAAAGCATAACACTTTAGGCGACTAAAACTTTAGTAGCCGAAAATGTGCTATTTAATTTTTTTTCCAACCTTTTGGCGACTAAATATTTAGTCGGCAAATGAATACATTTGGCAACTAAAATAAGTTTAGTCGCCGATTAGCTTGCCCGACTACTCTTCGGCTACTAATTCTGCGACCAAAAAATTTAGTCACTAAAGCCCTTCAGCAACTAAAAATTGACTTTTGGCGACTAAAAATTTAGTCGCCCAAAGTGAAAATTCTTGTAGTGTGATATTAGTCATTAGTTATGACCTATTGAAATTATTTTTAGGTTATGACCGAATAGGTGGTATTTGGTTATAATTTATTATAGTCTTTTTAATTATGACTGAAAGTGATTTTGTTATATCATAACTTATATACGGTACACCATTTTGAAGAGTGTATGGTAGAAGAACCCATCTTAGTAGTTACCTTATAATTAGAAGAAAAATCTTTAATAGAGATGCATTATTGCAATTTTAATGAGGGACACTATTATATTTTATAAAAGATATATAAAACATAATCTATCTATCTATCTATCTATCTATCTATCTATCTATCTATCTATCTATATATAGGGTAATAATAGAATTATCAAAAATTTAGGGGCATGTGACCCTGGTCCTATGGTAAATCCGTCGCAACTTACTTTGCTAAATTAGATATTTTAGTGAAACGTAGAAGTGCTAACCATAATCAATTCGTAATGAAGAATATATAAATATATATACATAGCAGAAAATATATATAGATTTGGGCATACCTTATAGATAAATGAGTCACACAACAAATCCAAGTTGCAGGTGAATCACGAAGTCGTGAATAAACTCCACAAGCGATGTAGTAAAATTACTAAAGTTTTACACACACAAATCATAGTACAAATGTTACATATTTTATTGGAAGAGAAAAGTTTGTATCGTTGTTGTTGTAAAATACAAAACTCAAGCTCTGTTTATATAAGGGAGTTAGGATACCCATATATGCAGGATATATATTATCTCAGATAATATTTATTCCATATCTTGAGTAACATATACAATCTATTATTGTTTGAATTTTTGCTAGGTCATTCCACCATGGGCGACCCATCAGGGTCCGAGTTCTAAATCCGACCTAATTTCCAACATCTCTCACTTAAACATGTGCTAGCATGACACTTTTTGTGTCTCAATCTACCCATTAAACACAATCATACTTAGCCAATGGGTCATGCAATTGTTGAGGAAACCAGCTATAGACACCTTATTTTTGACCGTCCTCAAGACTTGGACGTCACCATTTGAACACTTGGTGATCATCCATGTTCGTGTTCGTCTTGAGTTCTCGGAGGTTTTGGCCGCGTGCCTTGCCTCAAGACCTCTTGACTTTTGTTTTTGCTTCTGGGGACAGGGAATGGCTTCATTGGACATCGCCACACCTCACTGGCCGTGGCTTGAGGCCACCGGCCCTATTTTCTTGCCACCGGCCATTGGTGATGGCCGGTCGGCACTATTGGTGGTCGGTCGGCACCTTTTGCGGCCAGTCGGCGTCATTTGTGGTCGGTCGGCCATCTTTGTTGGCGGATTGGCCCCTTTTTCTAGTCGGGACCCCTTGTTTTAGTTTATTGAGGAAGCTTGAACCTTTTGAACCCTTGGTTTAGCTTCTCCAAGAAGCTTGAACCTTTTTGAACCCTTGGTTTAGCTTCTCAAAGAAGCTTGAACCTTTTGACCCCTTGGTTTAGCTTCTTGAGGAAGCTTGAACCTTCTGAACCCTTAGTTTAGCTTCTCCATGAAGCTTGAACCTTTTGCACCCTTGGTTTAGCTTCTCTAAGAAGCTTGAACCCTAGCTTCTCCAAGAAGCTTGAACCTTTCTTAGCTTCTTGGAGAAGCTTGGCCCCTTTGCTCCAAGCTTCTAAGAGAAGCTTGGACCTTTGGGTTAGCTTCCTTGATAAGCTTGACTCCCTTGACCCTTTTTATGTTAGCTTCTCTTAGAAGCTTGGCACCTTGCCTTGGCCTATATAAGGAGAGCCTCTCCTTCCATTTCAAGGGTTAGAAAAATCTGATATATATCATATATATATCACTCCCTCTCTATATCTCCCTCTCTCTCTACATTTGTGTGGGTTAGAGGGTGCAAAAGGGTCTAGTTCTTGGCCATTTGAACTACACCTCCTAGCACAACACCTCCATCATCCATCAAAGCACCTTGGAGCTAATTTTCAGAGGTTGAGGGTTGCATTTTTGGGTCTAAAGGCTGCTGGTTCTTGCTGGTCTTCAAAGGTAACTTCTTACCCTCTTTATTCCCCGTTTTTGCACACACTTTTGGCTTGTCTTGCATGCTGTTTTGGGCTTTGTCATAAACTAAAAAAGTCTTATTTTGAGCTCCTCTTGAAGTTTGTTTAGACCACTTTTGTGTTTGGGGTCGTTTACCCCCTCTTAGGCCTTGTTTGGCCCCCATTTTGTGCTATTTTTGGTGAGCTTCGGGACCACTTTGTTTGGGCCTCCTCACGACTGAAATC
The DNA here is from genome assembly GCA_025200525.1 of Camellia lanceoleosa. Classification (NCBI taxonomy): domain Eukaryota; kingdom Viridiplantae; phylum Streptophyta; class Magnoliopsida; order Ericales; family Theaceae; genus Camellia; species Camellia lanceoleosa. Next base: position 135,270,002 of record CM045762.1, on the reverse strand, counting down.
TTGAGAGATTTCAGCGGTGAGGATGGTGGTTTGATGTCCTAAGAAGGAGAGGGACATCCCATCTCCTTGTTGTCTTCAGTATATGCCATTTTTGCCTCATGTGTGAGCACCATTTTTAGGTTCATGTTGGCCATGTATTAAGTTGTATTTGTGCTTATTTTTCCATGATATAGCACTATTTTTAATTGGTTTAGACACACCATGCTTAGCTTGCATACATGTCTTGTAATGCCATGATTTGCTTTAACATGTGCCTAGCATTTAGACTACCATGCTCATGTGTTTTGGCCTAGCTTTGTGAAGCTTTTATGCTTGTTTTAGTATGCTAAGGGACTGTTTTTGGTCATTTGAGTCATCCATGCTTTGCTTTGTATAGCTACCATGCAAACTCTCTTGTATGCCTTGAGCATTGACCCCTCTAGCATGCCATCCTTGCATCATTTCAGAGGTTTGGAACCACTTGTCATGTTATTTTAGTCCTTGTGGCATGCCTATATGCTTGCATTTGATACCCCTTTAATGCGTTAAGAGGTTGTTATCTTATGCTCCTTGTTTGGGCCATTGTGCATGCTTCCATACTTAAGCCATTTAGATGCCATCTAGGTGGGTTTTGAGGCTCATTTTAGCATGTCACATCTCTGTTTTCAGTCACTTAATTCATGTCATGTGTGGTTGCACTAAGTGTAGTTCAATGCTTCTTTGGTGAGCCTTAGGCTTTAGACCATTTGTTGTATGCTATGCTTGTCTTGTTTGCTTGGTTTGGCACCATCATTAACATGATTTTCAGGGCTTACATTGCATGCCATATGCCCATGTTGTTCCTCTTTTAAGTGTGCTTAAAAGTTGTCTTTATGTGCCTAAGTGTTGGACCTTGCATGCATGCCTATTTGTATGTGTTTTGGTTCCCATTCTTGAGCATGTTGGCCACTGTTTTGGACCTAGTAGAGAGCTATCCAAATTAGTGTAAAACCATCTTCACATGTTGTTGCTCGCATGTCTTGTATATGGTTGCATGCTTGCTTCATTTCATCATGTTGTTACATGTTTGTGTGTTGTCCATGTTCATGTTTGCATGCTTGCCTCCATGCTCATGTTGCATACTTAGCTCACATGCTTAGGTTGCATTTGGCATGCATGCCTTGCCTCTTGATTAACCATGATTGAGGTTGGGCCTCTTGTTTGTTTGTATGCATTTCATTCCATATTGAGTTGCACACTTGGCTCCTCGGGCCACCATGCATTGAAATGCGCGATTGGTGGTCTGAGAATCAAGGACCATACCCCTTTGAATCATAAACATGATAAGGGGTGTGGTTCTGCACACATTTTCTTGAAATGCATTGCCATGCCATGTTTTGCCCTCTGCTGCTGTCAAAACAAGTTTCTGCTGGAAAAATTGGTCGGCCGACCATCTCTTTTGTCAACCGACCAAACATATTTTGCCAAGAGCTCAATTAATGGTTGATGACCATCCTACCATGGCCGGTGATGTTTCCCCCTAGCCGGTGGTGTTCCCCAGTGCCCATAGAGTGTCCCTTGGGAATTGTGCAATTTTCAGAGGAGCAGAGCAGGGAAAACAGAGGCAGCTTGTGCATGGCGTTGGATTTCCAGGCGAAGCCAATCCGAGCACGCGTGCATCCCTCTTCCCGGGGCCTTTTACTGCATTCCTAAGCTTAATTAATTTGTTAATTAATTAGGTGGTCTGTAATATTTAATTAGCTTGTAGGTTAATTAAATTTATATATTCTTTTGGTCCCTCCGAGCGAGGGCAATTGTGTAATAAGTGTGCGTGAGTGCGTGTATGTCTTCCAACCCCACTTCTTTCTCCCTTTTACTTACGTGCTTTTGATGGTTAGTATTAGTACATATTTCAATTAGCATCCTTATGCTATGCATGCGTGCATCCATTCATTTGTATTGCATGCACCGGGCTCGGCGCATCATACTAAGTGCATAATATCTCGAATCTAACTTGAATACATGTTATCTGTGCTTTTCACATGCCATCCATAGATTAGCCGAGCCTATTCTAGTGACATTCTGTATGTGATGCATTAGCCATTTTAACATGAACTAGGTTCATGCATGATTACTAACTAGTTTATTGTTTTGGCTTGGAGTACACTATAAGTGTTTTATGTTTTAGCATCTCGCATGAGTGTGAATGTTAACATGACAACATGCTTACCATGTGGCTAGATGCTTATGTGATATAAACTGCTTGAATGCCTGTGGGTGAAGGTTGGATTGTTTGAGTTGGGATAACTCATTGAAATCCGTGTTTTAGCCTACTTGCGAGTAGCAAATCTCAAATCATTTTCCAAACAAACAGATATGCAATGCTTTGTTCCAACTTAGGTGATCTAGTCTATACTTGTTTTGCTGTGCGCATCACATAGTAATTCTAGGCTAATAACCGGAATAAGAACACATGTGTTTTCAAAAACGAGATATCATGGTTAGTAGAGGCCAATCTTTGGATCGGGCGAGAGGGGGTGCTCATAGCTGACCTTTTCCAATCGTACCCAAGTTCCCGAGCCGAGGCAACTTTGGTGATGACGGACACGTGGCCTTAGGCAAACGAGTCAGGGTTTCCTAAATTCCCCCATTAAAAAATATTTAGGTGGCGACTCTGTATCTGGCAAAGCAGTCCATGTTTGACACTTCATTTCTAAAAATTTGTTTTCTCAAAATGATTTGCCGGATTTGGACTCTTTGGTTCAGATTAAGAACCGTGACAAATTGAGTCCGAATTATAGGGTGAGGCCCCCCCCCCCGGGGCGTTCGGGGACATCTACACCAGCATGTGAGAGCTCTACACTAGAAACTCGTTATGAGATAGCATAGAGGCATCAACCCAAAGATAGCATTTCATATGCCATAGATCCATCTAGTTGGACTAAGTCAAGCATCTTCGATCCCTGAAAGAGCAAGCTTTATCCTTCAATCATACAATTTATTCACATCCAATCCGCATCCCATATAGAGCGATATGAGTTATCGAAAATAGACTTTTCATTAATTGCTGGTCATACCCTCTAGTTGATTCCAAATTAGGGTGCACATTATTCAAAAGTCATGAAGACTTTTCCCTAGTAAGAACTGTTGATCATGGGAAATTCTATAGTACACATTATGATATTTTTAGTTTTTGATTATGCCATATTATGGTATTAGTAATAATTCATTATGATATTCATTATAATATTATTTTGATTATGATTCAAGAACTCTTTAGTTATATCTTATGTGGTTTTGGTTATAATTTATTTTATTTTATTTTTTTAGTTATAACTCTCATAAGATTGAGTTATGACATTTGCAATAACAAAATTCACAAATATCATAATTTGCATATGGTACACATTCATTTCAAGGTGTGCAACATAGTATTATCCATTCATCATACCCCCAGGTTAAAATCATCAAGGTCAGCTTTGAGCATAAGCTAAGCAAGAGACTGCTGCAAAATTTTGTTAAAAAAAGTGCCCTTAAAAAAACAAAAAATAAATAATAATTGATATTTAAATTATTTGAAACAACTAGATGGTTGTTTTCCAAATGTATGTGTTGGAAATTGGGCCAGGTATTGGACCCAGATTTGAGCGCACATGTGGCATGACCCATGACCCATTCAAATTACCCATGTAATTTGAATTCGATTTCCTGATTATCGTATTTGTTAGGATAACCCTCTATCTATCTACATCTATCCTATCCTTAGGAGATATGTATAGATATATATATATATATATATGGTTATATATTTGATTATATATCTGAATGATATAGAACATCAGATACGTTATGTGGTTTTTACCCATAATATTTTTCCCATACTCTCTCTCTAACTCTCTCCCATCAGCGAACGACTAAGCCTTTGCACTGTGAATAGAGTGGGTGATACTTATACTGTGGTCTCACTTCATTGCTGGGTGTTCATGATTAAAGAAGCACGTGATTTACCCACAAGGTTCTTCGTTTCGGATTCTATCACACAAGGTATGGGTTGAATCCTTTTACCCACTGTGTTATATATATCTTACAGTATGAATTGTATATAAAATACTATTGGTCATAGTTGTTACACTTGCTTATGGGGAAAAGACTTTTTAATGTTGAAATTGATTAAATTTTACATTCAGTCAACTACATCATAAGAAATATTAAATGGATTTGGTTGATAAGTTAAGTAAAACAAGCTTGGCTAGAAATTTTGTATTAAAAATGTGAAAATGGTGGTGCTTAACTAATACATTCATATAGTTTTTTCATTTTCTATTAGGTATTCCAGCTTGGATTATTTGGAACCTTAATCTTAGACTATATTTGTATTATAGTAATCTTTAGGAAGAATGAGATTGTGAATGCTATTTCGGATTCTCATGTTTCGAGGATTTAAGGAGTTTCATTTCTTATAAAAGTGCTATTTCTTATAAATGTACCTCTCGCATATCCTAATCTCATCCAAGTGGCTAATAATATGATTTCAAAATTTTTGAAGAAAATTTAAATTACCAACTAGTCTGATTATGTCAAAAAAAATGATTCAAAATCAGTCCATAATAGAAGCCTAGTCTTTTATTTATTTTTATATGTATAAAGGGCCCCATAATTAAAATTTGCTTTGGGCCTCGAAAAAAGTCAAAACTAATCCTAAAAATCATATATATAAACTTCAATTAAAAGTTAAACAATTCTAAAATGACCAAACTATTGAAAACTATTACGTTGGCCCCCTAAACTATTGAGAAGTACCACTTTTTCCTCTAAACTATAAAAATGTACAAATATCCCTAAATTACAAAAGGTACCAATTTTACTGTTAATGGAAGGGGTCAAACTGAAACACACTAACAATTTAAGAGGTTCATTTGTTCTTTTTTATAGTTCAAGGAGGCAAAGTGATACTTTCAAATAGTTTAGGAGATTTATTTGTATGTTTTTATAGTTTAGCAAATCAAAATAATATTTCTCAATAGGTTAAAGGGTCTTCATGTAAATAACTTTTAGTTTATTATTTCATTTATTATAATTAGATTAGTTTCCATAACATTATCATCGATACTTCGTTTTATGGGCACATTCTCGACAAAGTGACATTAGAGGACACAAATCTTATAAGACCATGAATGGGGCTATCTTGGGGTTTGAAATAAACTCTTCAAACGGGTTCTACCTGTATCTATATATCTTTAAAAAATGTTTCCCCAAAATTCCTCAACCACTAAAGGCAATTCAAGCTTCTAAAACTTCAAAATTAACAAAGTTAATCTTCTTAATTTCACGTCTACCATCACAATCACCATTTATCATAATTAGATTAGTTTCCATATCATTATCATCGTACTTCATTTTATGGGCACCATTCTTAACAAAGTGATGTTACAAGATACAAATCTTATAAAACCATGGATGGGGTTACCTTGGGGTTTGAAATAAACTCTACGGGTTCTACCTATATCTATATCTTTGAAAAATGTTCCCCCAAAATTCCTCAACCATGCATGGCATGTTCCAACTTTTGAAACTTTAAAATTGACAAAGTCAATCATCTTAATTTCACGTCCACCATCACAATCATTAGAGGTGTAATTTGGGCTTAATCCGGCCCACTCAAGCTCAGGTCTAGCTGGCCTGTCTTTAGGTCTCGTGGACTCCTGTCATTTTTTGGGTTAAGTAGGGCCACAAACTAAAAAATTCGGCCCAGGCCCACTCAAATTAGAGCCTCAGGTTGGGCCGATGAACTTGGTCTCAAGGTTGCACCGAGGGGCCTAGCCTAAAGGGCCTTTGTTTTGTTTTGTTTTTTTTTTTGTTTTTTTTTACAAAAAATAAACGATAGATATTATATAGGATTATTTACCAATAAATCCTACTTCACAAACTGGTATACCAATTAGTTCCACCTTTATTCTATTGTACTGTTTAGTCCTACTGGTGGGTAGATTTGATCCTTTCTATTTTTATTTTCCATTTTTGGTATCACTGTGTGGACATTTGTGCCCTTGGGGCTAATTTGGTAGTGTTTTGTGGGACCAGTTCTTGTTTGGAAACGTTGCTGATTCGGGGTTTGGCTAATTTGAATGATACATTCAAATACATTTCAGCCATTGGCAGGTAGGGTTTTGAGAATTTGAATGTGCGTCTTCTTGTCGACGACTGTGTGGCACACTGCCAGTTTTGAAGAAACCTGCCGTCGACATGCTATTCTTTACCTGGTATGCTCACTTTTCCTTGGTTCGTTTACGTTTGGTATGATTGTAGTCGTTTACATTTTGCTCTGTGTTTTTTTTTTCATGTTTTTACGTATTTGGTGGGTTTGTGTGTGTTGGCCAATCATAGTTTTTTCAGTGCGTGTGATGTGCTGGGTGTGGGTGGTACGTTGTTGCTGGTGGTCTTATTGTTTTTTAATTTTTTTTGGGTCTTAACCTAAGTTTTGAAGTGCAACGTCTTCCCGACGGGATGTGTTGTGTGTAGGGAACAGAGGGACATGCGTTTCAGTGTGGGTGGAGAGTCATCGTTTTGATGGTGTGCTGGTGTGCTGGTGGTCTTATTGTTTTTTTAATTTTTTTTGGATGTTAACCCAAGTTTTGAAGTGCCACGTCTTCCCGACGGGATGTGTTGTGTGTGGGGAATAGTGGGACATGCTTTTCGCTGTGGGTGGAGAGTCATCGTTTTGATAGTGTGTGGTGTGCCGACTGAATGTTTTGTTTGCAGGGTTTTTGTGGTGCCCCGTTCGTTGTGTTTTTAAATTTTTTTCCTATCACGAATCATATGTTAACATTCGTAGGAAGATGGACAATCAAATTATGCTAATATGTTGTTACAGCAATGTGAATGTTGCTACTAATCTACAAGTTCTGTTTCGATTTGACGATGTGGTCAGTGGTATATGTGAAAAGTTTGATGGGCTAACACCTGCCGATGTCTGTTTCTACCTCAAGATGCTCGGTTATAATAATTTCATATTACAGAACAATGTTGATGTGGCAAACATGGTGTGTCTTGCACGGTCTTTCTGATTGCAATGCATTGATGTATTAATTAAAGTACAACGTGCACCAGACGGTGACAATGCTAACAGCCAATTATAGCCAGCTCTTTGTCACCTGACAGATGTGTTGGATGAGCCGAACATAGATGACAAAGGTGATTTATTGGCAAAATTCTACCATCATGTTGACAAGGTGTTTTTGTCTGCCTAATGGGCTAATGGGATTCAACGTATTGGCTAAAGTTTTGAAAGTGGAGCAGATGAATTCCGAAGTGTTCTTCGCAAGTATGCTGTTAAATGTGACTTCCATTTTAAATATGTCAAAAACGATTCTTTGCGGATCACAACTGTATACATGATGAGGGAATCAAAGGGATGCATGTGGTTGGTACACGCACGTGTTTTGCATGCCAATAGATTTTTCTACCTTCGCAAGTGGAATAAGGAGCACATTTGTGGCGTTGCTGTTCGGACCCCGAAAAACCCCAGGGCTGGTTTAGATTTTGTGTCTGACGTTATCTCTGATTGGGTACGTGACATGCCATTCACGCGGCCTATCGATGTTGTCTATGACCTGAAAAAAGATTACGGATTAGAGGTTAGCTATCAGGTTGCATGGTTAGGTGTTGAAAAAGCTCGGGGGAAGATGTTTGGTGCACACTCCATATCATTCAACCAATTGCGGTGGTACAGTTCTGTTGTCATGGAAAACAACCCAGGAAGTTACATCAATATTAAGTACGATAAACACAACAACCGTTTCATAAGGTATTTCATATCATTCAAAGTATGTATCGATGGGTTCAATCTTTCCCGCCCATTGCTATTCTTGGACAGGACTTTCTGAAGGGAAAATTCAAGGGGCACTTGCTGGCCCCTACTGCGAAGGATGGCAATCAAGGCACTGTTATAATGTTGACACAAATCATTTTCGTTGTACAATAATAATTTCATTATTTATTGCCAGGACACTGTTTCAGTGTACATTGCCTCCCACACATGTTATTTGATCTCAATAAAGCACCACCAATATATTTGCAAAACTAACTCACAACAACCCTTTCCAGGTCTCTTCCCTTTAGCCATTGCAATTGTTGATTCAGAAAACACCACAAACTGGCTTTGGTTCTTGGGACACCTCGCAAATGTTGTCAATAGTCACAGGACCCTTACGTTCGTCTCTGACCAATATGTAGGCTTATTAGAATCAATACCCATCATATTTCCCACAGCCCATCATGCATTTTGCTTACAACATTTGCAACGTAACTTGCAACATAAGTTGTGATATGTTAACACTTCATATAGAGTTGGAATGTTAACTAAATTCTGTGCTTGTGCTTATGCACCCACTGTGGCTTCATTTACCCAATGCATCGAAGAGTTTACCAAATGTGGACGGAAGGTTGTCCCCACGTACTTAAAAGACTTACCCCCTCAATACTAGGCTAATGCTTACTTCTGGTATCACTCTTTACTTTTTCTTTCTAGTTATATTCCACGTCACAATTGCTTGCATGTCATATTTTATTGTCATTTGTCTACGTTCTCACACATATTGTATTTCTCCAACACCAGCGGTTCACGGTACGGCAAGATGAGTTCCAACGCCGTTGAGTCATTCAACTCGTGGATATGGGAAGCACGCCACCAACCAATAACTCAATTAGTTGATAGTATTTGTGCGAAGATTATGCATCAGATGGCGAAATGCCAAATTAAGGCACAAGCGTGGCCCGGTGCTATTTGCCCAAAAATGGAAGCTCGGTTGGTCAAAGCGTACAATAAAGGTAGATCATGGCTTGTAAGCCAATCTAGTGACACAGTCTTTGAGGTCCACTCTTTCCCATCCGTCATGGTTGACGTTGACAAACATACATGTTCCTATTTCAAGTGGCAAATCAATGGATTTCCATGCTCTCACGCAGTTGTTGCTATTTGAAATATCCGACTCGACCCATAAGACTTAGTTGTTGAATTTTACCACGTCGCTGCTTACCGAAACTCATACCAACAAAACATACAACACATTCCAACTGTTGAGAAACCACCGTTCAGTGCTGATGATTTTGTCATACAACCACCATCGGTCAAACGACCACTAGGCCGACCCAAAAAGAAAAGGCTTCTTTTCAAAGGTGAAGAAGTGTAACAAATTCGATGCGGCCGCTGTCAACGCATGGGTAACCACAACCGCACAACGTGCAAGGAACCAATTTAGCTTCAAATGCGCAGTCCTACATTCCAAATTTCAAACTTTGTTTTATTGCAATTGCTGTCTAACTAAATAATTGGGTATGCCACACCAATGTCCTAGTCTTGTATGACGGACACGTTTTATATAAACAATTTACAACTTCCAGTTAACAAGTTCTGGGTGAACAACTTATACACCGTTATCGTAAAAGTTATTTCAATTCACGACAATATTATTTTCCAAAAGTATGTGTATTTTTTTGAAATTTTGTGTGTATGTTGTTAACATGTTAAACTACTTAACATGTCATCCGTAAATAATTATTTTTCAAGCATAAGACTTCAACAACCACGTATGTTATCAACAGTCCATGATTTTCGTCACAGTACTTTCACACCCACAGCATACGTACCCACCATTGCCATACATTCACTTCCCACACCTAAAACACATTACACATTTGAGGCCATTTACGTTTCCGTAATCCATGCATGGACTTGTTTCTTAAAACAAAACAGTGTGTCTAACCGTCCCACCTACTCACCATACTTGCATGATACTTTCGACCATGTTTTCATCAACAACATACATAGCATGCACAATCGCACGAAATAGAAAGGAAAATTCCAATTCTGAAACAAAACATTTTCATGATCAAATAAAACCATACATTTTCCAAAACAACTATTATGCAATACCGTTATAATTACATTTCAAAAACCCACACTCCAACATGTACCATAGTGGTGCAAGCAAAAAAAATCAATGACCCAAAAAATAGTCGAACAAGGAACGGTCTTCGTACCCAGCTAATTAATCATTATGAGTTTGTTCCAACCATGTCACAAAAAAAAAAAAAAAAACTACATCTCAACCAGCATACTTCTACTCTTTGAAACCCCGTGCTGGATCATTCACAAATGCCTTAACCATATTTGCACGTAGTACGATGCAATTAGTCCCTTGTAGTGAATGTTCCACGTCGCAGCAATACATATACTGTCGCATAATAGCACACACAATGACCCCACAATTGCACTTGCAAAAAACAAAAGTTGTTACATGTAATCAGCCAAATGTACGCTAACTATAACATTACAAAATACAGTTCCCCCTAATAAAACACAAACACAATTAACTTATGCCCCCCGGTTTTTGTTGTAGACACTTGGTCAATCACAAATTCTAGTGGGCTGTTGAAATTTGTCAAAATGCTTTGCTTATCTAACCCGAAATCACGCAAAGTCTGCTTCATCACATTCGTCACACCTTCTTTTTGCCATAATTCACAAAAACCAATGAAACAAGCTACAAAAACATAACCCATACAACCATTACACAATCACAAAATAAATGAAAAAATTACTTTCACAAATCATACCAGTAGAGTTGCTACATTGTGATGTACATTAGCTCTGTCTCCACGCTAGCTCGTCGGATTGTAATGTTTCTAACTCCCGTTTTTCGTATCATACACTTCAAGCGTCCAATGACCATCGTGACACATTCGGAAGTGGATGAACTGTCACTTGCTCGCAGTAGACACATTCCTACGAACAAACTTCTCCATTGCTCGTACATTATCGTTTTTCATCATATCCTGCAAAATATACATACCATCAACACAACACACAAGCATGCAAATCAGACAATGTGCACTACACAACTCCACAACTCACCAAACCCATACACTAAAGAAGTAAGGCTTGTCAGCCAACTCATCATCCCCATACATCCTCAAATGATCGCTTTTAAGCAACTGTAGACACCCTATTTTTGAACGTCCTCAAGACTTGGATATGCTTGCAGGTACATCCAATGACAAGTTCGATTGCTTGTTGAGTATTCGAGTTCGTGGCAGAACGTCACAGTTTTGAGTTTTCCAAACCCTGTATTCTTTCTGTCTCATTTTTGGACCATGTGTTGGCCCTTTCTTCATGCTTCTTGTGAGGCACTGCCGACCACATTTTGGCCTTGTCAGCCATGGTTTTCTCCTTGCCTATCATTGATAAAGCCTGCCGGCCATCAATGAGGCACTGCTGGCCACTACTGATGGCTGGCAGAATGCATTGTCTTAGCAGATTTCACTCCAAATCTTTTGAGGTAGCTGGTTTCCACTCATCCCTCCTCCATACACGTGTATGGAGGGATGAAGCCATTTCCAAGCTTGTTGAACAAGCTTTGCATTGCATTCCTCTATATAAGGAGAGGCTCTTCCTCCCCAGCAGTGGTTCATCATTTTTAGAGAAGCTATATCTCTCTCTATGTTTCTCACACTCTCTCTCTATATTGTATTGAATAGTGTCCCAAAGTGTGTTTTCCTCTCACTTTTGCACTGCAACACATAGTGATACACCACCATCTTTGAGCTGAGGTTCTTAGAGTGTTGTTTGAGCTCTGAAAGTGGGTTTTTGGCCTCTGAGATTGCTGGTTTCAAAGTTGTGTTTCAAGGGTGAGTGTTTTCCACATTTAAGCCTTTATTTGTATCCCATTTTGGCCATCCTTGCATATTATTTTAGGCCTTGCTTTCAACTGAAAAAAGTTCTATTTTTAAGTGCTTTAGATGGTTGTTTAAGGCCTCTTTGGTGTTAAGGGTGTTCTACCCTCTTGTGTGCCTTGTTTGGCCTTGTTTTGTACCATGCCTTAAGGCCTTTGGGTTAGTCTTTGTTTGGCCTTTTAGCCATTGAAATCTAGTGGATTTTCAGTGGTAGGCATGTGGTTTTGAGGTCCAAAATTAGAGGGGGTGATCCCCTCTCTTCTTGTTTTTGTTTGCTTGTATTATTTGCCTATCAAATGAGCATGTATCTCTATACTCTTGAAGCATGTTGTGAGCTGGTTTTTGTGAGTTTTTTAGGTCTAACATGACTCTATTTTTGGCTGGTTTGGTTGTTTCTTGAGTGGCTCATACACTTGTAGTGTATTTTTGCCTTGCTAGCCTAACATGCTTGTCTCTTTAGCTTATTATTCTAGCTCATTTTGGCCGTATCCCAGCAAGTTTTCACTCATCTTTTAACTTGTTTTACCTCTGTTTTGAGGCTTCTAGGTCGAATGATGCTTGTCATGCATACTTGTAGTGTAAAAGCCTTGACTAGCTTTGAGTTTTGAGGAGTCTTGCATGCTTAACTTGAGGTATTTGCATGTTTTAGCATCATTTAGAATGATATTTCAGAGCATATAGGGTTGTTGCACTTCCATGTTTTCCACTCTTTAAGTGCTCTTGAGAGTTGTATCTTTACGCCCTATTTGTGAGCCATTGCATGAGCCTCATTTTCTTTCCTTTCAAGCCATCATCTCAGTCCATTTTTGCTACTATTTTGGCCTGTATAGGAACCGTTTGGGGTTGGTTTGGCCATTTGAGCATTGTCTCGCATGCCCCTAGTGTAAAATACTTCCACTAGCTTTGACGCTTAGGCCTCTCAACATGCTTTGCATAGCTTGTTTGCATGATTCTAAGTCATTTTGCATGTCTTATCAGTGCTGGAACACATGCTTTTATGCTTCATATTTCACTTTTTCAATGCCTTTAGAGAGTTGTGTTTTGTGCCTTAAGCTTGGGCTAATGTGCATGCATGTTTGTATAGTTCTTTGAGCTTCTATCTTAACATGTTTTGCCACTGTCTTGGGCTGGTTTGAGTGTTTGAGCATTGTGATGCATGCTTATAGTGTTATCCTCTTCACTAGCATTGGCATTCTTGGCCCCTTAGCATGTTGTGCATGACAGCTTGTATGTTTAGAGTAGTGCATTCCGTGCCATGATTAGCATGTTGTTTGCATGTCATGTTGTTTGCATGCTTCGCATTGCGTTCAATCGGATGTCATATTGAACACGAGGAAGATTGGTTCATTTCATACTTGAAGTGATGAAATGAGCCAATCTCCCTCGGTCTCCATTTCCTTTGATTCTTCATCATAAGGAGATGGTCTTGGTGTCTTATTTGTCATGCATTTATTGAGATTCGCACATGTTGGATCTTTAGCCATCACGCATTGAGATACGCGATTGATGGTCTTGGATCCAATGATGCCTATTCCATTGATGTTTGGAAATGATATGGAGTGGCATAGTGCGTACATACCCTTGGGAGACTATCAATTTCCTCTATTTTGTGCTTTGTTGCAGCTTGGTGTCACAGTACACCAGTGGTCGGCACCCTCCCATTGTTGGCCGGCACTCCTTTCATCCTTGGCCGGCAATATGCATCATTGGTCGGCAGTGGGGTTGGCAGAGGCTCCTTATGGCCGGCAAGCCACTAGTGCACTCCCCAGCAGTGTTTTGGTAAGTTTCAGCAGCAAGCACTGGAAGACACCCAGCAAGCAAAGCCTCAAGAGAGCAACCAGAGAGCTTTTTGGGGGCGACAACCGAGCATGCATACTCTTCTGCTTTAACCAGAGCTGTGGCAGCACATTTTAAAGATTTATTTGTTAAGTTTAATTGGCTTTGTAACTTAATTGATTTGTTTAATTAGTTAAAGTTTTGTAATAATTAATTAGCTTAGCTTAGATTAGCTTAGTGTAGCTTTTATTCGGACCCTCCGTCGAGAGGGAAAATTTTTGTAATAAGTGTACGTGGGTGTGTGAATGTCTTCCAATCCCACGTCTTTCTCCCTTTTACTTATCTGCTTTTGATGGTTAGTTTTAGGGCATGTTTCGATTAGCATCCTTATGTTTGCATGCGTGCATCATTCATCTGTTTTGCATGCACCGGGCTCGGTGCATCATACTAACTGCATTGTATTTCAATACCGATTTGAATACATGATTATCGAAGTTGCATTTCACATGGCATCTTAGAATAGCCGAGCCTATTTCTAGTTGCATTTTCGCATGTGTTGCATTAGCCATCTTAACATGAACTAGGATCATGCATTGATTACTAACTAGTTTTTGTTTTGTCTCGGAGTACTAGGTGAGCTTTTTATGCTTTAGCATCTTGCATGAGTGTGAGTGTTGCCATGATAGCATGCTTGCCATGAGGCTAACTGCTTATGTGATTAACTGCCTGAATGCCTGTGGGTGAAGGTTGGATTACTTGAATTGGAACAATTCATTGAAATCTTCGATTTAGCCTACTTGCGAGTAGCAAACTTCAAACCGTTTTCAAAAAAGCGGATATGCAATGTTTTGTTCCAACTTAGGCGATCTAGTCTATACTTGTATGCTGTGCGCATCACATAGTAATTCTAGGTTTAATAACCGAAATAAGAACACATGTGTTTTCAAAAATAAGATATCATGTTAATAAAGGCCGATCTTTGATCGGGCGAGCGGGGGTGCTCATTGCATGACCTTCCCCTCTCGTACCCAAGTTCCCGAGCCGAGGCAACTTTGGTGATAACAGACACGTGGCCTTAGGCACGAGTCAGAGTTTCCTAAATTCCCCCAAAACAAAATATTTAGGTGGCGACTCTGTATCTGGCAAAACAGTCCATGTTTGGCACTTCTTTACAAAAATCAGTTTTCCAAAACGATTCACCGGATTTGGACTCTTTGGTGATTTATTGGTCTTGCATTGCACTTTGCGAGATTAGATTCTGAACCGTGACATTGAGTTCAAACTGTAGTAAGCCCAAATGAACAAAACGGGATTTCGCACCCATTTTTTGTGCGCGGAGCTCGGGACGTTTAGGCACGTCTACAGTTTCTGGCGACTCTGCTGGGGAGTTTAGAGAACTTGACTCAAACTCATGATATCATGTTTTGTCTATACTTGTATGTTTCTTTGCATTGCATTTGCATTGGTGCGCCTAGGACACCGTGTTTGCTGTATGCTATTCCTAAACGGTTTGCCGGAGGCTCGCTTTAAAAAGCATGCCGTAAGGCTGACCGGTTGCGGGCTCTGCCACGACGGGAACACAAACCTCTGTTTTTACCGGTGCACCCTTTTTGACCATTCGACCTAGTGCATATCGGAAACCGTAATGACCATTCCAAGCTAGGACAGGTTGCTTACCCGATTATAGGTTGTTTGAAACTGCTGTGTGCGTAGTGAAACCCTAGTTTTTGACGAAAATAGGACAGGGAAACCCTACCCCACCATAGGGGTGTTTTGGCTTTCATTTACTTGCTATGTGCTTTTAGAGTGCGTCTCTACAGGAATGCACGTATCAGTTTGCAAGTATGGGTATCAGGCTTGAGGGCATCAGTGTTTGGGGATCAGTTTTACCTACGGGTATCAGATTCAGATTTGGGACAGTGATTTGGGAACAGTGATCAGTGGTTGAGAGCAGTTCTTCCAGCTTGTATTTACCAACTGTGTGTTGTCTTTATTTAAGCTGTTATGCTATCTGTTTTTCTGTACATTGTTTCCTTATTATGCTTTATTTATCTTTTTGCAAGGTAGTTTAGCACCATTGCATCCGACAAGGTAGATTTTCCCCGAGCACTCTAGGTTAGAGGTCGTAGACTTAATCGATCCAGGGATCTGATAGACAGACAAACAGTGTTCCTTTCTTTACCCCCGGTTACCAGACGGAGGTCAAAAAGGTGCAGTGTATCAGCACAGCGATCGTCAGATCAGTTGTCTACCCCACCAGTAAACAGTCATGCTGAGGTCTCAGTTTTTACTCCAGGGACAGATATATCGGTTGTTCAGTTAGACCAACACAATATGGCAAGCTCAGAGGAGATGATGCATCAACTCCAGGAAAGTATGCAGGTCATGCAGCAGGATGCTTCCTTCCAGGTAGAAGTGGCTGCACGCCAAGCAGAAGTAGTGACCCAACAGGTAGAGTTAATCGCCAGGCTACAGCAGCAAATCGGAGCATCTGCTTCACACCAAGCTCCTCCCCCACCAAGAGTCCCAATACTCGTGGAGACAGCAAATGTCCAAGAAGATACGGACATCCCAACGAGGCTGGCTCCGCCCCCAATCCTACCCCAGCTGTCCAAGGCACCCACACCTACCAACCTATCGAATTCTCCCTTTGAGTTTGAAGTGGACCCCACAACACTAAAAGTGAGCAAGTTAGAAAAGCTGTTCAACAAGTCTTAGGGCGTGAAGTCCATTCCAGATATTGAGGATGGGCACACTGCCTCGGCCGTGACTCTGCCAGACCGGTTTAAAATGTCGCACATAGATCGTTTCGATGGGTCTGGAGACCCTATGGTGCATTTGCGATTGTTTTCGGACATACTAAGGCCGATGGGTCTCTCCAGATTGCAGAAGCTTTCCTTGTTTAGCCAGATCCTGTCGGGCGTAGCGGCTGTTTGGTATGCAAAACTAGAGGACTCCGTTAAGAGAAATTGGGATGAGATGGCTGAGGCCTTCATAGCTCAATATTCCTATAATACTTAGATCGATGTCACAACTCGTGATCTCAAGACAACCAGGCAAGAGTTGAAGGAGAGCTTCTCCGATTTTGTGACCCGCTGGAGGGCTAAGGCCTCAATGATGACCATCAAGCCCGTTGACAAAGATCAGATACGGATGGTTGTGCACAACCTCCAGCCCAAGCTCATGTAGAAGATGATCGTTCTCCCCCTCCCCACCTTTGCAGATTTACATGAGATAGGGGTGCAGATCGAGGACGCCATGAAACAGGGCCTCATTGACCATGAGAGGGAGCAGCCCAAGAGAGCATTCAACCACAGTACGAATGTAGGCACAAGCAGTGCAGTAGCTGTCAGATCTTCAGATGTGGGTATGGTCACCGCTACCACCACCCCAAGAACCCTTGCCGCTACACCGGTGTGTCCGGAAGTTGCTTACAAACAACCAAGTATCCACCCGAGGCCAAAGAACCTTCACTCCACTATACATGCCCTTGTCCAAAGCTTTGGGGGTTTTGATCAGGGAAGGGCACTTGAAGCCCCTAGAGCTGCGGCCACTACCAGATAGACTCCCTGCTTCCCATAACCCAGCCAAGTACTGCACCTTTCACCAACAGCATGGTCATGACACCGACCAGTGCTTTCGATTATGTCATGAGATTTAGTATCTCATTGATAACAGGTTGATCGTGCCTCCAGAGAAACCGAATGTCACAACCAACCCTCTCCCACCACATAACCAAGCTTCACCTCCCAAATGCATCAATCTGATCCAAACTGGGGTTGTGTCATACTGTAGACGTGCCCGAACGTCCACGGCCCCATGCGCGAAATCAATGCAAAATCCGTTTTGTTCATTAGCATACTACAGTTCAGACTCAAATGTCACGGTTCTGAATCTAATCCCGCAAAGTGCAATACAAGACCGATAAATCACCAAAGAGTCCAAATCTGGCAAATCGTTTTGGAAAACTGATTTTTGTAAAGAAGTGTCAAACATGGACTGCTTTGCCAGATACAGAGTCGCCACCTAAATATTTTATTTTAGGGGAAATTTAGGAAACCCTGACTCGTGCCTAAGGCCACGTGTCCGTCATCACCAAAGTTGCCTCGGCTCGGGAACTTCGGTACGAGAGGGGAAGGTCATGCAATGAGCACCCCCGCTCGTCCGATCAAAGATCGTCCTGTACTAAGCATGATATCTTGTTTTTGAAAACACATGTGTTCTTATTCTGGTTATTAGCTAGAATTACTATGTGATGCGCACAACATACAAATATAGACTAGATCGCCTAAGTTGGAACAAGACATTTCATGTTTGTTTGAAAATGGTTTGAAGGTGCTACTTGCAAGTAAGCTAAGACGTGGATTTGCCACCCTCAAGTGGGCTTAAAACTTGCATTTCAATGAATTGTTCCAATTCAAGTAATCCAACCTTCACCCATAGGCATTTAGGCAGTTTAACACTTAAGCAGTTAGCCTTATGGCAAGCATGCTATCATGGCAACACTCACACTTATGCAAGATGCTAAAGCATAAACACTTACAGTGTACTCCGAGCCAAAACAGAGAACTAGTTAGAAATCATGCATGATCCTAGATTATGTTAAGATGGCTAATGCGACACATGCAAAATGCAACTAGAAATAGGCTCGGCTATTCTAAGATGGCATATGAGATGCAACTTGATAATCATGTATTCAAGTAAATGTATTGAAATACAATGCAGTTTGTATGATGCGCTGAGCCCGGTGCATGCAATACAGATGAATGGATGAAAATATGCAAGCATATGAATGCTAATCGAAACATGACCTAAAACTAACCATCATAAGCGGTCAAGTAAAAGGGAGAAAGATGTGGGGTTGGAAGACATTCACACACTCACGCACACTTATTACAAAATTTGCCCTCTCAACGGAGGGTCCGAATGAATAATACAAATCAACTAATTAATTAACTGTCCTAGCTAATTAATTATTACAAAACTCTTAACTAATTAAACAAATTGATTAAGTTACAAAATAGACTAAGTATGAAACTAAAGAGGCTGCCACCGCTCCGCCTCGGAATGATTGAATGATGCATGCTCGACCACCTCGCTCGGAAACCCATTACCATGCCTCATATTGCCTCTGTTTGCACTGTTCTGCGCCTTTGAGAACTGTGAAAATATCTGTGCTGCTTCTGAACCACTTCATTGCCATTCTGAGAGGTCATCGACCAAAATATGAGGCCATCGGCCAGAGATCAATGGCCATCGGCCAATTTTTATGATATTGACCAACAATTCCTAGCCGATCGGCACTTAAGATAGCCGATTGGCCATCTTTTCCTGTAGATTGCTCCTTTTGCTGCAGTAGAGGACTAACAAGGGCATGGCAATACATTTGCAAGAAAATGTTGTGCACCTACACCCCTTATCATGTTTGAGACTCAAAGGAGTGTAGTGCTCGACTCTCGAGCCATCAATCATGCATTTCGATGCATGATGGCCAAAGAGGCTGAATTGCACAAATCAATATGGAACGAATGCACAAAAACACATGAATGCCTCACACTCTATCATGTTGGATCAAGAGTGTTGGCGACCGAGGATTGAGGCACATTTCGTCACTTCAAGTACGAAACGTCCCTCGGTCTTCGTGTTTGGTTTGACACCTGTGGACGCGCCCCGAGGGCCTTATGCTACCACCGTTTGGACTCGAATCATCATGGTTCTAAATCGGAACCAAAGAGTCCAAATCCGGCAAATCGTTTTGAGAAAACATATTTTTGAAAGAAGTGCCAAACATGGATTGCTTTGCCAGATACAGAGTCGCCACCTAAATATTTTTTAATGGAGGAATTTAGGAAACCCTGACTCGTTTGCCTAAGGCCACGTGCCCGTCATTACCAGAGTTGCCTCGGCTCGGGAACTTGGGTACGATTGGGGAAGGTCAGCGACGAGCATCCCCTCTCGCCCGATCCGAAGATCGGCTTCTACTAACCATGATATCTTGTTTTGAAAACATTACGCGTTCTTATTCCGGTTATTAGCCTAGAATTACTATGTTATGCGTACAGCAAACAAGTATAGACCAAATCGCCTAAATTGGAACAAAACATTTCATGTTTGTTTTGAAAAATGGTTTGCTACTTGCAAGTAGGCTAAAATGCAGGTTTTGCCACCCTCAAGTGGGCTTTTTAGAAAAGATGGTTTTGCCACTACCTAGTGGGCTTTAAAACTCACAGTTTTAATGCACTATTCCAATTTAGGTAATTCGACCTCCATCCACAGGCATTCAAGTAGTTATATCACACAAGCAGCTAGCCTCATGGCAATCATGCTATCATGACAACATTTGCACGCATGCGGTATGCTAAAGCATAAAAGCTTACCTAGTACTCCAAGCCAAAACAGAAACTAGTTAGTAATCATATGCACGACCCTAGTTCATGTTAAAATGGCTAATGCAACACATGCAGGATGGCTACCCTAAAGATGGCATGTGAAATGCTGTAACTAACAAGTACTCAACTTGGAATTGAAATACAAGTGCAGTTAGCATGATGTGCCGAGCCCGATGTATGTAAGACAAATGTATGGATGCACGCATGCATAGCATAAGATATGCTAATTTAAATATGCCATAGTCTAACCATCATAAGCGAGTAAATAAAAGGGGAGAAAGACGTGGGATTGAAAGACATGCACACCACTCACACACACTTATTACACAATTGCCCTCGCTCGAAGAGTCTGAATAAATATTACACAACTGAATGAATACTACTGAATTGATTATTATAGAACTTCTAATTAATTAACAAATTGAATGTAGAAGGAAGGTGGCCGCAGCTCTGCCTCGTAATGCGTGAATGATGCATGCTTGACTCATCTTGCCCAGAAGCTCGCTCCCATAGCACTGCTGCCTCCGTTTACACTGCCTTGATCCTCTACAGATCACACAAATTTCAAGGATGCTTCTCTGAACACTGGGGAGCATCACCGACCAAGTGGGAACACCACCGGCCAGAGGGAATGGTCATCGACCACTGGTTGAGCCATCGGCTAATTGCATTTGGTTGGTCGGCACAATAGGTCGCCGGCCGGCCATTACTTCCTGCAGAACCCTACAGTTGACAGCAGCAGAGGGCAAACAGTGTATGGCATGGAATTTTCAAGCAAATGTGGGCCTGGCCACACTCCCTATCATGCAATAGACTCAAGGGAGCATGGCCCTCGACCCTCGGGCCATCAATTATGCACGATGGCCTAAGAAGCCAAGTTTTCGATTTAATGTAAAGTGCATGCAACAATCAAATGAAAGCTAACACCCTATCATGTTGAGATCAAAGGCATCGGCAACCGAGGATTGAGACGTGTTTCGTCAGTTTGAGTATGAACACTTCTCAATCCTCATGCTTGGTTTGGCACCCCAAACCAAGCAATGCAATGCATGCATGCAATGTGGCTCAATTGTGTAACGTGAGACTAAATTACAAGGCATGCCAAATGCAAGATAACCTAAGCATGCAAATGTAATGTATTAAGCATGTGAGATGCAATGTAATGAAACCTAACATGTAATGCAAACATGGCATAATGCGAGCATGAAACTAAAGGCAACAAATCAAGCATGCAACCATATACAAGAGTGGACTTAGACTAAAATGGGAGGCCTCAGCCACACCCCAAAACAGTGGCCAAAAATGCCAAAAGTGATGGACAACATGCATAACAAACAAGCAAACCAAAGAGCGTAAAGCTAAGGCATGTAAGGCTATTCTCAAAAGCACTCAAAGGTGAGATACACGGATATCAAACACTCATGTTAAACTCTAAAATGCATGCCAAAGATGACGCCAAAACATGCTAGGGAATAGATACAAAAGAGAAAGCCTTCAAGGCCACCAAAGAGAGTATCCTACAACAACCACCTGAACCACTCATGGCATGCACTTTTCAATACAAAGTAGAGTTTCAACATGCAAAATGAGCCCCCAAAAACCACTGATATGGCAGCCCCAAAGACTTAAACACTTAAGCATGCACAATGCTCATTTCAAAGCACAACAAAACAACTCTTCAAAGCATGAAAGTAGTGATGAATGCAAGCATACAAGCATGGTTTATGGACTAAAACATGGTCCCTAATGATCCCAAATCATGAGAATAAGCTAGGCTGAGCATGCTAGAGACCCACATGCTCAAGGTTCACAAGCCAAAATGCAAAGAGGCTATCCTAAACATGGAAAATATGGCTAAAACAGCACCCAATACCCCCTGAGCATGGCAAAATAATGCTAAAACCTTCATGAAGTTAAGCTATAACATGCAAGAATCATGGCCTAAATGCATGGCATACTTCTAGGCAAAATGGAGGAATGTAAGGCAAGTATACTATGCATGTAAGGGGCCACAAATCCGACCAAAAATAGAGACAACATATGACCAAATAACATCCAAAAACTTCTGAAATGGGGCCAAAGACAACCAAGCATACATGGTACCTTTAAGAGCCAAAAACATGCAAAAATGAGAGACTAAGGGAGAGGGGTGTCCCTCCCCTATGCAGGACTTCAAAACTCGTTTTTCACCACTGAAAATCCACTAGATTTCAGTGGTGAGAAGGTCAACACACAAAAGTATCCAAAGCTTAACAAAGAGAGCACAAAAAGGGCCAAACAAGGCCTAAGAGAGGGAGATCGACCCCCAACACCAAAACAGCCTTAATGAAGTATCTCAAGCATGCAAATACAAGACTTTTTTCAGTTATACACAAAGTCTAAAACAGTAAGCAAGATAGGCAAAAGTCTAGTACAAGATTTGGGAATCTAAAGTAAGAGTGTTACCCTTGAAGAACCTTTGAAGAACTGCAAATGCAGCCCTCCTCCTCTGATCAAAATCAGTCCAAAACCTCAAGAACAATCCCTCAATGCCTCCCAAAGTCAAAATATGGTGTAGTAGTGTGTGTCTTAGTGCAAAACTAAGAAGAAATCAACCTTTTGGTCCTTAAACACACACACAATGAAGAGAGAGAGTGATATAGAGAGAGAAAGTGTATATATCAGAATATATATGCTTTAGGTCTGATTTTTGATCAACCAAGATAAAGGAGGGAGGTGGTCTGTTATATAGACAAAGGAAAGGCTCCAAGCTTCTTAGAGAAGCTATTGCAAAAAGGTCAAAAGGATCAAGCTTCAAATGGAATCTATCCCAAAGGTGCAAGCTTCTTGAGGAAGCCAAGACAAGGGGTCAAAGCTTCCTCAAGAAGCTTTGAGCAAAGGGTGCAAAAAAAAAGGTCAAAGGTGCAAAACAACCACATATATGCTGGGGGGCAGGTCTTGTGCATTCCGGCTGGCACAGCTGGTATGTACTATGTCTGAAAAAGGCAAAAGGTGGTACCGGCCAGGAAAGGAGGCCATCGGCCAAACATATGGTCAGCCGGCCACACAAAATGCCGACCAGCCAATGGTATATTTCACCAATGGCCGGTAGCCTCAAAACACGGTCGGTAGCCTCAAGCCATGGCCGGTGGGTGTCAGGGGTAGCTAACAAGCTACTCTCTATCCTCAGAAACACAAGTGTTTGGTGCATAACCAAACATAGAACAGTCGAGTTGAGAGATCCTGAGGCAAGGCGTGTAACCGAGACCTTCGGGAACTCAAAACGAAACACGAACATGGGTAATCACCAAGTGTTCAAATGGTGACGTCCAAGTCTTGAGGACGGTCAAAAATTGGGTGTCTACAGTTGCCCCTCTTTTACAAAACTCGAAAGTCATAACAATGACGGGAGTGAGTGTCAAAGCCGAGAGACGACCCATTTTTGACGAGGCCGAAGACTCAGACAAAGCATGCGAGACAACAAAGATATGCGCCCGAAGGCAGAGGCAAAATGCAACTGACAATGCAAGAAGCCGAGCATAACTTATGATCATGCAAAGAAAGCTGTAACGAAGCATACTATGCGACAGTTTTAAGCTAGCATACACCAAACTACACTACAATGCAATGAGAGTGTAAGAGAATCATGTAATTCTCGCTACGTTTCACGCGGAGAATACAATACCTATGCGGTTCGTCTGGTCGTGTCAGCTTCAAATGAACCATACATACAATATCGTGCCTGAAAAAGAAAGAAAACTTAACAGGTACAATATTGTTAGCAACATGCACATTAATGCAATTGAAAGTGCGTGACAACGCAAAGCAAGCGGGAAGCATAACAATGCTGTGAAGGCTCAAACACATGTAAGTAAAGAACACCGGACAACGTGCGCAATGTGTGAAGATGTAGACACATGTAAATAAAGTATACGCAACAACATATACAATGTGTATAAAAGGAAACTTGAACACATGTAAGTAAAGCATAACGCGACAACGCATGCAATGTGTATAGAAAGGAACTTGAACACATGTAAGTAAAGCATGCGGTCAACGCGTGCAATGTGTGTAGAAACTTGAACAGTTGTAAGTAAAGCAATGCACGTATGCAAGCAATGTGTATAGAAAGGAACTTGAACACATGTAAGTAAAGCATGCGGTCAACGCGTGCAATGTGTGTAGAAACTTGAACACATGTAAGTAAAGCAATGCACGTATGCAAGCAATGTGTATAGAAAGGAACTTGAACGCATGTAAGTAAAGCATGCGGTCAACGCATGCAATGCGTATAGAAACTTGAACACAAGTAAGTAAAGCAATGCACGTAGGCAAGCAATGTGTATAGAAAGGAACTTGAACACATGTAAGTAAAGCAATGCACGTAGGCAAGCAATGTGTATAGAAAGGAACTTGAACACATGTAAGTAAAGCAATGCACGTATGCAAGCAATGTGTATAGAAAGGAACTTGAACACATGTAAGTAAAGCATGCGGTCAACGCGTGCAATGTGTATAGAAACTTGAACACATGTAAGTAAAGCAATGCATGTATGCAAGCAATGTGTATAGAAAGGAACTTGAACACATGTAAGTAAAGCATGCGGTCAACGCTTGCAATGTGTGTAGAAACTTGAACACATGTAAGTAAAGCAATGCACGTATGCAAGCAATGCGTATAGAAAGGAACTTGAACACATGTAAGTAAAGCATGCGGTCAACGCATGCAATGTGTGTAGAAACTTGAAGGATGGTAAAGACAAGTTACTCATGATGTTGAAATTCAAAGCACTACAACACAGTATAATTGAAGCGACTTATGGAGTTCACAAGATACAAAAGGATACGGGAAGGGGCGTTCCTCGCACGTATGGAGCATCGCTCAAAGAAGACATGGCCTGAGGTCAACTCGAAAGCCTACTAATGTTCTGAAAAAGTGCACTTCCTTGCACCGTCTTGAGTAGTGAAGGTGCCACACCAAACAATTGACCCGAACAAGGGCGCGGGAGGTGCATCGACAGCAAGGGGAGGTTACCGGTATCAACCCCGATACTCTGCTGCCTTGCTCTCCTTTTGCTTTACTTTCCTTTTTACTGGTAGTTTAAGCACGTTGCACTGCCTCAGGCAGGTTTTATTTTATTTTTTAAATAGTGCACATTTTGCAAAATTCATGATGGAAATGAAACATCTATTTTGTTCAAAAGGTGTTACATTTGCATGTTCTATGCATCGCATTGCATGGCATCACATAACAATGTGAATGAAATTAAAAATTCGTTTGAAAATGGAGCACTCACATCGTAATAATCTGGCAGTGAACTGACTTACAACTCGATAAGCAAAACAGAGAGACTCGATAAAACCAACCAAGTGTGAGTACAACTCGATAAGAAAATCAAAGACATAAAGAGAGTGAAATACAACTTGATAAGCAAAAGGGTGTGACCCCGCAAGAATCGATCACCGGAGGGCATCGGTAGAGGTCCCAACCACAATCCCTTAGCATGTTCAACTCATAAACAGCTCATCGAACAAGAAGGAAGGCCACCGGCCAGAGGTAAAGGCCATCGGCCATGCGAAATGGCCATCGGCCAAAAGTGGTAGTCGGTCGGCACTACATTTGGCCGGCCGGCCATAAATTGCCAGAACCAGCATAATGCTGACATCTGTCCTCCACTCAACCTTATCCTCTACAAAAGTCCTCAGCTTCGTGGTTCTTCTCAATTCAACACAAATTTGCTCCCCATGTAAGAGTTTCTTGCCCAAAATCTCACAACTTGGATTAACAACTTGGATGGCTCGGAAAAGCTGAATTTCCGGGGCTTCGGCATAAACGTACTATTCACTCTGAGTCGTACTCCGCTGCACCTTCCATTTCTCCATGTCGCAGCGAGATTTTGGAATCCGGTAACACATGTCTTTAGTTTTGGCGGACATGAGGTATGTCCTATCTTCGAAGATTTCCAAACTCTAATGGAATCTGAACGCAACGAGGAGATCTTACCCCAGCTTAATTTTGGCCATGCCCAAACCTTAGGGCGAATGTGTGGACTCACTATGTATGACGCTCGGTCTCTAATTTGTGACGGAATGCTGGATATTCCGAGTTTGATTTGCCATTTTTCCGATGCCGGTGACCGCGGTGACCATCATTGGCAAGGCTTCCGGCAACACGCCCTCTGTTTGTGCATGCTATCTCATTTTCTGTTTGCCTCAGGGTCCAAAGGATCTAGCGTTCGATTGATCGAGGTTTCCCAAGGCTTGAAGGAGGGCAAGAGTTGCATTGCCATGACTCTGGCTGAGACGTTGATGGGCTTGGACTCCTTTTATTGCCAAGAGACAGTCAGATTTGCGGAGAGTCCACTACTACTGCAGGTAATGTTTCCCACCCAATCTCACATATGTATTGCTCACGTCACTCGGCCCTCAAGCTTGGCTTTTCTCACAAAACCCTTTTCTCACTTTTTCTCTCATCGTACATCTCTCTATTCTTTACTCTCTTATTTTTCATCCCTTCCCAGGTGTGGTTGATGGACAAGTTGTAGGTTGTGGACTCTTGCCCAGTATACTCAGCTCGCGGTTATTTCTTCAGGCAACGTCTGGTCGATGCCCTTAATGAAGGTTGGTCGTTCGACTGGATGTGCAACTTGTCTGCAGACCGCATTGCTTGGCGGTGCCCTTGGCTCAACCTACCGGCAATGGGCTACTGCATGTCTCGGCAAACTGAGATTCAGTTGATTGGCTTTACTCACTGTGTGTTCGGCAGGCCGCAACGTGGCGGACAAGAGAGCTCCTGGCCCCCGCTCCCACTTTCAGTTGCACTTTGTTTGATGAGTGCATAGATTGGCTCAATGAAGAGGCACAGATAGAGCCTAGCTTGGCATCAGAGGCTTCGACTAGCTCTGGGAGGGGGTGCAGGAATATCTGACTTATCTATGCTCCAGATTTATTGCTTTATTAGTACTTCCAAGTTTTCTTTATGAATGTAATAAAAAGTAACTTCAATTTGTATGCAAGAGCAGAAGAACTCTGTATTGAAATCAATGAAATTGAAGGTTGTGGTACTGAAAATTTCCCGTTTTGGTCCAGAAATGGTCTTAGTTGTAAAAAGATTTATTTGAACAAAGTCAACTTCTATTAAAACTTTTCAAAACTATTTTCGATATGGATCAGAACTGGACACGCCTGAGATCTGTCACTGGGATACACAACCCCGGATTCTAGCAACTGGAAAGTTGCCCCTAGTTTAAGTAGCACTGTACCGGAGGTTACAACCGAAGCTCTTGAATACTGAATAGACAAAGATGACCGAGCTGATCAAATGGACAAAGTTGATCGAGGAAAAGTTGATGGCTGGACTTCAGGGTGAAGTTGCCTACGTATCCTAAGGATGGGAATCAAGCCTTATGTAGTTCGGCTTGGGTTCACTTGAGTATTTTCACTCTCCTTTTGCGCTCTAACTTTTGCCAAGGCCGCCCTTTGCGGGTTTTCAACCTTGCGAGCTCAGTTTTTATAATTTCAAATCTTTCGTGCTCTAACTTTTGCCAAGGCCGCCCTTTCGGGTTTTCGGCCTAGTGAGCCTCTCAGGGGTAATATTTCTTCAACTTGTCCATGTTGATCGGTTGTGAGAACTCTAGGCCATCTAGGTCCATCAGAACCACAGCTCCACCCGACCAAATAGACTTAATGATATAGGGACCAGTCCAATTGGGTCTGAACTTGCCCCTTGGGTCGTGGATGGGAGCTCGGTTGTCCTTGAGTACCAAATCTCCTTCTTTCAGATTCCTGGGCTTAACCTTCTTGTTGAAGGCCCGGGCAATTCTGCGCTGATAACCTTGAACATGGTACAGTGCTTTCAATCTCCTCTCGTCAAAGAGCATGAGTTCCTCAAATCTGCTCTGCTGCCAATCTACTTCAGCTATCTGGCACTCAGCCAACACTCGCAAAGATGGGACCTCGATTTCGATGGGTAGAACGACCTCCATCCCATAAACCAGTGAATACGGAGTCGCCCTAGTAGAAGTTCTGATTGAAGTCCGGTAGCCCCACAGAGCAAACGGCAACTTATCTGGCCAGTCCCGATAGGTTTCCACCATCTTCTGCAGTATGTATTTGATGTTCTTGTTGGTGGCCTCAACCGCTCCATTGGTTTGTGGCCGGTATGTGGATGACTTATGAAAAGCCACGTTGTATTTCTCCAATAAGTCAATCACTTCTTTCTTGAAATGGGAACCATTATCTGAAATTTTCTCATTTGGGACTCCGTAACGATAGATGATGTTGTTTCTAATGAACTTCGCGACATGTGAAGCTTTCAACACTGCATAAGATTGGGCCTCGACCCACTTTGTAAAGTAATCTATCGTGACATAGATGAATTCATGCCCATTTGACCCCTTCGGAGTAACTGCCCCGATCACATCGATTCCCCAAGCTGAAAATGGCCATGGCGAAGTCATGTTGTATAGCTTCGACGGTGGGATGTTTATGCGGTTTGCATGGATCTGACATTTGTGGCATCGCCGAACAAAGCCGATACAATCCTCCTCCATGGTAGACCAGTAGTAACCCTGTCTGAGGATCTTCCGAGCCAACATTACCCCGTTCATATGTACACCACATTCTCTCCATGGATGGCCTCCATCAGGCGCTTTGATTCTTCAGCTTCTACACACAGCTTATGCATTCCCAGGTGACCTCTCTTATACAGCTTACCCCCGCAGATGATGAACTGAACAACCATTCTTCTGATTGCCCTTTTATCCTTGGCATTTGCCCCTGGTGGAAACGTCTCTTTCTCCAGGAAGTTCCAAATGTCGTAATACCAGGGGTTGTCGTCCTGAGCCTCATCTATAGCAACAATTGATTCATACGCTGGCACAAAATTCTGGTTAATGATGACTGGACGCTTCCGAACTCCAAACGGGATGTCTATCATGGAAGATAGACTTGCTAGTGAATCTGCGAACCTGTTGTTCTCTCTTACTAGATGAGCAAAGTTTAGCTCCTCAAACCGAGGAATTAACAAATCCAAGGCCTGGTGGTACGTTATCATTTTTTCTTCCTTGACTTTCCAGTCTCCTTTTGCTTGAGACACAACAAGGTTCGAGTCCCCGATGACGTCTAGCCGTTTTGCCCCTAGTTCTAGGGCTGCTTCTAGACCGGCAATGCATGCCTCATATTCTGCTTCGTTGTTCGAGACTTGGAACCGGAGTTTGAATGCTAGAGGGATACAGGAATTGTCAGGTGCTATCAACAACAATCCTATCCCATATCCGTACTGGTTCGACGCTCCGTCAAAGTACATCGTCCAAGCTTCATCTTCGATGAGCAAAATGGCCTCATCTGGAAATAAGTACTCAACTGCTTCACCCCCTTCCACTAGATGATCCGCCAAGAATTCTGCTACTGCTCTTCCTTTGACTGACTTGCGTGTCACATATTTTAGATCGAATTCGGAAAGCAACAGCAACCATTTAGCTAGCCTACCCGTAAGTGCCGATTTCTCGAAAAGATATTTGATGGGATCTAGTCGTGAAACCAACATTACGAAGTGAGCTAACAGGTAGCGCCGCAGCTTCCTGGTAGCCCATACCAAGGCTAAGCAAGCTTTTTTCAACGGTGTGTAACGAGTTTCATACTCTAATATCTTCTTGCTCAGATAGTAGAAGGCCCGTTCCACCTTGTCTTCTGATTCCTGCGCGAGCATACAGCCCATTGTAGTTTCAGTCACTGAAAGGTACAATATCAACGGTCTCCCTGGCTCTGGCGGTGACAACACAGGCAGGTTCTGTAAGTATTCCTTGATCTGTTCAAAAGCAGCTTGGCATCGGCCGTCCCATTGGAATTTCTTTCCTTTCTTCAGGAGACCAAAAAGTGGTTCACAAGTTAAGGTTAATTTTGAGATAAACCGTCTTATAAATTGCACTTTACCCAGAAAGCCTCGCACCTCATTTTCAGTCATTGGTGGTGGCATTTCTAAGATGGCCTTGATTTTGGAAGGGTCAACTTCGATGCCTCTTTGTGTAATCAGAAACCCTAGCATTTTCCCTTCTATAACACTGAACGTACACTTATGAGGATTTAACCGCAACTGGAATTCTCTGATCCTTTGAAAGAACTTTTGCAAGGCGGTGTAGTGGCCCTCTCTTTCTTTGGACTTGACAATCATGTCGTCCACGTACACCTCAACCTCTTTGTGGATCATGTCATGCAATATCGTGATCGCGGCCCGTTGATATGTAGCTCCAGCGTTTTTCAACCCAAACGGCATCACTCTGTAGCAGTAGGTCCCCCACAGGGTGGTGAATGCAGTCTTCTCCCGGTCTTCAGGTGCCATCACTATCTGATTGTAGCCTGAGAAGCCATTCGTAAATGAAAGCAAAGCATGCCCCGCTGTGAAATCCACCAACTCATCAATATGCGGCAAGGGAAAGTCGTCCTTCGGACTAGCTCTGTTCAAATCCCTGAAATCCACGCACACCCGGATCCTGCCATCTTTCTTTGGCACCGGAACAATGTTGGCTAACCAAGTCGGGTATTTGGATACCAGCAGGAAGCCTACGTCGATTTTTTTGGTGACCTCTTCCTTAATCTTGATGGCCTAGTCAGGGCGGATCCTTCTGAGTTTTTGTTTGACAGGTCAGGCCTCGGGGTCAAGAGGGATCCGGTGCTGTACAATCTCAGGATCGATTCCAAGCATGTCTTCATAGGACCACGCGAAAACATCCTTGAAATCTTTTAATAAAGCGACTAAGCGCTCGCGTTCCTCTGAAGACAACGTGGACCCGATCTGGACCAGCCACGGGTCCTTCTCAGTACCAATATTCACAGTAGTGATTTCATCAACTAAAGGTTTAACAAATCTTTCCTGCTCTTGATCAATTAATCATTGCAAAACCAGAGGAATTTCTTCCTCGTCGTTTTCGTCAAAATTTTGAAAGTCTTGATTCAAGCAATAAATCAAAGGCACATAAAAGTACTCAGAAATCACTTCCACGTCATTCTCATTATGTACTTCCAAACCGTCCGATTCTTCTGTTAGAACAAACTCAAAAGAGAAAGAAAAAGACGACCTGGACAGGACTGTGACATCTGGGTTATCACCCCCAGGAATACCGGACTCATACTCAGTCGAGCTGGAACCTGATTCCAACTCACAAGACTCGGTGGAATCAGATTCTGGCTCACTACCTGACCCGGTGCTGTTTGACAAAAATCCCTCGTCGTACTGCCAAACGAGAGAGGGTGCGATGGATGCATCCAAAATAGTTGATGGTAGGCCCGTAGCCGTTTCATTCCCGATCATGGACACCGAGAAGTTATCCCCCAAGCACTTCTGTTCGATCGGAGGATTTGAAAGTAGACATGCCAGTGCTACCCCCATTTCAAGCTCGACGTCCTCAGACTCCATTTCCTTGCTCTACTCAATCTCAACTGTCGGGTTTGTTTGCTCTTCGGCAACATCATCCCCGGATAATTGTAGGTCAAAAAAAATCTCGAACCCCGGTACACGCCTCATCTTGGCATTCAGCTACGGCTCTAAAAAGCCATAGAATGGAAAGTCCTCCCCCTTCCGGACAAAGCGTCCGTTTAGGGTGCCCTGAATGGGTCGGTGCATTAACTCAAAAGGCTTCACCCCCTGTTTCGCTCTGGCTCTCCCAACCATCTCCTTTCCTTTCCTTACCCAATCCTCCTTGGTGGGCAAATAACCCAAGCCAAAGGTGTGTGGGTTGTGTGGCACCTCGGCCAATGTTGCAACACCCTTCCGGCCACTTTCCCAATCCCATCCCGGGGATGTGTTGGAGTTTGTTCATGAGGTATACTGTCTGAGCACTGACATATATCCCCTCGTTAGCAGCCATGATGTTCTGTACAACCTGAGCCTCAGCCAGGGTAAAACCCGATATGAACACATCCTCCATACCGTGCTCAATTTCTAGAACAGGCGTAGATACCTCCGGTGGTGGATGAATCGATGAATTTCCGAAACCAATTGCTACTCCCTTCCCATGGGGGTATTTCACCATTTGATGCAAAGTGGACGACACTGCCTTTACCTGATGCAGCCACGGCCGCCCCAAAAGCAGGTTGAAAGTTGCAGGAACCTCTAAGACATGGAAATCTATCCCATGCTGTCCCGGCCCAACCTTGGTCTGAATTTTTACCGTCCCATGACTTCTCTACTTCTGTTGTCATACGCCCGAATCACCTGGGCTGTCGATATAAAGTCCGCGGTCTTCAAACCGATTGCATACGCAGTTCTTGCTGGGCACACATTGATGGCGGATTCGGTATCAACAAGAACCACCGGTATCCATTTATTTCTACACTCCACGGAGATGTAGAGTGGCTTGTTATGGTTCGCCCCCTCAGGTGGCAATTCCTTGTCGGAAAAAGTCAGCGTCGGGGTAGCTCCTCCCGGAAAGACTAAGCCCACCTGCTGCTCTAGCGTGGTTTCTATCGAGAGCTTTGCCTTATCCATGGCCGATAAGACAGCTTGCCGATGCACTCGCGATGCAATAAGCAGTCCCCAGATGGAGATGTCTGCTTGTATGTTTTTTAGTTGTCTGAGTACAGCCTCATCCTCAAGTTGCTTCTCCTTTTGTTTCGCAGCCTTTCTATCCTTCCCAGATGCCTCTGGCTGATCCAGGTGCGGGGGCTTGAAATATCGCCCGCTTCTTGTCATATGACCGACTTCTCCGATGTACCATGTATCGTCTAGTTGGTTGCTCCTCCAATCTTCGCCCGTGTGGGCAAGACATAAATCATCATCCTCCCACCACGTTCTATCGGTAGCCAACAGACACCTGCCTGGCTCTGGTATGACCGTTCTCATACTCGCAGTACTCTCCGTCCGTATGCTCGCAGCATTCTCTGTTTCTGTGCACATAGCAGTTTCGGTCCCCACATGGGCCTTAGCTTTCCTAATTCTCTCAGAATCTTCAAATCTTTCCTGTTCCAACTGTGTCAATACAGCTGGCTGTTCAATAATTCCTGTATTCAAAATGCTCCAATCCTGAGCGAAATTCTTGACACCGGTGCTCTCCGGCGATGTACTCTATTCTTCGACCCTTCAGGCCGTCGCTGACATTCTTACCCCTGCCGGGCCCTGTCCTGGTTGGAACTCTTCCATGATATCTGGTTGATCATCCAACCACCCGGTAGCCTCCGCCGATTCCTCATAATCGAACTAGTTGACTGCTGCGTCCCTTGGATCTTGGTCACTGAAAAAATGGAGATTGGCAAGGTCCTCTTCTATAGCCGTCAAATCATCTGTCCTCTGTCCCAAACCATCCCCTTGGATTACACACATCTCTTCCCTTGTCGGCAATTCCACATTTGGCCCATCCTAGCCTATTGACGAAATGTAGTCACTCGGGCTATATACTTTCTCAACAAAACTCCCAGATTCCTCAGACTCTGGCTCAACAACCCCCTTCTCCTTTGAAATCTCCCTTCTTCTGTCTTCGACAGTTACCACCATTGGCGTAGGTTGGGTTATGGAGATGTCCATCACGCACAAGTTGGTGCAATCAGGAAGGACCACCTCCGGCTTAGGCAAGTGGGAAGGAGTGATATAGATGCTAGGATCGTAAGAACGACCCCAGCCTGGATGAAGTTGATTCTTTTGGGAGGTGGAGCTTGGTTGTGTGTGGGGAGAAGGTTTGTTGTAACATTGGGTTTCTCGGGAGGCATAATCACCCCGTTATCGATGAGATCTTGAACCTCATGACGTAATCGGAAGCATAGGTTGGTGTCATGACCGTGTTGTTGGTGAAATGTGCAATATTTGGCCAGGTTGTGGGCAGGGGGAAGTCTTTCCGGTAATGGCCGCGGCTCTAAGGCTTCAAGTGCCCTTTTTTGATTAACACCCACCGAGCTTTGGACAGGGGCATATACAGTGGAGCGAAGGTTCTTTGGTTTTTGGGTGGGTATTTGGCTGTTTGTGTATGGCTTCTGGACGCACCAGAGAATGGCGTAGCTACCATGGTTCTTGGAGGGAGGTTGGTGGTGACCATGCTCACTTCGGAGGCTCTCGTAGTTGTAGCGCCGCTCGGGCCTGCGTTGTTGTTGCAATTGAAAGTTCTTCGGGGTTGCTCCCGGTCATTATCAATTAAGCCTTGCTTCAAGGCATCCTCAATTTGTACTCCCATCTCATGCAGATCAGAAAAGGTAGGGAAGGGGAGTATAATCATTTTTTACATCAACTTCGACTGAAAATTGGGCACAATCATCTGAATCTGATCTTTGTCTGTGGGCCTCAGGGTCATCATCGAAGCCTTGGCCCTCTATCTGGTCACGAATTCTAAGAAGCTCTCCTTGGCCTCCTATCTCGTCGTCTCAAGATCACGAGTCGTAATCTCGATTTGTGTATTATATGTGTATTGCGCAACGAAGGCCTCAGCCATCTCGTCCCAGTTTCTCTTGACATCATCTTCTAATTTGGCATACCATATGGCCATCACACCCGACAGGGTCCGGCCGAATAGAGACAGCTTTTGCAGTCTGGTGAGGCCCATTGGCCTTAAGATATCTGAAAACAATCTCAGGTGCACCATGGGATCCCCGGATCCATCAAATCGGTCGATGTGCGGCATCTTGAATCTGTCCGGTAGCATCACAGCTACGTCGGTATATCCGTCTTCAATGTCAGGGATGGTCTTCACTCCCTGGGATCTCTTGAATAGCTTTTCGAGTTTGCTCAACTTTAATGCTGTGGGATCTGTCTCGAACTCAAAAGGGGAGTCCGGTAGGTTGGTGGGTGTTTTGGATAACTGGGGTGGGATTTGGGGTGGGATTTGGGGTAGAGGTGGTCCTGTGGGAATGTCCGTATCATTCTGAACATTAGTTGTCTCCCCGAGGGTTGGAACTCCTGGCGGGAGAGGAGCTTGCAGCGAAGCAGATGCTCCGATTTGCTGTTGTAGCCTCACGATTAACTCTGCTTGTTCAGTCATAACCGTGGCCTGTTGCTTGGCGAACTCCGCCTGTCGGACAGCGTCTTGCTGCATTGTTTTCATACTCTCTTGGAGCTGGCGCACCATCTCCTCTAAACTGGCCATACTATTTGGCTCTGACTGAACTACGGGTAGATATTCCCTTTCTACGGGAGAAACAGGACCCTGATCCCTACTGTACTCAGGTGGGGTAGATAAGGCTCTCGAATCGAGGCTGAATCGATGCCCTCGCCTAATCGCCTCCGTCTAGTAACCGAGGGTAGAGAGCGGTACACTGGTTGTCCGTCTACCAGATCCTTAGATCGATGGAGTCGACGACCACTAGTCCAGAGTGGTTGGGGAATATCTACTGGGTTAGAAGCAATCGCGCTAAACTACCTAGCAAAAAAAGATACATAAAGCGATAATAAGGAAATAAAACAACCAGATAAACGGACAGTATAATGGCGTAAAATAAACACACAACACACAGTTGGGTATCACAACACCCTGTTGATAAGCTGAGTATACTGTTCTCAAACACTGATCATTATCCTCGAATCACTGTCCCCAAGTTTGAATCTGATACCCGCGGATAACTGATTCCTGAAAAACACTGATGCCTGCAGGCCTGGTGCCCAAACTTGCAAACTGATACACGCCTTCTTGTAGAGATGCACTCTAAAGCACATAGCAGATAAGTGAGAGCCAAAACACCCCTATGTTGGGGCAGGGTTTCCCTATCCTATTTTGTCAGGAACTAGGTTTTCACTATGCACACAGCGGTTTCAACCAACCTAATCATCGGGCAAGCAAGCTGTCCTAGCTTGGAATGGTCACTATGGATTCCGAATATGCACTAGGTCGAATGGTCAAAAGGGTGCCCCGGTAAAACTGGGGTTTGTGTTCCCATACTGTCAGAGCCCATAACCGGTCAGCCTTATGGTCATGCCTTGACAAGACAAGCCTTCGGCAAACCGTTCAGGAATCGCAGATGGCAAACACGGTGTCCTAGGCGCACCAATGCACATGCAATGCAAAGAAACACATAAGCGTAGTCAAAACAGGATATCATGAGGTCGAGTCAAGCTCTCTAAATCCCCAGCAGAGTCGCCAGAAACTGTGGACGCGCCCCGAGGGCCTTATGCTACCACAGTTTGGACTCGAATCGTCACGGTTCTAAATCTGAACCAAAGAGTCCAAATCCGGCAAATCGTTTTGAGAAAACAGATTTTTGAAAGAAGTGCCAAACATGGACTGCTTTACCAAATACAAAGTCGCCACCTAAATATTTTTTAATGGGGGAATTTAGGAAACCCTGACTCATTTGCCTAAGGCCACATGTTCGTCATTACCAGAGTTCCCTCGGGTCGGGAACTTGGGTACGATTGGGGAAGGTTAGCTATGAGCACCCCCTCTCGCCCGATCCGAAGATCGGCCTCTACTAACCATGGTATCTTGTTTTGAAAACATTACGCTTTCTTATTCTGGTTATTAGCCTAGAATTACTATGTTATGTGCACAGCAAACTAGTATAGACCAAATTGCCTAAATTGGAACAAAACATTTCATGTTTGTTTTGAAAAATGGTTTGCTACTCGTAAGTAGGCTAAAATGCAGGTTTTGCCACCCTCGAGTGGGCTTTTTAGAAAAGATGGTTTTGCCACTACCTAGTGGGCTTTAAAACTCACAGTTTTAATGCACTATTCCAATTTAGGTAATTCAACCTCCATCCACAGGCATTCAAGTAGTTATATCACATAAGCAGCTAGCCTCATGGCAATCATGCTATCATGACAACATTCGCACGCATACGGTATGCTAAAGTATAGAAGCTTACCTAGTACTCCAAGCCAAAACAGAAACTAGTTAGTAATCATGTGCATGACCCTAGTTCATGTTAAGATGGCTAATGCAACACATGCAGGATGGGTACCCTAAAGATGGCATGTGAAATGCTGCAACTAACAAGTACTAAACTTGGAATTGAAATACAAGTGCAGTTAGCATGATATGCCAAGCCCGATGTATGTAAGACAAATGTACGGATACAAGCATGCATAGCATAAGGTATGCTAATTTAAATTTGCCCTAGTCTAACCATCATAAGCGAGTAAATAAAAGGGAAGAAATACGTGGGATTCGAAGACATGCACACCACTCACACACACTTATGACACAATTGCCCTCACTCGGAGAGTCCGAATAAATATTACACAACCGAATGAATACTACTGAATTGATTATTACAGAACTTCTAATTAATTAACAAATTGAATGTAGAAGGAAGATGGCTACAGCTCTGCCTCGGAATGCGTGAATGATGCATGCTTGACTCGTCTTGCCCGAAAACTCGCTCCCATAGCACTGCTGTCTCTGTTTACACTGCCCGGCTCCTCTACGGATCACACAAATTTCAAGGATGCTTCTCAGAACACTGGGGAGCATCACTGACCAAGTGGGAACACCACCGGCCAGAGGGAATGGTCATCAACCATTGGTTGAACCATCGGCTAATTGCATTTGGTCGGTTGGCACAATAGGTGGCCGGCCGGCCATTACTTCCTGTAGAACCTTGCAGTTGACAGCAGCAGAGGGCAAGCAGTGTATGGCATGGAATTTTCAAGCAAATGTGAGCCTGGCCACACTCCCTATCATGCAATAGACTCAAGGGAGCATGGCCCTCGACCCTCGGGCCATCAATTATGCACGATGGCCTAAGAAGCCAAGTTTGCCATTTAATGTAAAATGCATGCAACAATCAAATGAAAGCTAACACCCTATCACGTTGAGATCAAAGGCATCGGCGACCGAGGATTGAGACGTGTTTCGTCACTTTGAGTATGAACACTTCTCAATCCTCATACTTGGTTTGGCACCCCAAACCAAGGAATGTAATGCATGCATGCAATGTGGCTCAATTGTGCAACATGAGACTAAATTACAAGGCATGCCAAATGCAAGATAACCTAAGCATGCAAACGTAATGTATTAAGCATGCGAGATGCAATGCAATGCAACCTAACATGTAATGCAAACATGGCATAATGCGAGCATGAAACTAAAGGCAACAAATCAAGCATGCAACCATATACAAGAGTGGACTTAGACTGAAATGGTAGGGCTCAGCCACACCCCAAAATAGTGGCCAAAAATGCCAAAAGTGATGGACAACATGCATAACAAACAAGCAAAACCAAAGAGCCTAAAGCTAAGGCATGGAAGGCTATTCTCAAGAGCACTCAAAGGTGAGATACATGTATATCAAACACTCTGTTAAACTCTAAAATGCATGCAAAAGATGATGCCAAAACATGCTAGGGAATAAATACAAAAGAGAAAGCCTTCAAGGCCACCAAAGAGAGTATCCTACAACAACCACCCGAACCACTCATGGCATGCACTTTTCAATACAAAGTAGAGTTTCAACATGCAAAATGAGCCCCCAAAAACCACTGATATGGCAACCTCAAAGACTTAAACACTTAAGCATGCACAATGCTCATTTCAAGGCACAACAAAACAACTCTTCAAAGCATGAAAGTAGTGATGAATGCAAGCATACAAGCATGTTTTATGGACTGAAAAATTGTCCCTAATGATCCCAAATCATGAGAATAAGCTAGGCTAAGCATGCTACAGACCCACATGCTCAAGGTTCACAAGCCAAAATGCAAAAAGGCTATCCTAAACATGGCAAATACAACTAAAACAGCACCCAACAGTCATTGAGCATGGCAAAATAATGCTAAAACCTTCATGAAGTTAAGCTATAACATGCAAGAATCATGGCCTAAATGCATGGCATACTTCTAGGCAAAATGGAGGAATGCAAGGCAAGTATACTATGCATGTAAGGGGCCACAAATCCGACCAAAAACAGAGACAACATATGACCAAATAACATCCAAAAACTTCTGAAATGGGGCCAAAGACAACCATGCATACATGCTACCTTTAAGAGCCAAAAAGATGCAAAAATGAGAGACTAAGGGAGAGGGGTGTCCCTCCCCTATGCAAGACTTCAAAAGTCCTTCTTCACCACTGAAAATCTACTGGATTTCAGTGGTGAGAAGTCAACACACAAAAGTAACCAAAGCTTAACAAAGAGAGCACCAAAAGGGCCAAACAAGGCCTAAGAGAGGGAGATCGACCCCCAACCCTAAAATAGCCTTAATGAAGTATCTCAAGCATGCAAATACAAGACTTTTTTTAGTTATACACAAAGTCTAAAATAGTAAGCAAGATAGGTAAAAGTCTAGTGCAAGATTTAGGAATCTAAAGTAAGAGTGTTACCCTTGAAGAACCTTTGAAGAACAGCAAATGCAGCCCTCCTCCTCTGATCAAAATCAGTCCAAAACCTCAAGAACAAACCCTGAATGCCTCCCAAAGTCAAGATATGGTGTAGTAGTGTGTGTCTTAGTGCAAAACTAAGAAGAAATCAACCTTTTGGTCCTTAAACACACACACAATGAAGAGAGAGAGTGATATAGAGAGAGAAAGTGTATATATCAGAATATATATGCTTTAGGTCTGATTTTTGCTCAAACACGATAAAGGAGGGAGGTGGTCTCTTATATAGACAAAGGAAAGGCTCCAAGCTTCTTAGAGAAGCTATCGCAAAAAGGTCAAAAGGATCAAGCTTCCATTAGAAGCTATCCCAAAGGTGCAAGCTTCTTGAGGAAGCCAAGACATGGGGTCAAAGCTTCCTCAAGAAGCTTTGAGCAAAGGGTGCAAAAAAAAAGGTCAAAGGGGCAAAACATCCACATATATACACGGGGGTAGGTCTTGTGCATTCCAGCTGGCACAGCTAGCATGCACCATGCCTGAAAATGGCAAAAGGTGGTACCGGCCAGAAAATGAGGCCATCGGCCAATCATATTGTCGGCCAGCCACACAAAATGCCGACCAGCCAATGGTATATTTCACCAATGGCCGGTAGCCTTAAAACACGGCTGGTAGCCTCAAGCCATGGCCAGTGGGTGTCAGGGGTAGCTAACAAGTTACTCTCTACCCTCAGAAACACAAGTGTTTGATGCAAAACCGAACACAGAACAGTCGAGTTGAGAGATCATGAGGCAAGGCGCGTAGCCGAGACCTCCGGGAACTCAAAACGAAACACGAACATGGGTAATCACCAAGTGTTCAAATGGTGACGTGCAAGTCTTGAGGACGGTCAAAAATGGGGTGTCTACAACACCCCAAACCAAACACAATGCAATGCTTGCAACAATGGAAAAGCTATGCAATGGAACATAAGCATCCCAAATGCAAGATGACTCAAACATGCACACAAGGCTAAGGTAACAAGTATGCCAAATGCAATCCAACCTAAACAAGCATGTAACAAAATGCAAGCTAGCAAGTATGCAAAATGCAACCTAAACAAACAAACATGCATGAAATGCAAAGATAGACAAGCATGCAAATGTCATGCAAAGATGGACAATGCAACAAGCATGCAAATATCATGCAACTCAAGCAAGCAAACATGATGCAATGTAAGAACATTTGAACAACATAGTAAATGGACTTAAACTAAAAATGGACAGACCTCAGTCATGCCCAAATTAGTGGGCAAAATGCTAAGAAAATGACGAAATGAAATGC
This sequence comes from Camellia lanceoleosa, assembly GCA_025200525.1. NCBI lineage: Eukaryota > Viridiplantae > Streptophyta > Magnoliopsida > Ericales > Theaceae > Camellia > Camellia lanceoleosa. The sequence goes on along the minus strand of CM045762.1, from coordinate 135,229,624 downwards.
AAAACAAGCATGCATTCCAATTGGCCTATCACTTAGGCATAAGGACACAATTCTCAATCATGAGCCAGGAGTGATAAACATGATAATGTGGCAATAAGGTAAGCTCTGAAATCATGCAAAGAGTGGTGCCAAACCACTCAGACAAGTCAAGCATAGCATGCAAGAAAGCTCAAGGCTTAAGGCTAACCGAAGAGCTTGTACCAAGGCTATACAAAGCAAGCCCCAAAGGGCCAAGGGCAATCAAAATAGGCCCAAGGCAGGTCAAGATGAGGCCAAAAACAAACTTGAACTTAGCCCACACAAGCTAGAACAAGGGTCCAAAGGGCATGAGGCATGCAAGGCTAACAAGAGGTATTACACTACACCTATTACAACCAAACATGGCATGACTTAACCAATAAAAATCAGAGTTATGGCATGTCAAGATTAGCCCCAAAACCCACTTAGATGGCATCCCAAATGCCTAAGCATGGTGGCATACACAATGATGCACTCTTGAGGCATAAAACACCAAACCTTTAAAGCATGGAAAAGGTGACAAATGCAAGTATATGGCTACACCACATGGACTTAAATCACATATGAAATGATGCAAAATCATGAAAATGGTCTAAGCAATGCATGCTAATGACTTAGACACTCAAAGCTAACAAACTAGATTGAACCATGGCTATACAAAACAGTGCAAGCATGACCAAGACAACACAAATCAGAGCTTAAGCATGGTAAAACAAGACTAAAATCTTCATGGAGTTGAGCCAAGACATGCAAGAATGATAGTCTAAATGCATGATGCATGTTATGGCAAATGAGAAAATTGCAAGACAAGTGCATCATGCATGTAAGAGGCTATCAAACCAACTTTGGACAGAGGTATAGCATGGCAAAATAACATCAAATACTTGCTTAAATGAGGCAAAAACATGCTAAGCAAGCATGCTACCAATATGAGCCATATATACTAGCATATGAGACAAAAGGAGAGGGGGTGTCCCTCCCCTATTCAAGACTCCAAAACCACTTCCCTACCACTGAAAATCTTCTGGATTTCAGTGGTGTGAAGGTCGAAACAAGAAGGTTCCAAAGCTCAAAAGGAAAGGCACAAAACAAGGCCAAACAAGGCCTACGAGGGGATAGACTACCCCCAACCAAAAAGTGACCTTAAACAAACTTCACAAGCATGAAAAATCAGAACTTTTTGTAGTTTGGAGTTAATCTTAAAACAATATGAAAATAGGTCTAAAAGCTTAAGCAAGAATGGGCGATTAAAAGGTAGTTTACTCACCCTTGAAGAACACCTTCAAGAACACCACTCCAGCAACTTTTCTGAGTTCAAACCAACCCAGGAACACCAAAACCAACTCCCTAGTACCTCAGCAACAAGAGGATGGTGTATTGCTAGGTGTTTGTGTGCAATAGTATGAAGATTCTACACTTTTGAGCACAAACAAAGGTAAAACAAGAGAGAGAGAGAGAGACAGATCAAATATATAGAGAGATATAGAACTTCTATATGCAATTTTCAGAACCTCTGGAAAGGAAGGGGAGGCTCCCTTCTTATAGAATTTCAATTCTCAAGCTTGTTGAACAATCTTGAGTTTTGAAACAAATCCCTCCATACACGTGTATGGAGGATGAGAATTGTGCATACCAACTGTCACAACCGGCACAAAATATCTACAAAAAGCAAATGGAAAGGTCTCGGCTCAAAAATATGGCCGATCGACCAAAAGGAGTGCCAACCGGCCACCACTTTTGGCTGATGGAAAGAAACAAGGTCGATGGCATCATGCCTTAGCCGATGGGTTGAAGGGATGGCCAACAAGCCACCCTCTTCCCTTATAAGCAAAACAACAAGTGTTTGGTCTACAACCAAGCACAAAACAGACAAGTTGAGAGATCCTGAGGCAAGGCGCGCGGCTGAGACTTCTGGGAACTCAAAATAAACACGAGCATAGATGATCATCGAGTGTTCAAACGATGATGTCCAAGTCTTGAGGATGGTCAGAAATGGGGTGTCTACAGTTGCCCTTCTTTGACAGAACTCGAAAGTCATAAGATGACGGGAGTGAATGTCAAAGCCCAGAGACAACCCATTTTCGACAAGGCCGAAGACTTAGACAAGCATACAAGACAACAAAGAGATACGCCCATAGGTAGAGGCAAGATGCAAAGGACATGCACGATGTTGAACATAACTTATGATCAAGCAAAGAGAGCTGTAATGAAGCATAACATGTAACAGTTTAAACAAGCGAATAAGAATCAAACTACATTTCATGCAGAGTGGACGAAAGAAAATTATGCAAATCTCGCTGCGCCTTGCACGGAGAAGTCTAAAATCGACTACTGAGGAAACCCGGAGTCTCAAACGCAACATCTCTCAACGTAGCACACGCAAGAGAGGAAAGGAGTAAGAATTCTCGGTGTATCATACGCAAGAGAAGGGAAGCAATTCTCAGCGTATCACACGCAAGAGAAGGGAAGCAATTCTCAGCGTATCACGTGCAAGAGAAGGGAAGCAATTCTCAATGTATCGCACGCAAGAGAAGGGAAGCAATTCTCAACGTATCGCACGCAAGAGAAGGGACCCAATTCTCAACGTATCCCACGCAAGAGAAGGGAAGCAATTCTCAACGCATCGCACGCAAGAGGAGGAAAGCAATTCTCAGTGTATCGCACGCAAGAGAAGGGAAGCAATTCTCAGCGTATCGCACACAAGAGAAGGGAAGCAATTCTCAACATATCGCACGCAAGAGAAGGGAAGCAATTCTCAACGTATGACATCAAGCGCGTCAGGGTGTTTCTAACTGAAACAAAACGAATTCAAAGGACAGGAAAGGTCTCACTTGGAATTCCTCTGAATGAACCGCACATACAATATCGTGCCCTACATAAGAAACAGGTACAATATAATAATAACACATATCCTAACGTCACGTCGAGATACAAATCCAATATGAAATAAATGCGTGCATGCGCAATGCAAGCGGAAAGATGCGTAGCAACACAAGTGAAAAGTGCACAACAACGCACGTGAAAAGTGCATACCAATGCAACGAGTAGTGATGTATATTCCATGGTGCATATTCTATGCAAGAGGGAGAAATGCACATTCTATGCAAAACAAAAAAAAAAAGATGCATGCTCAATGTAACATGTACGCCCTACGCAATGTAATTGTGGATACATATTCGACACAACATGCACATGTTAGGCGAACGTGATGGCTCATATTCTAAGCGACAACGCAACACATATGTTCCGCGCAATGACATAGAGATGCCATACTCAATGCAAGAATGGTAAAGTCATGTTATTCATAATATTGAGATGCAACTTCAAACCAAAACGAGGCATGCTCAATGCGAGAACGAGAAGATGCATAACAAGTGTGCTTGTTACAAACATGACAAAACATTGTAATGTAACACAAAGCAATTCTTGAATTCCACAATATACAAAAGGATACGAAAAGGATACACCTCGCGTGCGTCGAGTACCGCACATGGAAGACACGATTCGAGGTTAACATGAAGGCCGGTTAAGCTCCAAAAGTGTATTTTCTTGCATTTTCTTGAGAGATAAGGGTACCAATCAACATAACTGACCCATACAAGGGCAATGGAGATTCATCGACCACAAGGGAAGGCTATTGGCCATCCATTGGCCACAAAAAGAGATGATCGGCCAAATATTTAGCCGATCGGCTAACAATTTGGCCGATCGGCCAAAAATGGCAATTTTGGGGCAGTTTTGTCCATTCACCTCGGGTCTTTTAAATATAGGGTTCCAAACCCCATTTCCTCACTTCCTCAGACTCGAAAATCATTTCCTTACCTCTCTAGGTCATTTTCCTCATTTCGATCCTTGTTTTTCCTTTGTTTTTGAGCCTCCCGCATCGTCCGATTCGCGAAACCCTCTTCGTTCTAAACACTTTGAACCGAACGAAACACAATTTCAGTGCCCCATTCTCAATTTCCTCTACTTGGGGTTTGTTTCCTCTGAGTTTACCTTGGTTTCTGTGCCTTTTCCCACACTTCGACTTTTCCTCTCATTTTTCACCCCTCGGCGTTGACTTTTGGGTTGACTTTTGGCATTTTTGCTTGTTTTCCATACTTTCGGCCATTTTCGCACCTTTCTCAAGATGGCAAACGACATTCCACGAGGTGGGACTCCCCCAGAGATGGACATGGACCATAAGGGCGAGCTTCTACCTCTTAGCATTCGACCGTTCGATCCGGCGACCTACAGGCCCGCGATACACGTGTTGCCTCCCGATAGCATCCGCCAGTTCAGGAGCTATGCACGAGGCACACCAGAGGAGTGCGAGCCGGAGTCGCATCTTTTTCACGGTGCTATTGAGGTACATTTTTCCCCTCTTTTACTTTCTGCAATGTAGATCAAATATGTTTGATAGCCAATACTGTTCTGCAACTGATTAACCCAAACACACTGATACATGACATGCTTAGTTCACCATGAGCACACCCACACCCGATGTCTGTGTAAACTCAAACACATGCACACGTACTACATTTTCATCAATTCTGAATGCATTCAAACACTGTATTTCTGACACTGCTTCATGCACTGTTTGTCTTCGAACACAGGGAGAGTCCCATGTCTTATGGGGGCATGGGAACACTATCGCCCGAGGTTGGTGCATGGAGCTGCCCGATGCAGTCCGCCACATCATTGATCAGGCCGGCTTTGGCGTCTTCTGCGTGGGACTCTCGCACCTCACTGCGAGCAGGCCCTTTCTTGGCGCACTAGTAGAGAGGTGGTGGGACACCACCGATTCCTTCCACCTTTCTGCTACAGGGGAGATAACGATGACCCCCTTCGACTTCTCCATGCTCACCGACATCGGATTAGGGGGTGATCCGATTTCCTTTGACACTGACATGGATGAGTGGAACGCCGCCCAGATGTTTTTGCTCGGCGCTTGGCCACCTCTCTCCTGGCCAGGATTCGTGAGGTACTCTTGGTTCAAGGACCACTTCAAGGTACAGACGCTTACAACTCGGGAGAAGGACGAGCAGTACGCTCACGAATTCATCATGTTCTTGCTCGGGACCCCCTTTTTCGTCGACCGAGTGAACATCGCTGTTCTTTATCTATCGAAAGACCGGGTGGATGTGACCAGATTCGGCCGCTAACCGGGTGGTGCAGGCTTGGCCACGCTCTACGGATACATGATTTCATCCTCCCACCGCAGCGGACACTTGCTTGGAGGCTATTGGCAAGACTGGGAGGTACATTTTTCCTTTTTGTTTTTATCGTTCTGCTTTAAATTATCTGTACACCACACACACTGCACACACGCAATCTGCTTTACACTGGCTGTACACTACACACACTACACAATACACTTCACATGCTACACAATACTCTGCACACACTGCACATGATTCTGATTTCTGCTTTATCTGCATACTGCCTTACTGATAAGCATACTCATTCTTACCTTGTTACATTCTGTAGTTGTGGGTGTATGCCTACTTTCCTAGGCTTGCTCTAGTGCCAGATGTGGAGATCCTCTTTGGCGTTCCATACTCTCACCGCTATGACGTGAGGTGCGAGCGGAGGCCACGGGAGTCCTTCATGTTTTTTCGCAGATACTTCGACACGATCACCGCCGCAGAGGTATGTCAAATATCACAGTTTATTTGAGCTTTGCCTTACATTGCACTTTTAACAGTAGATAACAAACTATATATCCCATTATTTTTAGATCACTTGGCAGCCTTGGGCTCCATTGCCTGACGCAGTGAGGGAGCCGTATGCAGGCGCTCGGGAGACTGCCCGGTTCAGGATTTTATTAGAGGGTCGATCACGAGTTTGGTACTGGTGAGCGCTTCTGCGCTGCACCTCGGCCACGGAGCAGATAGTTTCGAGTCCACCTCCTACCCATATGAGGCATACCGAGAGGTACACCTCGGAGGAGATGATGGATTTCACGATAGGCTGGGATTTTGACCCCTTCAGAGGCGAGGGCGACTATACCGAGTTCATCCAGGCTTATCTGATGTGGCCTCTGACCGGCGCTTGCCGAGTCGAGAGAGAGAGGCCTGTAGTGCCAGCGGCAGGAGCGGGAGCATCGAGGGCGGCTCAGGCTCGTAGCAGGAGTGGGTCCTGAAGGGTACAGGGAGTAGAGTGGCCAGCCTTGCCCACTACCATGACATGTCGTGGATAGGGTGGGGAGACTTATCAGATACCTATCACTTCTCCTCAGGCTGATCATGAGCTTGTTGGAGTTCGTGGCTCGACCCCGGTATGTGCTGCTATACTTTTCATTCTGTACAGTTATTTCATTTGATTTGATATCCCGCAAAATACTAAATACTTCAATACTTTTGCAGGCTTCGATTGAGTACACCGGACAGTCTTTGGAGCTGACGGCCTCAGTGATGGGGATGCTGCAGCGGAGCATAGGCCTACTCACCATCTACGGGATCCCAGTGAGTTCTTTTAACATCAGTTTCAAAACTCTACACATTCTGTTCCATGCTGATATGATAAATCACATTATCAATACGGCACCTGACACACAGCACTCACATACCACTCACGGCACTGATACATTGTACTCACATACTGTTCATAGCATTTATATACTGTTCACAGCATTGCCCACGACATTCAAACACTGTGCTCATAACATGTATTCGGTATTCATACTCGACTTTGCATAGCATAACTGATGCATTTGACATTTGTTCTTTTCAGGCCCCGTTCTAGATACCGGCAGCAGGGGCGCTCCAGCTGGAACTTCTGTACTTGCCTGAGGAGGATGGGGAGTCAGGCGGGAGATGACGATACACAGCCGAGGCAAACACAGGCGTGCTCATGCTGAGAGCAGTTCACAGGAGCTTTCCCCCAATGATTCTAACGAGGAGGCAGCGTCGTCGCAGGGTGAGGCTGGAGACAGCTCAAACAGTGGAGCTGATGGCGGCGATCCTGGACCTTCGTCCAGGAAGAGGACCAGGACGGATTCCCGTGCTTGAGACGACTGATGCTGATCCAGACATTTTGCTGCTTTTCTCCTTTTTTTTTTCTTTATTCAGACATTTTGTTACTTTTCTCCTTTTTTGCTTTATTTTCCTTTTTACTAGTAGTTTAAGCACATTGTACTGCCTCAGGCAAGTTTTATTTTCTATAAAACTATGTACTTTTTGTAAGAGAAAATATGATGAAATGAAACAGTTGTTTTGTTCAAAAAGTGTTACATTTGTACATTTTGTGCATCGCATTGCATCGCATCGCATTACATAACAATGTAAATGAGATTGAACTTTTGTTTTGAAAACTAAACACTCGAATTCCAATTAATCAGGGAGTGAACCAACTAACAACAAAATAACTCGATAAGCAAAATAAAGAACTCGACAAGCTAACCAAATGTAAATACAACTCGATAAGCAAAACAAAGAACTTAAAGAATGCAAAATACAACTCAATAAGCAAATGTACAACAACTCTGGGCGATCGGCCAAAAAAAATGGTTGGTCAGCACTATTTTTGGCCAATCAGCCAAAAATGACAAGCACCTCTAGAATGCTGACACCTGTCTTCCACTCAACACCTTATCCTCTACAAAAGCCTCAGTTTCGTAGTTTTCTCCATTTCAGCTCAAATTTGCACCAAATGGAAGCATTTCTCGTCCAAAATCTCACAAATTGGATTGCCAACTTGGATGGCCCGAAAAAGCTAAATTTTCGGGCTTTGGCATAAATGCACTATTCAAGCTGAGTCACACCCCAGTGCGTTTTCTATTCCTCTATGCCACGGCAAGGTTTTGGAATCCGGTAACGCACGTCTTTAGCTTTGGCGGACAAGTGATGTGTCCTACTTTCAAGGATTTCCAAGCTTTAATGGAATTCGAAGGCGACGAATAAATCTTGCCTTAACTCTGGTTCGGCCACATCCAAGCCTTGGGACGGATGTGTGGCCTTAGTTTGCATGACGCTCGGTCATTGATTCACAACGGAAAGCTGGACATTCCGAGCTTGGTTCGTCAGTTTTCTGATGTCGGCGACCACGACGACCAGGGTTATCGGCAACATGCACTTTGCTTATGCATGCTGTCTCATTTCTTGCTTGCCCCAGGCTCCGGTGGGTTTGGCAGTCATTTGATTAAGGTCACCGAGTCTTGAAAGAGTTCAAAAGCTGCATCGCCATGACGCTAGCCGAAACATTAATGGGTTTGGACACTTTTCATCGCCGAAAGACGACTAGATTTGCGGGGAGTCCACTACTATTGCAGGTAATGTTTCCCACCCCATCTCACATATATATTGCTCGCATCACTCGGCCCTCAGGCTCGATTTTTCTCTCAAAAACCTTTTCTTACTTTTCTCTCAACATACACCTCTCTATTCTTTAATCTCTCATTTTTCATTCCTCCCCAGGTATGGTTGATGGACAAATTGAAGGTTGTAGACTCATGCCTGACATATTCAGCTCGCAGCTATTTCTTCCGACGAGTCTAGTCGATGCCCCTGATGAGGGATGGTGGTACAACTAGATGTGCAGTTTGTCTGCAGACCACATTGCTTGGCACTGCCCTTGGCTCAATCTGTCGGCGATGAGGTACAGCATGACCCGCCAGCCTAGGATTCAGTTGATTGGCTTGACACACTGTGTCCTTTACTTTCCGTTCCGGATTCGGCGCCAGTTCGGACATGATCAGACTTGTTCGGAGGAGGGGATAGAGTACCCTGCTACCTTTCTAGTCCGAGGCGCACAGCTAGCTCGGTATGCCGCAACATGGTGGACGAGAGAGCTTTTGGCCCCCGCTCCCACTTTCAGTCGCACCCTCTTTGATGAGTGCATAGATTGGCTCAATGAAGAGGCACATGTAGGGCCCACTTTGGCCCCAGAGGCTTCTACTAGCTCAGGGAGGGGACGCAGGAACACCTGACCATGCCCCAGAGAACTCTGTATTGAAATCAATGTAATTGAAGGTTGTGGGTACTGCAAATTTTCCATTTGGGCAAAAAATGGTCTAAGTTGGAAAAAAATTAATTTGAGCAAAATCAACTTTTATTAAAACTTTTCAAAACCGTTTTCGATATGGATTAGAACTGGATACGCCTGAGATCTATCACTGAGATGTACAACCCCGGATTGCAGCAACTGGAAAGTTTGCCCTAGTTTGAGTAGCACTGCATCTGGAGATGATAAACCGAGCTCTTGGATGCAGAATAGACAAAGATGACCTAATATGATCACATGGACAAAGTTGATAGAGGAAGTGTTTATGGATGGACTTCAGAAAGAAGTTGCCTACATATCCCAAAGATGGGAATCAAGCCTTATGTAGTTCGGCTTGGGTTCCCTCGTGTCTTAACTCTCTCCTTTTACGCTCTAACTTTTGCCAAGGCCGCCTGTTCTGGGTTTTCAACCTTGCGAGCTCAGTTTTTATAATTTCTAATTTTTTCTGCTCTAACTTTTGTCTAGGTCGCCCTGTCGGGTTTTCGGCCTAGCGAGCCACTTAGGGAAAATATTTCTTTAACTTGTCCATGTTGATCGGCTGGGAGAACTCTAGGCCATCTAGGTCCATCAGAACGACAGCTCCACCCGACCAGATAGACTTGATGATATAAGGACAAGTCCAATTTGGTCTGAACTTGCCCCTAGGGTCGTGGATGGGAGCTTGGTTGTCTTTGAGCACCAAATCTCCTTCTTCCAAATTCCTGGACTTAATCTTCTTGTTGATAACCCTGAACGTGGTACAATGCTTTCAGCCTTCTCTCATCAAAGAGCATGAGTTCTTCGAACCTCCTTTGCTGCCAATCTGTCTCAGCTATCTGACACTCAGCCAATACTCGTAATGATAGAACCTTAATTTCAATTGGCAGAACGGCCTCTATCCCATAGACCAAGGAATATGGAGTAGCCCCAGTAAAAGTTTGAATTGAACTCCGGTAGCTCCACTGAGCAAACAATAGCTAATCTGGCCAGTCCCGGTAGGTTTCCACCATCTTCTGCAGAATACGCTTGATGTTCTTGTTGGCGGCCTCAACTGCTCCATTGGTTTGCGGCCGATAGGTTGATGACTTGTGAAAAGCCACATTGTATTTCTCCAACAAGTCAGTCACTTCTTTCTTGAAGTGGGAACCATTATCTGACATGATCTCGTTCGGGACCCCGTAGCGACAGATGATGTTGTTCCTGATGAACTTTGCAACATGCGACGCCTTCAACACCGCATATGATTGGACCTCAACCTACTTTGTAAAGTAGTCTATCGCGACCATAATGAACTCATGCCCATTACACCTCTTCGGAGTGACAGCGCCGATTACATCAATCCCCCAGATTGAAAACAGCCATGGCGAAGTCATGTTGTATAGCTTCGACGGCGGAATGTTCATGCGATTTGCATAGATTTGACATTTGTGGCATCGCCGGACAAATCCAATACAATCCTCCTCCATGGTAAACCAGTAGTAACCCTGTCTGAGAATCTTCCGGGCTAGCATTACCCCGTTCATGTGTGCTCCACACTCTCCTCCATGGATGGCCTCCATTAGGCGCTTCGATTCTTTGGCATCAACACACAGCTTATACATCCTGAGATGACCTCTCTTATATAGTTTTCCCCCGCAGACAATGAACTGAGCAGCCATTCTTCGAATTGCCCTTTTATCTTTGGCATTTGCCCCTGGTGGATACGCCTCTTTTTCCAAGAAGTTCCAGGCACCGTAATACCCAGGGTTCTCATCTTGTACCTCATCTATGGCAGCATCAGCTCGTAGGCCAGTGCAAATTTCTGGTCAACGATGATCGAACGCATCCGAACTCCAAAAGGGATGTCTATCAGAGAAGATAGAGTTGCTAATAAATCTACGAACCTGTTGTTATCTCTTAATAGATGAGCGAAATTCAGCTTCTCAAACTGAGGAATCAGCAAGCCCAAGGTCTGGTGATAGATTCTCATCTTTTCTTCTTTGACTTTCCAATCTCCCTTAGCTTGGGATACAACAAGGTTCGAGTCCCCGATGACTTCCAACCGTTTTGCCCCTAGTTCCAGAGCTGCTTCTAGTCCAGCAATACACGCCTCGTACTCTGCTTCATTGTTCGAGACTTTCAACCGGAGTTTGAATGCTAGAGGTATGCGGGAATTGTCGGGTGCTATCAGCAACACCCCTATCCCATACCCATATTGGTTTGACGCTCTGTCAAAGTACATCGTCCAAGTTTCTTCTTTGACATGCAGAATGGCCTCGTCTGGGAATAGGTACTCAATTGCTTCATCGCCTTCCATTGGGTGATCGGCTAGAAACTCCGCTACCACTCTCCCCTTCACTGACTTGCACGTCACATACTTCAGATCGAATTCGGAAAGCAGAAGCAGCCAACGGGCTAGCCTACCCGTAAGTGTCGGTTTCTCGAAGAGATATTTGATGGGATCTAATCTCGAAACCAGTATTACAGAGTGAGCTAACAGGTAGTACCGCAGCTTCCTGGTAGCCCATACCAAGGCCAGGCAAGCCTTCTCCAGCGGAGTGTAGCGGGTCTCATAATCCAGAATTTTCTTGCTCAGGTAGTAGATAGCTCTTTCTACTCTGTCCTCAGACTCCTGTACAAGCATGTAGCCCATTGTAGTTTCAGTTACTGAAAGGTACAAAATCAACGGTTTCCCCAGCTCAGGCGGTGACAACACAGGTGGGTTCTGTAAATATTGCTTGATCTGTTCAAAAGCAGCTTGGCATCGGCCATCCCATTGGAATTTCTTTCCTTTCTTCAGGAAACTAAAGAGTGGTTCACAAGTCAAGGTTAATTTAAAAATAAACCGTCTTATGAATTGCACTTTACCTAGAAAGCCTCACACCTCCTTTTCAGTCCTTGGTGGTGGCATTTCTAAGATGGCCTTGATTTTGGAAGGGTTGACTTCGATACCTCTCTGTGTAATCAAGAACCCCAGCATTTTCCCTACTGTAACACCAAACATACATTTCTAAGGATTCAGCCGCAACCGAAACTCTCTGATCCGTTGAAAGAACTTTTGCAAGGCGGTGTAGTGGCCCTCTCTTTCTTTGGACTTGACAATCATGTCGTCCACGTACACCTCAACCTCTTTGTGGATCATGTCATGAAAGATCGTGGTTGCGGCCCGTTGATTTGTAGCCCCAGCATTCTTCAGCCCAAACGGCATCACCCTATAACAATAGGTCCCCCACGGGGTGGTAAAAGCAGTCTTCTCCCGGTCTTCAGGTGCTATCATAATCTAATTGTAGCAAGAAAAGCCATCCATGAATGAGAGCAACGCATGCCCAGCAATGAAGTCCACTAATTCGTTGATATGCGACAGAGGAAAGTTGTCATTCGGACTGGCTTTGTTCAAATCCTTGAAGTCCACACATACCCGAATTCTGCCGTCTTTCTTCGGCACCGGAACGATATTGGCCAACCAAGTTGGGTACTCAGATACTAGTAGGAACCCTGTATCAATTTGCTTGGTGACCTCTTCTTTCATCTTGATAGCCCAGTCCGGGTAGATCCTTCTGAGTTTCTGCTTAATAGGTCAGGCCTCTGGGTCAAGAGGGATCCGGTGTTGTACAATCTCAAGATCGATCTTAGGCATGTCTTTGTAGGACCACGCAAAAACATCTTTGAAATTTTTTAATAAAGCGACTAGGCGCTCGCACTCCTCCGAGGACAACGTAGACCCGATCTGTACCAGCCGCGGGTCCTTCTCAGTACCAATATTAATTTGGATGATTTCATCAACCAGCAGTTTTACAAACCTCTCATTGTCTTGATCTAGCAAATATTTCAAAACCGGAGGAATTTCTTCCTCGTCGTTTTCATCAAAATTTTGAAAGTCTGAATTAATGCAATAAATCAAGGGCATAGAAAAATACTCAAAAGCCACAGCCATTCCATTCTCATTAATCACTTCCAAGTCGCCTATTTCCTCTGTTACAACAAACTCAAATGAAAAAGAAAAAGACGACCTAGACAGAACTGTGGCATCCGGGTTGTCACCCTCAGGAATACCGGACTCAGACTCAGAGGAGCTAGAACCTGATTTTGACCTCACAGACTCGATGGAATCAGATTCTGGCTCATTACCTGACCCGGTGCTACTCGATAAGAATCCCTCACAGTACTGCCACACGAAGGAGGGTGCAATGGACACATCTAGAATGTTTACAGATGGGCTCGCAGCCGCTTCATTCCCAATCATAGACACTGAGAGATCATCCCCCAAGCACTCATGTATGATCGGAGGATCTAAAAGTAGACAAACCAGTGCTACCCCCATTTCAATCTCGGTGCTCTCGGAATCCACTTCCTTACACTGCTCAACCTCAGCTGATGGGTCTGTCTGCTCCTCGGCAACATCATCCCCAATCAACTACAAGTCAAAGAAGATCCCAAAGCCCGGCAGGCGCCTCTTTTCAGCATTCAGCCATGGCTCTGGGAAGCCGCAAAATGGAAAGTCCTCCACCTCTCGGACAAAGCATTCGTTCAGGGTGCCTTGGATAGGCCAATGTATCAGCTCAAAATGCCTCCCGGTCTGCTTGGCTCTGGCTCTCCCAGCAATTTCTTTGCCTTTCCTGACCCAGTCCTCTGTGGTGGGTAGATAACCCAAACCAAAGGTATGCGCGTTATGTGGCACTTCGGCCGATACTGTAATGCCCTTCCGGCTACTTTTTCCTAGTCCCATCCCAGGGATGTGCTGAAGCTTGTTCATGAGGTACACTGATTGTGCGCTGACATACAACCCCTCATCAACAGCTAAGATGTTCTTAACAACCCGGGCCTCGGCTAGGGTAAATCCTGATAGGAACACATCCTCCGCGCCATGCTCGATTTCCAAAACCGGTATAGACACCTTTGGCGGTGGATGGATTGATGAATTCCCAAAAACTATAGCCACCCTTTTCTTGTGGAGGTATTTCAACATCTGATGCAAGCTGGAAGAGATCGCCTTCACCTGGTGTAGCCATGGACGCCCTAGGAGTAAATTAATGATTGCGGGAACGTCCAAGACATGAAAGTCAATATCCTGCTGTCCTGGACCAACCTGAGTCCAAATCTGCACAGTCCCCATCACTTCTCTGCTTGTATTGTCGTAGGCCCTTATCACCTGGGCAGTTGGCACAAAATTCGCGAGCCTCAACCCGCTTGCATATGCTGTCCTTGACGGGCACACGTTGATGGCGTATCCCGTATCGACAAGAACCACCGGTATCCACTTGTCTCTACACTCAACATAGATGTAGAGAGGTTTGTTATGGTTTGCGCCCTCAGGCGGTAGCTCCCTGTCAGTAAAGGTTAATGTCGGGGAAGCTCCTCCTGGAAAGACCAGTCCTACTAGCTGCTTAGGCATGGTATTTATTGAGAGTTTGGCGTTGTCCATTGCAAAAAGGACAACTTGTCGATGAACTCTTGAAGCCATAAGCAGTCCCCCGAAGGAGATCTCTGCTTCTATCTTTTTTAACTGTTTCAGCACAGCCTCGTCTTCGAGCAGCTTTTCTTTCTGCATCTCCGCCTCCGTGTCCTTCTCGGACGCCTCTGGTTGATCTAAGTGCAGGGGCTTGAAATACCGCCCGCTCCTAGTCATGTGGTCTTTCGCCAACGTACCAGGTATCATCCGGTTGGCCTTGTCCCCAATCTTCATCGGTGTGGGCAAGACATAGGTCGTCATCTTCCCACCACATCCCATCGGCAGCCGACAGACACTTGTCTAGCTCCATTACAACTATCCCTGTGCCCGTTGCACGTTCCATTCTTGTGCACACAGGGCTTTCTGTCCCCGCAGGGGCCTTCACTTTTCTAGCCCTCTCCAAATCTTTGATCTTTTCCTATTCAAACCGCTGTAGCTCAGCTTGCTGTTCAGTATCCTTTGTACCCAAACTGCTCTGATCTCGAGCAAAATTCTTTACACCGGTGCTCTTCGGCAGTGCAGTTTGTTCTTCAGCCCTTCCGGCTACAGTTGATGTCCCTGTCCCTTACAGACCTTGTTCTAGCTGAGGTTGTTCAACAACATTCGGCTCGTCGCTGAGCCACCCAGTAGCTTCTACTGATCCTTCCAAACCAAACCAATTGACTGTCACGTCCCTCGGATCCTATTTGTTGAAAAAATGAAGGTTAGCAATGTCTTCTCCCAGATCCACTAAGTCATCCAGCCCCTGATTAGGTCCATCCTCCCAGACTACACAAATCCCCACCTCCACTGGCAATTCCACATTTAGCCTAGCCTGGCTTGCTGATGTAATGTAACTGCTCAGGTTGTACATGAAGCTCGCAGACCACTCAGGCTCTGTATAATCATTCTCATCTACCCCCACAGTCAGCCCACTTCCATTTTCAATAGCCACCACCACCGTTTCAGGTTAGGTTTGGGAGATGTCCAACATGCACAAGTCAATGCCGTCAGGAATGAACACTTCCGGCTTGGGTAGGTGAGAAGGGGTGATATATATGCTAGGGTCATATGACACAACCCTAGTTTGGATTAGATTGAGCGTTTGGGAGGTGGAGCTTGGTTATGTGGTTGGAGAGGGTTGGTTGTGACATTTGGTTACTCCGGAGGCATGATCACCCTATTGTCAATGAGATCCTGAATCTCATGACGCAATCTAAAGCACTGGTCGGTGTCATGACCATGCTGTTGGTGAAAGGCATAGTACTTTTCTAAGTTATGCGTTGGTAGGAGATTACTTGGTAAGGGTCGCGGCTCTAGGGGCTTCAGGTGCCCTTTCCTGATCAAAACCGCCAAGGCTTTGGACGGAGACATGTATCACGGGGTAAAGGTTCTCTTGCCTCAGGGTGCGAATTTGGTTGTTTGCGAGCCACTTCCGGACGCACCGGTGAATGGCATAGCTGCAAGGGTTTTGGGAGGGGTGGTGGTGACCATTCCCACATCTGAAGATCTGTTGCGGCAACTTTGCTTACTGCATTAATCTTCGCGGTTGAATGCCCTCTTGGGCTGCTCTCTGTCATGATCAATGAGCCCCTGTTTCATTGCGTCGTCGATCTGCACCCCTATCTCATGTAGATCTGCAAAGGTGGGAAGGGGGAGAATGATCATCTTCTGCATGAACTTGGGCTGGAGGTTGCGCACAACCATCCAATCTGATCTTTGTCAACAAGCCTGATGGTCATCATCGAGGCCTTGGCCCTCCACCGGGTCACAAAATCAGAGAAGCTCTCCTTTGGCTCTTGCCTAGTTGTCTCGAGATCACGAGTTGTGACCTCGATCTGTGTATTATAGGAGTATTGAGCTATGAAGGCCTCAGCCATCTCCTCCTAACTCCTCTTGACAGAGTCCTCTAGTTTTGCATACCAAATGGCTGCTACACTCGACAGGGTCCGGCCAAACAGAGAAAGCTTCTGCAATCTGGAGAGGCCTATCGGCCTTAGTATATTTGAAAACAACTGCAAATGCACCACAGGATCTCCAAACCCGTCAAAATGGTCTCTGTGCGGCATTTTAAACCGGTCTGGCAGAGTCAATGTCGAGTCGGTGTACCCGTCCTCTATATCCGGGATGGACTTCACGCCCTGAGACTTCTTGAACAGCTTTTCAAGCTTGCTCACTTTTAACGCTGTGGGGTCCACCTCAAACTTAAAGGGAGAATCCAGTAGGTTGATAGGTGCTTTGGATAACTAAGGTAGGATTGGGGGCGAAGCCAGCCCCATTGGATCATCTACATTATCCTGGACGTATGCTGCCTCCCCAAGTATTGGAACCCTTGGTGGGAGAGGAACCTGGTGCGAAGTGGATGCTCCGGCTTGCTGTTGTTGTTGCTGAAGTCTAGCAATCAACTCTGCCTGTTGTGCCATAACCTCGGCCTGGCGTATGGCAATTTTTGCTTGACAGGCAGCGTCCTGCTGCACGGCTTTCATACTCTCCTGAAGCTAACGCATCATCTCTTCCATTCCTGCCATATTGTGCTGATCTATTTGAACAATCGGTATATCTATCCCTGTAGTGGAAACTGAGACCTCAGCCTGACTGTTCACTGGTGGGGTAGACCACTGATCTAGCCACCGCTGTACCGATACACTGCGCCTTTTTGACCTCCGTCTGGCAACCAGGGGTAAAGAAAGGAACACTGCTTGTCCATCTATCAGATCCCTAGATCGATTAAGTCTACAACCTCTAACCTAGAGTGCTCGAGGAATATCTGCCTGGTCGGATACAATGGTGCTAAACTACCTTGCAAAAAGATAAATAAAGCATAATAAGGAAACAAATAACCAGAAAAAACAGACACATAACAGCTTAAATAAAGACAACACGCAGTTGGCAAACATAAGCTAAAAGGACTGTTCTCAACTACCGATCACTGTTCCCAAATCACTGCCCCAAATCTGAATCTGATACCCACAGGTAAAATTGATTCTCAAACACTGATGTTGATGCGCACAGGCCTGATACCCAGACTTGCAAACTGATACATGCATTCCTGTAGAGACACACTCTAAAAGCACATAACAAGCAAGTGAGAGCCAAAACACCCCTATGTTGGGGTAGGGTTTCCTTGTCCTATTTTGTCAGGAGCTAGGGTTTCACTACGCACGCAACGGTTTCAAACAACCTACAATCAGGTAAGCAACATGTCCTAACTTGGAATGGTCACTACAGTTTCCGATATGAACTATGTCGAATGGTCAAAAGGGTGCCCCGGCAAAAACCGGGGTTTGTGTTCCCGTCGTGGTAGAGCCCGCAACCGGTCAGCCTTATGGCACGCTTCTCAAAGCGAGCCTTTGACAAACCGTTCAAGAATAATATACGGCAAACAAGGTGTCCTAGGCGCACCAATGCAAATGCAATGCAAAGAGACACATAAGTGTAATCAAAACAAGATATCATGAGTTCGAGTCAAGTTCTCTAAATCCCTAGCAGAGTCGCCAGAACTGTAGACATGCCCGAACGTCCACGGCTCCGCGCGTGAAATTGGTGCGAAATCTGTTTTGTTCATTAGCATACTACAGTTCAGACTCAAATGTCACAATTCTGAATCTAATCCCACAAAGTGCAATGCAAGACCGATAAATCACCGAAGAGTTCAAATCTAGCAAATCGTTTTGGAAAACTGATTTTTGTAAAGAAGTACCAAACATGGACTACTTTGCCAGATACAGAGTCGCCACGTAAATATTTTGTTTTGGGGGAAATTTGGGAAACCCTGACTTGTGCCTAAAGCCGCGTGTCCGTCATCACCAAAGTTGCCTCGACTCGGGAACTTGGGTACGAGAGGGGAAGGTCATGCAATGAGCACCCCCGCTCGCCCGATCAAAGATCGGCCTGTACTAAGCATGATATCTTGTTTTTGAAAATACATGTGTTCTTATTCCAGTTATTAGCTAGAATTACTATGTGATGCGCACAACACACAAGTATAGACTAGATCGCCTAAGTTGCAACAAAACATCTCATGTTTGTTTGAAAATGGTTTGAAGGTGCTACTCGCAAGTAGGCTAAGACGTGGATTTTCCACCCTCAAGTGGGCTTAAGAAAACATGATTTTGCCACCCTCAAGTGGGCTTAAAACTCGCATTTCGATGAATTGTTTGAATTCAAGTAATCCAACCTTCACCCACAGGCATTCAGGTAGTTAAACACTTAAGCAGTTAGCCTCATGGCAAGCATGCTATTATGGAAACACTCACACTCATGCAAGATGCTAAAACATAAACACTTACAGTGTACTTCGAGCCAAAACAGAGAACTAGTTAGAAATCATGCATGATCCTAGTTTACATTAAGAGGGCTAATGCCACACATGCAAAATGCAACTAGAAATGGGCTCGGCTATTCTAAGATGGCATATGAGATGCAACTTGATAATCATGTATTCAAGTAAATGTATTGAAATACAATGCAGTTTGTATGATGCGCTAAGCCCGATGCATGCAATACAGATGAATGGATGCAAACATGGAAGCATAGGAATGCTAATCGAAACATGACCTAAAACTAACCATCATAAGCGGTTAAGTAAAAGGGAGAAAGACGTGGATTGGAAGACATTCATACACTCATGCACACTTATTATAAAATTCGCCCTCTCGACGGAGGGTCCGAATGAATAATACAAATCAACTAATTAATTAACTGTCCTAGCTAATTAATTATTACAAAACTCTTAACTAATTAAATAAATTAATTAAGTTACAAAACAGACTAAGTATGAAACTAAAGAGGCTGCCACAGTTCCACCTCAGAATGATTGAATGATGCATGCTCGACCGCCTCGCTCGGAAACCCGTTGCCATGCCTCATGTTGCCTCTGTTTGCACTGTTTTGCGCCTTTGGGAACTGTGAAAATATCTGTGATGCTTCTGAACCACTTCATGGCCATGCTGAGAGATCATCGGCCAAAATATGAGGCCATCGGCCAGAGATCAATGGCCATCGGCCAATTTTGATGATATCGACCAATAATTCCTAGCTGATCAGCACTTAAGATAGCCGATCGGCCATCTTTTCCTGCAGATTTCTCATTTTCCTGCAGCAGGGAACAAACAAGGGAATGACAATACATTTGCAAGAAAATGCTGTGCACCTGCACCCCTTATCATGTTTGAGACTCAAAGGAGTGTAGTGCTGGACTCTCGAGCCATCAATCATGCATTTTGATACATGATGGCCAAAGAGGCCGAATTGCACAAATCAATATGGAATGAATGCACAAAAAAACATGAATGCCTCACACTCTATCGTGTTGGATCAAGAGTGTCGGCAACCGAGGATTGAGGCACGTTTCGTCACTTCAAGTACGAAATGTCCCTCGGTCCTCGTGTTTGGTTTGGCACCCCAAACCAAACACTATGCAATGCATGCAACAATGGAAAAGCTATGCAATGGAACATAAGCATGCCAAATACAATATGACTCAAACATGCACACAAGGCTAAGGTAACACGCATGCCAAATGCAATGCAACCTAAACAAGCATGCAACAAAATGCAAACTAGCAAGTATGCAAAATGCAACCTAAACATACAAACATGCATAAAATGCAAAGATGGACAAGCATGCAAATGTCATGCAAAGATGGACAATGCGACAAGCATGCAAATATCATGCAACTCAAGCAAGCAAACATGATGCAATGTAACAACATTTGAACAACATGGTAAATGGAGTTAAACTAAAAATGGACAGACCTCAATCATGCCCAAACTAGTGGCCAAAATGCTAAGAAAATGATGGAATGAAATGGAAAACAAGCATGCATGCTAATTGGCCTATCACTTAGGCATAAGGACACAATTCTCAATCATCAGCCAGGAGTGATAAACATGATAATGTGGCAAGAAGGTAAGCTCCGAAATCATGCAAAGAGTGGTGCCAAACCACTCAGACAAGTCAAGCATAGCATCCAAGAAAGCTCAAGGCTTAAGTCTAGCCGAAGAGCTTGTACCAAGGCTATACAAAGCAAGCCCCAGAGGGCCAAAGGCAATCAAAACAGTCCCGAGGCAGGTCAAGATGAAGCCAAAAGCAAGCTTGAACTTAGCCCACACAAGCTTGAACAAGGGTCCAAAGGGCATGAGGCATGCAAGGCTAACAAGAGGTATTACACTACACCTATTACAACCAAACATGGCATGACTTAACCAATAAAAATCAGAGTTATGGCATGTCAAGATTAGCCCAAAAACCCACTTAGATGGCATCCCAAATGCCTAAGCATGGTGGCGTACACAATGATGCACTCTTGAGGCATAAAACACCAAACCTTTAAAGCATGGAAAAGGTGACAAATGCAAGTATATGGCTACACCACATGGACTTAAATCATATATGATATGATGCCAAATCATGAAAATGGTCTAAGCAATGCATGCTAATGACTTAGACACTCAAAGCTAACAAACTAGATTGAACCATGGCTATACAAAACAGTGCAAGCATGACCAGTGCAAGCATGACCAAGACAACACAAATCAGAGCTTAAGCATGGTAAAACAAGACTAAAATCTTCATGGAGTTGAGCCAAGCCATGGAAGAATGATAGTCCAAATGCATGATGCATGTTATGGCAAATGAGAGGATTGCAAGACAAGTGCATGATGCATGTCAAGTGCATGATGCATGTAAGGGGCTATCAAACCAACTTTGGACAGAGGTATAGCATGGCAAAATAACATCAAATACTTGTTGAAATGAAACAAAAACATGCGAAGCAAACATGCTACCAATATGAGCCATATATACTAGCATATGAGACACAAGGAGAGGGGGGTGTCCCTCCCCTATTCAAGACTCCAAAACCACTTCTCTACCACTAAAAATCCATTGGATTTTAGTGGTGTGAAGGTCAAAACAAGAAGGTTCCAAAGCTCAAAAGGAAAGGCACAAAATTAGGCCAAACAAGGCCTAAGAGGGGTTAGACTACCCCCAACCAAAAAGAGACCTTAAACAAACTTCACAAGCATAAAAAATCGGAACTTTTTGTAGTTTAGAGTTAAGCTTAAAACAATATGCCATTAGGTCTAAAAGCTTAAGCAAGAATGGGGGATTAAAAAGTAGTTTACTCACCCTTGAAGAACACCTTCAAGAACACCACTCCAGCAACTTTTCTGAGTTCAAACCAACCCAAGAACACCAAAACCAAGTCCCTAGTACCTTAGTAACAAGAGGATGGTGTATTGCTAGGTGTTTGTGTGCAATAGTATGAAGATTCTACACTTTTGAGCACAAACAAAGGTAAAACAAGAGAGAGAGAGAGAGATAGAACTTCTATATGCAATTTTTAGAACCTCTGGAAAGGGAGTGGAGGCTCCCTTCTTATAGAATTTCAATTCTCAAGCTTGTTGAACAAGCTTGAGTCTTGAAACAAATCCCTTCATACACGTGTATGGAGGATGAGAATTGTGCATACCAGCTATCACAACTGGCACAAAATATCTGCAAAAAGCAGATGGAAAGGTCTCGGCTCAAAAATATGGCCGATCAACCAAAGGGAGTGCCGATCGACCAAAAAGAGTGCCCACCGGCCACCACTTTTGGCCGATGGAAAGGAAACAAGGCCGATGGCATCATGCCTTAGCCGATGGGTTGAGGGGATGGCCAACAAGCCACCCTCTTCCCTTAGAAGCAAAACCACAAGTGTTTGGTCCACAACCAAGCACAAAACAGACAAGTTGAGAGATCTTGAGGCAAGGCGCGCGACCGAGACTTCCGAGAACTCAAAACGAACACGAGCATGGATGATCATCGAGTGTTCAAATGATGATGTCCAAGTCTTGAGGACGGTCAAAAATGGGGTGTCTACACATACGTCCCTAGCATATATATCACCCATTCTCACCTACCCAAGCCGGAGGTGTTCATTCTTGACAGCACTGACTTGTACATGTTTGACATCTCCCAAACCCAATTAGAAGTAGTGGTGGTGGCTATCGAAGATAGAATTGGGTCAACTATGGGAACATATGGGAATGATCAAACAGAGCCTGAGGGGTCTGCGAGCTTCATGTACAACCCAAGCGGTTACATTACATCAGCAGGCCAGGATAGGCCGAATGCGGAATTGCCAGTGGGGGCAGAGATTTGTGTAGTACGAGAGGATGGACCTAATCAAGGGCTAGATGACCTAGTGGATCTGGAGAAGACATTGCAAATCTGCAGTTCTTTGAAGAGCAGGACTCAGGGGACGTGGCAGTCAATTGGTTTAATGTGTCAGCAGAGTCTACTGGGTGGCTAGACGACCAGCTGGATGTTGTTGAAAAACCTCAGCTAGAACAGGGTCCGTCAGGGACGGGGATATAAATAGTGGCCGGAAGGGCCGGGAATTAGTTTACACTGCCGGAGAGCACTATGGACGCGCCCCGAGGGCCTTATGCTACCCCATTTTGGACTCGAATCGTCACAGTTCTAAATCTGAACCAAAGAGTCCAAATCTGACAAATCGTTTTGAGAAAACAGATTTTTGAAAGAAGTGCCAAACATGGACTGCTTTGCTAGATATAGAGTCGCCACCTAAATATTTTTTAATGGGGGAATTTAGGAAACCCTGACTCGTTTGCCTAAGGCCATGTGTCCGTCATTACCAAAGTTGCCTCGGCTCGGGAACTTGGGTACGATCGGGGAAGGTCAGCTACAAGCACCCCCTCTCGCCCGATCCAAAGATCGGCCTCTACTAACCATGATATCCGATTTTGAAAACGTTATGTGTTCTTATTCTGGGTAATTAGCTAGAATTACTATGTGATGCGCACAACACAAAAGTATAGACTAGGTTGCCTAAGTTGTAACGAAGCATTACATATCCGTTTGCTTAAAAAATGATTTGAAGTTTGCTACTCGTAAGTAGGCTAAAACACAGATTTTAATGAGTTGTTCCAACTCAAACAATCCAACCTTCACCCACTGGCATTCAGGAAGTTAATCAAATAAGCATCTAGCCGCATGGTAAGCATGTTAACATTCACACTTATGCGAGATACTAAAGCATAAATACTTACATCGTACTCCGAGCCAAAACAAAGAACATGTTAGCAATCATGCATGATCCAAATCCATGTTAAGTGGCTAATGCAACACATACCAAATGTCACTTGAATAGGCTCGGCTAATCTAAGGGTGACATGTGAAATGCACAGATAGCATGTATTCAAGTTAGATTTGAAATACTATGCGGTTAGCATGATGCGCCGAGCCCGGTGCATGCAATACTGATGAATGATGCACGCATGCATAGCATAAGATATGCTAAATTAAACATGTCCTAATACTAACCATCAAAAGCAGGTAAGTAAAAGGGAGAAAGAAGTGGGGGGTTGGAAAACATGCACCCACGCACCCACACTTATTACAAATTTGCCCTCGCTCGGAGGGACCGAAAGAATAATACAATTAATTAACCTACAAGCTAATTAAAATATTACAGACAATTAACTAGTTAAGCAAATTAACTAAGCTAATTAAAACAGTAAACAACCTCGGGAAGAGGGCCCAATGCAATGCGTGCTCGGCTCCGCTTGGAAAGCCACTGCCATCCACAAGATGCCTCTGCTTTGACTGTTATCCTCCTCTGAAGACTGCACAAGTCCCAGGATATTGTTCTCTACACACTGTGGAACACCACCGGCTAGGAGGAATGGCCACCGGCCAAGGGGAATGGTCACCGCCATCGATTAAGCTTATCGACCATCGATCGATGGCGGTCGGCATCAAGATGGCCTACCGGCCAAGCTTCCTGCAGAATCTGTTTTTGACAGCAGTAGATGGCAAAACATAGCATGGCAATGCATTTCAAGCAATGTATACACCAACCACACTCCTTATCATATTCATGACTCAAAGGGGGATGGGCTTCGATTCTCGGACCACTAATCGCGCATTTCAATGCGTGATGGCCCAAGAAACCAAGTATGCATTTTGATATGGAATGCAATGCACGTAATCAAACAAAGAAGCTCAACCTCTATCATACTCAACTCAAGAGACGAAGCACGCATGCAAATGGAATGCAACCTAGGCGTGGAGGCTAAGTGTGCAACATGGACATGCAATGTGTATTTAGGCATGCAAGGCATAAGGCAAACATGTAACCACATGCTAAGGGGCGGACTTAAACTAATTTATGCAGCCCTCAAACAAGCCTAAAACAGTGGCCAATGCTATGGAAATGAGGGACAATCATACATAGAAACATGCATGCAAATGTACCAACATTTAAGCATCAAACAAGTAACCTTTAAGCACACTTAAAAGAGACAAAACATGGAGATATGGCATACATAGAAAGCTCTAAAAATCATGAAGGCCAGGTACCAAACCAGCTACTCAAAACAAGCAAAGCATGCAATAATGGTCCAAGTACTTAAGGCAAGCCAAGGAGGCTTAAACCATAGCTATGTCAACCAAGCTTCACAAGGCTAAGAGGACTTAAAACAGGTCCAAGGCAGACCTAAACAATGCTAAGGATACACTTAGATGGCATCTAAGTGGCTTAAACATGCAACCATACACAAGGGGCCAAACATGGAGCATATGACAACAACCTTGTAAAGCATTAAAGGGGCATCAAATGCAAGCATACAAGCATACCATGAGGATTGAAATGATGCTATAAGTGGTTCCAAACCACTGAAACAAGGCAAGTAAAGCATGCTACATGCTCACACACCTAAGGCTAACAAGTCAAAATGCAAGGTGGTTATACTAAGCATGTCATGGTCGACCAAAACAACCAAAAACAGAACTTAAGCATGCTAAAATAAACACAAAAGCTTCACAAAACTTGGCCAAAATCATGCTAGAAGAAGGATCAAAACCCAAAGCATGTTGAGGCCTAAACATGGCATTACAAGGCATGTATGCTAAGCAAGCATGGTGTACCTAAACCAAGTAAAAACAGAGTTATATTATGACATAATAAGCACAAAAATCAGTTAAGGCATGGCCAACATACACTTAAACAAGATGCTCTCTCAAGAGGCTAAAATGGCCCTTTTCAAGGACAACAAGGAGAGGGGGTGGCCCTCTCCTTCTTAGGACCTCAAGGCACCATCCTCACCACTGAAATCTCAGTGGTGAGGAGGCCCAAACACAATGGTCCCGGAGCTCACCAAAAATGCACAAAAATGGAGCCTAACAAGGCTTAAGAGGGGTCAAACAACCTCAAAGCTCAAAACACTCTTAAACAACTACTTAGAGTAAGCAAAAACAAGACTTTTATATTTTATACACCAAGTCTAAAAACAGTTTCAATGTAGTCAAAAAAAGCTATGCAAAAATGGGTTAAAAAGAGCAAGAATGTTACCCTTGAAGACCCTCTTCACAAATGGTGGACCAGTTGCTTCTTTGAGCTCAAAACCACCCAAGGACACCAAGAACAGACCTCTGGCCCCTCACCAACCAAGATAAGGTGTAATGGTGGGTGTTTGTGTGGAATACTAAGACTAAACACACACAAATACACAAAGAGAGATATAGAGATAGGATATATACAAACCCTAACCCTAGAACTCAAAGCTCTGGAAAAATGTTGGCTAACCTAAAAAAGATTGTACAGCACCGGATCCCTCTTGACCCAGAGGCCTGGCCTGTTAAGCAGAAGCTCAGAAGGATCCGCCCTGATTAGGCTATCAAGATCAAAGAAAAGGTCACCAAGCAAATTGACGTAGGGTTCCTACTGGTATCTGAATACCCAACTTGGTTGGCCAACATAGTTCCGGTGCCGAAGAAGGATGGCAGAATTCGGGTATGTGTGGACTTTAGAGATTTGAATAAAGCTAGTCCGAAGGACGACTTTCCTCTGCCGCACATTGATGAATTAGTGGACTTCACTGTTGGGCATGCGTTGCTCTCATTCATGGATGGGTTTTCAAGCTATAATCAGATTGTGATGGCACTCGATGACCGGCAGAAGACTGCTTTTACCACCCTATGGGGGACCTACTGTTATAGGGTGATGTCGTTTGGGCTGAACAATGCTAGAGCTACATATCAATGGGCTACGACCACAATATTGCATGACATGATCCACAAAAGAGGTTGAGGTGTACGTAGACAACATGATTGTCAAGTCCAAGGAAAGAGAGAGCCACTACACTGCCTTGAAAAAGTTCTTCCAAAGGATCAGAGAATTTCGGTTGTGGTTGAATCCTCAGAAATGTACATTTGGTGTTACATTAGGGAAAATGCTGGGGTTTTTTATTACACAGAGAGGTATCGAAGTCAACCCTTCCAAAATCAAGGCCATCTTAGAAATGCCACCACCAAGGACTGAAAAGGAGGTGCAAGGCTTTCTGGCTAAAGTGCAATTCATAAGACGGTTTATTGCTAAATTAACCTTGACTTGTGAACTACTCTTTGGTCTCCTGATGAAAGGAACGAAGCTCCAATGGGACGACCGATGCCAAGCTGCTTTTGAACAGATTAAGCAATATTTACAGAACTCACCTGTGTTGTCACGGCCTGAGCCGGAGAAAACGTTGATTTTTTACCTTTCAGTGACTGAAACTACAATGAGCTGCATGCATGTGCAGGAGTCTGAGGACAAAGTGGAAAGATCTATCTACTACCTAAGCAAGAAGATGTTGGATTACGAGACCCGCTACACTCTGATGGAGAAGGCTTGTTTGGCTTTGGTATGCGCTACTAGGGAGCTGCGGCACTACTTGTTAGCTCACTCCATAATGCTGGTTTCGACATTAGATCCCATCAAATATCCTTTCGAGAAACTGGCACTTACGGGTACGCTAGCTCGTTGGTTGCTTCTGCTTTCCAAATTCGACCTGAAGTATGTGACGCGCAAGTCAGTGAAGGGGAGAGCGGTAGCGGAGTTCCTAGCCGATCACCCAGTGAAAGGGGATGAAGCAGCTGAGTACCTATTCCTAGACGAGGCCATTCTGCATGTCGAAGACGAGTTTTGGACGATGTACTTTGACGGAGCATCAAACCAATACGGGTATGGGATAGGGGTGTTGCTGATAACGCCCAACAATTCCCGTATACCCCGAACATTCAAGCTTTGGTTCAAAGTATTGAACACTGAGGTAGAGTATGAGGCATGTATTACTAGACTAGAAGCAACTCTGGAACTAGGGGCAAAACGATTAGACGTCATCGGGGACTCGAACCTTGTTGTATCTCAAGCTAAAGGAGATTGGAAAGTCAAAGAAGAAAAGATGAGAATATATCACCAGACCTTGGACGTACTAATTCCTCGGTTTGAAAAACTAAACTTCGCTCATTTGTTGATAGAGAACAACAGGTTCGCAGATTCATTAGCAACTCTATCTTCTATGATAGACATCCGTTTCGGAGTCCGGATGCGTCCGATCATCATCGAACAAAAATTAATGCTGGCCTACGAGCTGATTGCTGCCATAGATGAAGTACAAGATGAGAATCCCTGGTATTACGATGTCTGGAACTTCTTGGACAAAGAGGCGTATCCACCAGGGGCAAATGCCAAAGATAAAAGGGTAATTCGAAGGATGGCCGCTCAGTTCATCGTCTGCAGGGGTAAACTGTACAAGAGAGGTCATCTCAGGATGCATAAGCTGTGTTGATGCCGAAGAATCGAAGCACCTAGTGGAGGCCATCCACGAAGGAGAGTGCGGAGCGCACATGAATGGGGTGATGCTAGCCCGGAAGATCCGTAGACAGGGTTACTACTGGTCCACCATGGAGAAGGATTGTATTGGCTTTGTCCGGCGATGCCACAAATGTCAAATCCATGCAAACCGCATGAACATTCCGCCATCGAAGCTGTACAACATGACTTCACCATGCCCTTTTTTAGTCTAGGGAATTGATGTAATCGGGGCTGTCACTCTAAAAGGGTCCAATGGGCATGAGTTCATTCTAGTCGCGATAGACTATTTCACGAAGCGGGTTGAGGTCCAATCTTATGCGGTATTGAAGGCTTCACATGTTGCAAAGTTCATCAGGAACAACATTATATGTCGCTACGGGGTCCCGAAGGAGATTATTTTAGATAATGGTTCCCACTTCAAGAAGGAAGTGGTCGACTTGTTGGAGAAATACAATGTGGTTTTTCACAAGTCATCTACATATCGGCCGTAGACCAACGGAGCAGTTGAGGCCGCCAACAAGAATATCAAACACATTCTGCAAAAGATAGTGGAAACCTACCGGGACTGGCCAGATAAGGCGTCATTTGCTCTGTGGGGCCACCAAACTTCAATTCGAACTTCTACTGGGGCAACTCTATATTCCTTGGTTTATGGGATGAAGGCTATTCTGCCTATCGAAGTTGAGGTTCTGTCATTGTGAGTATTGGCTGAGTGTCATATAGCTGAGGTAGACTGGCAACAAAGCAGGTTCGAAGAACTCGTGCAGTTTCATGAGAGAAGGCTAAAAGCACTGTACCATGTTCAGGGTTATCAACGACGAATTGCCAGGGCTTCTAACAAAAAGGTTAAATCTAGGAACTTGAAAGAAGAAGATTTGGGGCTGCAAGACAACCGAGCTCCCATCCACG
Source organism: Camellia lanceoleosa (assembly GCA_025200525.1). Classification (NCBI taxonomy): domain Eukaryota; kingdom Viridiplantae; phylum Streptophyta; class Magnoliopsida; order Ericales; family Theaceae; genus Camellia; species Camellia lanceoleosa. The sequence continues at coordinate 135,200,684 of CM045762.1, read as the reverse complement.
ACCGTAGGGGCAAGTTCAGACCCAATTGGACTGGTCCTTACATCATCAAGTGTATCTGGTCGGGTGGAGCTGTCAGTCTGATGGACCTAGTGGCCTAGAGTTCTCCCAGCCGATCAAGATGGACAAGTTGAAGAAATATTATCCCTGAGTAGCTCGCTAGGCCAAAAACCCGAAAGGGCAACCTAGGCAAAAGTTAGAGCATGGAAAATTTGAAATTATAAAAACTAAGCTCGCAAGGTTGAAAACTCGCAAAGGGCGGCCTTGGCAAAAGTTAGAGTGCAAAAGGAGATTGTTAATACACGAGTGAACCCAAGGCAAACTACGTAAGGCTTGATTTCCATCTTTGGGATACGCAGGCAACTTCATCCTGAAGTCCAGCCATAAACATTTCCCCGATCAACTTTGTCCATGTGATCTTCGTCTATTCTGCATTCAATGGCTCAGTTGTAATCTCCGGTATAGTGCTATTCAGACTAGGGGCAACTTTCCTGTTGCTGGGATCTAGGGTTGTGCATCTCAGTGACAAATCTCAAGCATGTCCAGTTCTGATCCATATCGAAAATGGTTTTGAAAAGTTTTAATAAAAGTTGATTTTGCTCAAATTAATCTTTTTACAACTTAGATCATTTTTGGACCAAACGGAAAATTTTCAGTACCCACAACCTTCAATTTCATTGATTTCAACACAGAGTTCTCCTACTCTTGAATACAAATTGAAGTTGCTTTTATTATATTCATTAGAAAACTTGAATGTACTGATTAAAGTAAATAAGCTCGAGGCATAGTAAGATGTTCCTGCGTCCCCTCACAGAGCTGGTGGAAGCCCCTGATGCAAAAGTGGGCCCAACCTGTGCCTCCTCATCAAGCCAAGCTATGCACTCATCAGAGAGGGTGCAACTAAAAATGGGAGCGGGGGCAAGAAGCTCTCTCGTCATCCAGGCTGTGGCATACCGAGCTAGATGTGCGCCTCGGACTGGGAATGTAGCAGGGCACTCTATCCCTTCCTCCGAGCAAGTCTGATCATGTCCTAACTGGCGCCAGAATCGGAATGGAAAATAGAACACGCCGTGTGTCAGGCCAATCAACTGAATCCCGGACTGGCGGGTCATGCTGTAGCTCATCGCCAGTAAATTAAGCCAAGGGCAGCGCCAAGCAATGTCTATAGCGGACAAACTGCACATCCAGTTGCACCACCATCCCTCGTCAGGGGCATCGATTAGACGTTGTCGGAAGAAATAGCTGCGAGCTGAATATACGCATGTTCTTGCGCTGTTACGCATGTTTTACTTGCGTTCTTACGCACTTCTTTAACTTGCGTTGTTACGCATGTTCTTACTTGCGCTCCTATGCACTTCTTTAACTTGCACTGTTACGCATGTTTTTACGTGCGCTGTTACGCACTTCTTTAACTTGCGCTGTTACACATGTTTTTACCTGCGTTGTTATGCACTTCTTTAAATTGCGCTGTTACGCATGTTTTACTTGCGCTGTTACGCAGTTCTTTAACTTGCGTTGTTACACATGTTTTACTTGCGCTGTTACGCACTTCTCTATCTTGCGCTGTCATGCACATTACTTGCGTTGTTACGCATTTCTCTTACTTGTGCTGTCACGCACATTACTTGCACTGTTACGCATTTCTCTATCTTGCGCTGTCAGGCACATTACTTGCGCTGTTACGCATTTCTCTTACTTGCCTTTATCCGCACATTACTTGCATTACATTTCTTCTTCTATCTTGTCACTTGTTATTGCTTTTATTACTTCGCACTTCACTTCATCTATCTTGTGTTGTCACGCATGTTACTTGCATTATTATGCACATCTATCTTGCGTTGTCATGCACCTTATACTTGCATCGTCTTGCACCTCTTTAACTAGCGCTGTCACGCACATTACTTGCATTGTTATGCACCTTTTTCACTCGCATTGTTATGCGCCTGTTTCGCTTGCATTGTCATGCAATGTTTTCACTTGCATTGTTATGCACGTTCTACCTACATGTGTTTCTACTATATTGTATCTGTCAAAGTTTCTTTTTGTGCAGGCACAATATTGTATGTACGGTTCATTTGAAGCTGGAGCGACCAGACGAACCCGACGGTATTGTATTCCCCGCGTGAGCCGCAGTAAGAATTGTATAATTCGCTTACATCCTTTCTGTTGAAATGTGTGAGTTTTCTACAGCTTGTCAGTTTGCTTAAATTGTTGTATTTATTTTGCATAAATACTTCATTACAGCTTTCTTTGCATAATCATAAGTTATGCTCTTGCATCGTGCATGTCATTTGCATTTTACCCCAGCCTGCGGGCACATCTCTGTTTAGTTATATTAAATGTTTGCCTGAGTCTTCGACCTTGTCAAAAATGGGTCGTCTCTGGGCTTTGACATTCACTCCTGTCACTTTCTGACTTTCGAGTTCTTTCAAAGAGGGGCAACTGTAGACACCCCATTTTTTACAGTCCTCAAGACTTGGATGTGCATGCAGGTACATCCAATGGCAAGTTCGATTGCTCGTTGAGTATTCGAGTTCACGGCACAACGTCGCAGGTTTGAGCTTTCCAAACCCCGTATTTTTTCTGTCTCATTTTTGGACCATGTGTTGGCCCTTTATTCATGCTTCTTGTGAGGCATTGCCGACCACATTTTGGCCCGGCCGGCCATGGTTTTCTCCCTGCCTGCCATTGATGAAGCCAGCCGGCCATCATTGAGGCACTGCCGGCCACTACTGATAGCTGGCAAAACGCATTGTCTCAGCAGATTTCACTCCAGATCTTTTGAGCCAGCTAGTTTCCACTCATCCCTCCTCCATACACTTGTATGGAGGGATGAAGTCGTTTCCAAGCTTGTTGAACAAGCTTTGCATTGCATTCCTCTATATAAGGAGAGGCTCTTCCTCCCCAGCAGAGGTTCAGCATATTTAGAGAAGCTATATCTCTCTATATTTCTCTCTCTCTCTCTCTCTCTATATTGTATTGAATAGTGTCCCAAAGTGTGTTTTCCTCTCACTTTTGCACTACAACACTTAGTGATACACCACCATCTTTGAGCTGAGGTTCTTGGGAGTGTTGTTTGAGCTCTGAAAGTGGGTTTTTGGCTTCTGAGATTGCTGGTTTCGAAGTTGTGCTTCAGGGGTGAGTGTTTTCCCTATTTAAACCTTTATTTGTATCCCATTTTGGCCATCCTTACATATTATTTTAGGCCTTTCTTTCAACTCAAAAAAGTTTTATTTTTAAGTGCTTTAGATGGTTGTTTAAGGCCTCTTTGGTGTTAAGAGTGTTCTACCCTCTTGTGTGCCTTGTTTGGCCTTGTTTTGTGCCATGCCTTAAGGCCTTTGGGTTAGTCTTTGTTTGGCCTTTTAGCCACTGAAATCTAGTGGATTTTCAGTGGTAGGCATGTGGTTTTGAGGTCCTAAATCAAAGGGGGTCGTCCCCTCTCTTCTTGTTTTTGTTTGCTTGTATTATTTGCCTATCAAATGAGCATATATCTCTGTACTCTTGAAGCATGGTGTGAGCTGGTGTTTGTGAGTTTTTTAGGTCTAGTATGACTCTGTTTTTGGCTGGTTTGGTTGCCTCTTGAGTGGCTCAAACACTTGTAGTGTATTTTTGCCTTGCTAGCCTAACATGCTTGTCTCTTTAGCCTATTTCTCTAGCTCATTTTGGCCATATCCCAGCAAGTTTTCACTCATTTTTTAACTTGTTTTTACCTCTGTTTTTAGGCTTCTTGGTCAAATGATGCTTGTTATGCATGCTTGTAGTGTAAAAGCCTTTACTAGCTTTGAGTTTTGAGAAGTCTTGCATGCTTAACTTGAGGTATTTGCATGTTTTTGCATCATTTAGAATGGTATTTCAGAGCATATAGGGTTGTTACACTTCCATGTTTTCCACTCTTTAAGTGCCCTTGAGAGTTGTATCTTTATGCCCTATTTGTGAGCCATTGCATGAGCCTCATTTTCTTACATTTCAAGCCATCATCTCAGTCCATTTTTGCTACTATTTTGGCCTGCATAGGGACCGTTTGAGGTTGGTTTGGCCATTTGAGCATTGTCTCGCATGCCCCTAGTGTAAAATACTTCACTAGCTTTGATGCTTAGGCCTCTTAACGTGCTTTGCATAGCTTGTTTCCATGATTCTAAGTCATTTTGCATGTCATATCAGTGTTGGAACATATGCCTTTATGCTTCATATTTCGCTCTTTCAATGCCTTTAGAGAGTTGTGTTTTGTGCCTTAAGCTTGGGCTAATGTGCATGCATGTTTTTATAGTTCTTTGAGCTTCTATCTTAACATGTTTTGCCACTGTCTTGGGCTGGTTTGAGTGTTTGAGCATTGTGATGCATGCTTATAGTGTTATCATCTTCACTAGCATTGGCATTCTTGGCCCCTTAGCATGTTGTGCATGACAGCTTGTATGTTTAGAGTAGTGCATTCCACGCCATGATTAGCATGTTGTTTGCATGTCATGTTGTTTGCATGCTTCGCATTGCGTTCAATCAGACGTCGTGTTGAACGCGAGGAAGATTGGTTCATTTCATAATTGAAGAGATGAAATGAGCCAATCTCCCTCGGTGTACATTTCCTTTGATTCCTCCTGATAAGGAGATGGTCTTGGTGTCTTATTTGTCATGCATTTATTGAGATTTGCACATGTTCGATCTTTGATCATCACGCATTGAGATGCGTGATTGATGGTCTTGGATCCAATGATGCCTATTCCACTGATGTTTGGAAATGATATGGAGTGGCATAGTGTGTACATACCCTTGGGAGACCCTCCCTTTCCTCTATTTTGTGCTTTGTTGCAGCTTGGTGTCACAGCACACCAGTGGCCGACATCCTCTCATTGTTGGCCGGCACCCCCTTCATCCTTGGCCGGCAATATGCATCATTGGTCGGTAGTATGGGATCAGCAGAGGCTCCTCATGGCCGGCAAGCCACTGGTGCACTCTCCAGCAGTGTTTTGGTAAGTTCCAGCAGCAAGCACTGGAAGACACCCTACAAGCAAACCCTCAAGAGAGCAACCGGAGAGCTTTTTCGGGGCGACAACCGAGCATGCATACTCTTTTTCTTTAACCAGAGCTGTGGAAACACATTTTAAAGCTTTATTTGTTAAGTTTAATTGGCTTTGTAACTTAATTGATTTGTTTAATTAGTTAAAGTTTTGTAATAATTAATTAGCTTAGCTTAGATTAGCTTAGTGTAGCTTTTATTCGGACCCTCTGTCGAGAGGGCGAATTTTTGTAATAAGTGTGCGTGGGTGTGTGAGTGTCTTCCAATCCCACATCTTTCTCCCTTTTACTTATCTGTTTTTGATGGTTAGTTTTAAAGCATGTTTCGATTGGCATCCTTATGTTTGCATGCGTGCATCATTCATCTGTCTTGCATGCACCGGGCTCGGCACATCATACTAACTGCATTGTATTTCAATACCGATTTGAATACATGATTATCAAAGTTGCATTTCAAATGACATCTTAGAATAGCCGACCCGATTTCTAGTTGCATTTTCGCATGCGTTGCATTAGCCATCTTAACATGAACTAGGATCATGCATTGATTACTAACTAGTTTTTGTTTTGTCTCGGAGTACTAGGTAAGCTTTTTATGCTTTAGCAACTTGCATGAGTGTGAGTGTTGCCGTGATAGCATGCTTGCCATGAGGCTAACTGCTTATGTGATTAACTACCTGAATGCCTATGGGTGAAGGTTGGATTACTTGAATTGGAACAATTCATTGAAATCTTCGATTTAGCCTACTTGCAAGTAGCAAACTTCAAACCGTTTTCAAATAAGTGGATATGCAATGTTTTGTTCCAACTTAGGCGATCTAGTCTATACTTGTATTCTGTGTGCATCAAATAGTAATTCTAAATTTAATAATCGGAATAAGAACACATGTGTTTTCAAAAACAAGATATCATGTTAGTAAAGGCTGATCTTTGACCGGGCGAGCAGGGGTGCTCATTACATGACCTTCCCCTCTCGTACCTAAGTTCCCGAGCCGAGGCAACTTTGGTGATGATGGACACGTGGCCTTAGGCACAAGTCAGGGTTTCCTAAACTCCCCCAAAACAAAATATTTAGGTGGCGACTCTGTATCTGGCAAACTAGTCCATGTTTGACACTTCTTTACAAAAATTAGTTTTCCAAAACGATTTGTTGGATTTGGACTCTTTGGTGATTTATTGGTCTTGCATTGCACTTTGCGAGATTAGATTCAGAACCGTGACATTGAGTCCGAACTATAGTAAGCCCAAATGAACAAAACGGGATTTCGCGCCCATTTTTCGCGCATGGAGCCCGGGACATTTGGGCACGTCTACAGCAACTCAACATACGCATCAATCACCTACCAATAAACAAAAGACAAATAAATAACAAATATTCACATAACACCTATGCTTCGAGTGTTGTTCCATAAAACTTCATTCCCCCATATGTGAACGAATATCACATTTTAATGCAAAACATTTACAGTCTCACATTTTCACGAATGTTGTTTTGGCATATGTGGTTTTTCACATCGCTGCAGTGCACCACCACACTAACTGCAGCATCCTCCCACATGACCACCCTAGACACACCAACATTCATCAGTTTCTACAAATATTTACATTTCAACAAGTTTTAAAAATTCCAAATAAAATAAATACGTACCGATCACCATGCCTATCATAACCTTTCGTGATCCTAGACATTTCCTCCACTGTCATCATGGTCCACACACCCAACCTGTTGTTTATATCAAATCCGGACTACTTCTTGCCAGTTACAACCACTGCGTGCACGTCAATAACTCCGTCATTCATAACACAATCATCATCTCGCACCACAATGTAATTGTCTGTGACTGACTTCTTATTACACCCATCTAAGAGCGGGTACTCAAAATCCGACAATTTCCGTGCCTGTCTAACTTTGTTTTTAATGTTATGCACAAACGATGTTTGCAACCCAGTAACAATTACACCTTCATCCATGTTAGACACCCCGATGTTCACACAACCAGCAACACTTCTCTCACCCTGCCCACCACCTGAATCAATAACTTTGCATCCAGCCTTCGCACCCGCAGCCTCCTCACATATAGGCGCACCTCCCTGTAGACGCGCCCGAACGTCCCGGGAAAATCCTGTTTTGCACATTGGGCTCACTACAGTTTGGACTCAATGTCACGGTTCTTAATCTGATCTTGCAAAGTGCAATGCGAGATTGATAAATCACCAAAGAGTCAAAATCTGGCAAATCGTTTTGAAAAACTAATTTTTAGAAAAAAGTACAAAACATGGACTGCTTTGTTAGATACAAGGTCATGCAATGAGCACCCATGCTCGCCCGATCAAAGATCGGCCTTTACTAACATGATATCTTGTTTTTGAAAACACATGTGCTCTTATTCCGGTTATTAACCTAGAATTACTATGTGATGTGCACAGCATAGAAGTATAGACTGGATCGCCTAAGTTGGAATAAAACATCTCATGTTTGTTTTTGAAAGCGGTTTGCTACTCGCAAGTAGGCTAAAATGCGAATTTTGCCACCCTCAAGTGGGCTTAGAAAACATGGTGATTTGCCACTCTCAAGTGGGCTTAAAACTCGCTATCAATGAATTGTTCCAATTCAAGTAATCCAACCTTCACCCACAGGCATTCAGGCAGTTATATCACATAAGCAGTTAGCCTCATGGCAAGTATGCTGTCATGGCAGTCACTCACACACATGCAAGGATGCTAAGGCATAAACATTCACCGAGTACTCCGAGCCAAAACAAAAGCTGTCTTAGAAATTAATGCATGATACTAGCTATGTCAAGAATGCCTAATGCAACACATACAAAGTGCAACTAAGATAGGCTCGGCTATTCTAAAATATCATGTGAAATGCAATTTGATACATGTATTCAAACAGGAATTGAAATACAATGCAGTTCGTATGATACGCCGAGCCCAGTGCATGCAAGACAAATGAATGGATGCAAACATGCGAGCATAAGGATGCTAATTGAAACATGCCCTAAAATTAACCATCATAAGCTAGTAAATAAAAAGGAGAAAGAAATGGGGGTTGGAAGACATGCATCACACACATGCACACTCATTACAACAGTTGTGCCCTCTCGACGGAGAGTACGAATGAATAATACAGAACAAACTAGCTAATCTAAGCTAATCTAATTAAACTAGTTATTACACAACGAAATGAATAACAAGCTGCAGCTAATTATTACACAACTCTAATTAATCAACAAATTAACTAAATAAGCAATTTAAATAAGCATGTAAACTAAATGAAATAGGCTGCCTCAGCTCTACTTTGGATGACAAAGGATGCATGCATGCTCGAGTCACCTTGTTCGGAAATCCCTCGCGACGCCCCGATTTGCCTATGTTGCAATTGATCTCAGAAACTTGCACCAAGCTCCAGAGAGATGAAACTCCACCTTGGGAATCTATAGGGATGCTGCCGACCAGATATTGGCCTTGGAGACCACCTGCCGACCACTTTTTGTGGTGAAAATCAGAAAAAGTGGTCGGCCTGCCACTTTATCTGGTCGGCCGACCAGTTTTTGCTGCTAGTTTCTGGTTTTCTGCAACAGAGGGAAAGAAAGGGGCATGGCAAAGTATTTGCAACACATGTATGTGCAACCGCCCTCCCTATCATTACATCAGCTCAGGGGAGTGTAGGCCTCAACCCTCGGGCCACGAAGCACGCATCTCGATGCATGATGGCCGAGGGACCGAATTGTGCAACTTAATATAGAATGAATGCACATACAAATACCTAAAGCCTAGAACTCCGTCATGTATAGTCAAGAGTGTCGGCGATCGGGAATCGAGGTATGTTTCATCACTTCAAGTATGAAACGTCTCTTGTTTCCCGTGTTTGGACTAACGCCTATTCCAAACACAATGCAACAAACATGGCATGCACAATGCGACTCAATCATGCAACTTAATGCAATACGACTTAGACATGCAAACGTGCAAAGAGGTAAACATGTGAACATGCAACTAGCATACACAATGCTATGAATTCCACGGCACACACAATGCTCATGACACTAGCATACACAATGCACGTGGCAACTAACATACACAATGCAATGAATATGGCATGCACAAATGCAATGTTTGATCATGCAACCACATGACATACCTAATGCTGTGGACTACATTGCATACTCAATGCACAATGGACTTATATCAAAATGGATAGGCCTCCGCCATGTCCAAATCAGTGGCCAAAACACCAAAACTAAGGCACCAAAAGGCAAGACACACATGCACACATATTGGTCCATAAGCTAGGTAACAATAGGCAACCCATAGAGGCACTCAAAGGGTGAAAGAAGTGGAAATATGGTAGGCCTAAATGCTCTGAAATATCATTGGAAATGATGCCAAATCACCTAAATAACACAAATGAGGCATGCAATGGCACCTGAAGCTTGAAACTAGCATATGCATTTGTACTACAACTATGCAAAACATGAAGCATATGATGAATACAACCAAAAATAGCCCAAAATATGAATAAAATCATGCTGGAGCATAGCCAAAATATGCTAGAATGATGAGCCGAAACATCATGCATACAAAGCTAGTAAGCAAGATTTGTTCTACAAGTACATGAGCCACTCAAGAGACAACCAAAACAGCTTTAGATAGAGTTATGACATGCCAAATGATTGCCAAAAACCCACTGAAATTGAGTCAATACATCCTAGCAAGACATGCTACTTTGATGGGCCACAAATGGGATTACACTACTCATACTAGATGCATGGACAAGGTCACCAAATTAGCCATGGAAAGACTTAAGGCAGCTCCCAAAAGTCACAAAAAAGTACCTGAACCAAGCCTCAAAAGTAAAGGGATACATGCTCCTTTGATAGGCCAAAAATGCAAGCAAACAAAACCAAAAGAGAGGGGGTCACCCCCTCTGGTTTTAGGCCTCAAAACCTCATGCCTACCCCTAAAAATCCATTGAATTTCAGTGGCTAAAAGTCCAAACAAAGACTAGCTCAAAGGCCTTAAGGCATGGCTCAAAACAAGGCTAGACAAGGCATGCAAGAGGGTAGGAGACCCTCAGCACCCAAGAGGCCTTAAACAAACATGTTAAGTACTCAAAAATAAAGCTTTTTTTAGTTGAAATTTAATCCATATGAAGCATGCAAATATGGCTAAGAGTGTAATCAAAATAGAGCTTAAAAAAGGGGAAAAAAGAGGGTTACCCTTGAAGCACTGCAAAACCAGCAGATTTCCTGAGCCAAAACAAACTTTTGAGCTCCCACAAGACCCCCCAGCAACTCAGCAACAAGGTAAGAGTGTTTGGCTACGAGGTTGTAGTGCAAAAGTGAAGGAATAACACTCTTTAAGGCACAAAATATACAAGGAGCGAAGAATATAGAGAGGGAGATGTATGTATATGCCCTAAGCCAACTTCAGAACCTGAGACAAGAGAGAGAGCCTTTCCTCTTATAGAAAAACAAGCACCAAGCTTGTTGAAGAAGTTTGAAGCTAGATGCAATCCCTCCATACACGTGTATGTAGGATGCAATCTGTGCACTCCAACTGGCACAGCTGGCATCCACAACACCTGTAGAATATGCAGGAAGGTCGCCGACCAATTAAAGTGGTCAGCCAGCCACTTTTTCTGGTCGGCCAACCACTTTTCATGAGAAAGTGGTCGGCCAGCCACTTTTTTCTGGTCAGCCAGCTAGTTTTTCTGGTCGGCAGGAAAATTCTGCTTTCCAAATCCAACTTCAAATGGCCATAACTCCTTCATATGGACTCCTTTTCAGGTCATTCTTGTGTCCAAATTGAAGTCCCAGAAGTAAGCTTTCCAATGGTGCAAACTTGCATCAAAATTACAACTGTGTAAAAAGTTATGCCTGTTTTAGTGAACCCGCGCCGTTTTGGTCCTACCCGGATTCATGCCGAACTTCTCCCAAACTAGTTTTCTTCTCTCCTTTCCTCTTTTCTTCAACTCCAAAACCCTAAAAAAAGTGTTTTGAAATATTTTTCAAAGATTTCATCTCTCTTTCATTCATTTTCACTTTGTCCTTGTTCGGTTTACCGAAAAGCGTGACATTTAACAAAATACGAGTGTCAAAACATCATAGAAACTTTATTTTCAGAACATTTCGAAAGAGAGGGTTTCAATGTCTAAAATCTTTTGATCAAGATTGTTTTGGTCCAAAAGGGGTATGAAGTTGAGATTTGTCTCTCTCCTTGCCGAAGAAGCTGAACTTTTGCCCTGCACACATTTCTCCACCAAGTAAACCATCAGTATGCCCAAGTCTTAATGTGACGACCCAGAATTCTTCCCTCCGCTCGAGCGGAAGAGTTGACGCTCGAGTGGACTTTTGGAGTTTCCAGCAATTGTGCAGACGGCCTGAGATTCTGGGAGTTGTGATTCTCCGCTCGAGCGGGGGAGTTTACGCCGAGCGGCTTTGTCTGACGCTCGGCGAAAGAGTTGACGCTGGAGGGGGCCTCTAGGTTGAGTTGCATTTCTGAGGTGTGGGTTTGTTTTGGACATTTTTATTGGTGTATTTGGAACCTTCTTATTTTATTTTGGAGTATTGGTTGTGGTGGTAATATGATGGCAAAGTAAGATTGGGCCAAAAGCTTTAATTAGAATAAATTGCCGGCGACCAGCCGTCACTCTTTTACCCTTTTCTTTGTCCACACTTTGAATTTGGATGTGCGGTTAGAACCATTGGAAAGCTTATTTCCGGGGCTTCAATTTGGACACAAGAACGACCTAAAACGGAGTTCGGATGGGAGAGTTATACCTGTTCAAAGTTTTGAAATCTGTCTTTGAGGCAGTCCGCTCGAGCGGAAATCAAGACGCTTCGAGCGGAATTACGGGACAGCAGCGTTAAAAACTGGTTTTTGAGATCTTTTTCCATGTTTTCTTCAATCCTCTTCTTTCCTCTTTGCCTTAGTCCGAAACCCTAACTCTCAAACCTTTGATTTCACCCATTTCTATCAACAATCCACCATGGTTTTGGCATGTAGGATGGAGAACTAAGGAGGATCAATGTTTTTACCCGATTAAAATTTGGATTGGTGAAAGTTTCTTCTCAAGCTCACCCCTTTTGCTTGATTGTTGAGGTAAGGGTTGAAGACTCTTTAATATTTACATCCATAGATAGATTGGAGATGTCTTCATGGTATAATGGTGCAAGTTTTCATTTATGTTATGTATATGGAAGAAATTATGAGATTTTGGGAATTTTGGGGTTTGAACATTGGGGGTTTTATGGTTTGAAGATATTGGGAGTTAATTGATGGGTTTAAATAATGGTTTATGAGTCTTAGATGTGTAATTGATGGAAAAATAGTGTTGGGTTAATAAGTTTGATTATTTCTTGAAATCTCATTATTTTCTTGAAACCCTAAGTTTCTTAAGGATGATAACCAAAGATTTAACCCAAATTGAATGTAGAATAATGAAATTGACGTATTGAATTATGCATATACAAGTTTAATTGGAATTTGGTGATACTTGGAAATTAAGTTTAAATTTGCAAATGAACTTGTTAGAAGCTTTGTGAATCATGTCTTAGTGAGGAAGGAGATTGGGGGGAAGGGTTTATTGATGATGTGGATGATGTAAATTGAGCCTTAGCAATTTAATTTGAATTATGTGGGATTGCGTTGGTTATGTTAAGTTACGTTAATAATCTTTGAATTGAATTGTGAGGATCATAAAAAGTTGTGTTTGAATTATGTTGGAATTCATGTAATAATGTAAAGGAAAAATTAGGGAATTGATTTAGTAAGAATCTGGATGACATGAACTCAATTGTGGAGTGTTGAAATGAGATGTAATTTGGATAAAGAGAATTAATTAAGAACGAAATAAGTTTTGTGATCCGATTTCTTTGTGTATTACAATTGTACAGGCACAACGACAGGGGCAAACCAAACAGCCAAACACTGTGAGTAATAGTACCTCAACCATATGTTATTTACCGTTAGTCGTTATTGTTATTGACATTCTATCCTATGTGAGTTAATGTGTTAACATGTGTGCGTTGGTTGAGAATTGATGGGAACGTTAAAAGGATGATCACACACGGTATGATCTGAACTTAATCTGTATTTTGAGTTATGACTAATGACTATTGTCAATGTACCATCCTCGAATTACCTATACTTCTGCATAAGAATTGCATATAACTATTAACACTATGAAGTTGATTATGAATCGGTCTGATTTACCTACGGATTATGGGTAATGTTAAGATTCTGCTAATTACGAAACAAGTATATCTATGTCCAAAGAACCATAAGGAAACATTGTACCATATGTTTTGTTTGCTATTGATAATTAATGTTACCATTCAGTTATCAGCAACGTTCTGTAAACTTAAGTTATATGTTTTCAGTATACCATGAAACGAAATGATTGATTCTTGAAAGGCTATGATATGTTGAAAATGAACGAACGAATATCCAGTTTCTAAAAAGTATTTGTGGCACCCTTAGTCCGGATGGCCCTCGCCCGTAAATAATGGCCTATGGCCCTCGCCCCGGGTAATAATAATTTGTTGGTATCAACTTTGTGGTCTTCGGACCTACTTGTTGTGGTCTTCGGACCTACCTGCTGTGGTCTTTGGACCTACCTGTTGTGGTCTTCGGACCTACCTGTTGTGGTCTTCGGACCTACCTGCTGTGGTCTTTGGACCTACCTGTTGTGGTCTTCGGACCTACCTGCTGTGGTCTTTGGACCTACCTGTTGTGGTCTTCGGACCTACCTGTTGTGGTCTTCGGACCTACCTGATCTGATGGCTAATGGGTGTACCACATATAATCTTATGCAAAATCTAAATATGGAAATGATTATGAAAATGATTACGAAAATGGTTTGAAATCTGGAAATGCATAAGACTCTGTTTCTGATAAGACTATGCTTCAGATATGAATATTTTCTGGTATGGAACAAAGTCTGTCAGACGGAACAGTGCTACACTTTGGTGGGAGCCACCTCGAATCCGTCTGAGCCACCTCTTGAGTCCATACATCCGTTATTTCGTACCACGCTTATGCGTTATGTTATTTCCGTGATTTGAGTTATTTCTGCTATTTCCGTTGTTTCTGTTATTACTGTTATTATGGACCCATGGTCGTTCTGGATCTGTAGGCCTATGGTCATTTCAGATAAACCGGGCTTAAAGCCATTACATTAAGGAAATTGGACTATGGCTATTTTGGAAATAATCACGGCATGTAGTTAATCATATGTATCTCTGATTTACGTTTGGTTATTCAGGGTTAAATATCACATTATTTATGTACTATTATTCACCGAGTTCGCTCATTCTATATTTTGTCTCATCTCTTGTAGGTAATCAACCAGGAGATCAATCCTAACCTTTAAGACTTGTGTTCCTCTTGTCAACATTAATGTGTCCAGGCACCACCTGAAGCCGTGCATCATGTACAGTCTTGTTGAGTGCTGATTTACCCTCTGGACGTCTGTTGATAGTTGATTGTATTTAATTCCTTTTTCATTAATATTTTTGTTATACGCCTATTTGTAAAAATGAGTCGAGGCATATGTGTGTAAACTTTTGTAAAATATTCAGTGTGATGTTGAGATCCTGGCATGTTAGGAATAGCTCAATGGATGTTATTTTATGTGTTTTATATTATTGGATGCTTCCGTTCAGGCCCCATATGATATGTATAACAGGTTTAGTGTCTGTTTTCGAATGGGTCATGCCCAAACTTTTAGGGGCGGGTTTGGGGCGTGACAGGTGGTATCAGAGCACGAGTTGCCATCTCACACACGAATCCATTGAGCTTTAGGATGTCTAGAAAGATTTAGGCATCATGCATGATATGTTATCAGTACATGAAAAGACAAGAACGATGGCAACGTTAACTGTCTGTTATTAACTCTGATGGCTACAATTTATATCTGTTGTATGTCCTTTTCTTGCCTTTGTTATTTTGTATAGGCTGGTGAAGAGTGCAAGACATGCAACGTGAATATTGTACTGCAGAGGCGTGGTAAGAATTTGAACTGACCGGTAAGTCAGCTTATATATAAATGGTTAGATACAATGTGTGTTATCTATTGATCACTATTTGTGGGGAAATGATGGTAATATAATTGTGCTGTTTACATTGCTTACATTTAAGTATTGGATATAGCTAAGATTAAAGGAATGTTATATGTCTGTTACCTTATGGCCTGTTATGACTCCCTTGCTGTAACAAGGATTAGATCAGTAATTCGGAGAAGCTACTGTATTGGAATATTTTGATAAGATGTGCTTTATGTAATAATTGAAGTTGTGTTAAGTATGACTGGCCATAAGAAGGAATTCTGCATATAATGATTCTTTTAAAATTGTGAATTTGTTTTGGTTGACGATTTCAAGAGTAGAAAGGCTATTCGGGCTATAAGGTCATTACGACCGAAAGGTCGTTCTGATTATTCTGGGCCAATAGGCCATTCTGAAAATAAACCAATACCAAACTCACTATTGGATCTCATGTTTCTGTGAATGCACTGTTGTGCATTGTGAGCTATGTTTGGGAAATTGATTAGTGACCTTGAGACAGTATGTAAGTAATATAATTTTGTGAACTAAGGAAATTACCAACGACCTCTGATAGGGAATCTGTACTTTGTACTCTGTATTCTGACCTCTGTAATCTGTGATTGAAATCTGAAATCCGTAATCTGTAATCTGTTCTGTATATGGATAATCTGCAACTTGTAATTGGGACTTTTTCTAAATAATAGTCGAATGACATGAAGAGTCCCCCCTATAATATGTGTTTATCTATATGACACTTGTAAAACAATAAATAATTACTGCCTCTGTGTATTAAGAATTTGAATCTTACCTCTGTGTATTAAGAATTTGACATTGAGAAATCTTTTCCGTGATATAAGTCTGTGTGCATCTAGTGACTTATTCTGTAACATTCTGGGCCGCGGGCCATTCGGTATTTCCGGGCCTAAGACCGTTCTGAAAATACAATAGTATTGGAATAACTTTTTGAGTTCTGCAGTTACATGTGTATTTACATTTCTGGGCCTATGGCCGTTTTATATCGGTGGAGTTATGGCTACTCTATACATGTTGGGTTTAAACTCATACTGCTAAGAAAACTGAATTCATGACTGAAATAATGGACATAATTACAGAATGTAATCAATCATATGCTTTTATAGTATTGTGCCTTGTGCTTCAATCAAAGTATATAACTATACTATTCAATGTTTAAGGAAATTCATAGTTCGAGTTACGAAATGTTCGATTTGATAAGTGTTTCCTGAAGTGACAACAATGTTACGAATTTCTGACAAGTTTATGATATGATAAGTTCCTGGATAATTTTCCCAAGATGGCAAGTTTTCTGAAAGAAATATTTTGCTATGTACGAATAAGTCCTTCAATTGATAATTGATGAAAATTCTATGTTGAGCTTTAAACTATTCTGTCTTATCTGTTTTGGAAAACTAGTATGAAATGAGTATTACTTTACTGTAATTTGGAAAGCATGATCATTAAGGTTTGATCCGTGTTTGATTTTATTAATACTCTACTCTGAACATGTAATTCCTTGATATGAGATTTGAGTGGTTATTTGGAGTTTGTTTGAAATCTGATTTGGCTTAATAAGTCTAATTCTGATAGGGAGCAAAGAGCCCCAAAGTCATCGAGTTAGAATTTGTTTGTGAACCTAAAGAGATTGACACAGCTTATGAGTCACATGTGATCGAATATTTGAGTAAACCCATGTCTGAATGTCTTTAAGTTGTTATAGCATTTGGAAGGTATGAAATATATGAGGATTGTGAATAATGAGATGAAGCTTTGGAGTTATTGGGAATGTTAACAGGAAATTTTAGAACTATTGGGGAAGTAATTGGAATTAAAGTTTGAGCATTCATTTGACGTGGTTCGCTTAGTTGTTAGGGACTTGGGATTACAAATGGTTCCTTGCCGTTGAAATTCTGATATATGTATATTGATCGAAGTATTTGTGATTCCTCTCTATATCAAGTGGGGATTTTCGGTTATGTTTGAACTGTCTTCTGTTTGGTTTTCTTCAATTTCGAGGACGAAATTCTTTTTAAGGAGGGAAGGGTGTGACGACCCAGAATTCTTCCCTCCTTCGGCGGAAGAGTTGACGCTCGAGCGGACTTTTGAGTTTCGGCAATTGTGCAGACGGCACGAGATTCAGGAGTTGTGATTCTCCGCCGGGGGAGTTTACCTTCAGCCGACGGCTTTGTTGGTCTGCACGCTCGAGCGAAAGAGTTGACGCTCGAGCGGGCCTCTAGGTTGAGTTGCATTTCTGAGGTGTGGGTTTGTTTTGGACATTTTTATTAGTGTATTTGGAACCTTCTTATTTTATTTTGGAGTATTGGTTGTGGTGGTAATATGATGGCAAAGGAAGATTGGGCCAAAAGCTTTAATTAGAATAAATTGTCGGCGACCAGCCGTCACTCTTTTACCCTTTTCTTTGTCCACACTTTGAATTTGGATGTGAGGTTAGAACCATTGGAAAGCTTATTTCCGAGGGTTCAATTTGGACACAAGAACGACCTAAAACGGAGTTCGGATGGGAGAGTTATACCTGTTCAAAGTTTTGAAATCAGGTTGAGGGGAGTCCGCTCGAGCGGAAATCGATCCGCTCGAGCAGGAATTACGGACAGCGTTAAAAACTGGTTTTTGAGATCTTTTTCCATGTTTTCTTCAATCCTCTTCTTTCCTCTTTGCCTTAGTCCGAAACCCTAACTCTCAAACCTTTGATTTCACCCATTTCTATCAACAATCCACCATGGTTTTGGCATGTAGGATGGAGAACTAAGGAGGATCAATGTTTTTACCCGATTAAAATTTGGATTGGTGAAAGTTTCTTCTCAAGCTCACCCCTTTTGCTTGATTGTTGAGGTAAGGGTTGAAGACTCTTTAATATTTACATCCATAGATAGATTGGAGATGTCTTCATGGTATAATGGTGCAAGTTTTCATTTATGTTATGTATATGGAAGAAATTATGAGATTTTGGGAATTTTGGGGTTTGAACATTGGGGGTTTTATGGTTTGAAGATATTGGGAGTTAATTGATGGGTTTAAATAATGGTTTATGAGTCTTAGATGTGTAATTGATGGAAAAATAGTGTTGGGTTAATAAGTTTGATTATTTCTTGAAATCTCATTATTTTCTTGAAACCCTAAGTTTCTTAAGGATGATAACCAAAGATTTAACCCAAATTGAATGTAGAATAATGAAATTGACGTATTGAATTATGCATATACAAGTTTAATTGGAATTTGGTGATACTTGGAAATTATGTTTAAATTTGCAAATGAACTTGTTAGAAGCTTTGTGAATCATGTCTTAGTGAGGAAGGAGATTGGGGGGAAGGGTTTATTGATGATGTGGATGATGTAAATTGAGCCTTAGCAATTTAATTTGAATTATGTGGGATTGCGTTGGTTATGTTAAGTTACGTTAATAATGCTGAATTGAATTGTGAGGGATCATAATAAGTTGTGTTTGAATTATGTTGGAATTCATGTAATAATGTAAAGGAAAAATTAGGGAATTGATTTAGTAAGAATCTGGATGACATGAACTCAATTGTGGAGTGTTGAAATGAGATGTAATTTGGATAAAGAGAATTAATTAAGAACGAAATAAGTTTTGTGATCCGATTTCTTTGTGTATTACAATTGTATAGGCACAACGACAGGGGCAAACCAAACAGCCAAACACTGTGAGTAATAGTACCTCAACCATATGTTATTTACCGTTAGTCGTTATTGTTATTGACATTCTATCCTCTGTGAGTTAATGTGTTAACATGTGTGCGTTGGTTGAGAATTGATGGGAACGTTAAAAGGATGATCACACACCGGTATGATCCTGAACTTAATCTGTATTTTGAGTTATGACTAATGACTATTGTCAATGTACCATCCTAAGAATTACCTATACTTCTGCATAAGAATTGCATATAACTATTAACACTATGAAGTTGATTATGAATTGGTCTGATTTACCTACGGATTATGGGTAATGTTAAGATTCTTCTAATTACGAAACATGTATATCTATGTCCAAAGAACCATAAGGAAACATTGTACCATATGTTTTGTTTGCTATTGATAATTAATGTTACCATTCAGTTATCAACAACGTTCTGTAAACTTAAGTTATATGTTTTCAGTATACCATGAAACGAAATGATTGATTCTTGAAAGGCTATGATATGTTGAAAATGAACGAACGAATATCCAGTTTCTAAAAAGTGTTTGTGGCACCCTTAGTCCGGATGGCCCTCGCCCGGGGGTAACAATACCGTGGCCTATGGCCCTCGCCCGAGGGTAACAATACCGTGGCTGTTGGTATCAACTTTGTGGTCTTCGGACCTACCTGTTGTGGTCTTCGGACCTACCTGCTGTGGTCTTGAACCCACTGCTGTGGTCTTTGGACCTACATTTGTGGTCTTGGACCTACCTTGTGGTCTTTGGACCTACTGTTGTGGTCTTCGGACCTACATTAGGTCTTCGGACCTACCTGATCTGATGGCTAATGGGTGTACCACATATAATCTTATGCAAAATCTAAATATGCAAATGATTATGTAAATGATTACGAAAATGGTTTGAAATCTGGAAATGCATAAGACTCTGTTTCTGATAAGACTATGCTTCAGATATGCATATTTTCTGGTATGGAACAAAGGGCTGTTCGGAACGAAGTGCTACACTTTGGGGGGAGCCACCTCTGGGGTCCGTACGAGCCACCTCTTGAGTCCATACATCTGTTATTTCTGTTACCACGCTTATGCGTTCTGTTATTTCCGTGATTTCTGTTATTTCTGCTATTTCCGTTGTTTCTGTTATTACTGTTATTATGGACCCATGGTCGTTCTGCATCTGTAGGCCTATGGCTGTTCTGTATAAACTGGGCTTAAAGCCATTCTGTTAAGGAAATTGGACTATGGCTATTTTGGAAATAATCACGGCATGTAGTTAATCATATGTATCTACAGTTACACGTTTGGTTATTCAGGTTAAATATCACATTATTTATGTACTATTATTCACTGAGTTCGCTCATTCTATATTTTGTCTGTCTCTTGTAGGTAATCAACCAGGAGATCAATCCTAACCTTTAAGACTTGTGTTCCTCTTGTCAACATTAATGTGTCCAGGCACCACCTGAAGCCGTGCATCATGTACAGTCTTGTTGAGTGCTGATTTACCCTCTGGACGTCTGTTGATAGTTGATTGTATTTAATTCCTTTTTCATTAATATTTTTGTTATACGCCTATTTGTAAAAATGAGTCGAGGCATATGTGTGTAAACTTTTTGTAAAATATTCAGTGTGATGTTGAGATCCTGGCATGTTAGGAATAGCTCAATGGATGTTATTTTATGTGTTTTATATTATTGGATGCTTCCGTTCAGGCCCCATATGATATGTATAACAGGTTTAGTGTCTGTTTTCGAATGGGTCATGCCCAAACT
Organism: Camellia lanceoleosa; assembly: GCA_025200525.1. NCBI lineage: Eukaryota > Viridiplantae > Streptophyta > Magnoliopsida > Ericales > Theaceae > Camellia > Camellia lanceoleosa. Next base: position 135,180,167 of record CM045762.1, on the reverse strand, counting down.
TTTAGGGGCGGGTTTGGGGCGTGACACTTAAGGGCGGTCAAAAATGGGGTGTCTACACCCCCCTGTCGGCCCTAATCGGTGACACATTGTATACCACTTCACCTTCAAACCTAACACCTGCATCACTAACTCCAATGCCATCACGCCACACCTCTACATCCCGAAACGCTTACGTCACCTTGTGCACATCACGATCAGCGAGCTGATCCTCAAGCACCAATACACTCCTCTACAATTCTATATTCTCTTTCTTCAACTTATCCATCTCATCATTCTTAATTCCCAGCACACACTCAAAACCCCCTAGAATGTTCACAGCTTGCGCCTCTAGTTTCCTTTTTAGGCTGTCAACTTTTTCCTCAAGCAACGCAATCATTTCATCTTTGTTTTTTATTCTCCAATTTCCAGGATTACGATTGCACTGACTGCTTCATTCAGTTTACTGTTATTCACCTCCTCATTGCCTTTCCCAACTGTGGAACCATGTAACACGTCTGTTCCGTTCCCCCCAACTGTCAAGTCCGGTTGGTGCCCTTCCCACGAATTACACTCTTCACATCCATCGTCAAATCCAAATTCCAAGTTGTCTACATGCATCGTAGCCTCAGTGTGTCTGCCATCACCCTTAAATTCACCCACAAAAGCCTTATCACCTCCAACACAATCAAACACATATGGTTCAACATTTTCCAACACAACAACATCTACTCCCATCACTTCAAGTTCATAGTCAAACGACCTAAGTCGGCCAACTTTAACCTGCGCAAACACAAACATATTACCATTACGAATGGCAAATGTAGACATCCCATTTTTGACTGCCCTTGAGACTTAGGTGCCACTGATAAATTACTTGGTGATGAAAGTTGTGTAGTGCAAGGGTTCAATTTCTTCAGCAATGAGAGAGTCAAATCCCAACTTCATACCCCTTTTGGACCAAAATGATCTTAATCAAAAGATTTTAGACCTTAAAACCCTCTCTTTCATAATATTTTTGAAAAAGTTCCTACGATATTCCGACGCTCGCATTTTGTTAAATGTTGCGCTTGTTGGTAAACCAAGCAAGGACAAAGTGAAAATGAATGAAAGAGAGATGAACTATTTTGAAAAATCTTTCAAAACACCTTGTTTAGGGGTTTGGAGTTGAAGAAAAGAGGAGAGGAGAGGAGAGAAGAAACCAAGTTGGAGAAACAGTTTGGCATGAATCCGGGTAGGATCGAAACTGAGTAGTCTTCACTCAAACAGGCATAACCTTTTTCACAGTTGGAATTTTGATGTGAGTCTTCTACCATTGGTGTCCAGATGAAGGAGTTATGTCCATTTGAAATTGGGCCTAAAAAGTAGATTTTTCTGTCCAACCAGAGGTGGAAGTTTATGACCATGAATGGGATTTTTTGGCCATGTGCAGGCCATGAATGGCCAATGCCAGCCCCCTACCATCCAAGGGAGTGTTCTGCCTGCCAAAAATGGTAAAGTGTCGGCCATCAATGGTCAAGTGCCAGCCATTAACGCATGAAAGCAGTTTTCTGCAGATATTTTCGTTCCAACTGATGCAACTGTCTCTCTTGAGATATTTTCAACTTAGAGCTTATATTTTGCTATATATTGAAGCCAAATATCTCATATTGAAGGGTTAGAACATTGGAGAACAATTTAGAAAAGGTTTAGGAGTCTCTCTCTCTAAATCCTCTCTCTTGATTTCTTTCTCTCTAAGGCATTTGTGCTTGAAGGCTTGGATACAATCATCTTCAACCTATCTACCCTTAACAAGAGTGGATCATCTTTGGGCTGAGGTAGCTTAGGACTTTTTTTGAGCTCCAAAAGGTGGTTTTGGATCAAGAAAAGTGGTTGTTCTGGTGCTATGCTTCAAGGGTGAGCATCACCATCTCTTAAGCTTATTTTCATACTTGTTTTTGCATTCCTTTTGTGCTTTTTTTGGGGTGGTCTTCAAATACAAAAAACTCTATTTTTAGATCCTAAAAATTGTAGTTTAAGCCTATTTTGTGTTGGGGGGTCGTCTCTCTCTTTTGTTCCTTAGCTTGTGTAGCTTTTGTGCCATCTTTCATCACCTTTCAAACCAACTTTTTTTGGCCATTTTATCACTGAAACTCAGAGGAATTTCAGTGGTGGAAACTTTGTTTTGAGGTCTAAAATGGGAGGGGGTGGTCCCCTCTCCTCTTGTCTTGCTTGCATGTGTTGATGGCCTACCAAATGAGCATGTGTTTCTACTTCTTTGTGGCTTTGTTCAAGCATATTTTTGTGACTTTTTGGACCTGCCATAACTCTATTTTTGGTTGGCTTGGCCATTTCTTACTTGCATTTTGTACTTTTAGTGCAAATCATGCTTACTAGCTTAACATGCTTAATGTTGTAGCGTATTATTCTAGCATGTGTAAGCTCCATTCCAGTACATTTTTGCTCATGTTTTACCAGGCTTAAACTCTTTTTGGAATGATCTTGGCCCTTTGAGGCTTGCCTTGTATGGCCATAGTGTAATGGCCTTTACTAGCCTTGTGTTTTGGGGCGTCTAGCATGCTTTGCTTGAATTGTTTGCATGATTTGGCATCATTTAATATGTGATTTCAGAGCATATATCACTGTCATATTCTCATATGTATCATTCCTTCAATGCTTTTGAGAAGTTGAGCCTCATGCCTTGTTTGTGAGTCAATACATGAGCATATCTTTCTTGCCATCTATGCTGCAAGTCTAGCATGTTTTAGCTACTATTTTGACCTGCCTTAGGTCTGTTTTGAATGGTCAAAGTCATTTGAGCATTGCTTGGTATAGTTATGGTGTAAAGGGCCTTGACTAGCTTTGAGTTTTGAGGCCTTTAACATGTTGTGTATGTGATGTTTGCATGGTATGGCACTATTTAGCATGTAATTTCAATGCATATAGTGTAGTCACACTCTCATATACTTCACTTCTTCATAGCTTTTGAGGGTTGTGTATTATGCCTTGCTTATAGGCCAACATGTGTGCATGTTCTTCTAGTCATTTGTGCTTCATTTCCAACATGTCTAGGCCATTGTTTTGGCATGTTTGAGGTCTGTCTAGGTCTAGTTTGGTCCTTTGAGCATTATATTGCATGCCTCTAGTGTAAAGCTCTTCACTAGTTCAATGCCTTTGGCCTTCTAGCATGCCTTGCATGCATTGCTTGCATGACTTAGAGTCTTGTGCATGCCACTCTAGCATTGAAAGATAAGCATGTTACATGTGCATTGCATTGTGTTCAACCAGATGTTATGTTGAAGACAAGGTGGATCGGTCCATTTCATACTCAAAGTGATGAAAGTGAGCCAATCCCCTTTGTCTCCACTGCTTTTGATCAGTCATGATAAGGTAGTGGTCTTAGTGTCTTGTTTGTTGTGCATTCATTGAATTTGTACAAAATTGGATCTTTGGCCATCATGCATTCCAAATGCTTGATTGATGGTTTTGGATCCAACGGTGCCTCCCCCTTGATGTTTCAAGATGATACGGAGTGGCACAGTACATACATGCCTTAGGGAGACCCTTCATTTCCTCTATTTTGTGCTTTGTTGCAGTTTGGTGTCACAGCACACTAGTGGCCAGCAGTGCCACATTAATGGCCGGTACCCTTGCATCCTTGGCCGGCAGTGGTCCATCTTTGGCCGACAGGTAGCCGACAGTAGCTCCTCATGGCCGGCCGGCCACTGGTGCACTCCCCAACTTTGTTTTGGTAAGTTTCAACAGCAAGTTCTCAAGGACACCCTGCAAACAGAGCCTCTAATGAGCAAACCAGATGGCTTTTTCAGGGCGAGAAACCGAATGTAAGCATGCATGTTCAACTTCTTGAAACAGAGCTGGAGCAACTTGGTTTAAATGTTCACTTGTTAGTTAGCATTTGGTTTTTATAATTTAATTAATTTGTTAATTAATTAACTGTTGTAATAATTAAGTAGCTTAGCTTAGCTATTTCTTTATTAGTTTGTAATAATTAGTCTAATTAGTTTAATTAGATTAGTCAGTTAGCTTAGCTTAGATAAGCTTACTGTATTCATTCGGACCCTCCGTCGAGATGGCAAATGTTGTAATAAGTGTCCGTGTGTGTGTGCGTGTCTTCCAACCCCCATTTCTTTTTCCCTTTTACTTATCAGCTTTTGATGGTTAGTTTATGGCATATTTCAATTAGCATACTTTATGCTTGCATGCGTGCATCGTTCATTTGTCTTGCATGCACCGGGCTCGACGCATCATTCAAACTGCATTGTATTTCAATACCTATTTGAATACATGTATCGAATTGTAGCAATCATATGCCATATTAGGTAGCCGAGCCTATTTAGTTGCATTATTGCATGTGTTGCATTAGGCACTTAACATAGTTAGGATCATGCATATTTCTAACTAGTTTTCTATTTTAGCTTGGAGTACACTGTAAGTGTTTATGCTGTAGCATCTTGCATGTGTGTAAATCTTGCCATGACAACATGCTTGCCATGAGGCTATTTGCTTAACTGCTATAGCTGCATGAACGCCTGTGGATGAAAGCTTACTACTTGAATTGGAACAATTCATCAAAATGCGAGTTTTAAGCCCACTTGGAGTGGCAAATCATCATGTTTTAAGCCCACTTGAGGGTGGCAAATCCGCACTTTAGCCTACTTGCGAGTAACAATTTCGAACCATTTTTCGAAAACAAACATGAGATGTTTTGTTCCAATTTGAGTGATTCAGTCTATACTTGTATGTTGTGCGCATCATATACTAATGTTAGATTAATAAACTGAAATAAGAACACATGTGTAGACACCCTATTTTTGACCGACCTTAAGACTCAGACGTCATTGTCTGTGCACTCGGTGATTGTGCATGCTTGTGCTCGTTTTGAGTTTCCGGAGCCTTCGGCTGAGCGTCTTGTCTCGAGACCTCTTAACTTTCTTCTCTTGGCCTGGTTTTCGGACCAAACCTTGCTGCCTTTGCCTAGAGGGAGATAGAGGCCTGTAGGCCACTTTTTGTAGCTGTAAACTACCTTTCCCTCTCGTAGGCCACTTGTAGTGGCTCGTAGACTAGTTTTCAAGGCTTCCGGCCGAGTGCCTTGCTTTGTTCACTCTTGTCTTTCTTCCTTTTTGGTTTGTTTTTGAACTGAACCTTCTTACCCTTTTCCTGGAGGGTGGAACAGGGGTGTATACCAGTTTCTCTCCCCTATAGACCACTTTTCTTCCCTGTAGACCACTTTTGGTGGTCGGTTAGCTAGGGTAGGTGGTCGGTCGACTAGCCTAAGTGGTCTACAGCTTGCCACCACCTTCTCCTCTTTTTATAAACCCCTTTTGTCCCCTGCCAGCCAGTTTTCTCCCCTGTAGACCACTTTTCTTCCCTGTAGACCACTTTTGGTGGTCGGTCAGCTAGGGTGGGTGGTCGGTCGACCAGCCTAAGTGGTCTACAGCCTACCACCACCTTCTCCTCTCTTTGTAGACCCCTTTTCTCCCCTGCCAGCCAGTTTTCTCCCCTGTAGACTAGAAAAAGTGGTCGGTCGACCAATTGTGGTGGTCGGTCGACCACTTTAAGTGGTCTACGGCCTTTTTTCTGCTTTTGCAGATATTTTTGGTACCAGCTGTGCCAGCTGTTAGGCACAGAATGCATCCTCCCTACACGTGTAGGGTGGGATTCATGCAAGCTTTTGCTTAAATTTTCTATAAGAGGGGAGCTCTCTCCCCCTTCCAAGGGGTTCTGAGATTTTGGAGTCAAAAATTTCACTCTCTCTAGAGTTCTCTCCCTCTCTCTCTACATATTGTGTTACATTATGCTCAAAAGTGAGTGTGCTTCACATTTTTGCCTACAAACACCTAATCAAACACCACTACCTTGGATCTGAGATTTTTGAAGGTTTGTTTGGAGCTTAAAAAGCTGGTTTTTTGGCTCAGAAAAGCTACTGGTCTTGCTGTTCTTGAAGGGTAAGCCATATTCTCTTTAAAGCTTTGTTTTAGTTGCTTACTTAGCCATCTTTGCATGCTTCTTTTGGCTTAGCTTTCAACTGTAAAAACCTTTGTTTTGAAGTGTTTAGAAAGTTTGTTTAAGGCCTTGTTTGAGTTAGGGATGTCTCTCACTCTTTTGTGCCCTATTTGCTTTGCTTTGTGCTACCTTTGAAAGCCTTTGAAACTATCTCCTTTTGGCCTTACTACCATTGAATTCTAGGGGAATTTCAGTGGTGGAAATGTGGTTTTGAGGTCCCTAATAGGTGGGGGTTGTCCCCCCCACCTCTTCTCTTGTTTGCTTGTGTTGTTGGCTCATTAAAATAGCATGTAGTTCTATCTTCTTGAAGCTTTGTTTGAGCACTTTTTTGTGACCTTTTAGACCCGCCATGACTCTATTTTTGGCTGCCTTGGTCACCTCTTGCATGCTTCTTGTACTTGTAGTATAATCCTACTTGTAGTTTTGCAAAGTAGCATGTCTTTCTAGCATGTTTTGGCTCTATCGTAGCATGTTTTAGCCATTATTCTAACATGTTATAGCTCTGTTTTGGGTTGGTTTGACTGCCTCTTGCATGCTTCATACCCTTGTAGTGCAATCCTCCCTATAGCCTTAACATGCATCATGCTTTGGACCACCATTTTAGCATGTTTTTGGCTCCACTCCAGCAAGCTTTTACTCTTGTTTTTCCATGCTTAAGCTCTGTTTTAAGTGGTTTTGGTTATGCATGCATTGCTTTGTATAGTCATAGTGCAATCTTGCTCACTAGCTTTGAGTTTCAAAGTGTCTAGCATGCTTTACTTGAGTTGTTTGCATGCCTTAGCCTCATTTCTACCATGATTTCAGTGCGTGTAGTGTGGTCATACTCTCTCATGCTTCACTCTTTCAATGCTTTGAAGGGTTGTGCTTTATGCCTTGATCAAGGCCTAACTTGCATGCATGCATGCCTAAGTTTTTGGGCTACCATCTCAGCGTGTTTTTTGCCTTATTTTGCCGTGGCACAACTCTGTTTTTGGTTGGTTAGAGCATTCCCCATTTGCTTCTTACACTTGTAGTGTAATCATGCTCATTGGCCTTGCATGTGTCATGCTTTATGCCTCCCATTCTAACATGTGTTAGCTCCACTCTACCATGTTTCTAGCATTGTTTTGACATGCTTTAGAATTGTTTTGGGTCGTCTTGGTCATATATGGCTTGCTTTGTATAGCTATGGCATAGTTGACTTCACTAGCTTTGTGTTTGAGGTCCCTAGCATGCTTGGAATGTGATGTTTGCATGGTATATTCTCATTTCTCACATGATTTCAGAGCATATTTCATGGCCACACTCTCACATTTTCCACTCCTTCATTGTGTTTGAGAGTTGTGTTTTATGCCTTATTCATGGGCCAATGCATGAGCATGCATTTTCTTGCTTGTAATGCTAGCATTTTGGAGCATCTTGGCCACTGTTTTGGCATGCATGAGGTTTGTTTGGTGTTGGTTTAAGTCCACTGAGCATTGTATTGCATGCCTCTTGTATGATGCTCTTTACTTGCTTTGATGCCTTAGCTTCTAAAAATGCCATGCATTGTTCACATGATAGAACCTCGTGCATGCCACATTAGCATTGATAGATGGACATGTTGTATGGGTTGCATTGTGTTTAAATTGGACGTTAATCCAAACACAAGGAATGTGGCACGTTTCATACTCGAAGTGATGAAACGTGTTGCGTTTCTTGGTCACCGACCCTCTTGATCAAGCATGATAGAGGTGGAGACCCTTACATGTTATTTGTGTATTCATTGACATTGAATTGTGCAAACTTGGCTTCTCGGCCATTGTGCATTGCGATGCTCGATTGGTGGCCCGAGAGACAAGAACCGCACTCCCTTGAGCTTGAGAAATGATAGGGAGGATGGTTGTGCACACATATCTGGCTAATACACTCCTATGCCCCTTGTTGTTCTCTGTTGTAGCAAAATTGGAGCTTGGCAAATTTTCTGGTCGGCAGACCAGTAAAAGTGGCTGACCGACCACTTTTTCTGGTCTACAACAAGTTTTTCTGGTCTACAAGTGGTCTACATCCTCCTTTTCTGGTCGGCAGTGCACCAGAGCGTTCCCATGTTGGAGCAGAAGCATTTTGGAGATTGTGCACTTTTCAGAGATCAAATCAAATGCAAACAGAGGCAATTCTGGGCATAGTAATGGATTTCCGAGCGAGGTGATCGAGCATGCATACACCCCTCCTCCCGAGGACCTCTTTTAACTACTTTACTTAGCTGCTTTACTTACTTAGCTAATTTGTCGATTTTTATACTGAATTAGTTAATGGGCTTAATTAATCGATTTGTTTTGTAAAAATTAGTTAAGTAGGAATAGTTAATTATTTTTGGTTTGTAATAATTAGTTTAATTAGCGTAGCTAGTTAGCTTATTATTCGGACCCTCAGTCCAGAGGGCAAATGTTATAAGAAGTGTGCGTGTGTGTGTGAATGTCTTCCAACGTCATGTCTTTCTCCATTTTACTTATCAGCTTTCGATGGTTAGTTTAGGGCATATTTTGATTAGCATACCTTATGTTTGCATGCGTGCATCCATTCATCTATCTTGCATGCATCGGGCTCGGCGCATCATACAAACTGTATTGTATTTCAATACCAATTTGAATACATGTTATCAAGTTGCATTCACATGACATCTTAGAATAGCCAAGCCCATCTTAGTTGCATTTTTGCATTTGTTGCATTAGGCACTTAACATAGCTAGGATCATGCATTGATTACTAACTACCTTCTGTTTTGGCTTTACGCTTTAGCATCCTTACATGTGTGTAAGTGACTGCCATGATAGCATGCTCACCATGAGGCTATGTGCTTATGTGTTTAAATGCATGAATGCTTGTGGATAAAGGCTTTATTGCTTGAATTGGAATAATTCATCGAAATGCGAGTTTTAAGCCCACTTGAAGTGGCAAATCATCATGTTTTAAGCCCAATTGAGGGTGGCAAATCCGCGACTTAGCCTACTTGCGAGTAACAACTCCAAACCATTTTCAAAAACGAACGTGAGATGTTTTGTTCCAATCCGCGTGATTGAGTCTATACTTGTATGTTGTGTACATCACATAGTAAGGTTAGCTAATAAACCAGAAAAATAACACATGTGTTTTCAAAACAACGTATCATGTTAGTAGAGGTCGATCTTTGATCGAGCGAGCAAGGGTGCTCATTTCAGGACCATCCCCTCTCGTACCCAAGTTCCCGAGCCGAGGAAACTTTGTTGATGACGGACACGTGGCCTTAAGCACGAGTCAGTGTTTCCTAAATTTCCCCAAAACAAAATATATAGGTGGCGACTCTGAAATCTGGCAAAGCAGTCCATGTTTGGCACTTTTTGATTCAAAATTGATTTTTCAAAACCAATTGCCGGATTTGGACTCTTTGGTGATTTATTAGTCTTACATTGCACTTCGTGAGATTAGATACAGAATCGTGACAGGAGTTCGAACTGTAGTAGCTATGAACTACAAACTGCGCCTTCTCTGAAAGGGGGACGCATGGAGCGAGTTCGGGCGGTCTACAACATGTGTTTTCAAAAACAACATATCATTTTTAGTAGAGGCCGATCCTTTGATCGAGCGAGCGGGGGTGCTCATTTCAGGACCTTTCCCTCTCGTACCCAAGTTCCCGAGCCGAGGCAACTTTGGTAATAACGGACACGTGGCCTTAGGCACGAGTCAGGGTTTCCTAAATTTCCCAACATAAAATATTTAGGTGGCGACTCTGTAATCTGGCAAAGTAGTCCAGTTTGGCATAATTTGATTCAAAATCTGATTTTCCAAAACCATTTGCCGGATTGGACTCTTTGGTGATTTATCAGTCTTACATTGCACTTTGTGAGATTAGATTCAGAACCGTCACAGGAGTTCGAACTGTAGTAGCATGAACCCAATTTGCGCCCTCTCCGAAAGGGCGGCACGCGGAGCGAGTTTGGGCAGTCTACAACAACAAACTCAACACAAGTTCCAACAGTAAAATACATGCCTTCACATAGCAACCAAACCCATCACACATACCTAAAAATTAACTAGACCGGAGAGATCGACCCCCTGAGCTTTACTCAGCAATTTCTCAGTGTCCCATTTCATGAATCTAGGGAACATGTTGTTCGTTTGCGGCTCAAGTATTGTCGAATGTTCAAATGTCCAATACTAAACAAAGCAAGAAAATAAAATATCAGCCTATTAATACATCTTCCACAAGTATGTGTTACAACAACTATTTAAATTTAACATTGATATACCAATAAAGCAACCACGCAGCCCGTCACCTTCCACGGCATACGATGAAACTCTTTCACCAAGCCCATTAGTGATGTCATTATTGCTCCAGTCCAGTCGTACATCCTCACAGTGTTCAAGTCGTTCATATACCGAACAAATGCCTAACTTATTGTTTCACTTGAGTTTGCGAAAAAAATCTTGCCACACATGTACAATGCCAACAACTTTGCTACATTTTCCTCATCTTGTTTGGTCTGACCGTTTATAGCTTGAGAAACAAACTTTTAACAAGTTTTGATGTTAACCACTTCGTGTCACGGCACCTGCGCTGAATGAAGTCAGACAGCGGTCGCTGACCCAGAGATAAATCCAAACGTCTCTTCCTGCATTACAGACCAAAAATTAGTCTCACGTCACTACTACCAAATTTCACAGTACCCCTCCAATATGAAACGCATTATCCCGCGGATCATATGTTCTTATAATCTTCAAAATCAGATCATCACACTTCCTAAATTCATTGTGGTTCAAATTGTTGACGTGGATTGTCTCAATCATAATCCAAAACGGCGTTCTCCTTAGTTGTTTCAGATGTGCCTCCCTCAGTTTTGCTAAGCTAACAAGTTTGACTATACCAACAACGTTTGACCAGTAGTTAATCCTTATGTGTGACCGCCGCTGTTGGTATTCAGTACCCTTATTCACATTACGTCCCACTGCATTGTGCACGACTTTTGTCTGTTTGAAAAGGATGCGACTCTCCATTTTCAGTCCCAGATTATTTGCCTTTGACCCAGATGCTTCTGCAACCTGTCGCTTTTCACATGATCGAGTCCACGAACTACATACCATTCTGCAATCTGCAACATCACACACAAACCATTTCAAAAAAAACTTACAACAACTACGAATACAACTACACAAAGAAAATACCCCACACAAAAACACCCCCTTACATTGCCATGTCATGCATGCACATCCCCAACCCTTTGTTTCTAACTAACATAGGAAAAACACAACTACAGATGCCCCTCATCCTCCTTCATCCCATTCACGCAACTACTACCACCACCCAACCTCCGTCACACAAACCATGCCCCATGACCTAAACCTCTCATCGACCTACATACACAAAACAAACACAAACCCCTTCCGTGCCCCTGCATGGCACGAAAATAACCACCAATAACCCCACATATCCACACAACCAAAACATACCAGCCAACAACAAACCCCACCACACTACCACACCATAACCGAAACCAACAGGAAACACAAAAAACCCAACACAAAACCAAATACCCCACGGATACATTGTCACACCATATCACACAAAACTCAAAAACCTTACCACAAAAAGTAAACAACAAAACCCACACAAAACAAAACAACCCCCCCACTCTTACAAGCAAAACCCCTTCCTAAATCATTGTTCACCACTACATGTGGCGCCAACCATCAATGCCCACACCCAAATTTATTTTCCATCATATTCTCCACACACACAACCAAACAAGCCACATCCCTACCCACACAACCAAACAAGCCAACAACACACCCCACCACACTACCACACCACAACAGAAACCAACAGGAAACACAAAAAACCTTACACAAAACCAAATACCCCACAGATACATTGTCACACCATGTCACACAAAACTCAAAAACCCTACCACAAAAACTAAACAATAAAACCCACAAAAGCCAAACCCACACAAAACAAAACAAACCCCCCTCTCCCCAACAAGCAAAACCCCTCCCCAAATCATTGTTCACCACTATACGTGGCCCCAACCATCAATGCCTACACCCCAGTTTATTTGCCATCTTATTCCACACACACACAACCAAACAAGACACATCACACACCAACTCACAACTCCATCCACACAACAATCCAAACAGAACCCAATAAAAACACACATACCCCACCCTCACATTGTCAAACCATGACCTACGACCTCCACAAAAGTACCACAGCACACACACACAAACCTAAAACAAATCCCCCCCATACCCTGCAATGCAAACAATATTTTAAGCCACCCCACACATATCCACAAACACCCAACCCCCACAAACAAACCGTTGTTTTTACCAATACGTGTGGTCCCAAACATCATTGTCCGCCTAACACACATTCTTTTACCCCTTAACCCCACAAACACAACCAACCACCCGACAACACCCACCAACAAACACACACACAAAAACCCAAACAAATTATTAAAACACAACACTCAACAACATACTTGAATGCCTCATAACCATTATTAAATAAAACGAATGAAATCGATAGGGAAACAACATAAATCCAATGTACCACACTGAGAAACACAAAAACCAAGACACAATGTTACGAAACATACCATTCCGTCCATATCAGAACTATTGTACATCAACAACGAAGGATTATGCAAACTAGGGTTCTATTATCATCAACTGTTTGCAATGTCACACCGATTGATCGACAAACGAAACACAACAACAGCAATATCGATCCAATCAACCTCCGAAAAGTAGTCCTTTCTACACTCGAATAACGCAACGGCTTATATGATCAAACAAAACTTCGAATTTGTTGCCAATCATACATCTAGGGTTTTTGACATTACAAAATGGGAAACCACAATGGCTATGTGAATATGGATGCACAAAATGGGTTAACCTTTCATGTGATGTGGGTATGTGGGTATCGAATCCATTTTAATTGTAACCCATTGTCTATTGGGCTACGTGCCTTGTGTCAACCACCAAACACATTAGTCCAGCCCAAAAACCTCCTTATGCGCTTTGGCATTCTGTGACAACCTCACAATGTATCACGTGCAACACACCACACATCCCTTCACTACTCACCTGCGTAAGCCACACACGCGCCAAACCCAAACACGCCTCACCCAGTTGTAACGCATCTACTAACATCTAAATGAGGGCATTAAGGTCCTTCAAAATACCCTAGGACTAAACGGTTTAGTAGAAAAAAAGAGGACCAATTGGATCGTAAGTTTAAAATTTGTGATTTATTTGTAAATCTCCCTATTATATATATAGATTATTTATAAGGAATAAAAAAAATAAAAATTGTATTAGAGTATTTTAGTTAAGATTAAATGAGATGTTTGGTTATGTTTGATGTGGTGGTATTTAATTATGTATGACTTATATTTTTTTTGGGTAAATTACAATTACACCCCCTGAGGTTTGGGTTTAATACATATCACCCCTAAAGTTTGGGAAATTACACTAACCCCCTATCATTGTAATTATTTAGACGGAATAAAGACATTGAACTCATGCACTCTCTCTCTTCTTGTTGTCACATACTTCCTCAGTTTTTTTTTTTTTTTTCTTATGCTTTGCTTTACTTTTTTTTTTTAATGTAATTTTCTCTATTTTTTTATTAGGAGTTGTTACCTTTTATATAAGTAGGGGGTTGTGAAATGAGACTATTAACCACACGTATGGGAATGTAATTGGACCAAACCTCAAGGGGTGTCAGTGTAATTTATCCTATTTTTTTAGTCATGACTAAAAAAGTATGAAATTATATAATTTTGTTTTTTTGAAATGAATAATTTCATATATATCAAAATGAAATGAAATATTATAATCATTGAATTAAATAGATAAATTTTTATTTCAAAATGAAATAAAATAGATATAGATTATTAATGATGGTAAAACAATTGCATCACTATAGGTTAAGTACATCCCAACTAAGTTGGCACTTACTAACCTACCAATCATTTGCATTATACTCCACTTCAATAATCTAATTAAAAACATTACGAAATGAAATAGTGAAAAAAAATTGTTGACCAATCATCGGAGGAGACAAACAATTCACTCGCATTGCTGGAAGATATATCATCCAAATCGCTTTCAATAATATATCACGGGCCATCTGTGAAAGCACGGGCCACATAGATTCATTTTATTTCTACCAATCCAAAATATCAAAATCATCATTATTATCCATCGGTGGACTATCCAAATAATGTTGTAATTCAAAACTACTTATAATTGCATGTTGAGATATTTTTATACTTTTTATTGATGAAAAAACACTTAATCTTCCACCTCGAGATGAGGTTGGTGTAGTGCACGTAGGCATATTTGCAAATATAACATCCATGTACTCTTCAGATAATTTTTTGCATGTTTCATAATAGGGCAAGTTGTTCTTGATCAGCAAAAATACAATCTAAAAATTCTTGTAAACCAATTTCTTTACATCTAAGATCAATTACAATGGCTAAACCTAAAAGATGAAGCAATGGATCAAAATATTTATCAAATTTTTCTTTCATTGCAGTAATAATGGTTACATAATATTCATTATCCATATATTTTGTGAAAACTTTCATTGTTTCTGCTAACATATGTAAAACAAATGGTGAAATAAGAATATATATATATAAGAAAATAATTTTCTTGCAGTATGATTTTTTTAGAAAATCTTTATATAAGGCTACTTGGCCCCCCAGTTAAGTTTTGTGGGAGTCAGTACTCCTATTATTGATGTTGCTACAAAAAATAAATTTACTGTTTTTCTTTGTTTACAATCTCTTTTTAACATATTATACATTGAATTTCACTTATTGTCTATATTTAAAATTAATTTTTTAAATGGCATACCTTCTCGTTGACAAATTTTTCTATATTTTAGAATTTGATTAGCAGAAGACATAATAGTAACAACCACATTTTTTATACCAGTGCAAAAGTCTCATATACATGCATAACTTCTTTAACAATCAAGTTTAAAATATGAGCACGACAACGAATGGGCTGCAGTCCGATTGTAATATGTTGTATTATCTAAATTAATAGTAAATATTTTATTTTGCAAAGCTCACTCATATAGTACATTTCTTATTTTTATCCGAAATAAATAACCAGTGTATGAAATATTCAACTAATCTAAATGAAATGATTCTTTTATTTAATTTTCGATCATTATCAATAAAATGTGCAGCGATACATTGATATTTTAAACCATTGTTTGACAACAAGTCAGATATTAAACAAACTCTTCTATTTAAATTTTTTAAAATGTCAAATAATTCACTTTTAATATCGTCAAATTTATAGCGTTCCTGGTTTAGACCCGACCCATTGTGTATTCTGAACTCAGGTTTCATAACTTCGTATGGTTGTCAATGTCTTTTCCCCCTTATTCTTACTTAAATTGGGTGATTGAATTGTAATGGTTGTGTTTGGAATAGGTTGGTTGCTTAGTTTTCAGACCTTTGTTGCCCAGAATTTTGCCTCTGTGCTTAAGCGGCACTTCTTGTGCTTAAATGAGATTTGTGGACTCTCAGTACTTTTGCATGTCTACAAACTTCTAGGAGGATGTAATCTACGCTCTAGCGGCGTTTCCTAAGCTCGAGCGAGTGGGAGCTTGAGTGGTCTTTCTTGCGCTCGAGCGTTGGTCTATTGTTTGCAAAACTACTGGATATGTGTATTCTGCGCTCAAGTGTCACTTCTAGAGCTCCAGCGGTAATGCCCTTTCACTTTGTGTCTTAGCACTCGAGCGCCACTTCTTGCACTCAAGTAGAACAACTTATTGTGTCTGACGCTCAAGGTTCACTTCTCATGCTCGAGCTAACTATGTGTATATAAGTTCATGGCAACCACTTTTTACATCACTTTTTCATCTCTTTCTGTGTCTAAAACATTTCAAAATCGTAGATCTAGAGTCTCTCTCTCTAAAACTCACCTTCTCTCTACCTTGTCACATGGATCCACTTGGTTCTCTACCCTAGTTTCTTTGAGAAAAAGCTGGAGCATTCCTAAAGCTCTATTTTGATCCAATTGAAACTTGGTTTTGGCATCATTGAAGTTTCCACCATGCTTTGCTCGTCTCCTAACTTTGAGGTAGGGGCTTTCTACACTCTTCTATGAGTTTTAACTTAGTTATTTGTTGATGGGTAAGAAATATTGGAACTTCTTGTGATTTTGAACAAACTTAGGGTTTTGTGCTATAGATTCAAGGTAGAGCTTATGAATGTATGTCGCATGTGTCACCTTTTTGTAAACTAACTCTGATTAGTGGAAGTCTATTATTTTTTTTATGTCATCTTGTATTAGTCATTTGTAGATGAATTATTGTAATTCTTTTGGGGGTGTTACAACTTGGTATCAGAGCGTAACGGGTTTGAATACTTTGGGTACGTGGGAAGTGGTTAGTACTACAATGAGTTTGTCTCGCTTTATATAGACTTTAGTATGAATGATGTGTGTTTATATGATAGCATGCTTATGTGATTACATGGGTATGGGGTTGGGTTTCTAGGATGTTCATTGAGTCTACACGTTTCTGGAAGTCCTATTAAAAGAGCACTTGATCACTGCTATTTCTAATTAGACCTCTGGCAAGGCCGCGGAACGGTTATTATTCAAAAATGAAATTCGTATGTGTTTGCGTGACTATGTGCTTATGTGGAGTGAATTATTGTTGTCCACCACATTAGGACACTAGTGAGTTAGCTTCGACACATTTGTAAATGTGCTAATCTCTTTTGTTACCTTCATTAGGATGTCAGGACATGGACGTGATGGTGGCAGGCATGGCAGACCTAGGAGGCATGAGATCTCTTTTACTGGATGAAATTTTGGCACTAGAAGAAGGGGATAGTCAGGCCAATATGGCCGAACTAGTTGGTTAACAGACCATGGGCACCTTAGCCCGTGAAATGGCTGGAGTGTTGAGGGAATCCATGGACATTATCAAGGTTGAGAATCATGTCCAGGCCCAAGTAATTGAGACATCTTTTCTGAAGCGAGAGTTTTTTCAGTCAAATCCAAATGAGTTTGTCGGTGATCCCAATAAGCCACTGAAGATAGATGAGTGGCTAGAATAGATAGTGAAGATGTTCGAAATGCTTGGCATCAAGGACAACAGACTGAGATTGACTTTGGCATCCTTCTAGTTGAAGGAGGATATGGGTCAGTGGTGAAAGTATGCGCGTAGGCACATTGGAGTGACTTGGGAGGCCTTTGTCAACGCCTTGCAAGACAAGTTTTTGCCTCCCATTGTTAGGGTGAAGTTAAGGGATCAGTTTTCTCAACTCAAGCAATTGATCATAACGGCGGCCGAGTTTGAGGTAGCCTTTACTAGCCTCTCTAGGTTTGCACCAGAGTTAGTGGCAATAGAGGAGCGCCGTTGCTTGGAGTTTGAGAAGAGGTTAAGGATAGGGCTTCTTTTCAAGGTAGCCGGTTCGATGATTAGAGACTACGAGTGACTTGTAGAGTCGGTGACTCATCTTGAGAGCATAATGCAGATGGAAGATGAGAGGATGACGGGCTCCAGGAGGAGTCAGGATATTTAGGAGGACAACAAGAGGCAATGGGGTCCTAATCCACAGCTGTCCCAGAGAGCTCAGTCGAGGTCCACTTTTCCAGTGCCGAGTCCAAGTTCTTGGAAAGGTGGTCAGGGAGATTTCACTTGTTTCAAGTGTGGCCAGTTAGGCCACAAGTCTCCAGCTTGCTTGTAGAGAGAAGGAGGGCAACGGTCTACATCGTCTTCAGCTCGTTCTCAGAGCCAAAGTCAAAGGAGAGGGTAGTTGCTCACTTGTTATCAGTATGGGCAGGCGAGGCATATGAAGAGATTTTTTCCTCAGTGGGGTGGACACCCAGTGCGTCTGGTTCGAGACAAACACAAAGCCACTAGTCGGCACAGTCAGCACAAGCCTCGAGGCTTATGCACAGTCAGGGAGCCCCTTTGGCTCAATCAGTGAATTAGGCTTATGCTTCAAGTGGTGGACAGGTTGTGCAGAGGCCTACAGGGCGTGTGTATGCTGTTACCACGCTAGATCTAGTACTAGCACCTTCAGCAGTGAGAGGTACTTTCTTATTTTGCAATTCAGTTACTAATGTGTTAATTGATACGAGTTCATCCCATTTATTTATCTCGTCTACATTCGCATTGATTTTGGGGTTAGAGTTGGCTCAGTTAGCATCTCCTATCTGTGTAGAGTCACCTATTGGTGGTGAGATTGTTTTGAAGCAGCAGTGTCGAGGTTGTGACATAGAGGTTGCCGGTCGTCGACTTCCTTTCGCATTTGTGTTGATTGATATGTCTAGTTTTGATGTTATATTGGGTATGGACTCGTTGTTATCATACTGGACTGTAATAGACTGCTACCTTTAGCGGGTTACTGTATGTACCCTGAGAGGTGACTGCATTTATTTCTTGGGAGACCGGGTTGATAGAGTCTTATCACCGGTGATAGAGTCTTATCACTGCTCACCGGCGTAGGCGGAGTAAGTTTAGTTGTTCTCTTGCTAACTTCTTGGGTACAGAGTGTGATGAAGTTTGAGTTGAGTTGCCAAGGGTAGTTTGTGAATACCTGGATATTTTTCCTGAGGATCTTACTAGTTTACCACCTCATCGGGAGATCGAGTTCTCTATCGACTAAATGCCTGGTACGACACCGATTTCTATGGCATCGTATAGATTTGCACCTGCCGAGTTGAGTGAGTTGAAGATTCAACTCCATGGATTGTTAGATAAGGGTTTTATTTGCCCTAGTACTTCACCTTGGGGAGCACCGACTCTTTTTGCCAAAAAGAAAAATAGTGCATTGCGACTTTGTATAGATTACCAAAAGTTGAACCGGGTAACTGTTAAGAACAAGTACCCAATGCCTCGTATAGATGATTTGTTTGATCAGTTGAAGAGGTCTTGTTGCTTTTCTAAGATAGACTTGAGATCGGGTTATCACCAGTTGAGAGTGAGGGAGGAGGACATCCGGAAGATGGCATTCCGTACGCGGTATGGCCATTATGAGTTTCTAGTGATGCCCTTTGGGCTAACCAATGCACCAGCTATGTTTATGGATTTGATGAACTAGATCTTTCGTGAGTTTCTAGACCATTTCATGGTCGTCTTTGTGGACGACGTTTTGATTTACTCATCCTCTTGGGCGGAGTACAAGGAACACTTGCAGGTAGTACTTGAGTTACTTAGAGCCCACAAACTTTATGCCAAGTTTGGGAAATGTGAGTTCTGGCTGAAGGAAGTTAAATTCTTAGGCCATGTGGTATTCAGGGAAAGGGTGACTGTAGATTCATCTAAGACAGAGGCAGTGCAAGATTGGGAACAACATAAGAATGCTTTTGAGATCTGTAGTTCCTTGGGATTAGCTGGGTATCACAGTCTACTCATGAAGGATTCCTCTAGATTAGTTTCACCATTGATTAAATTGACGAGGAAGGGAGTCAAGTTTGTGTGGAATGAGACTTGTGAGAAGGCTTTTCAAGAGCTTAAGGTTAGACTTACCACTGCTCTAGTATTGATCATTCTAGAGAGAGGTTTGGATTATTCAGTGTATTGTGATGCATCACGGGAAGGTTTGCGTTCTGTATTATATAAGAGGGGAAGGTAGTCCCCTATGACTTGCAGTAGTTGAAAACACATGAGAGGAACTACCCTACTCATGACCTAGAGTTAGTGGCGGTGATCTTTGCCTTGAAGATTTAGAGGCATTACCTGTATGGTGAGAAGTTTGAGGTATTTTCTGATCACAAGAGTCTGAAATATCTGTTTACATAGAAAGACTTGAATTTGAGGTAGAAGAGGTGGATGGAGTTTATAGAGGATTATGATCTTGAGCTACACTATCATCCTGGAAAGGCCAATGTTGTGGTCGATGCCTTGAGTAGGAAATTAATTAGCAGTGTAGCTTGTATTGACATCCAGGAATGGGAGATGTTGGGTGCTATTGGGGAGTTTGACTTGCATCGTGGCGAGTCAATTGAGTCTGCAAGTTTGTTTTCAGTAGTTGCACAACCTACACTTGTGAACCGAGTCATAGAAGCACAGAATGGTGACCTTAAGGTAGAATCGCTCTGGGAGAAGATCTCCAGTGGAAAGATAAAAAGAGGTTTGAATGTGTACTCTGACTCGAGTGTTAGATACCTTAATCGTCTCTTCGTGCCGGAGTTTGCCGAAAGGAAGTACTCCGGCAGTTTCACCATTCATGCCTTGCGGTGTATTCAGGAGGCACAGAGATGTATCATGACCTTTGTCGCCAGTTTTGGTGGAGGGGAATGAAGAAGGATGTGGTCGTGTTTGTGTCAAAATGCCTTACTTGTCAACAAGTGAAGGCCGAGCGTTAGAGGCCAGCGGGTTTGTTACAACCCTTGCCTATAGTCGAGTGGAAGTGGGAGCATGTCATGATGGATTTTGTTGTGGGCCTTCCGATGACTCAACGGGGTAGTGATGCCATTTGGGTGGTAGTTGACCGGTTGACTAAGTCGGTGCACTTTATATCTATGCGCGTAAGTGACTTGGAAGATTATCTTACCGACCTTTACATTAGGGACATAGTGAGGTTGCATGGGGTCCTAGTGACGATTGTTTCGAATCAAGATCTGTGTTTCATGGCTCAGTTGTGGTAGAGCCACAAGATTGACTTTTAGCATTGCATATCATTCTTAGACTAACGGGCAATCAGAGCGCACCATTCAAATTTTAGAGGATATGCTTCGGGGTTGTGTCCTTGACTTTAAGGGCTCATGGGAGAGGCACTTGCCCTTAGTGGAGTTTGCCTATAATAATAGCCTCCAGTCGAGTATCAGTATGGCACCGTTTGAGGCCTTATATAGTCAACCGTGTAGATCTCCTATGTGTTGGGCAGAGGTGGCTGATGCACCTATATTGGGTCTAGAGTTGGTCCGGGAAACGACAAAAAAAAAGTTGCACTTATCCGTAAGAGGCTGGTTATGGCTCTGAGTCGCCAAAAAAGTTATGCCGATCTTAAGAGGAGACCCTTGCCTTTTGAAGTGGGAGACCACATCTTCTTAAAGATATCACCTAGGAGGCGTTTGATGAGGTTTGGAAAAAGTGGAAAGCTATCCCCTCGATTCATTGGGTCTTTTGAGATCCTTGAGTGGATTAGAGAGGTAGCTTATCGTTTGGCCTTGCCATCATAGCTTTTCGGGATTCATGATGTGTTTCATGTTAGCATGCTTCGGAAGTATGAGCTGGATCCATCGCACGTGTTGGATTGAACTAACCTAGAGGTAGATGAGGATGCCGCTTATGAGGAGAGACCGGTACGAGTCTTAGATACCTAGGACCAAGTCTTGTGAAGCAAGACAATACCCTTGGTTAAGGTATTGTGGAAACATCACGGGATTGAGGAAGCAACTTGGGAATGCGAGTTGGAAGTCCGTGAGAAATATCCGGACTTATTTGTTGATATTTAAGCATGTAATGAAATTTTGTTATAATAATGAAATATGAAAACATTGTATATGTTTGAGAATATGGAAACATTGTATATGTTGTATGTGTTTTGGAAACCCAGATTTATTATAAACATTATACGTGTTTTGAAAAAGTGTGAACTGTACTTTCAATATTAGAACTTGTATATCGAGTTGATGAGAGTGGATGACCGGGAAATGGGTCGTGGTGATGGAATTAATTGGTTATCACCATTGTAATTGGTGTAAATAGAGTTTTAAAAACTTGATTTGAAATTTTGGAGACGAAATTCCTTAAGGGGGGAAGGTTATAGCATTCCAGGTTTACACCCGACCCATTGTGTATTCAGAACTCAGGTTTCATAACTTTGTATGGTTGTCCATATCTTTTCCCCCTTATTCTTTCTTAAATTGGGTGACTGGATTGTAATGGTTGTGTTTGGAACATGTTGGTTGCTTAGTTTTCAAACCTTTGTTGCCTAGAATTTTGCTTCTCCACTCGAGTGGCACTTCTTACGCTCAAGCGGGATTTGTGGACTCTCAGTACTTTTGCAGGTCTGCAAAATTACTGGGAGGGTGTAATCTATGCTCGAGCAGCATTTTATACGCTCAAGCGGGTGGGAGCTCGAGCAGCCTTTCTTGCACTCGAACGTTGGTCTATTGTCTGCAAAATTACTAGATGTGTGTATTCTGCGCTTGAGCATCACTTCTTGAGCTCGAGCGGAGCAACTTATAGTGTCTAATACTCGAGCGTCACTTCTTATGCTCGAGCGGACAGTTCGTGACATCCACTTTTTACATCACTTTTTCATCTTTCTCTCTCTAAAACATTTCAAAACCCTAGATCTAGAGTCTCTCTCTCTAAAACTCACCTTTTCTCTAACGTTTCACCTGGATCCATTGGGTTCTCTACCCTAGTGTCTTTGAGAAAATGCTAGAGCATTCCTAGAGCTCCATTTTGATCTGATTGAAACTTCGTTTCGGCATCGTTGAAGTTTCTACCTTGCTTTGCTCGTCTCCTAACTTTGAGGAAGGGCTTTCTACACTCTTCATTGAGTTTTAACTTAGTTATTTATTGATAGGTAAGAAATATTGGAATTTGTTGTGATTTTGAACAAACCTAGGGTTCTATGTTAAAATCAAAATAGGGGTTTTTGAATGAACGTATTGGAAATGGTTATGGGAGTAGATATGAGCTTGTGTTGTGTTAAAATGGTTGATTTTGGTGTTGGGATAGAATTGGAAAAAATTGAGTTTTGTCCTAAAATGTCTTGAATAATTATTTTGTATAAATAATGGAATTGGTATTGGGAATATGAAATTGGATGGATGCTTATATAAATGGTGGAGTTAGATATATATTACCTCACAACTATGGAAGTTTGGATAATTTATCTATTATAAAGATTGTATATCTGTTTAGAAATATATGTCTTGGGCTATCGGTGGAGGATAGCCATGATTATTGTAGAAATTGCATGAAGATTTGCCGAATTGAAATTAATCTCTTAGTAGTTATCATTGAATATGATTATGATGTGCATATATTGTATATGTATGATATTTGAGAGAAGAAATGGGATGTACTCCATGTTTTGGAGAAGAAGTGGATAGACTCCATTAAATTAAGTTAGCTTCTGTGTCCAGGGTAAAAGTCCCGAAAACCTCACGTATGCATGGGTGCCGATTCCCACGGACGAAATTTTTGTAAAATGGCAAGTGAATGTATTTGTATGATAATTATATTAGTTGGAGACCTGTAAGGTGTATCCTCTGTTTGATTGATTAAATGAAGTGGGTATAACTAGTGAACTGAGATAAAATGAATTGAGATGTAAGTTTTGCATAACATGGTTTTGAAGAAGAGTTGTGAAAGATTTTGTCATTAGATATTGAACATGTGCATCTTACTTATATCTTTGTTAAGATTCATATATTGTGATAGATTGTCTCTACTGGGCTTTGATTCATCCTATATGGGAAAATCATCATGCCTTCTCCAAAGACTTAACTTGGGAGGACCTAAGAGCTGAAGGCCCTATTTTTTTTTTTTTTTTTTTTGTATTTAATATTTGCACAAGCCTAGGGCTTTATATGTGTGGAGTTTAAGACTCTCTCTTTTGTTGTAACCAAGCTTAGCCTTGGAAAGCTGTAAGCCTATAGGGTATTTATTTATTTTGTTGATCATCAAGTTGGTATCATGTTCTATAGATTCAGGATAAAGCTTATGAATGTATGTCAAAGTTGTTCCCCTTTTTTTAAACTAACTCTAATTAGTGAAAATCTATTATTTTGCTTATGTCATCTTGAATTAGACATTTATCGATGAATTATTGTAATTATTTTGGGGGCGTTATAAAATTACTTTAAAATCCTATTTCTAGTCGTATTTCTTGAAAAACCTTGATATTACGGTGCAAAACCTCTGTGAATCATTTCTAAAAAATTGGGACATTTACTAGCAGTAAAATGTTGTTGTTTTTTAATAATATAGTCAGCTATAGAATTTTGTACATGTATAGGATCATATGCAAATATTTACAAATAACCAGTAGATGAAGTCCCTAATTGCATTTGAGTTCTAATATCAAGTAGTTTTACTTTATAAATGTTTGTTAGCATGTCTTTGTAAATGACTAGAACCCCCTGCAGATGCAACATTAAGTAAACGTACACAATATTTACATTTTGCTTTAATTGTAATTGTACAATTAGAATTATTTACAGAAACTCTTTGAAAATACTCCCAAACACTACTAGTCGTGCCCTAGATGATGATGATGATGATGATGGAAGAGGGATATTAGGTACATTAGAAGGAGAATCAACATGTCACGCCCCGAAATAATCCCAACATGAATCATACATCAACCATATGCATTCATTAATTACAACCATTCTCCATTTGCTGTATCAAAAATCTCCATAGTTTATACAAGGGTTCCACATGCAAATATACATTCAATGATTAGAAAAAATACCCGAATCTATATCATGTGAAACATATAATCTTAAAGAAAAAATAAAATAAAAGGAATACCCTTACGGGCTTACATCTTCCAAAGCAACAGCCCGGTTACACAAAATGGTCTCTCGGACCCATACCAAATTAGCCCTAGGCTTAACAAGAATTACAAAAAAAGAAAGAGTAATCTACTCATCACAAAAACATATCCACACCCTTAGTTCGGCGGGATCACAACATCTTTACCTACACCAAAACCCGAGTGAGCATAAAGCCCAGTAGAGAAACCTTAACAAAGTATATACATTTATGCAAGATTCTCAACATTTAATGTAGGTGCAAATGTTATGCCATGCCATTTCAAGATAACCTCACGCCATGCTTTGCTTGAAAATCACCTAGTTTTAAATAAACATTTTTCAATCTCATCAATTTCCCAACGGGGCGGTAAATACGACACTGGTAATCCCTAGGCTGGTGTCTGCAAGTAGACTCTACGAGTACTACCAAACTGTCATTTTTACCGGTATTAACCGGAAGGCTCGACACCTACCCATGCGGTTTTCTGGTCTTTCACCATGGACACTCAGGCCAACTTATCAAATCATCTACACCCCCTATCAGGACTTACTGCCGTATTTACCCCAATAACATTTTCATTAGTTCTCACTACAACATAGAACTTCTCAAAATAAACATGATGAGAATGTGCAACAATGATAATAAATCAAAAGAGAATGCGATGCAATAATTAATATCTCATAACATTTCTCCATTTCAAACATCTCTACAAAATGTCAACATTCACATTTCTCATTACTTCTCTTAAAAGTTCCTTCACAAGATAATCATGTGTCATCAACACATGGCTACAATTCCAAATTTCACAAGTCTCAACAATCTAGTCTCTTCAAGACCACATATGGTGTTTTCAAACATTAACCTTCAATGCTAAAATTCCCAAGTCCAAAGTGCACAAAACTTGCCATCACACAACCATACGTCATCATTTATTAATAATGGTTTTTAAAACAATTTTCCCATTTCAAGATGTTAGTTAGATTTTCCCCTTTTTACAACACACATTATGGAGTTTAAACTTATTCATCTTTTTATCAAAGAAAAGAGAGAATTTCATGGATATTTCCATGTTTTCAAAAAGCCCCAATTTTCTAGGTTTTCACAAAAAGAACCTAACATTTTCCATTTCCAAAAAGCCCCAAGAACTTGCAAAATCAAAGAGTTGTGATGTTTGAGGAAGTTTTCTAGAGAGAAGAGGGAGAAATATAGGGTTTAGAGTGAGAGAGAGAGAGATGTGTATAATGGGTGCTAAATTCGGATCAAAACGTTATAAGAAAACAGGGCACGGACTAACCAATTGGCCGCTCGTGCGGCCTCCCCCACCACTCGAGTGCCCACCTCCACCGCTCGTGCGGCCCACCTTTTCGCTCCTGCGGCCCACTTTCAGAATGCAAGATTCTGGGTTCTAGCCTCCATCGCTCGTGCGGCCATACCCGCCGCTCGTGTGGCCCAACTCCCCACGTGCGGCCTAGGGCTCCAAGACGTCTGCCCAACCCAGCTCAAAATTTCCACTTCGCTCGCACTTTTGACTCACCCAAGACACCCTCCAGAACAATTGAAATTCAACACCGAGTGAAATAAGAATTAGAAAACCATTTCCAGTCATTTCAATTCCAAAGAAAGTAAGTAAGAGGGGAACGGAGCGGCAAAAGGAGAGGAAGAAGAAGAGAAGACCCGGCCGTCACAACCTCCCCACCATAGGAAATTTCGTCCCTAAAATTTGAATAAACTCACTAAACAAAAGTGTTCTAGCAACAATGGTTATTTCAACAACATTAATACATGCAACATCCAAGTTCAACAAACATTTAGCATTCTTCTCATCATCATCTCCTCAAAACACAATTGCTCAGGTTAGAATGGAATGAAACATCTAACTCAAAATATCATCTCTTTGCAACCTCATGCTCAAATTAATAACATATATAACAATAAACAATCAACCATTTGACATCCTTTCCCTTCAACACAAGGGAATATTACCATTGAAAATATGCTCAAATAAATTCGGATACTTGGAGCGGACTTCCGCCTCTCATTCCCAAATCGCTTCCTCAATTCCATGGTGTCTCCACAACACCTTTACTAACGGTAAGGTCGTGCCCCGTAACACTCGTTCTCAGGTATCCAAAATTTGAACTAGTCGCTCTTCGTAGGAGGCATCCTCATCCACCTCCAAATCAACCCAATCTAGCACCAGAGAAGGGTCAGGTTCGTACTTCCTAAGCATGGACACATAAAACACATTGTGAAACCCCAAAAGTTGTGGTGGTAAAGCTAACCGGTATGCCACTTCCCAAATTCCCTCCAAATATCTCGAAGGCCCAATGAACTTCAACAAGTCACACCGGTAACAACCAAATCATGACACTTGCACAACACTTGATTATAAAAACCCCTTTCTAGTATAAACCATTAAGTGACTCTTCTATTCCCATCAATAACTTAAAGCAACCAAAATAGGATCTAATTCCCTAAGCATAGCACAAATTTTGGCAAAACGACTGCTCAAAATACCAAGACACCATACCTTATTGGTGATAACCCAACTTCAATGAACTATCTACATCGCCTAATGCACAATGCACCCCAAGGCCAAAACAACTATTAGTACTCTGAAACTTTGACAAAACGAAACAATACATCTTCAAAAGCACCAAGCACCAACTCGAGAACTGACCGCCAACCGTCACCAGACAAACAACACAGAACCAACGCTAGGGTGATGCCACACCACATAACCCAAATGAAACAAAATCAATTCGAGCAATGAGTTAGGATTTGCATCAACAGAGACTACAAATCAACATCAACGATTCCACCCCGATGTGGGGTTTACAAGATGGTTTCAACAACATATCTTAAGTATAAGCAAGACTCAACACAACTAGGTAAGCACCCAAACAACACGGATCATGCAACAACGGAATGGTGAGTCACTCTTCCAACTCCTCCTCAAGGGTAACAAGGGTTTTAGTCGATCATGGTTCGAGTCTCCCATTATGTATGGGTCCTCGGCAACAAAGTCAAACAAGAATTGTTACGAATGTCTCTAGCAACCCATAAGGAATTTACCGAGGTTTACAAAATTCAAAGTCAAACAATCGGTCCTACAATCGTGATAACATCTCATTCTAATTACCTCCGCAAAGTTATTTTACCAATATGAAGTAACAATTCTTCAATAGACTGAAAAACAAAATTTCTACACCCCCCAGCTATCCATGATATTAAGATACATTGTTCCCGAGAAGCTACCCTCAACTTAAAACCACTCGTACTAGAATTTGGACAAACACTTTACAATAGAAGGAAGAAAAAGTAGGTGATTCTTGCAACATATAGGGGTTAATTAAATCTATTGAACTCGCAACTGGAATACAACCATACTCATAATCTCACTTGAACACATTTAAACACACCCACAAAATTTGCTTACTTCGCACAACTAACTCAGTAGGTCACCGCAATAAAAGAATCCCACTACTTTGAAGAGCACTCAGAAAAATATTCAAACATTACACACCATTAAAGATGACTTACCACAACAAATTTATTTATTTATTTATTTATTTATTTATTTATTATTATTATTATTATTATTATTATTATAATCTAGTGCAATAATTTACTTAATGTCTATCTGAAGTGATTATCTCAAGACTCTTAACCAATGAGAGCACTCTCCCTTTAAGGACACAATTCAATGATATATTTTGTAATCGCAACCGTCACACGACAACTAATGCATCTCAATATTAAGACGAATCCACATTAAGTTACCCAATTTAAACAAAACTAACACAAACAATGACTTTAAACTATTTCACCCCATTGGAATCTCCATTCATCCCCTAGTACAATCATATTCTTCCCTTAATTATTCCACACATAGAAGAAAATTCACAAATCACCTTAGCCTCAACTGCTTCCCCTAGAGTAACAAGAAACACAGACCTTCATGAAACATAATGCAATCACGTCAAACACACTACTCGAAAATTCTAAGCCACAGTTTTAATTACCCAACCAAGCAACTTCTGCATTATTTTTGTTTACCTAGCCACTCTATTTCTTTTCCTCAAGGAACCGACTAACAGTTTACAGAAACTTGTCTAACTCCACCCACACAATTTCACCCCAACATAGAATCTACTCAAACGCTCACACAATGCACCTCGAGTCAACATAGAATTCTTTAAGACTAGATACACATTCTAACAATACTAAGGTACTCCCAACAAAAGTTAACTCAAAGCCACTCTCATTCTTTAAAACCCAAGCCATCACACTAACTCCCAAGTTACAACATGATTTTACATCACACTAGTATTTTGATAACCCACAAGGTCAAACTCAAATTGAACAATTCTTACTATACCAACTCACTTATCGACAAGTATTATTACCGTTATTGAGGCCAATTAACAGAATATTCTATCTCTCACCCTAGAAGTATCCTGAACCAATTACCATGAGACACCCATAAAGATTAACACTGAAATGGCTCTAAAATTACCGAATTGTTGATAAGTTGATTAACCTCAAGTTACAATAAAATTTCTCCCAAGGAAATTCAATGTACACCCCTTGCCAAAAGAAATAATTCTACATTTCTGACTCAGAATTCTAATTAAAATAATCTTTTCAATACTTCAATCCAATCACTATGAAATTTACTCCACACCAAAAATAAATAAATAAATAACAATTTAACTCAAGAAGTAATCCACCACAGCTTACTAAGGTAAAAAGAAATTAAAACTGAATCCTCATAACTACTCATGTCACAAATAACAACATCAACCACCATATTAAACCCACCACAAAAGCCTAGACAACTCAAGACAAAAGGTTACACCAACAAATACTGGTTTTAGTTACTTTGAAATCTTCTACGGAGTCTCTAGCCAACTCACTTCCACCCAAATTCTAAAAGACACTACCACAAGTTATAAAGCCACTCTTTCACTCTAAGAAACTTTCTATGTTAACAATAGTCATTCTATAACAATTTGCAAGACTAACCAAAGTAGCAAACGTACTTCATACCAATTTATTCTCCAACAAGGGGTCCGCCAAATAACCTCTTATAAAATAATAACATCACAAACACCATGGAATAAAATTAAAATAAGGAATTTCCCTCTATTAGGCAAAACTAAATATCTTTTAATTTTAGGAAAAATCACTTACCACTCAAGGCCAAATACACCCAAATCAAAACCAATCATAATATTAGATCAACATACCAATAGCACAAATTCACACCACACGTATAGCAAAACGAAGGATCAATATAAGGGGTTCACAACTCTTACACTGAGGATACAAAACAATCTTATAGCTAAAGGACAAGGGATACAAAATAACCTCCATTTCAATTGCATGAAAACCACTGTCACTACACACGCCAAACATAACCCAAAATGCTCACGTATGCTCCTCATATTCACAATTTCTAATCCACAAGTAAGAGTAACTATAAATATTAACATCAATCACTCGCGATAGATCAAGCACTAATTTTCATGAAAATACTCAAATCATAGTCACATCAACCATCTCAAGACACCCAACCATAATCTCCATAGAATCACAACATCCTCACATGATCATTTCAAAATTTTCTTTAAAGACATTGGTTTGCTAACACAATTCCTGAGACATCAATTACATCATATCCCTAAACACTTATTGCACTTGGGTACAATCAACAACTAACTATGAGACAATGGACTCCACCAATCTCAAAGGCACTCGAAACTCACCTACATATTCTAAAATATCGACTCACAAGTCAATAGTGTTACCACTAAAAATCCCTTCAAGCGGCGCAACCTAAATCAAATTTAATTTCATTCCGATCTATCTCAAAATTATTTTTCTCATTTACCCTCTCAAGAGTTGAAGCAAAATTATGAATAAACAAACTCTCTAAGAAACGCATTTCTTACTACACGCTACAATTTCTGTCATGCTAAGATCACATTGATTCCCAAACACATACAAAATAATTGGCCTAAGACCCATCACTAACCTCACAAGTAGTCCACAAAGCAAGTGAAACAACCCAACCATAACTACCCTCATCTATCCCAAGAAAATTTAGATCTAGTTTTTACGTGCTCAAAGGTCAACAATCGAAAGCATATTATCTTAGAGTACTTTAATCATCATTAAAGTCACAACCAAACCCTACTATTACAATAAGGCTAATCTCTAACTCATTCTGCTTGTAAGATTTTTCATCTAATCCACTTTCACAAACTTGAAAAAAAAGAATTAACTCTTCATAACAACAAACTAGTCGCTACACAACACAAACTCTACCATTTTAAGGTCACATTTACACCCACAATCATACAATTCGGTTAATTTACACTTCGATACTAATTCCACAACATCTTGACCAATCATCCAGGCCATATAACTCTAGTTTACACCTTCTTCCTGGGGAAAAGTCATCATTCTACATGAGAACATCTCGGGCACCCCAAGTGCTTCTATTACAGCCTCTCCCACTTTATGACATCTTATATAAGAGATAGAATTTAGCTCAGAAGTAAGTACTCCACACTAGTTCTAACAGGTTGCATATGGATTAAACATAAACCAACACATGTATCTTCATCACATAAGACAAACCATATAAGCACATGGTCACATAGAGCACATATGAGTTACCCCTCCAAGATGTTGACTCATTCCACAAACATTCAAAGACTTCCAAATAGAAATAGCATTGATCAGGTGCTTTTCTAAAAGAACTCCAAAGAATTTCATGGACGCAAATCACATCTCAGAAGTTTAACCCCATGCCCACATAGTCACACAAATATGTTATCACATAACATATAAGATATGTAACATTTCCCTCTAGCGAAATGAACCCACTGTGGTAAGAACCACTTTCCACGAGCCCTAAGTATTTAAACCCGGTAGCTCTGATACCAAGTTGTCACGCCCCGAAATAATCCCAACATGAATGATACATCAACCATATGCATTCATTAATTACAACCATTCTCCATTTGCTATATCAAAAATCTCCATAGTTTATACAAGGGTTCCACATGCAAATATACATTCAATGATTAGAAAAAAAATACCTGAATCTATATCATGTGAAACATATAATCTTAAAGTAAAAATAAAATAAAAGGACTACCCTTACGGGCTTACATCTTCCAAGGCAATAGCCCGGTTACATAAAATGGTCTCTCGGACCCGTAACAAATTAGCCCTAGGCTTAACAAGAATTACAACAAAAGAAAGAGTAATTTACTCTTCACCAAAACATATCCACACCCTTAGCTCGGCGGGATCACAACATCTTTACCTGCACCAAAACCCATAGGGGTGAGCATAAAGCCCAGTAGAGAAACCTTAACAAAGTATATATATTTATGCAAGATTCTCAACATTTAATGTAAGTGCAAATGTTATGCCATGCCATTTCAAGATAACCTCATGTCATGCTTTTCTTGAAAATACCAAGTTTTAAATAAACATTTTTCAATCTCATCAATTTCCCAACTTCAAAATTTTAAATCATACGGGGCGGTAAATACGACACCGGTAATCCCTAGGCTGGTGTCAGGAAGTAGACTCTACGACTACTACCAAACTGTCATTTTAATCGGTATTAATCGGAAGGCTCGACACCTACCCGCGTGGTTTTCTGGTCTTTCACCATGGATACTCAGGCCAACTTATCAAATCATCTACACCCCCTATCAGGACTTACCACCGTATTTACCCCAATAACATTTTCATTAGTTCTCACTACAACATAGAACTTCTCAAAATAAACATGATGAGAACGTGCAACAATGATAATAAATCAAAAGAGAATGTGATGCAATAATTAATATCTCATAACATTTCTCCATTTCAAACATCTCTACAAAATGTCAACATTCACATTTCTCATTACTTCTCTTAAAAGTTCCTTCACAAGACAATCATGTGTCATCAACATATGGCTACAATTCCACATTTCACAAGTCTCAACAATCTAGCCTCTTCAAGAGCACATATGGTGTTTTCAAACATTAACCTTCAATGCTAAAATTCCAAGTCCAAAGTGCACAAAACTTGCCATCTCACAACCATACATCATCGTTTATTAATAATGGTTTTTAAAACAATTTTTCCATTTCAAGATGTTAATTAGATTTTCCCCTTTTTGCAACACACATTATGGAGTCTAAACTTATTCATCTTTTTCTCAAAGACAAGAGAGAATTTCATGGATATTTCCATGTTTTCAGAAAGCCCCAATTTTCTAGGTTTTCACAAAAAGAACCTAACATTTTCCATTTCCTTTATAAAATCCCAGCATACACTTCAATCTCAACCCGTATGGTTCAACATCTCACAGAATCTTTTAAAAGAGGTTAAGAAGAGTATTTCTTCAAACAAAATCAACAATCTCTTGAACGCTAATCCCCATTTTCGAAATACATGAAGGAGTTCACAAAAATCAACCAAAACTTGCATAAACATACATATAACTCAAAGGAAACCCTACCTCAAAGTGTTGATGATAAAGAGAAGGTCAAACCCTAGCTTTCAAGGAGGAAAGGATCTTGGATTTCCACTACACCAAATAAAGCCCTAACTTTAGATCTTCAAGATCTTGACAGAGATGATGAAGATTTTGGTCCAAGAACTTGCAAAATCAAAGAGTTGTGATGTTTGAGGAAGTTTTCTAGAGAGAAGGGGGAGAAATGTAGGGTTTAGAGTGAGAGAGAGATGTGTATAATAGATGCTAAATTCGGATCAAAACGTTATAAGAAAACAGGGCACGGACTGTGCAGTTGGCCACTCGTGCGGCCTTCCCCACTGCTCGAGCGCCCACCTTCACCACTCGTGCGGCCCACCTTTCCGTTCATGCGGCCCACTTTCAGAATGCAAGATTCTTGGTTCCAGCCTCCACTGCTCGTGTGGCCCAACTCCGCATGTGCAGCCTAGGGCCCCACACGTGCGGCCATAACCTAGCAGCCCAAAATTTCCACTTCGCTCCCGGCACCCTGGACTCACCCGCGCACCCTCCAGAACAATCAAAATTAAACACCGAGTGAAATAAGAATTAGAAAACCATTTCCAGTCGTTTCAAATCCAAAGAAAGTAAGTAAGTAAGAGGGGAACGCAGTGACAAAAGCAGAGGAAGAAGAAGAGAAGAAGAAGAAGACTCGGCCGTCACACAACAGATTCATGTTGTGTATATCCATCAACATCGACATAAACATCAGGAATATTTGAATCCATAGTATGTGTAGACGCTCCCCGAGGACTGCCGAAGCTCCGCGCTTTGCGAAGGCGCAAAATCTCATTTGTTCTCTAGCATACTACAGTTCAGACTCAAATGCCATGGTTCTGAATCTAGTCTCGTAAAGTGCAATGCAAGACCGATAAATCAACAAAGAGTCCAAATCCGGCAAATCGTTTTGGAAAACTGATTTTTGTAAAGAAGTGCCAAACATGGACTACTTTGCCAGATACAGAGTAGCCACCTAAATATTTTGTTTTGGGGGAAATTTAGGAAACCCTGACTCGTTGCCTAAGGCCACGTGTCCGTCATCACCAAAGTTGCCTCGGCTAGGGAACTTCGGTACGAGTGGGGAAGGTCATGCAATGAGCACCCCCGCTTGCCCGATCAAAGATTGGCCTGTATTAAGCATGATATCCTATTTTTGAAAACACATGCGTTCTCATTCTGGTTAATTAGCTAGAATTACAATGTGATGCGCACAACACACAAGTATAGACTAGATTGCCTAATTTGGAAAAAAGCATCGTATATCCGTTTGTTTGGAAATTGTTTGAAGTTTGCTACTCGCAAGTAGGCTAAAACACGGATTTCAATGAATCGTTCCAGTTCAAGTAATCCAACCTTCACCCACAGGCATTCAGGTAGTTATATCACATAAGCAATTAGCCTCATGGCAAGCATGCTGTCATTGCAACACTTACACACATGCAAGATGCTAAAGCATAAACACTCACAGTGTACTCCGAGCCAAAACAAAGAACTAGTTAGTAATCAATGCATGATCCTAATTCATGTCAAGATGGATAATGCAACACAGGCAAAATGCAACTAGAATAGGCTCGGCTATTCTAAGATGGCATATGAGATGCGACAATTCGATACATGTATTCAAGTAGGAATTGAAGTACAATGCTATTAGTATGATGCGCCGAGCCTGATGCATGCAATACAGATGGATGGATGCAAACATGCGAGCATAAGGTATGCTAAATGAAATATGCCCTAAAACTAACCATCGTGAGCGGTTAAGTAAAAGAGAGAAAGAAGTGGGGTTGGAAGACATGCATCACACAAACGCACGCTTATTACAACAATTGTGCCCTCTCGACGGAGAGACCGAAAGAATAATACAAATCAACTAATTAACTAACTTACAAGCTAATTAATTACTACACAACTCTTAATTAATTAAACAAATTAATTAAGCTATGAAAACAGTAAAGCAGCCTCGATAAGAGGGACAAACGCATGCTCGATCGACTTCGCTCGGAAATCCGTTGCCATGCTTCATGTTGCCTTTGTTTGCACTATTTTTTACCTCTAAAAACTGCACAATTCTCTGTGATGATTCTGAATCACCTCAAGGACACTCTGAGAGGCCATCGGCCAAAAGATAAGGTCATCGGCCAAGGGAAACTGGTCATCGACCAAAAATAAATCTCTCGGCCAAACATTTGTAGCCGACCGGCACTGAAGATAGCTGACTGGCCATCTCTTCCTGTAAAATGCTCCTTTTCCTGTAGCAGAGGACAAACAGAGCATGGCAATGCATTCACAAGATAATGTTTGCAGCTACACCCCTTATCATGTTTAAGACTCAAAGGAGTGTAGTTCTCGACCCTCGGGCCACCAATCACGCATTCCAATGCATGATGGCCAAAGGAGCCAAGTGTACAATTCAATATCAAATGAAATGCACAAAACACATAAGGGGCCCCAACCTCTATCATGCTTGATCAAGAGGCAAGGGATGCACACATAAAGCAATGCAAACATGCAAGCATGATGCGAACAACTCAAGCATGCAACAAGTATGCAACAAGATCATGCAATGCATCTAATATGCAATAGGCATACAACCTAAACATGTAAACATGCATGGCATGCAACAACATGCAAAATAAAGCAAGCATGCAACAACATACAAGACAAGCATGCAAAAACATGCGAAGATGGACTTAAACTAAAGTGGACAACTCTTAAACATATGCCCAAATCAGTGGCCAAAATGCTAAGAAATGATAGATAAAAGCACATACAAACATGCACATGTGTTGGCCTATCACCTAGGCATGGGAGGGCAACTTTCAAGAACACTTAAAAGGGGACAAATATGGACATGTGACAAACATGGTAAGCTCTGAAATCGCACATGGAAAGGTGCCAAACCGAGCAATCAAAGCAAGCAAATCATGCAAGAAGGCTTAAAACTTAAAACTAGCCAAGGGACTCAAACCATGGCCATGCGAGGCATGCCCCAAAGGGCCAAGGGCTATCAAAATAGTCCCAAGAAAGGTCAATACAAGACCAAAAACATGATCGAAACTAGCCAATACAAGCTAGAACACAACACCAAAAGCATGAGGCATGCAAGGCTACAAAAGGGGTGTTACACTACACCTATTACAACCACACATGTCATGACTTAAACCAATAAAATCAAAGTTATGGTATGTCAAAATAAACCTAAAAACCCACCTAGATGGCATCCCAAAGGTCTAAGCATGGAGGCATACACAATGGTCCATTCATGAGGCATAAAATATCAACTCTTTAAAGCATTAAAGGAGTGATAGGTGCAAGTGTATGAGCATGAAACATAGACTGAAATATCATAACAAATGATGCCAAATCATTGAAATGAGCCAAGTAATGCATGCTAATGACTTGGACACTTGAAGCTAACAAGCTAGGATGCCTTAGGGCTATACAAAGCATGTCATGCATGGCCAAAACAACCAAAATTAGAGCTTCAGCATGCTACAACATGGACAAAAAATTCTTGAAGTTAAGCCAAAACATGCAAGAATGATGGTCCAAATGCATGAGACATATTAGGCTACTTCATGGAAATGCACTACAAGTGCATGGAGCATGCAAGGAGCTATTAAACCAAACCCTAACAGAGGTATGACATGGTGAAATAAGCCCAAGAACATGCTAAAATGTACACAACATAGGCTAGAATGACATGCTACTTCATGAAGCATACAAAGCTAGTGTGTGTGATTTACACTACAAGTGTATTAGGCATGCATGGAGTGACAAAACCAAGCAAAAACAATGTTGTATCATGGCAAAACAAAGCATAATACATACTGAAATGAAGCTAAAACAAGCTAAGCCAACATGCTACCAATATAAGCCACTTATGCAAGCATACAAAACAAGAAGGAGAGGGGATGACCCTCGCCTATTTAGGACTCCAAAATCACCTTTACACCACTAAAAATCCTTTGGATTTTAGTGGTAGAAAGGTCATGCAAAACCTAAAACAAGGGCCAAAAGGGAAGGCCTAAAACAAGGCCTAACACGGCCTTGGAAGGAGGAGATGACCCCCAACCAAAAAGTGACCTTAACCAAAGATTTAAAGCATGTAAAAAAAGAACTTTTATCAGTTAAGAGTTAAGCTTAAAACAATAAGCAAGTAGGTCTAAAAGCTAAAACAAGAATGGGGGTTTAAAAGCAAGGAACTCACCCTTGAAGACCACCTTCAAGAACACTGCTCTAGCAGCCTTCTCTGATCAAAACCAGCCCAAGAACACTAAAATCAACCTCAAGGGACCTCAGCTCCAAGAGGATGGTGTTCAATGTGTGTTTGTGTACAATAGTAAGACAAAATGACACTTTTGAAGCACAAAAATGAAGAATCAAGGCAAGATAGATACAAAACTATATGTATCACTCAACCCTAATTTTTCTGAACCTCTGGAAAGGGGGAAGGAGCTCCCTCTTTATAGAAGTTCAATTCCTAAGCTTGTTGGAGAAGCTAAGCCAAGGGACAAATCCCTCCATACACGTGTATGGAGGGGTGAGTGTGCATGCACCGTGATACGGCATAAAATATCTGCAAAAAGCAAATGAACAGGGTTCGGCCAGAAAACATGGCCAATCGACCAACATAAGTGCCGACCGACCAAAAAAAGTGCCAATCGGCCAACACTTTTGGCCAATGGCAAGAAAACTAGGCCGATGGCATCATGCCTTAGCCGATGGGTTGACGGGATGGCCAACAAGCCATCCTCTTCCCTCAAAAGCAAAAACACAAGTGCTTGGTCCACAACCAAGAACAAAACAGTCAAGTTGAGAGATCTTGAGGCAAGGCGCGCGGCCGAGACCTCCAGGAACTCAAAACGAACACGAACATGGATGATGATCGAGTGTTCAAACGATGACGTCCAAGTCTTGAGGACGGTCAAAAATGGGGTGTCTACAGTATGTAAGTAAAATAATATATATCAACTAACAGTTAATTAAATAATGAGTCAACAACAAAAAGTAATATATGTTACGAAATAATTAATTTAAAAAAAAAATGAGTAACTAATAAATATTAATTCAAATAATTAATGTTACCGACTGGTGAATACGATAGAAAAAATAGTTTCTTCTAATAAAAGCTTCTTCTTGTACAATTGCAATTGCCACTTAAGGATGAGACTTCAAAATTAATTGAGATATTTGACAGAGAATGAGAGTTTGATAGAGAGATTTGTTTGTGAGAAATAAAATAAGAGAGTTGTGGTATTTATAGGAGTTGGGAGGAGGGATGCATTAAGTAATAAAAAAATATGTATATATTTTTTGCTATTGTGAAAAATACTCATTTCACTGTTTCATGGCTGGTTCAAACACTTAAAAATACTTTGTAAAACATAGAAGTATAACTAATTTGAAACCATAGATTCAAACTCCATGAATTGATAAAATTGTAAACAAAACATCCATGCATGAGGAGTTTTAAATTCATTTCTTCATAATTCCCAAACTATAAGCTTGATTCTTAAAAATTCATGAACTCAAACCTCCAAAATTCTCAAAATCAAAGATATAGATGCAATTTAACTTCAAATCAAACAAAGATGATATAATTCATAGACGTTCGACGGTCACTCGAGCGAAAGACTGAGTAAAAGGGGTCCTCGCTTGAGCGCCACTTTGGTTGCTCAAGCAATCTGTAAAATTTTGTAAAACTTCTAAGAGCTCAATTTTTACGCTCGAGCGGATAGGCTAAATTCTAGAATTTCCAGAACTGTGTTCGAAGTCCATACTTGATATTCAAAGGTCCAAAACTTGTGTTTTTGGTATAAAAACTTGGAAAAACATTGTAGAACATGAAAACACTTCCAATTTGAAACCATTTACTCAAAATCATGCTCCAATTGTCCAATTCAAACTTATACTATCAAGTTGAAACCATACATGTTATGAATTGAGTCCTCATCCTTTCAAACACTACAAAGTGACATGAAATGCGTGAATCCATGGATGATCTTCAAGTTCATGTCTCCTAAGCTTCATGCATGTATGAATTTCAAGAAATCTTAACTAAAAAATGAAGGATCAAGCATGCATGTGCATAATTCAACTCAAATTCATCGTATTCATGGTAATTCATGCTTAACCTACTCAATTTCAAGCAAAAGATCCTATAACTCCATGAACTCAGTTTCTACATGACTTAATTCCAAGAATTTGGGTTGAATTTCATACCTAATTGTAGACACCCCATTTTTGACCGTCCTTAAGACTTGGACATCATTGTTTGTCCACTCGATGATTTTGCTTGTTTGTGTTCATTTTGAGCGCCCGAAGTCCTCGGCGGAACGCCTTGTCTTTGAGCCTCTAGCCATTTTTGTTTTGTGCTTGTTTTTGGGTCAAAACCTTGTTGCCTCTTGCCTGGAAGGGGGAGGGAACTTGTCGGCCAGTCCTAGGCCTTGTCGGCCACTAGTTGTGCTTGTCGGCCACTTAAAGTGGCCAGTCGGCTACTAAAGGTGGCCAACGGCCACTTAAAATGGCCGACGGCCATTTGTCTCCTTTTTTAGATATTTGTTTGCCAGCTGTTGTTCACTGAAGTGCATCTCCATACACGTGTATGGTAGGATGATTTCAAGCCTAAAACTTGATTTTCTATATGTAGGGAATGCTCTCCCCCATTTGGGGGGTTATAAAATTTGGATCAAATTTCTCCCTCTCTCTCTAGAATTCTCTCTCTCTCTCTTCTTGTTTTGTGCTTGGTAGCTAATTTTCTCTACACTTTTGCACACAAACCCTTAACCAAACTTGACCACCTTGGAGCTGAGGTCCCTTAGAGCCTAGTTAGATCTTTGGAAAGAGGTTTGAGCCTAAGATTGTGGCAGTTTTGTCTTGTGCTTCAAAGGTAAAGAACTTACCCCATTTGAGCTTATTGTGTACACTTGTTTTTGCCATCTTTTTACACTGTTTTTGAGCTGGTTTTCAACTAAAAAACACTCTATTTTTATGGTTTAAAAATGTTGGTTTGAGGCTATTTTGTGTTAAAGGATAGTCCGCCCTTCTTGTTGATTAATTATGAAGCCTTTTGTGCCATCTTTTAGCATATTAAAATCAAACTTTTTGGGCTTTTTAACCACTGAAATTCAGAGTTATTTCAGTGGTAGAAAACATGTTTTGAAGTCCAAAATTGGAGGGGTTAGCCTCCCATCCTTGTGTTTTACTTGCATGTCTAGTTAGCTTCACATGGTAGCATGTTTTTGTAGCTTAACTTAGCTTATTTCCAGCATGTTTTTGCCTCTGATTTGGACTGTTTTAGCTTTGTTTTGGGCTTCTTTGGTCATAGGAGTCTTGTTTTGCATAGTTGCAGTGCAAATGGCTTCACTAGTTTGGTGTTTTAGGCCTTTAAACATGATTTGCTTGAGTTGGCTGCATGTTGTAGTGTCTTTTTACATGTAATTTCAGCATCTATAGCTCTGTCA
The DNA here is from genome assembly GCA_025200525.1 of Camellia lanceoleosa. Taxonomy (NCBI): domain Eukaryota; kingdom Viridiplantae; phylum Streptophyta; class Magnoliopsida; order Ericales; family Theaceae; genus Camellia; species Camellia lanceoleosa. Next base: position 135,139,682 of record CM045762.1, on the reverse strand, counting down.
CATGCTCATTTGTTTCACTCTTTCATTTTCTTTTGAGAGTTATTTTCGTGTCTTGTTTGCATGCCTAGATAGCTTAACATGTGAGCATGTTTTTCTAGCATTTTGTACATTAATCTTAGCATGTTTTTCCTACTTTTTTGACTGGTTTTAGCTCTGTTTTGAGTTGGTTTGGTCCTTTGGGACTTGTATTGTGTGGTTATAGTGTAAAGAGGCTTTACTAGCTTAATGTTTTAGGGTTTTAGCATGAGTTGCTTGAGTTTCTTACTTGTTTTAGTGTCATTTTACACTCCATTTCAGCACTGAAATCTCTGCAATCTCCCTATATTCTTCACTCTTTCATTTATTTTGAAAGTGGCTTTGAACCCCTTGTTGGCATAAGTGTGAAATGGAGACATTTATGCTTAATGGTTTAATTCCTTCGAGAGTTCACTACCAATGGCATGAGGTCTCTTTCATGCTCAAGGCACTTGTGGTTTAAGCTTACTTTCAATTAGAGGACACTCACCTTTTGGACTAATCAATTAAAGAATGTATTGGTAAGTTAAAATGTGTAAACAAAATGAATAAAGTAAAAGAGGCAAGATTAAGCATCTTCGTGTTGCATTGCATGTGTTCGGATCGGATTTTAATTCGAACACGAGAAAAATGGGACGTTTCATACTCAAAGTGATGAAACGTGCCACTTTTCTTGGTCACCACCACCCTTGATCATGAATGATAGGGTTGTGGTTTTGTTGAGTCTTGTTTTGCATTCATTAAATTATGCAAGCTTGGCTCCATAGCCATCATGCATTGGAAATGCTTGGTTGATGGTTTGAGGGTCAAAAATTACACTCCTTTGAACTTGTGTAATGATAAGGAGAGTAACAATGCACACAAACCTTGAGAATACACTACTTTGCCTCTGTTTGCTCTCTGTTACAACAAAAAAGGAAGTTCGGGGCAGGCGTAGCCGACAGGCCAGAAGTAGCAGCCGACGGCCACTAGTAGTAGCCGACGGCCACTTTTTGTAGCCGACCGGCCACCAATGAAATTTTGCACAAGTGTGCTCCTGAGTTGGAGCAGAGGCATTCTGGAAGTTGGCAACACTGTTGGTGTTCAAATAATGTGCAAACAGAGGCTGTAATGGCAAGGCGGTGGCATTTTCGGGTGGAGAAGCTGAGCATGCATGCGTCCCTTGCCCAAAAGGCCATTTAATTGCTTTAGTTAGCTTAAAATAGCTAGTTAAATTCAAGTGTTGTACTTAATTAGTTAGTGTAACTAATTCTTCAATTTCGATTTGTAATATTTAACTAGCTCAGAATAGTTAGTTAATTTGTTTCAATTGTTGTAATAATTAGTTAACTAGAATAGTTAATTAGTTTCGAGTTTTGTAATAGTTAGCTTAATTAGCGTAGCTAGTTAGCTTATTCATTCAGACTCTCCTTTGCGAGGACATAATGTTGTAATAAGTGTGTGTGCATGCGTGTATGTCTTCCAACCCACGTCTTTCTCTTTTTTATTTAATCTCTTTTGGTGGTTAGATTAGGGACATGTTTCACTTAGCATATCGCATGCGTGCATCCATTCATTTGTCTTGCATATACCAAGGCTCGGCGCATCATTCAAACTGCATTGTCAATTCAACACTTCTTTTGAATACATGTTTCAAAGCATGCTATCAAAGTGTTGTAAATACCATGAATAAGTAGCCGAGCCTATTTAGTTACATCATTGCATGTGTTGCATTAGTCATCTTACATAGTTAGGGATCATGCATTTTTCTAAGTAGTTTCTATTTTGGCTTGGAGTACTCAGTGAGTTTTATGCTTTAGCATGCTTGCATGAGTGTGATTACCATATTGCCATGATTGGCATGCTTGCCATGAGGTTATGTGCTTAAATGTTAAATTGCATGAATGCCTGTGGAAGAAGGCTTGATTGCTTGAATTGTAACAATTCAACGAGTGTGAGTTTTGAGCCCACCTTGCAAGGTGGAAAAATCATGCTTTAAGCCCACTTGAGGTGGCAAATCTGCATCTTTCAAAGCTCACTTGAGGGTGGCAACTTCAAACCATTTTCGAAAACAAACATGAGTTGAATTTGTTCCAATTCTTGTGATTTAGTCTATACTTGCTTGTGTGCACGTCACATAGTAACGTTAGCTAAAAAATCGGTTTAAGAACACATGAGGTTTATAAAAGAACATATCATGGTAAGTAGAGGCCGATCTTTGATCGGTCGAGCGGGGGTGCTCATTTCATGACCTTCCCCCCTCATACCCAAGTTCCCGAGCTGAGGCAACTTTGGTGATGACAGACACGTGGCCTTTGGCACAAGTCAAGGTTTTCTAAATTTCCCCAAAAACAAAATGTTTAGGTGGCAACTCTGTAATCTGGCAAAGCAGTCCAATTTTGGCATTATTTGATTTAAAATCAGTTTTCCAAAATGATTTGCCGGATTTGGACTCCTTGGTGTTTATCAGTTTTACATTGCACTTTGTCAGACTAGATTCAAAACCGTGGGAGTCCCAACTATGAGGCCTTCTTTTCAAACCCTTTTCCGAAAGGCGGGGGCGCGGAAAAAGGCGAGTCCACACTAATGTGTGAATTCAAGTGTATTCAAGTGTAATTCTCCAAGTCCTCCACAATTTCTTCAAATTCTCCTTCCTTTCTCTAGAATTTTTGAGCTCACCTACATTCACTCTCAAAATCTCAACCCATATGTGTATATTATGAGCTCATGACTTAATTAGGGCCTTATATAAGGTGTGATTAACTAAGGCTAATTAATCTTGCTTATGGATAATCAATCCTACTCAATTTTAATTGATCTTAATTGTTTTATTCTAATTATTTTGGTCCAAATCAAATTTTGCCAAAATTTGCCATAAAATTCTAAATATTCTAATTAGCTTATTGGGCTAGTCAATTTTGGCTTCTTAAGCCGTTTGGGCTTCCAATTTTTGAATCTAAGTCGATAAGTGAACAAATAATCCATGTAATAACAGATAACTACAAAATTAAGCATGTAGTCACACAATCATGCAATTAAGCTTATTGGAACAATATAATATACTAGTACAGAGATCAAGGTTATCACAGCTTAAGTCCTCCCAAGCTACGTCCTTGGTGAAGGCATAGTGTATGAATCTTAACAAAGTCATATGGTGATGCATATTCAACACTCATGTCAAAACATTTTATATCTCATTCCAAAATCATGCTATGTTAATTCATGAAGACATTTCCTTTACAGTAGAAAACAAGGCAGGGAATCACAATCTCCGGGAATCCCAAAACAAAAAATTTTGTCTGTAGGAAATCGTAAACTGGCACCTATGTAAACGTAGGCAATACAAGCACTACTATTGCCATTTCACGAAATTTCATTTGCGAGATTGATACCCAAGTATACGCATGGCTTTTAAGACTTTCACCATGAACACACAGGCCAACTTATTTCAACGAGACAACACGTACTTCCTAGATTCACCCATTTTTCTCAAAATAATAACATTTACAATGTGTTAAGTATGCAACAATGCTCAATGCAAATAAATGAGAAATTGGTTCTAATTCACATAATCCTCATGCAATTTCTACAACAATTGAACTTATCCTCCACTAATATAGTGATCTCGATTACTTTTGAATCTGGGAAACCATATTCGCGATGGCCGTTCCCTTTTCTTCATGTTTGGTTTTGGCTTCAAGGGTCGACACCATCCTTGTTGGTGTCGACACTACCTTCTTTTCCTTGTCTTGTTTAACTCCAAGGGTCAACACTAGCGTTGGAGGTGTTGGCACCATCTTACTGCTATGTTCTTGGAAAAGCTACTGAAATTTAGGGTCGACACCAACCTTGGTAGTGTTGACACTTGTCTTTTGTTGTTGGCCTGAAGGGTCGACACTAGTTTGGGAAGGGTCAACCCTAATTTACTGTAGAATCTGGGTTTAGTTGCTAAAATTTAGTGTCGACACCTTGGGTCCAAGGATCGAAACCTTGTCTACTATTATTAGCGTTGTCTTTTTGTCAATTCTTCCTTAAGGGTCGACACCACCAACACAAGGGTCGACTACAGCGAGTTTTTTTTTTTCAGATTTTATTTTGATTTTGGGCCCTACTTCTTGGAGATTTTGACTTATTTTTTGAGTTGACTTTGGGACTTTATTTCGCTTTAACCTGGCACAATAAATAGGGCCCTCACTTACCCTTTTCTTCACTTTATCTTCTATTTCCTCTCTCTAAACCATGGGTCACTCTTCTCTCTCTCCAAACTCACGTTTTCACTTAAAGATCTTCAGATCTACTCACTTAGAAGCATCTCCTCACCTTGCTTCTTTGAGATTAAGTGTAGAGCTTGTCAAGGGCTTCGTTTTGATTAGAGCGAATCATAGTTTCGTCATCGTCAACTTTTGGGCTTTTCTTCCTTCTTCTTCTTCTAAGCTTGAGGTAGGGATTTTTCACACTCTTGTATGAGTTTTACCTTAGTTATTGGCTATTTCAAGAGATTATAGTGGTTTGAGGGTTTTTTGGTAAAACCTAGAGTTTGAAATGAAAAATGAAAAAGAGAGGTTTTTAAATGGTCTCTTAGAAAAGCTTGTGAGTATGAAAGTGGAGTGGATATATGTTGAAATAAGGTATTTTCTACATTGAAGTTCATTTTCAAAGAGAAAGGGATTGTGCCCTAAAAATGTGAATGTTTGAGATTGTAAAGAGAAAATGGAATTGATGTTGAGAATTATGAAATTGAAATAATGTTGTTGATGATGGCGGAGTTGGATATGTATTATCACTCCCATTTTGAGATTTTGGAAAAGTGTATCTTTAATGAAATTTATTTACTTGTTTAGAGATATCTGTTTTGGGCTATCGGCGGAGGATAGCTATGAGTGTTGTAGAAATTGCATGAGAATTAGGTGAACTAAAATTAATTTCTCATCCATGTGCATTGAACATTATTTGTCATTTAATACATTGAAAATGTATATGATTTTGAGAAAAAGGGGTGAACATTGGAAAGAGGTGTGTATCACCAAAATAAGTTAGCATGTGTGTCCAAGGTGAAAGTTTCGAAAAACGCGCATACACATGGGTGTCGGTTCTCACTAACAAAATATCCGTCAAATGGCAATAGTAGCGCTTATATAGGCTACGTTTATATGGGTGTCATTTGACAGTTTCTCATGGATGAAATATGCGTGAAAGGTTGTACCAGTTTAAGAATTCCCCCTTATTTTCTATTGTAAAGGACATGATTCAAGAATTGTGATATAAACTTGGTATGGCATGGTTTTGGAAAGAAATGTAAAATATTTTGGCACTGGAATTGCATATGCATAAAACCTTATGGCTTTGTTAAGATTTATACATTGTGTTGTAGTATTTCTGCTGGGCTTTGGCTCACCCTATGTGGGAAACTATTTTTAGGTGTTGGCGATATCTCTCCACTAAGGACTTAGCTTGAGAGGACTGTGGAGCTGAAGGCTCAGTGTTGTATTTTGTATTTAATTTTGTACAAGCCTAGGGCTTGATATGTATTGAGCTTAAGACTCACTTTTGATGTACCCAAGCATTGACTTGGAAAGATGTAAGCCTTTAATGCATATGATTATCTGTTTAGTTTTCATTTCTTTTCACTATCTTGTAACACATGATGGAGGTTCATGACATACTGTTTATGAATATATATCGCATGTGTCACTTTTTTGTAGATCAAACTCCGATTAATAAAACTTATCAATTCATCTATGTTGCCATTTATTGATTGTTATGAGATGGGTATATTGTATTTATTTCGGGGCGTTACAACTTGATATCAGAGCGTACTGAGTTTGAATACTTTAGATATGTGGGAAGTGGTTATTACCACAATGAGTTTATCTCACTTAATAGAGACATTTGTATGCATAGTATGCTTATGTGATAACATGCTTATGTGATTATATGGGTATGGGATTTAATTCTTAAGATGTCGATTGGGTCTACAGGTTTCTAGAAGTCCTATTAGAAGAGCACTTGATCACTGTTGTTTCTAATTGGAACTCTGGTAACATCACAAGACGGTCATTATCTAAGAAGGAAAATTTATATGTGTTTATGTGACTACGTGCTTATGTGGAGTGAATTACTATTGTCCGCCGCATTAGGATGCGAGTGAGCTTCAGCACATTTTTAAATGTGTTAATCTCTTTGGTTACCTTTATTAGGATGTTAGGACGTGCACGTGGTGGTGGTAGGCATGGTAGGCCTAGAAAGCATGAGGTGTCTTTACTAGATGAGATTTTGGTGCAAAAGGAAGGGGTTAGTCAGGCCAATGTGGCCGAATTAGTTGGTCAGTAGGCCATGGCCACCTTAGCCCGCGAAATAACCAGAGCATTGCGAGAATCTATAGATATTCTCTGGGCCTGGGCTAAGAATCAGGCCCAGGCCCAAGTAGCTGAGGCAGAGCCGTCATTCTTAAAGGGAGAGTTCTTCCGGTCCAACCCGGATGAGTTTTTGGGCAATCCTAAAGAGCCTTTGAAAGCAGATGAATGGCTCAAACAAATGGTGAAGACGTTTGAAATACTTGGCATAAAAGACGGTGGTTTGAGAGTAACCTTAGTGTCCTTCCAATTGAAGGGAGATGCTAGTCAATGGTGGAAGTATGCACGTGGGCGCATTGAGTTGACTTAGGAGGCTTTCGTCGATGCCTTATAGGTCAAGTTTTTACCTCCCACTATTAGGGAGAAGTTGAGAGACCAGTTTTCCAAGCTCAAGCAGTTGAGCACACCGGTGGTTGAGTTTGAGGCCGCATTTACTAGTCCGTTAAGGTTTGCACCAGAACTCGTGGCGACTAAGGAATCCCGTTGTTTAGAGTTTGAGAAGAGGTTAAGGACCAAGTTCATGTTCAACGTTGTCGGGGTCAATGATTAGAGATTATGGACGCCTTGTGGAGGCAGTGGCTCATCTTGAGACCATGATACAAATGCAGGAGGAGCAAACGAGGGGCTCTAGGAAGAGTAAGGATGTTCAATGGGACAGTAAGAGGTAGAGGGGTTCTACCCCCACAGCAGTCCTAAGGAGCACAGTCTAGGTCCATTTTCCCAGTACCGAGTTTAGGTTTTGAAAGAGGTGGTCAAGGACATTTCACCTACTTTAAGTGTGGCCAGTTTGGCCACAAGTCTCTAGCTTGCCCCGCAAATGGGAGGAAGGCAATGGCCTATTTCATCTGCGGCTCATTCTCAAAGCCAAAGTCAGTGGAGAGGGCAGCCGCTCACTTATTATCAGTGTAGGCAGGCAGGGCATATAAAGAGATTTTGCCCTCAGTTGAGCAGCACACCTGGTACATCTAGTTTGAGGCAGTCAAAGAGCCACCAGTCCACACAGTCAGCACAGGCCTCGAGGGCCAATCATGGAGCCACTTTGGCTCAGTCAATACATCAGACGTATGCTCTGAGGGGTGAACAAGTGGAGCAGAGACCTTCAAGGTGTGTGTATGTTGTTACTACACCAGACTTAGTGCCATCACCTTCAGTTGTGAGAGGTACTTTCTTGTTATGCAATTCTATTGCTAATGTGTTAATTGATACAGGTGCATTATATTCATTCATCTCGTATGCCTTTGCATCGGCATTGGGGTTAGAGTTGGCTCGATTAGCATCTCCACTCAGTGTAGAGTCATTTATTGGTGGTGAGATTGTTTTGGAACAGGGGTGTCAGGATTCTGACATAGAGGTTGTCGATCACCGACTTCCTTTTACATTTGTGTTGATTAACATGTTGAGTTTTGATGCTACATTGGGTATGGATTGGTCGTCATCATATTGAGCTGTCATATTTTGTTACCATTCGAGGGTTATTGTTTGTACCTTGAGCGGTGATTGTTTTTATTTCATGGGGGACAGAGCCGATAGAGTTTTGTCACTGGTGTATGATCCTCGTGGGTGGAGTGAACTTAGTCGTCTTCTTGCCAACTTCTTGCGTAGTGAGTGTGATGAAGTCCAAGTTGAGTTACCAAGGGTAGTTTGTGAATACTCGGATATTTTTCCTGAGGATCTTGATAGTCTACCATCTCACCATGAGATTGAGTTCTCAATTGATTTAGTGCTTGGCATGACACCGATCTTTATGGTAGCGTATAGGTTTGCACCTGCTGAGCTGAGTGAGTTGAAGATTTGACTCCAAGAATTGTTAGACAAAGGTTTCATCTATCATAGTACGTCACCTTGGGGAGCATCGCCTCTCTTTGCTAAGAAAAAGGATGGTGCCTTACGGTTTTATATTGATTACCGGAAGTTGAACTGGGTAACTGTTAAGAACAAATACCCAATGCCACGCATAGATGATTTGTTTGACTAGTTGAAAGGGTCTTACTGCTTTTCTAAGATAGACTTGAGATTAGGTTACCACCAGTTAAGGGTAAGGAAGGAAGACATCCAGAAGATGGCATTCTGTATGCGGTATGGCTATTATGAGTTCCACGTGATGCCTTTTGGGCTAACCAACGTACCTGCCATGTTTATGGATTTGATGAACCGGATCTTCGTGAGTTCCTAGACCGTTTTGTGGTCCTCTTTGTTGATGACATCTTGATTTACTCACCCTCTGAGGAGGAACACGAGGAACAGTTGCAGGTAGTACTTGAGTTACCCAAAGCTCACAAACTGTATGCTAAGTTTGGAAAATGTGAATTCTAGTTGAAAGAAGTTAAGTTCTTAGTCCATGTGCTATTCGGGGAAGAAGTGACTGTAGATTCATCCAAGATAGAAGCAGTACAAGATTAGGAGCAACCCAAGAATACCTTTGAGATCCGTAGTTTCTTGGGGTTGGCCGGATATTGCGGTCAGTTTGTGAAAGATTTCTCTGGATTAGCTTCACTATTGACTAGACTAACGAGGAAAGGAATTAAGTTTGTGTGGAGTGAGACTTATGAGAAGTCTTTTCAAGAGCTTAAGGTTAGACTCCCCACTACTCCAGTATTGGTTATTCTGGAGAGAGGTTTCGGTTATTCAATGTATTATGATGCTTCACGAAAAGGTTTGGGTGTGTTTTGATGCAAGAGGGAAAGGTAGTAGCCTATGGCTTACGGCAGCTGAAAACACATGAGAGAAACTACCCTACTCATGACCTAGAGTTAGCAACGGTGATCTTTGCCTTAAAGATTTGGAGGCATTATTTGCATGGTGAGAAGTTTGAAGTGTTGTCTAATCACAAGAGTCTGAAATATCTGTTTACACAGAAAGACTTAAATCTGAGGCAGAGGTGGATGGAGTTTATAGAAGATTATGACTTTGAGTTGCATTATCATCCGAGGAAGGCCAATGTTGTAGTTAATGCCGTAAGCAGGAAGTCTATCAGCAGTGTAGCTAGTATTGCCATTTAGGAGTGGGAGATGTTAAGTGCTGTTAGTGATTTTGACTTGTATCTTGGCCAGTCCATTGAGTCTGCAGCCTTGTTTTTAGTAGTTGCACAACCTACAGTTGTGAACCAAGTGATAGAAGCGCAGAAGAGTGATCTTGAGGTAGAAACCCTCCAGGAAAAGATCTCTAGTGGAAAGGTGGAGAAAGGCTTGAATGTGTATCCCGATTTCAGTGTTAGATACCGTGATCGTCTTTTCCTGTCAGAGTCTTGTCGAGAGGAAGTACTCCGACAGTTTCACCATTCACATATTGCGGTGCATCTAGGAGACACAAAGATGTATCACGACCTTAGTCGCCAATTTTGGTGGAAGGGAATGAAGAAAGATGTGCCTGTGTTTATATCGAAGTGCCTTACTTGTCAACAAGTGAATGCTGAACATCAAGGGCCAACGGGTTTGTTGCAACCCTTGCCTATAGCTGAATGGAAGTGGGAGCATCTCATGATGGATTTTGTTGTGGGTCTTCCTAGGACTCAACGGGGTAGTGATGCGATTTGGGTGGTAGTTGACTGGTTAACCAAGTCGGCGCACTTTGTACCTATATGCCTGAATGAGTCAGTAGATTATCTAACCAACCTTTATATTAGGGACACAGTGAGGCTTCATGGGGTCCCTATAACTATCATTTCATATATAGATTCACGTTTTACAACTCATTTGTGGCAGAGCCTACAAAATGCCTTGGGCACGAGATTGACTTTTAACATTGCATATCATCCTCAGACTGACAGGCAGTCCAAGCGTACTATTCAGATTCTTAAGGATATGCTTCGAGGTTATGTCCTTATCTTTAAGGGGACATGGGAGAGGCACTTGCCCTTAGTGGGGTTTGCCTATAATAATAGCTTCCAGTCGAGTATTGGCATGGTACCGTTTGAGGCCTTGTATGGCTGACCGTCTAGATCTCTTATGTATTGGGCTGAGGTGGGTGATGTACCTATGTTGGGTCCAAAGTTTGGCCCAGAAACGACTGAGAAAGTCGCCATTAATTGTAAAAGATTAGCTACTGCCTAGAGTTGCTAGAAAAGTTATACCGACCATAGGAGGAGGCATTTGTCTTTTGAGTTAGGAGATCATGTCTTCTTGAAGATATCACCTAGACGGGATTTGATGAGGTTTAGGAAGAGTGGGAAGTTGTCTCCTAGGTTTATAGGGCCTTTTGAGAACCTAGAGCGAATTGGAAAGGTAGTATATCGCTTGGCCTTGCCACCACAGCTTTCTGGGGTTCATGATGTGTTTCATATTGTATGCTTCATAAGTATGAGCCGGTTCTATCGCACATGTTGGATTGGACCGACTTAGAGGTAGATGAGGATGCCTCATATGAGGAGAGACTGGTGAGAGTCTTGGATACTCGAGACCAAGTCTTGCTAGGCAAGAGAATTTCCTTGGTTAAAGTATTGTGGCGACATCACAGAGTTGATAAAGCAATTTAGAAACGTGAGTTGGAAGTCCGAGAGAAGTATCCGAACCTATTTGTTAAAGTTTGAGCATGTATTGAAAATTTTGTTATGTCGATTTATTACAAACATTGTTTATGTTTTGAAAATGTGAATTGTATATTCAGTACTGAGAACTTGTTTATCATGTTGATGAGAATGAATAACTAGTGGATGGGTTATGGTATTGGAATTAGTTGATTATCATTGTTGTAACAGGTTTAAACATGGTTTTAAAATTTGATTTATTATTTCGGGGACGAAATTCCTTAAGTGGGGGAGGTTATAGCGATCTTGATTTAGACTCAACCCGGTTATTACTTCTTAATCCGGGAAACCATATTTGTGATGGTCGTTCCCTTTTCTTCATGTTTGGTTTTGGCTTCAAGGATGTTGTCGACACTGCCTTCTTTTCCATGCCTTGTTCTGCTCCAAGGGTCAACACCAGCCTTGGAGGTGTCAACACCATCTTACTGCTATGTTCTTGAAATAGCTACTGAAATTTAGGGTTGACACTAGCCTTGGTGGTGTCAACACTTGTCTTTTATTATTGGCCTCAAGGGTCGACACCAATCTGGGAAGGGTCGACCCTTGTCTACTGTAGAATCTAGATTTAGTTGCTGAAATTCAGTGTCGACACCTTGGGCCCAAGGGTCTACACCTTGTCTGCTACCAGCATTGTCTTTTTGTCAATTTTTCCTAAAAGGTCGACACCACCGACACAAGGGTTGACCCCTGTGAGTTTTTTTTCTAGATTTTAGTTTGGTTTTGGGCCCTCTTTCTCAGGGATTTTGACTTATTCTTTTGGATTGACTTTGGGACTTTATTTCACTTTAACCTAGCATTATAAATAGGACCCTCACTTATCCTTTTCTTCACTTTATCTTCTCTTTCCCCTCTCTAAACCGTGAGTCACTCTTCTCTCTCTCCAAACTCACTTTTTTGCTCAAAGATCTTCAGATCTACTCACTTAGAAGCATCTCCTCACCTTGCTCCTTTGAGATTAAGTGTACAACTTGTCGAGGCCTAGGGTTTGAAATGAAATATGAAAAAGAGGGGTTTTCAAATGGTCTCTTCGAAAAACTTGTGAGTATGAAAGTGGAGTTGATATATGTTAAAATGAGATATTTTCTACATTGAAATTGATTTTCAAAGAGAAATAGATTTTTCCATAAAAATGTGAATGTTTGAGATTGTAAAGAAAAAATGGAATTGATTTTGAGAATTATGAAATTGAAATAATGTTGATGATGATGGCGGAGTTAGATATGTATTATCACTCCTATTTTGAGATTTTGTAAAAGTGTATCTTTAATGAAATTTACTTGTTTAGAGATATCTGTTCTGGGCTATCAGTGAATGATAGCTATGAGTGTTATGGAAATTGCTTGAGAATTAGGTGAACTAAAACTAATTTATCATCCATGTGCATTGAACATTGTTACTCATTTATTACATTGAAAATGTATATGATTTTGAGAAAATGGGTGAACGTTGGAAAGAGATGTGTGTCACCAAAATAAGTTAGCCTGTGTGAATAGTGTGAAAGTCCCGAAAAAAGCGCATATACATGAGTACCGGTTCCCACAAACGAAATATCCATAAAATGGCAATAGTAACACTTGTATAGGCTACGTTTACACGGGTGCTGTTTGACGGTTTCCCATGGACGAAATATCTATGAAAGGTTGTACCAGTTTAAGAATTCCCCCTTGTTTTCTATTTTAAAGGACATGATTCGAGAATTGTGATAAAAACTTGGCATGGCATTATTTTGGAAAGAAATATAAAATGTTTTGGCACTGGCATTGCATAAGCGTAAAACCTTATGGTTTTGTTAAGATTTATACATTGTGTTGTAGTATTTCTATCAGGCTTTAGTTCACCTTATGTGGGAAACCATTTTCAGGTGTTGGTGATATGTCTCCACCAAGGACTTAGCTTGGGAAGACTGTGGAGCTGAAGGCTCAGTGTTGTATTTTGTATTTAATTTTGTACAATCCTAGGGCTTTATATGTATTGAGCGTAAGACTCACTTTTGATGTACCCAAGCATTGACTTGGAAAGGTGTAAGCCTTTAAGGCATATGATTATCTGTTTAGCTTTCATTTCTTTTTACCATCTTGTAACATATGCTGTAAATTTAGGATATACTATTTATGAATATATATGGCATGTATCACTTTTTTGCATATCAAACTCCGATTAATGAAAACTTATCAATTCATCAATGTTGCCATTTATTGGTTGTTATGAGATGCTTATATGGTATTTATTTTAGGGCGTTACAACCGATAGCTCAAAACAAATATTTCTAATCCATAAAAAATTCCAAGAACAATAAACATTTTCATCATTTCCAAAATGTGAGCGATATTACATATCCAACTCTACCATCATCATCAACATCCACATTCTTTCCAATCTTACAAAACCAACATCATCTTTCAGTGTTTTCCAACACAAGTTAAAACCCATAGTTTTGGAACAAAACCTCATTTTCCTTCAAAATCACTTTTGAGTGAAGAAGACCATTATTTCAATATATATGAACTATCATCACATCCCCCAACCTTTTTTCATGGCTCCATTTGAAAACCCCTCTTTTGATTTCAAATCGAAATCCCCAAATCACAATCTTGTTTTGAAAAGTAAATAACTAAGTTAAAAATCATACAAAAGTGTGGATAAATCCCTACCTTAAGCTTAGTAGGGGAAGAGAAAAACTCAAAGGAAACTCAATGCTGATGAAACCACAAACCACTTGGATGAAAAGAAGGCCCTTGACACGATCTACAATCTATTTCAAAGGACCGAGATGGGAAGGTATCTTTAGGTGAGTAGATCTAAAGATTTAAGTGAGAAAAGTTGAGTTTTGAGAGAAAAATAGAGAAGTCACGAGTAAAGATGGAAAAGAGAAGGAAATAATGAGAGGAAAGTGTTTTGAAGCCTATTTATAGTGGCTAGCTACTAATAGAATAATAACCTCAAGGTCAACAAAAGGAATAAGTCAAACCCCCAAAAGGTATAGCCCAAAACCGAATAAAAAATTGGGGAAAAATGCACAGGGGTCGACCCCTCAAGGCGGTGGTATCGTCCTTCAAGAAGAAATGCAAAGATATCAATGTTTGCAGTAGACAAGGTGTCGACCCTGGAACCCGTGGTGTCTACACCAAATTTCAGTAGCCAACTCAAGACAAAGCAGCAAAGAAGGGTTGACCCTAGGAACTCGTGGTGTCGACCCGAGAGGCCAACAACAAGACAAGTGTCGACACCAACAAGACTGGTGTTGACCCCAAAATCTAGTAGCAACACCAAGAGCATAGCAACAAGGTGGTGTTGTAGACACTCCATTTTTTACCGTCCTCAAGACTTGGACGTCACCGTTTGAACATCCGGTGATCATCCATGTTTGTGTTCGTTTGGAGTTCCTGGAGGTCTCGGCTACGCGCCTTGCCTCAGGATCTCCGAACTCAACTGTTTAGTGTCTGGTTTTGCACCAAACACTTATGTTTTGCCTTGGAGGGGCAGGGAATACCTTGTGAGGCATCCCCACACATCACCGGCCATGGCTAGAGGCCACCAGCTGATATTTTGTTGCCATCGGCAATGTGTATTGCCGGTCGACATTCTTTGTTGCCGGTCGGTAGTCCATTTTGTCAAAATGGAAATTTTGAGCAGCCGACTACTGTTCATCTGCTTTTGCAGATATTTTAATACAGCTGTATTGCATTTTGTTCCCCTCCATACACGTGTATGGAGGGATGGCCTTCTTGTTAGCTTCCTTGGTAAGCTTTACAAGATTGGTTTCTCTATAAGAGGAGCCCTCCTCTCTTGGCTTTAGGGTTAGACAAAAAAAGGTTAGAAACGTTGTGAGAGAAGCTCTGGTTCTAGGTTTAGGGTTTTGTATCTATCCTATATCTATATCACTCATTCTCTTGTATTTGTGTGTGTTTAGGTTTACTATTGCACACAAACACATAGTGTTACACCTTTTCTTGGTTCTTGAAGGGCCAAAGGTTTGTTCTTGAAGCTTTGGAGCTGTTTTGAGCTCAAGGAAGGGGCTGGTCCATCATTTGTCAAGAGGTTCTTCGAGGGTAACAATCTTACCCCTTTTTACCTCATTCTTGCATACTATTTTTGCCTATCTTAGAACTATTTTTGTGCTTAGTGTATAATATAAAAAAGTTCTATTTTTGGGCCCTCTAAATAGTTTGTTTAGAGTGTTTTGTGGTTTGGAGGTGTTTGACCCCTCTTAAGCCTTGAGGGGCTCCATTTTGTGCCATTTTGAGTGAGCTCCAGGACTTTGGTGTTTGGGCCTCCTCACCACTGAAATCTTGAGGGATTTCAGTGGTAAGGATGGTGCCTTGAAGTCCCAAGAAGGAGAGGGCCACCCCCTCTCCTTATTGTCCTTAAAAATGGCCATTTTTGCCTCTTTAATGAGCACTTAGCTAAGCCTCATGTTGACCATGTCTTGGCTGTTATTTATGCTTATTTTGACATAAAATAGCATTGTTGTATGTTGGTTTTAGTACACCATGCTTGCTTAGCATACATGCCATGTAATGCCTTGTTGTTGCCTTAACATGCCTTAGGTTGTAAGCCCTTGTTTTAGCATGTTTTAGGCTTAGCTTTGTGAAGCTTTAATGCATGTTTTTGTATGTTTTAGCTCTGTTTTAAGTTGCTTTAGTCATACTTGCCATGTATTGCATAGCCCCTTTGCATTGTTAGCTTGTAGGCTTTGAAAATGAGAAGTGTTGAGCACGCGTTGCTTGAGTTTTCTTAGTAGCTTGGCATCATTTATAGCATAATCTTAGTCCCTAAGACATGCTTGTATGCTTGCCTTGGATGTCTCTTTGTTGCTTTGAAAGGTTGTGCCTTATGCTCCATATTTGGTCATTGTACATGCTTTTGAATTCAAGTCATTTAGATGCCATCTAAGTGTTCTTTTGGGCTTTGTTTTATGTGCTAAAACTCTGTCTTGGTCATTAAATTCATGCCATGTTTGGTTTTGATAAGTGTAGTCCAATGCCTCTTTGGTGAGCCTTAGGTTTTGGACCTTAATTGCATGATATGCTAGCTTTGTTTAATTGGTTTGGCACCATTTTAGCATGATTTTCAGAGCCTACTATACATGCTATAAGTCCATGTTTCCCCTTTTTGAGTGTGCTTGAAAGTTACTTCATTATGCTTAAGTCTTGAACTATGTACCCATGCATGCTTGTATGTACATTTGCCTTCATGAACATAGCATTATGACCACTGTTTTGGGCCTAATTAGAGTCGCCTAAATCATGTTGAAGTCCATCCTTTGCTTGCTTGCATGCTTACCTTGCATGTTTGTTTGCATGCTTGCATGTACATCTTGCATTCCCTTATTGCATCCTTAGCTTGCATGCCTAGGTTGCATTCCATCTAGCATGCATGTCTTGCTCATTGATCTAGTGATAGGAACTGGGCCCCTTTGGTTTGTTGGTTTGCATTGCATTTGACATCAACATGCACTACTTGGTCTCTTGGGCCATCACGCATGGAAATGCACGATTGATGGTCCGAGAACCAAGAACCATGTCCCTTTGAGTCATACACATGATGAGGGTAATGATTGGTGCATATATGGCTTGAATTGCATTGCCATACAAAGCACTGTCCTCTGCTGCTGTCAAACAGGTTCTGCAGGAACTTCTTGCCGATGGACTGCATAGAGTGCCGACCGGCAATAAATCTGTGGCCGATGGACTCATTGTGTGCCGATGGACACCAAATCACAGCCGGTGATGATTCCCTCCAGCGGGTGGCACTCCTCAACATCCAGTAAGCACGTCCTGAGACTTTGGCAGTCTTCAAAGGAGTATAGCAGGGAAAATAGAGGTAGCTTGCGCATGGCAGTGTACTTCAGAGCAAGACCGAGCATGCATTGCATCAGGCTCTCCTCCCGAGGCAGTTTACTATTTTCCTTAGATTAGTTAATTTGCTTAGCTAATTAGATGGCCTGTAATATTTAATTAGCTTGTAGGTTAATTATCTGTAATATTTATTTGGTCCCTCCGTGCGAGGGCGAATCTGTAATAAGTGTGGGTGCGTGTGTGTGCATATCTTCCAATCCCCACTTCTTTCTTCCCTTTTATTTACCCGCTTATAATAGTTAGTACTAGGGCATATTTAAATTAGCATACCTTATGCAATGCATGCGTGCATCCATACATTTGTCTTACATGCACCGGGCTCGGGGCATCATGCTAACTGCATTTGTACTTCAATTCCAAATTGAATACGTGTATCAATTAATCGCATTTCACATGCCATGTTTAGGTTAGCCAAGCCTACCCTAATTGCATCCTGTATGTGTTGCATTAGTCAATTTGACATGAACTAGGACCATGCATGTTTGCTAACTAGTTTATTGTTTTGGCGCAGAGTACGATGTAAGTATTTTCATGCTTTAGCATATCGCATGTGTGTGAATGCTATCATGACAGCATGCTTACCATGTGGCTAGATGCTTATGTGATAAACTGTTTGATTGCCTGTGGGTGAAGGTTGGATTGTTTGAGTTGGAAAACTCGTTGAAATCCGTATTTTAGCCTACTTGCAAGTAGCAAATTCCAAAGTGTTTTTCAAGACAAATGGATATGCAATGCTTATTTCCAAATTAGGCAATCTAGTCTATACTTGTTTGCTGTACGCATAACATAGTAATTCTAGGCTAATAACCGGAATAAGAACACATAACGTTTTCAAAATCGAATATCACGGTTAGTAGAGGCCGGTCTTGGATCAAGGCGAGAGGTGCTCATAGCTGACCTTCCCCAATCGTACCCAAGTTCCCGAGCCGAGGCAACTTTGGTGATGATGGACACGTGGCCTTTGGCACCGAGTCAGGGTTTCCTAAATTTTCCCATAAAAAATATTTAGGTGGCGACTCTATATCGGGCAAAGCAGTCCATGTTTGGCACTTCTTTCAAAATCTGCTTTTCTCAAAACGATTTGCCGGATTTGGACTCTTTGGTTCAGATTTAGAACTGTGACAACAAATCGAGTCCGAACTGTAGTAAGCCCAATATGAACAGAACGGGGGTTCATCCTCCCGGGACGTTCGGGGACGTCTACAGTTTCTGGCGACTCTACTGGGGAGTTTAGAGAGCTTGACTCGAACTCATGATATCCTGTTTTGACTACACTTATGTGTTTCTTTGCATTGCATGTGCATTGGTGCGCCTAGGACACCATGTTGGCCATCTACTATTCCTGAGCGGTTTGCCGGAGGCATGACTTTGTCAAAGCATGCCATAAGGCTGACCGGTTGCGGGTTCTGCCAGTATGGGAACACAAACCCCGGTTTTACCGGGGCACCCTTTTCGACCATTCGACCTAGTGCATGTTCGGAATCCATAGTGACCATTCTAAATTAGGACAGGTTGCTTACCCGATCTTAGGTTGTTTGAAACTGCTGCGTGCATAGTAAAACCCTAGCTCCTGACAAAATAGGACAGGGAAACCCTACCCCAACATAGGGGTGTTTTTGCTCTCTCTACTTGCTATGTGCTTTCACAGTGTATCTCTACAGGGGAGTGCATATACCAGTTTGCAAGTCTGGGTGTCAAGCCTGAGGGCATCAGTATCAGTTTGCAAGAATCAGCTATGTCTGTGGATATCCGATTCAGTGTTTTGTGAGATAGTGATTTACGGGAATAGTGATCGATAGTAGAAATCTGATTGTTAATTTTGTGTTTGATCCGTTTGAAATTTGAAATCTTTGCGTGTTTTTTCTTTTAGTTCAGCGAGTTCCAGAATAGTCAGTGTTCCCCCTTGCCAAGGCAAGACCTATGATGACGTAGAATTCAGAAGAGATCGTGGTTATGACAGTCGCGTTGGGTCAAGGAATCACTCCACAAAGTGAGACCAATATTGATATGCCACATCCACCTAGGTCGCCTGCTGCACACCCGGTTTGGACACCTCAACTATATCAGGCTCGCGAGCATACTACATTTGAACTAATGGAGATGGTAGGTGATCTCCAGAGGTCCGTGGCGGATCTCGCCTATGGAATGTCCGCTTCGCCACCAGCCACACCATATGCCGGAGGTTTTGTACCCCAGGAGCCCCGCTGTTGGGAAGGATCGTGATTGAACTTAGCCAACCAGAGATGGCCTCCAACTTTAACAATGACATGTCAACGTCAACCCAAACCCTTGATCAGGCTGAGGCCAGAGGTAAGGACAAAATGAAGGCAGATGCTGATCCCATCGAACAACTACTGTGGGCAATCGAGGCTTTGAAAGTCGGGGGGATGAACAAGCAACAGATATCTGCAGTTGTGACAAAAGCTGTGGAGGATGCTTTCCCCACTCCACCTGAGGGTAGTTCAAGTCAGTCAGAGAACCGGGATAGGCCCCGTCATGCCAGAATAGTTCCTCCTACTCCCAACCCTACACCCGAGAAGGACCAGAAAGTTAAGGCAGTGCCTGCCGACCCGTTCGCTAGTGCGTCTAACAAAAATACTCAGACTTCGAAGTACCTGCCCCGAGGGTGCAGGGTCTTCCATGCTCTCTACATGCCGTTGTCCAAGGCACTCCAGATCCTTGCTGAGAGGGGACACCTTAAACCCTTGGAGCCTCGGCCCCTCCCGAAGAATCTCCCTGCTACACATGATCCTGCTTTGTACTGTGCGTACCACCAGCAAACCGGTCATGCTACCGATAATTGCTTCCGCCTCCGTCATGAGGTGGAGGATTTGATTGACAACGAGGTTATCCTCCCACCCACCTCCGCCAAGTCCGTTACTACCCAGTTATTGCATTTTGAGGACACAGATACTGCGAGTATGTAATCAGAGAGTGAACCACCTGCGAGCGGCGCTTGGTATATTTTTGATGTGGCGTCTGGCACGCATTTTTGAGCATCTGCGAACACTAGTTTTGTAAATTCTGGCTTGGGTATCGAGTCAGTCTTTTGTTTTGAGTCTGTCTCTTCGTCTTGAGTCAGTCTTTTTGCTTAAGGGTATGTCTTGATGTAGCGAGTCAGTCCCTTTTGTATAGAATACCGGTGATTTCGAGGTTGTCGCCTTGAACACCGTTTTGTAATTACCCCTTTTGTTTTCCTTTTGACTCTGTCTCTGTTGAGGAGCCAGTTGCAGTTGGAAGTTTTGAATGAAACGGCTGTGGCTATCATGTTCCCTTACTTATTGTTTGAGCCGGTTATGCCAGAGGATTTGAATGGGCTGACAGTACATCTCGCCTGCTCTCCTGCGCACCAAACTCATTGCATTAACCTAAGTTTTTCAAAACCCATTTTTTGAGCACTGCGGTGGTAAAAAACGAAGAGGAAGGAATTCCTCGGGTTTTGCAAAACTTGATCATATTTGAGAGAAAGATAGGCATGCTAAGCCTTTTTATGAATGAAATCATGCCTGTCAGTGTGAGTACTGAGAAGGACCCAGGCTTGATCCAAATTGGCTCCACACCGTCTTCAGCGTAAGCGATTTGTCGCTTTCTTAAAACTTTTCAAAAACAAAATGTTTTGCGCGGTCCTGTGTAAACTTGTGTGGAATTGCTCTTGAGATTATGCAGCCTAGGATCGCTCTCAGCCTCGAGATTCAACCTATCTGTTTCGAACCTAGAATCCATTCAAAACGCCCAACAGCCAATTGCCATGAAAGGCCTGTGCGACCCGATTTGAAGCAACCCTCGAGCAAGAGGTACCAAATTCAAATCAAGAAGATTAGATCTCATTGGAAGAGGCTCGTGAAGCGATCGTGATGGATTCTTCTGCAAATTAACACAACAGCCACTCTCCTGGATACAGAGGGCTTTAATTTCAAAACCATTTTGGCATGGACTTGTTACACTTTTACCCTTTGAGAGGCTCGCTGGGCTGAAAACCCGGAAGGGCGACCCAGGCAAAAGTTAGAGCAAGAAAAAGAAAAAAAAATGCGAAAAAAGAAGAAGAAGAAAATCAAAGAAAAGAATGAAAAAAATGCAAAAAAAAAAAGAAATAAAAAAAATTTTGAATTGAAAAAAGAAAGAAGAAAAAGAAGCTCGCAAGGTCGAAAACCTGCAACAGACGCCTTGGTAAAAGTTAGAGCCTAAAAAGTGAAGGTTAAAATACCCGAGTGTACCTTAACCGGAACTACGTAAGGCTTGATTCCCATGTTTGGGATACGTAGGCAACTTCATTTTGAAGTCCAGCCCCCGACGCTTTCATAGCGCCTCAGTCCATGTAATGGTTTTTGATCATCCTTGCTTCCTCTGCATCCGACAATTCGGTTATAACAATCGTGAACTACGTAGGCTTGATTCCCATGTTTGGGATACGTAGGCAACTTCATCCTGAAGTCCAGCCACCATTGCTCTTACAATGACTGTGTCCATATATTGGTTCAGACCGTCGTCTTCGGAGTTTAGTCGTCATTGATAAAAACTGCTTACAAAAATGCTGTGGCATCATCCAGACAAGGGGCAACTTTCCGTTGCCATCTGTTGCCATGCGTTGTCATAAGTTGCCCTGAGTTGCCGTCCAAACCAGGGGCAACTTTCCGTTGCCATGCGGTATCCTTCAAACAAGGGGCAATTTCCCATTGCCTCCGATCCGAGTTTGAGCATCTCGAGGGTAGGTTTCATACCCGTTTAATATTGGATGTTTGCAAAAATAGTTTTTGAAAATTTTTACTGAAGTTGACTATTTTCTTGAAAATTATTTTCTCCTTTCCAAAACTGGACCATTTCTTGGACCCAAAAAGGAAAATTTTCAGTGCTCACAGCCTAACTTGCATGATTTTCAAATCAAAAAATCAAACAAGTATGTTAATCCAACTCGCATTTTGGTCAAAACTATTTTTAGAAAACAAAAATGGTCGAAGTGACAAACTAGGGGCGCAATTGAGTCAAGTCTTCTGTCTTTTCCCCTACCGTCAACATATTTGCCAGAAGGGCACCCTGTTCGCCGGGAGAAGCTTTCCTTATCCGAAACCTCAACTGAATGTCACCAAAAGAAATAGCCGTGAGCTAACGGTGTTGGGCATGAACCCCTGGGGAGGGATGAAGAATGAGAGAATAAAGAATAGAGAGGTGTAAGTGGAGAGAGAAGTGAGAAAAGGGTTTTGAGAGAAAAACCAAGCCTGAGGGCCGAGCGATGTGAGAATCACAAATCAGAAAGGGTGGGAACAAAACCCGGGGAAACTGGCTCCTCGTGATCTGAGGTCTCTCATTCTTGTAAACGCGTCTGTGAGTCGTGTCTTTCGCTTTGTTTTGTCGCAATCCTTGTCTTGAGTCTTTTCCGAGCGTGCCTCGTTGTGTCCAGGTCTCTCACCTTTTGTTTGAGTCTTTCTCGCTGTGTTTAGTTGCAGGCTCGATACCCCGGTTGAAAACCCTTCTCTATTTCAAAAAAATCGCTTATGCTTAGAGTGCTGTGCCATTCTCTACATTTAGGCGCAACAAAAGAAGAAAAGAAAATTTTGGAGCATCTGAGTATGCTTCAATTTCAGTCGGTTTCACCTTCGTAGTCCGTCTTGTCAGATTAGGGACATTTGGTCGGGGTTGGTGTCTTGCAGAATAAACCAAGTATTGTGTTGTGGGCTGTATGCAGACTAATTCTCAACAGAGTATGGGCTATGTGTTCAGGTTAAACGGTGGTTTGCATGAGTGGTTTGCTACTAACTGGTTCATTACCTAGTTACTACAATACAAATATTTGATTTTCAGACAACAAATCAATCCCATTGTGATGTGATGCAGCATGATACAATGCAGTGCAAAGTATGGAATGTACAGATATAACACTTTTTTTAAACAAAAAGAGTTTGTTTCATTTCATATAATCTCATTCAAGTACAAAGTTTTGAAGAAAACAAAAACCCGCCTGCGGCGGTACAAGATACTGGGGCTACCAACTAAAAAAAAGGAAGAAAAGAAAAAGTACAAAAGCGAAGAAAGCAGCAAAAGTCTGGGCGTTATCAGTAGTCTCGGGCCTGGGGATCTGTCCTCGCCCTCTTCCTGGACAAAGGTCCAGGAGCATCGTCGTCGGCACCATCATCTGAACCTGAGTCTGAACCGTCTCCGGTCTCCTACTCAGATGATCCCGCCTCTGCCTCTGCCTCTGCCTCGGACTCGGACTCATCCTCATCATTAGGAATGGGTGCCCGAGAGCTACTCCCGATATGAGCACGCCCCGGGCTGGCACGGGGATGTCCACTGTCTCCACGCCCTCCTCGAGCAGGAATAGAGGGCCCAGCTAAAGCACCACCCACCGGAGGGATCTGGAAAGGAGGCTGAAAAGCATAAAAGGCAAATGCATCAAGATTCGTGAAAGTGAATCGCGCAATGCGCGTATGAGTCTGATGTGTGAATGCCGTGAGCGTGATATCGCTGCGAATACGCAGTATGAGTACGGTGTGAATGCCGTGAGCGATGAATCGGTCGCGAATCTGAGGCATCGATTACTCCATGAGTAGTGAATCAGTGCAGAATACAGTGTATGAGTACAGTGTGTGAACGCCGTGAGCAATGTATCAATGCAGAATGCAGTGTATAAGTACAGTGTGTGAATACAATGTATGAATGCTATGAACAGTTTATCAGGTGTTGTGTTGTGTGTCAGATTACGTGAAGCATTTTACGTATGGTTTTAGACTGTGGTCAGAAAGAACATACCGGAATACTATAGAGGGCCAGGAGGTCGAAGGTCCGCTGTATCATCCCCACCATGGAGGCATTCAGCTCCAATGACTGTCGGGTATACTTGGAGGACGCCTGCAAAAGTATCAGATGCATCAATATTCTACGGGATATCAAATAAACTAAAATGAAATAATAGTGCAAGATGCGAAATGAAGTAATACATACCGGAGGCAAGTCAGGGACACCAACCAACTCGTGATCAGCCGGGGAAGGAGCAAAGGGGATCTGGAAGGTCACCCCACCCTGCCCTCTGCATGTCAGTGAAGTGGGCAGAGCAGGCCAGCCAATCCCCCGCCCTCTATGAACTCCGCCCCTGCCACGGACTCGAGCCCTCCTCGACGCTCCCGCTCCAGCAGCCGGCGGTGCTGGCCTCTCCCTCCCAGCTCGGCGATCACTGCCCAAGGGTCGCATGATGTAGGTCCGGACGTACTTGGCATAGTCGCCCTCGTCTCTGTGACGCTCCGTGCCCCAGCTAACTGTATACTCCCTCAGGTGTGCGAGGGAAAGCCTCTCTGTATGCCTCATATGTATAGGAGGCAGACCCGGAACTATCTGCTCCGGTAAACCCAGGGTCTGACGCAAGAAGCGCTCCCCCAAGTACCAAGCCCGACAGACCGGGCCCTCCAACAGAATCCGGAGACGAGCAGTCTCCTCAGCACTCTCGTAGTGGTCTCTCACCACAGAAACAGGCCCAGTGAGGTGATCTGTAGGTACAAATGTAGTTTGTTATCTATCTGTTGTCAAAAATACAGTGCTATGCGAGGCTTATGCAAACTCTACAGTTGAACATACCTCTGCGGCGGTGATGGCGTCGAAGTAGCGGCGGAAGAAGATGAAAGACTCCCAGGGTCTCCGCACACACCGCATGTCAAAGTGATGAGAAAAGGGGACGTCGAGCGGGATCTCCACATCGGTTACTGGGGCAAGCCTCGAAAAGTAGGCGTAGATCCACAAGCTGATATGAGCGATTATGACTATCAAATAAAAAATCTGAGAATAAAGCAAAAATGGCGAGCCGTGTGTTGTGCGATGTATTGTGCAAAAGTATACGTGTGTGCGATTAATGATTAGTGTAAGCGAGTATATGTGTGTGCGCATGTGCGATATATAGTCGATGAGATAGACCGTGCGAGGTATGAGAATACAGAAAATGTAACGCAGAAAATAGAAATGTAAAAGGGGAAGAAGATGTACCTCCCAAGCTCGCCAGTAGCCGCCAAGAAGCTATCCGCTGAGGCGGGAAGAAGAGCTCATGTAACCATACAAAGTGGCCAGGCCTGCGCCACCCCAGTCATAGCGACGGATCCGCCTGACATCCACCAGTGCGCTCAACAGACATAGAGGCACGGTGTTCGCCCGATCGGCGAAAAGGGTCGTCCCGAGCAGAAACATGATGAAGCCCGCGCATACTGATCCACCTCCTCTGGGGTCATCTAGGCCTCCTCCGCCAAGGCTCGCTGAATCCGAAAGTGGCTCTCGAACCACGAGTATTTGACAAACCCTGCTCGAGTGAGGGGAGGCTGGGTGCCGAGCAGGTACAGCTAGGCAGCGTCCCACTCACCCATGTCAGTGTCGAAGGGAATCGGATCCACCCCCACCCCGATGCCAGTAAGCATCGAGAAGTCATAAGGGGTCATCGTCATGTCCCCTGCGACGGAGAAGTGGAAGGAGTTGGTGGTATCCCACCACCTCTCCACTAAAGCAGCGAGCAAGGGCTGCGGTGGTAAGCCGAGAGCCCCTGTAGAAGATGCCGAAACCCGCCTCGTCGGCGATGTGACGAACCGCATCCGCAACTCCGCATACCGCCCGAAAGAATGATGTTCCCATACCCGCGGATGGTATGGGAGTCCCCCTGTAATCGAAAACAACAATTGCGAAGCAATGTTCAAGATGCAGTTTTGAGAAGCATATAGACATAGTGTGTGTGTGTGCGTTTGGGTGTCAGTGTGCTAGCAGAGAACTACAGCATATGATATGTCAGTGTGTTGAACGGTTCAGTACAGATGTGACATGTGTGCACGTTTTTTAGATTCAAACAGACATCGGATGCCGGTGTACTTACAGTAAACTACGATGTATGATATGTCAGTGTGTTGAGTGGTTCAGGGCAAATACGGCATGTGTGCGTTTTGAAATCAAGCAGAATCGGTGCGGTGTGTCCACATGAAATCTGATATCGTTGTGTCAATGTGTTTGAGCAATTCAAGGCTAGTGCAGTGTGTGTGCGCGTGTAAGTTTCAAGCAGTTATTGATTGCAAGTGTATTCACAGTCAACTATAGTGTACAGTGCATCAGTGCATTCGAACTAAGCAGTTAAAGAACATAACCAACTATAGCAGTTTAAGTGTTCTACATTGCGAAAAATTGAAACCGGGGGAAGTATGTACCTCGGAGGCGCCGTGCGACAAGTGTGACTCTGGCTCACGAAGTAGTAGCTCAGGTGCTATGCCCCTCTCGAAGCTCCGGAACAGGCATAGTCCGTCAGGGAGCATCACGTGAACCGCGGGCTTGTAGGTCTCCGGATCGAACGGCCAGATGCAGAGTGGCAAGGGCTCGGCCTCGGGGTCCATCTCAAGCTCTGGAGGGGTCCCGCCCTGTGGATGGTCGTCCGCCATCGCGAAGAGAATAAGAAAATGGCGGGAAGACGGAAAATCGGGCAAGAATGCGAAGAGTCAACAAAAAGTCAACCCCGGGAGGGTCGGAAATGGCCGGAAAAGCCGAGGTGCGGAAAAGGCACGGATATCAAGAAAAACTAGAGGGAAACAAGCCCCGAGTGGTGCAAATCAAAAACGGGACACCAAAACGAAGTTTCGTTCAGTTAGAAATGTCCGAAGCGCGAAGGGGATCGCGAATCGAACAACGAAACGGGAGCTAGAACGCAAGAAAATGAGAGAATCAAGGGAGGAAAATGCCCTAGAGGGGAGGGGGGAGGATTTTCGAGCAAGAGGAAGTGAAGAAAATAGGGCTAGAAGCCCTATTTTAAAAGACCCGTGGCCAATTGAAAAAACTGCCCCGATACAGGAATTCTTTGCCGGTCGGCCACATTCTTTGCCGGTCGGCAATATATTGTGCCGATGGAATTGTCTGAGGGCCGATGGATGGCCGGTGACGCATTTTGATGGCCGGTGGTGATTCGGTGGTGTCCTACAGTGGTTTTTGAGCCTTCTACATCCTTGTTTGGGTTATATGTGTGGTTCAGGGCCTTCATTGCTCAAAACAGTGCAAGACAGTGCACTTCCGAAGCTCAACCGGCCTCCGTTTTGACCTTGGACCATGTCTTCTATGCGTGGCACTCGAATTCATGCATGGTGTATCCTTTCCGTATCCTTTTGGCTTTTACAAAACTCAAAAGTTTTCCCCATATGCATTTGGCATGCATTCAATTACGCCGTTTAGCGCATTGCACTGTCTTGCGCATCGCATTTCATTCGCGTTGTCCAACGCATCACGTCGTTTCGCGCGTCTTATTGCATTTGGCATACACTCATTGTTCGTGCTATTTTTCGCACCTCACATGCATTGTCATGCACATGGTCTGGCGAGACCTTAAACACGCACGGTCTGGCGAGACCTTAAACACGCACGGTCTGGCGGGACCAAAAACACGCACGGTCTGGCGAAACCTTAAATCCACTCGGTTGCATTGTCTTGCATTTCAAAGGACGTGCGTTGCCGCACACTTGCATCAACGTGCGCTGTCATGCATCTCTAAAAACCGCGCTGAGTCGCGCATTTTAAGTTCACTCGCATTAACATGCATTGCCCCAAAGTGGGTTCGGCGGGACCAAAAACACGCCACGGTCTGGCGGGACCAAAAACACGTGCGGTCTAGCGAGACCATAAACCTGCTCCGTCGCATTGTCATGCGTCTCAAAAGCCGTGCGTTGTCGCGCATCTCGAGATCATACATTTTCATGCATTCTCAGTTCATTTGCATTGTCATGCATCTAAAGCCGCGCGTCGCCGCGCATCAAATTTTCATGCATTGTCATGCGTTTCAAGTAAACTTGCATTGTCGCGCACTTCAACATCATGCATCTTTTGCATTCCAAAAAAAAAAAAAAAACAAAAACAGGCATTGTCATGCATACATTTTGCATCCCGGTCTAGGAGACCTTAAATCCTCTAAAGGTTCAATTCCTTTGGTGTTTGTCGTGCCCGAACGACTTTCGGTGGTCTGGTAAAGCCACCTACCAATGTTTGCGGTGAGTTCCTAGAAGACCAACTGGGACGGTGGAAACTAGAGTCTTGATAAGTGTAGTCCAATGCCTCTTTGGTGAGCCTTAGGTTTTGGACCTTAATTGCATGATATGCTTGCTTTGTTTAATTGGTTTGGCACCATTTTAGCATGATTTTCAGAGCCTAGTATACATGCTATAAGTCCACGTTTCCCCCTTTTGAGAGTGCTTGAAAGTTGCTTCATTATGCTTAAGTCTTAAACCATGTACCCATGCATGCTTGTATGTACATTTGCCTTCATGAACTTAGCATTATGACCACTGTTTTGGGCCTAATTAGAGCCGCCTAAGTCATGTTTAGGTCCATCCTTTGCTTGCTTGCATGCTTACCTTGCATGTTTGTTTGCATGCTTGCATGTACATCTTGCATTCCCTTGTTGCATCCTTAGCTTGCATGCCTAGGCTGCATTCCATCTAGCATGCATGTCTTGTTCCTTGATCTAGTGATAGGAATTGGGCCCCCTTGGTTTGTTGGTTTGCATTGCATTTGACATCAACATGCACTACTTGGTCTCTTGGGCCATCACGCATGGAAATGCGCGATTGATGGTCCGAGAACCAAGAACCATGTCCCTTTGAGTCATACACATGATAAGGGACATGATTGGTACATATATGGTTTGAATTGCATTGCCATGCAAAGCTCATCCTCTCGTCATTGCCAAAAGTTTTGCAGGAATTTCTTGCCGATCGACTGCATAGAGTGCCGACCGGCAATAAATCTGTGGCCGATGGACTCATTGTGTGCCGATGGACACCAAATCACAGCCGGTGATGATTCCCTCTAGCGGGTGGCACTCCTCAACATCCAGTAAGCACATCCTGAGACTTTGGCAGTCTTCAAAGGAGTATAGCAAAGAAAACAGTGGCAGCTTGCGCATGGCAGTGTACTTCCGAGCAAGACTGAGCATGCATTGCATCAGGCTCTCCTCCCGAGGCGGTTTACTGTTTTCCTTAGATTAGTTAATTTGCTTAGCTAACTAGATGGCCTGTAATATTTAATTAGCTTGTAGGTTAATTATCTGTAATATTTATTTGGTCCCTCCGGGCGAGGGTGAATCTGTAATAAGTGTGGGTGCGTGTGTGTGCCTGTCTTCCAATCCCCACTTCTTTCTTCCCTTTTATTTACCCGCTTATGATGGTTAGTACTAGGGCATATTTAAATTAGCATGCCTTATGCAATGCATGCGTGCATCCATACATTTGTCTTACATGCACCGGGCTCGGCGCATCATGCTAACTGTATTTGTACTTCAATTCCAAATTGAATACGTGTATCAATTAATCGCATTTCACATGCCATGTTTAGGTTAGCCGAGCCTACCCTAACTGCATTTTATATGTGTTGCATTAGTCAATTTGACATGAACTAATACCATGCATGTTTGCTAACTAGTTTATTGTTTTGGCGCGGAGTATGATGTAAGTATTTTCATGCTTTAGCATATCGCATGTGTGTGAATGCTATCATGATAGCATGCTTACCATGTGGCTAGATGCTTATGTGATAAACTGTTTGATTGCCTGTGGGTGAAGGTTGGATTGTCTGAGTTGGAAAAACTCGTTGAAATCTGTATTTTAGCCTACTTGCGAGTAGCAAATTCCAAAGTGTTTTTCAAGACAAACGGATATGCAATGCTTATTTCCAAATTAGGCAATCTAGTCTATACTTGTTTCCTATGCGCATAACATAGTAATTCTAGGCTAATAACCGGAATAAGAACACATACCGTTTTCAAAATCGGATGTCACAGTTAGTAGAGGCCGGTCTTCGGACCGGGCGAGAGGGGGTGCTCATAGCTGACCTTCCCCAATCGTACCCAAGTTCCCGAGCCGAGGCAACTTTGGTGATGACGGACACGTGGCCTTTGGCACCAAGTCAGGGTTTCCTAAATTTCCCTATAAAAAATATTTAGGTGGCGACTCTGTATCTAGCAAAGCAATCCATGTTTGGCACTTCTTTCAAAATCAGTTTTTCTCAAAACGATTTGCCGGATTTGGACTCTTTGGTTTAGATTTAGAACCGTGACAACAAATCGAGTCCGAACTGTAGTAAGCCCAATATGAACAGAACGGGGGTTCATCCTCTTGGGACGTTCGGGGATGTCTACAAGTGTCAACCCCACCAAGGCTGGAATCAAACATGAAAAGAAAGAAGAACGACCGCTACAGATATGGTTTTCCCGAGTTCAAAGGCAATAAATGAGTCGGGTCTAAACCAGAATTGCTATAATCTCCCCCTTTAAGGAATTTCATTCTCGAAAATTAAATCAAATCAATAATACCAAGTTTAAACCAATTAAAACAATGATAGTAAATCAAATTCGACACCATGACCCATCCACCGGCCATTCATTCTCATAACAATGATAAACAAGTTCTCGATACTGAATATACAATTCACATTTCCAAAATATATACAATGTTTATATTAGATCAACACAACAAGAATCTTAATACAAATTCAAACATTAACAAATAGGCCTAGATACTTCTCACATACTTCTACCTCACATTCGCAAGTTGCTTCCTCAAGCCTGTGATGTCTCCATAACACCTTTATCAAAGGAATTTTCTTGTCACGCAGGACTTGGTCTCGAGTATGTGAAACTCTAAACGGTCTCTCCTCATACGAGGCATCCTCATCTACCTCTAACTCGGTAAACTCCAACACGTGTGATGGATCCGGCTTGTACTTCTAGAAGATACAGATATGAAACACATCATAGAACCCAGAAAGTTGTAGCGGCAAGGCCAAACGATAAGTTACTTCTCCAATCCGCTCTAGGATCTCAAAAAGCCTAATAAATCTAGGAGATAACTTCCCGCTCTTTCCAAACCTCATCAAACCCCGTCTCGGCGATATCTTCAAGAAGACATGATCTCCTACCTTAAAGGATAACGGTCTTCTCCTACGGTCGGCATAGCTCTTCTGGCAACTCTGAGCCGTAACCAACATCTTACGAATAAGCGCAACCTTCTCGTTGTTGCTCAAACCAACTCTGGACCTATTATAGGTGCATCACCCACTTCGGCCCAACACACAAGAAATCTACACGGTCGGCCATACAAGGCCTCAAACAGTGCCATGCCAATACTCAACTGTAAACTATTGATATAGGCAAACTCTACTAAAGAAAAATGTCTCTCCCACGACCCTTTAAAATTGAAAACACAACCCTAAAGCATATCCTCTAGGATCTGAATGGTACGCTCTGACTGCCTATTAGTCTCAGGATGACAAGCGGTATTAAATGTCAATCCAGTACCCAAGGCATTCTGTAGGCTCTACCACAACTGAGCTATAAAATGTGGATCTCTATCTGAAACAATAGTCACAGGGACCCCATGAAACTGCACTATGTCCCTAATATAAAGGTCGACAAGGTAATCTATAGAATCACTCGTGCGCATAGGTACAAAGTGTGATGACTTAGTCAACCGATCAACTATCACCCAAATTGCATACTTACCCCGTTTAGTCCTCGGAAGACCCACAACAAAATCCATCGTGACATACTGCCATTTTCACTCAGCTATAGGCAAGGGTTGCAACAAACCCGCTAGTCTTTGATGCTTGGCTTTCACCTATTGACAAGTAAAGCACCTCGAAACAAACAAGGCCACCTCTCTTTTTATTTCCCTCCACCAAAAATGGCAGCTAATGTCACGATACATATTTGTGCCTCCCGGATGTACTGCAAGGCCTGAATGGTGGAACTCTCGGAGTACCTCCTCTTGACAAGACTTTGGCATGAAAAGACAGTTAAGGTATCTAACACTCAAGTTAGAATATATATTCAAACCCTTCTCTATCTTCCCGCTAGATATATTCTCTCAGAGGGTTTCTACCTCAAGATCACCCCTCTGGGCTTTTATAACTCAGTTCACAAGTGTAGGTTATGCAACTACGGTAAACAAAGATGCTGACATAACGAACTTGCCAATAGCACCCAACATCTCCCATTCCCAGATGGCAATACTAGCTACACTGCTAAAGGATTTCCTACTCAAGGCATCAACCACTACATTGGCCTTTCCCGGATGATAATGCAACTCAAAGTCATAATCCTCTATAAACTCCATCTATTTTTTCTGCCTCAAATTCAAATCTTTTTGTGAAAACAGATACTTCAAACTCTTGTGGTCGAAGAATACCTTAAACCTCTCACCATACAAGTAATGTATCCAAATCTTCGAGGCAAAAATCACTATTGTGAGCTCTAGGTCATGAGTATGATAGTTTCTTGTGTGTTTTTAACTGACGTGAGCCATATGCTACTACCTTCCCCTCTTGCATCAAGATGCAACCCAAACCTTCCTGAAATGCATCACAATATACATAATAGCCCAAACCTTTCTACAGAATAATCAACACTGGAGCAGTGGTAAGTCTAACCTTAAGTTCTTGGATTGACTTCTCAAAAATCTCATTCCACACAAATTTGATTCCCTTCCTCGTCAGTCTAGTCAAAGGTGAGGCTAATCTAGAGAAATCTTTCACAAATCGACAGCAATACTCGGCCAACCCCAAGAAACTACTAATTGTTCCCAATCTTGCAGTTCAATTTTGGAAGAATCTACAGTCACCATTTCCCTAGATACTACATGGCCTAAAAACTTCACTTCCTTTAGCCAAAACTCACACTTTCCGAACTTAGCATACAAACGGTGAGCTCTAAGCAACTCAAGCACAACCTGCTAGTGTTCCTCATATTCCTCCTTAGAAGGTGAGTAAATCAAAATGTCATTAAGAAAGACGACCACAAAACGGTCTAGGAACTCACAAAATATCCGGTTCATCAAATCCATAAGCATGGCAGGTGTGTTGGTTAACCCAAAAGGCATCACTCAGAATTCATATTGGCCATACTACGTACGGAATGTCGTTTTCTAGATATCCTCTTCCTTCACTCTCAACTAGTGATAACTCCATCTTAAGTCTATTTTAGAAAAGCAACAAGGCCCCATTCAACTGATCAAACAAATCATCTATACGAGGTAATGGGTACTTGTTCTTAATAGTTAACCAATTCAACTTTTGGTAATCAATACAAATTCGCAAAGCACCATCCTTCTTCTTGGTAAAGAAAGCTGGTGATCCCCAAGGAGAAGTACTAGGGCGGATAAAACCCTTATCTAACAATTCTTGGAGTTGAATCTTCAACTCACTCAATTCAGCTGGTGCAAATCCATACGGTGCCATAGAAATCGGTATTGTGCCAGGCACTAAGTTAATAGAAAACTCAATCTCACGGTGATGTGGTAAACTAGTTTGATCATCAGGAAAAACGTCTGGGTATTCACAAACTATCCTTAGCAACTTAACTAGGACCGTATCACTCTCAAAACCCAAGAATGTAACAAGTAAGAGACTAAGCTCGCCCGGACCACACGAATCACACATTGGCAACAAGGCTCTATCAACGCGCTCTTCCAAGAAATAAAAACATTCGTCACTCAAGGTACATACAACAACCCTCTAGCGGTAACAGTCTATAACAGCCCAGTAGGATGACAACCAATCCATACCCAATATAACATCTAAACTCAACATATCAATCAATACAAATGCAAAAGGAAGTCAGCGACCGGCAACCTCTATCTCATAACCCTGACACCCCTGATGCAATACAACCCCACCACCAACTGGTGACTCTACTCTAAGTGAAGATGCTAACCGAGCCACTTCTAATCCCATTGCCGATGCAAGTGGAGACGAGATAAAAAAATGAAATGCACTCATATCAATCAACACATTGGCAATAGAATTGCACAACAAGAAGTTACCTCTCACTACCGAAGGTGCTGGCACTCAATCTGGCGTAGTAACAGCATACACACGCCCTATAGGTCTCTACTCTACCTGCTCACTCCTCGGAGCATAAGTATGATGAACTTATTGAGCTAATAGGCCCCTTAATTAGCCTTCGAAATCTATACTGACTGGGTAGGCTGATGGCTCTGTGTCTGTCTTGAATTAGACGCACCAGGCGTGCCACCCAACTGAGAGCAAAACCTCCTCAAGTGCCTCGCCTGCCCACACTGATAACAGGTAACCGGCTACCCTTTCCCCTAACTCTGGCTCTAAGATGACCCGAAGATAGTGCAAATGGTTGCCCTCCTCCTCTCTGCGGGCAAGCTAGAGATTTGTGACCCAACTGGCCACACTTAAAACAAGTGAAACCTCCTTGATTACCTCTCCCTGAACTTGAAGTTGGCACAGGAAAGGTAGACGTAGACTGTGCTGCTTAGAACTACTGTAGGGTGGAACCCCTCTACCTCTTGTTATCCTTAGTGTCCCCTTGAACCTCCTGGCACCTCCGCCTCGAGCCCCTCATCCGGTCCTTCTCCATCTGCATCACGATTTCCAAATGAGCTGCCACATCCACAAGGCGTTCTTAATCTCTAATCATTCACGGTCCTCAATCTCTTCTCAAACTCTATACAACGACACTACTCCGTCACCACAAGCTCAGGTGCAAATCTAAAGAGGCTAGTGAAAGTC
This sequence comes from Camellia lanceoleosa, assembly GCA_025200525.1. Classification (NCBI taxonomy): domain Eukaryota; kingdom Viridiplantae; phylum Streptophyta; class Magnoliopsida; order Ericales; family Theaceae; genus Camellia; species Camellia lanceoleosa. Next base: position 135,105,438 of record CM045762.1, on the reverse strand, counting down.
GCTTCAAACTCGGCTTGGTGTGTTAAGCTGCTTGAGCTTTAGAAACTGCTCCCTCAACTTCTTCCTAGTGGTGGGAGGCAAGAACTTATCCTGGAAGGCGTTGACAAAGCCTCCCATGTCACTCTAATGCGCCCACGCGCATACTTCCATCACTGACCCACATCTCCCTTCAGCTGGAAGGATGCTAAGGTCACTCTCAGCCCATCGTCCTCGATGCCAAGCATCTCGAACATCTTTAGCATGTATTCTAACCACTCATCCACCTTCAGTGGCTCCTTCTGATCCCCCAAAAACTCTTCCAAATTCGACCGAAAGAACTCTCTCTTTAGAAATGATGGCCCAGTCTCAGCAACATGGCCCTGGACTTGATTCTCAGCTCTAAGAATGTCCATGGATTCCTGCAAAGCTCTGGCCATTTTGCGGGCCAAGGTGCCCATGGCCTACTGACCTGCTGGCTGGGCCACATTGGCCTGACCAACTCTATCCACTTGCACCGGAATATCATCTGGTAACGGCACTTCCTGTCGTCGAGGCCTGCCGCGCCAACCACTACGTCTACGTCCTAACATCCTAATAAAGGCAACACAAGATATTAGCACATTTACAAATGTGCCAAAGCTAACTCACTCGCGTCCTAATGCGATGGACAATAGATAAATCACTCCACATAAGCACATACAAACTTTCTTTCTAGATAAGGATCATCTCACGACGTTGCCAGAGTTCCAGTTAGAAATAACAGTGATCAAGTGCTCTTTTAACAGGACTTTTAGAAACTCATAGACCTAATCAATATCTCAAAAATAAAATTCCATACTCACTTAGTCACATAAGTATGTTATCACATAGCATATCAAATATACAAACATCTCTATCAAACGAGATAAACCCATTATGGTAAGAACCACTTCCCATATACCCAAAGTATTCAAATCCAATATGCTCTGATACCAAGTTGTAACGCCCCGAAATAATTGACAATAACTCATCCCGTGAAATTTAATAAATAATAACATAAATGAAATGATAACCCTTCATTAATCAAGTTTGACATACAAAAAGGGTGACATAAGCGATATACATTCACAAACTTTACATCCTGAATCTACAGTATATGTCACATACAAGTGAAATAAGATGAAAGAGTATATATCTTTTCAAGTCTGTGCTTGGTTACACAAAAGTGAGTACAACTCCATACAATTTAGGCCCTTGGCTTGCACAAAATAATAACAACAAAATACACAAAAGAAGCCCAAGGCTCCAAGTCCTCCCAAGCTACGTCCTTAGCAGAGGTATATTATCAACACCTAAAAATGGTTTTCGACATAGAGTGAGCCAAAGCCCGGTAAGGAAACTACAACACAGTGTATGAATCTTAACAAAGTCAAGGTGATGCATATGCAATACTCATGTTAAAACATTTTATATCTCGTTCTGAAATCATGCTATGTCAATTCATGAAGACATTTCCTTTACAACAGAAAATGGGGTAGTGAATCACAATCTCCAGGAATCCCAAAACAAATACAACCTTTCATGGAAATTTCGTCTGTAGGAAACCGTAAACCGGCACTCATGTAAATGTAGGCTATACAAGCACTATTATTGCCATTTCATAAAAATTTCGTCCGCAGGATCGCCACCCATGTATACACGTGGGTTTTAGGATTTTTACCATAGACATTCAGGCCAACTTATTTCAGCGACACAACACTTACTTTCCAAATTCACTCATTTTTCTCAAAACAACAACATTTAAAATGTGTTAATTATGCAACAATGCTCAATGCAAATAAATGACAAATTGGTTTTAATTCACCTAATCCTCATGCAATTTTTACAACAATCAAAACTATCCTCCACCAATAGCCCAAAACAGATATTTCTAATCAATAGAAAATTCCAATAACAATAAACATTTTCAATATTTCCAAAATGTGAGTGATATTACATTTCCAACTCCACCATCATCATCAATATCCACATTCTTTCTAATCTTAAAAAACAAACATCATCTTTCAATGTTTTCCAACACAAGTCAAACCACATAGTTTTGGAGCAAAACCTCATTTTCTTTTAAAATCACTTTTGAGTGAAGAAGACCATTATTTCAACATATATCAACCATCATCACATCCCCACAACCCTTTTTCATGGTTTCATTTGAAAACCCCTCTTTTCATTTCAAACCAAAACCCTAGACTTTTGTTCAAAATCCCCAAATCACAATCTTATTTTGAAAAGTAAATAACTAAGTTAAAAACCATACAACAATGTGGAGAAATCCATACCTTAAGCTTAGAAAGGGGAAGAGGAAAACTCGGAGGAAACTCAACATTGATGAAACCACAAACCTCTTGAATCAAAAGAAGGCCCTTGACACGATCTACAATCTATTGCAAAGGACCAAGATGGGAAGGTATCTCTAGGTGAGTAGATCTGAAGATTTAAGTGAGACAAGTTGAGTTTTGAGAGAAAAATAGAGAAGTCACGAGTAAAAAGGGAAAAAAAAGAAGGAAATAATGAGAGGAAAGTGTTTTGGAGCCTAGTTATAGAGGCTATGTACTAATAGAATAATAACCTCAAGGTCAACAAAAGGAATAAGTCAAAACCCCCAAAAAGGAATAAGTCAAAACCCCCCAAAAAGTTGAGACTAAAACTAAATCAAAAATATAGAAAAAAACATGCATGGGTCAACTCTCAAGACGGTGGCATCAAGCCTCAGGAAAAAATGCAAAGATATCAATGTTTGCAGCAAACAAGGTGTCAACCTCAAAACCTGTGGTGTCGACACCAAATATCAGTAGCCAACTCAAGACAAAGCAACAAGGAAGGATCGACCCTAAGAACTCGTGGTGTCAACCCGAGAGGCCAACAACAAGACTGGTGTCGACCCCAAAATCCAGTAGCAACACCAAAAGCATAGCAACAAGGTGGTGTCACTACCACCAAGGCTGGTGTCGACCTTAGGAGCAAAAAATCAAACATGAAAAGAAAGGAGAATAGCGGCTATAGATATGGTTTTCCCGAGTTCAAAGGCAATAAATGGGTCGAGTCTAAACCAAAATCACTGTATCTCCCATAATAAAATTTTAAAGGGTTTAGTTTTGTCTTCAGTTGGAGATCAAGACTGGAACGTCCAGTCCAGCTAGTAAGTCCACTTTTGAGCCATACTTCGGTGATCTGAACCATTCATACTTTAAAGTTTGTCGAATACATCATTCATATAAAAAATCAAGTTGATCGGATAATAAAAATTACTTGTTCAGATCTGTTTTGTATGAAAATAAATAAATGGTGATAAAATAAATAATTTATACAAAACGGATCCTAACACATAGTTTCTATTATCCGATCAGCTTAATTTTTTGCATGAATAATATACTCGATGAATTCTAAAAATGTGAACTATTCAGATTATCAAAGTGAGACCCAAAAGCAAACTCACTATCCAAACTGAATCATCTAATCTTAATCTCCAACTGAACGCAAACTGGAACCCAATTTTAAATATATAGGACTAGGAGTGTAAAAATAGCCCGCAGCCCATGAGCGGCCTAAAGCCCATGAGCGGCCCAAGGTGGGCCCGGCTCGATTAGGCCAGGTTAGGCTCAGGCCCGAGCCCAACCCAGTACCCTAGGCTTGGGCCTAGGCCATCATTTTGAAGCCTAGCCTGGCCCAGCCCGTCGCTTAGCCCATCAGCCCGCTCAAGGCCCACTTAAAGCCCGACTTGATGCCCATTGTCATTTTTTGTGGAAAAAAAAAAAAAAATCTTGGTGAAAAAAATAGAAAAGAAATTTAAAAAAATGTTCAAACTTGCCTAAGGCCGAGCCCAGGTCCAGGTCCACCGGTCCGACCCGCCTAAGACTCGAATACTCCTTGGACCTAGGCTTGGGCCTAATTTTTTGGCTCGTAGGCCGGCTTAGCTCGACTCGAATTTTGGCAGAAGCCTACGAGACCCAACATGGGCCAACCCAAGCCTGGGGCGGGGTGGGTCGGGCCAGACCAAATTTACACCCCTATATAGGACTATCCAATCACATTTATTTTCATAAGATCCATCACTAATGGCGGCTGGTCATGCCCTCTAGTTGATTCCAAATTAGGATTCGCATAAGAGTGTGTTTAGTTCGTGTTTTGAGATAAATTTTTAAAAAAAAAAATTTGAGAGAGAAAGTTTAGAAATTTTTTTGGTTTGTTTGGTTGTATAGTTTGAAAGAAATTTTGGAATTTAGGAGTTTGGAATGATTTGATATTTTGTTATAGTTGAGTAGATATGTGTAAAAAAAAAAAAAAAAAAAAAAAAAAAAAAGTAATTGAAAAATAGAGAAAAGATAGAAAAAATGATTAATTGATGTATAAGAAAGAAAAAATAATTAAAATTTTTTTTTTTAAATTTATATCTTGAAATACAAACTAAACACGTCACAAAAATTTTTCCTAGTGAGGGTTGTTGATCATATCGTCGTGTTGAAATCGTATTACGACTTCAATTAAAAGTTGAACAATTCTACAATGAGCACACTAGCAGTCCATTCGCATTATTCAAAAGTCAGACTTTTTCCTAGTGAGGGTTGTTGATCATATCGTCGTGTTGAAATCGTATTACGACTTCAATTAAAAGTTGAACAATTCTACAATGAGCACACTAGCAGTCCATTCGCATTATTCAAAAGTCAGACTTTTCCCTAGTGAGAGTTGTTGATCATATCGTCGTGTTGAAATCGTATGTACAACTTCAATTAAAAAGTTGAACAATTCTACAATGATCACTAGCAGTCATCCGTGCGAAGCACGGAATTTGACAAAGTCAATAATTATGAAAAAACTAATTACTATTTAATTATATTCTTTAATATGAATAAAATAGTTTTATTTAGTTTATATGGATCATTTAAAATTTTAATACTTCACATGAAAATTTGTTAGAAAATTATCATAAATTATATAAATTATCACATAACAAATAGCTAATCTATCTAAGAGTTAGTTAACACAACCAAAAGTAAATTTTAGGCAGGTGAGGTGCTGTCTTAAAGGGAGGGGTATGTATCTCTCTTAGTCTGGTTGTTGTGTTTGTTTTTTCCTCTTTCCTTTTGGTTGGGCTCTTTCTAACTTTTGGTGGTGCTAGCAGATGATTGGGCTCTTTAGCTAGTGCCAACTTAGTTGGGATTGGCTTTTGTAGCTGTGAGCCTTCTTGTACCATCAGTCTTTGTTGATGTTCCCCTCTGTATTTGTATTGTGTGTCGTTCATCAATAAAGATTTCTTTTTTTGGCTATTTAAGAAAAAAAAAAATGACAACCAAAAGTAAAATAATAAAAGTATACTAAAATTATAATTAATCAAAATGGCTAACATTAAATAATAGAATCCTAATTTTTTTCTTTTTTCTTTTTTAATTAATAGGAGATATTACATGGGTCACGTCACACAATATAATGAATTAAAATAAAAGTAATTTTAATTTCTGTTATATTCAGTTAGTAGTTAAAAACTTTTACATGTTCTTTATTTTTTATTTTTTTCCTTTAATTTTATATTGATTCACTAATCATAATTAGGTTCGAAAATGCATTAAAGTTGAACTGACAAACATAAGGAATATATAAATATTTAAATTATTTTAAAAAAACCTAACATTTTTAATATGAGATCACTCGCATTTACTCAAGTTCTGAATCTGCATAAAAAGACATTTAAATTTCTTTTTGTTGTTTAGGTCTCGAAAGAAATGGGTTCCTGAAGATTAATTTAATCGTGATTTATTTCAACATGACAATTAACAACAAAATAATTGATGATTAAATTTCAAGCATAAACCCATATCCAAATAAATTTTGATATTCTCTTCACATCTAATCTAACATCTGTACCCAATAATAGTAGTGCTTCAAAAAAAATGAAATCTCAATTAAATGACACAATATTTGCCTGAAAAGAAAGAAAGAAGAAAAATACAAATTGTAGGAAAAAAGAAAAAGAAACAAAAACATTAACAAAATTTAAAGAAGAATAAAAAAATAATATTCATTTAAATAAACTCCCATTCCCACACATGTAAAAGCTCATGTAAATACACATTTCAAATGAGGAGTAGATACAATTGAAAAAAAAAAAAAAACATTACTTGTAACTTAAACTTTGATGCAAGATTTTTTAGGCATTGTGAAGCGGAGTCGAAAAGGGCTCAATATTGATTGTAATTTTTTTTTTCTTCTTTTCAATTTCCTATTCGTTGCTCCTTTTGTAGGCACTTGTTTTTATATTAAAAATATTAAGCTTAGACAAAAGATATGCTTAGTATTCTATTATATTTAAAATTTATATGGATAATTAATTGGTGATTTTAAAAGATGTGAAGATAAATTTTAAAAAGATTAAGCTGAGAAATATGGGAATTCTACACCAATCAAGTTCAAATAGAAGATAAACTCCAAGAGAGAGAGTTCTGAAAAAAAAAAAACAAAAATTTAAGTTCAAATTTGAAGATAAAATGAGATAAACATGAAAAAAGAGAACAAATTAAATAAAATCTATATCTTTATCTATAGGCTATGAAATTAATTTCCATTGAAAAATTAATCTAACAATAAAAAATGAAGCAAAATGTTCCAATGGAAATTAATTGAGAGCACACTACATTTGCTTATATATATAGTGTGGTATAGATTGAAAAATACTTAAAAATCATATCTTATTTAAATTTAATTATTTCAAAATTTTTAATATTTAATATATGTGATAAAGGGAGAGGAAAAATTGGAATAAATCAAAATAAAGATTTAGATACACACGTTTTTTATAGATATAGATTAACAAATCATATCGTCATCTAATTTTTATTATTTCACTTTTCTTATTTTTTTATTTGACTTTTTATTATATTAAAAAATTAGAAATTTGGAAAATAAGTTAGGGAGATTTTAGGAACCACCACGTAGGAGAGACAATGTTACCTTTCTTTGTGAAATTAGTAATTGAGGTTTTGAAGAGTTTTGAGAACATACTACATTTGCTTATATACAGTAACATGTGCTATGCACAAGATTTTATAATTCAAAGTGAGTTAGTATAATCCTTTTGTGGTAACTGTGAGCTTTATATTTATTTTATATGGTATAAAAACATATATATCCATAATTTATGAAATTAAGGCAAAACTAATACAAATAATTTATGAAATTAATAACAATCAAAACTATAAGTGAAAGAATATTGTATTCTATGAAAAAAAATTTAGAAATAAAATAAAAATACCAAAACCCATTGAGCCATCCATATAAAATAAAAACAAAAATAAAAATCACACACATTTTGAACTTGAAACACCTTGAGAAATCTAGAACACATATTTTGAAAAATTGTCAGTATATAAGTTAGTCACTAAGGTCATTGAACAATTATCCATAATCAATTAATCACCAAGGTTATCGAGCAATTATAGTTAAAACCAATGTATTTTGAACTAATGAACTTTGTTGGTCGGTGTTTAACAACCGTAATTTCACTTGCTCTTTGTGCAAGTTGGTTTTTTGGTGAATTTTATAATTTGTTGTTCTAGTTTCAGTATGATTTCTTATTTAGTCCTTTAGGACTTTGTTGTTTTTCTTTTGATTTTTCTATATGATGTTAACTTTTATTTTAATATAATTGTCTTATAACTTTTCTATTAAAAACAAAAAATGTGCCTTGCTCTTTGAGCAAAATTGTCATCAATAACAAAAAGGTCTTCACGAAACTTAAAAAAATTTCAAAAATAAAAAATAAAAATAAAAAAGAGCAAGAACAAGATCAAGAAACCTGTTTCTCAAAACCTATATTCAAACAACAAACAACCACAATTGACATTGACATAAGTACTCTAAAATTAATAATTTAAATTGAAGAGTTGCCCTTAGGATTTTTTTTTTTTTTTTCACTAATACCAAACCGAACCGAACCAAACCAAACCAAGCCTTAAGTCCCATCAAATGGAATCGGCTACATGAACCCTTCTTCTCCACGTAGCCCTATCAAAAGCCATTTCATTAGTCAAATTAAGTAGATCCATATCTCTCTTTACAACGCTAACCAATATTAATCTAAGTTTATCCCGTCCCCTAACACTGCCATCTATCGTTACAACACCGCATTTCTTCACTACTGCCTCTGTTCTACTAATACCAAAAATAAAATATTGAAGCCTACAATCTTCTCAAAAAATAAAATAAATAAAAAGAAGAAGAAGAAGAAGAAGAAGAAGAAGAAGAAGAAGAGAAGATGAAAACAAAACCCAAAAAGTTTAAAACATAGATCAAAACTTAGGAATAGGAGGACAAATGTGTTGATAAGGAGAGATTGATTACCAAAATTTAAATTAAAGAAAAAAATTATCTAACAACACCATATGCTGCCACTTGAGCATCGATTTCATTTTAATCGAGTACCTTCACTACAATTTAAATAAAAAACAATTAGCATAACAATCTTGAAAGAAAGAAAGAAAAGAAACAAGAAGAAGAAGAAGAATACCTTCACTACAATTTACGGAAAAATAAAATTAGCATAAAAATCATGAAAAAGAAAAAAGAACAGTGACTGATCCTGTAAACATAGACAAAGGGAAGAGTTAGAGTTAAATTTTTTATTTTTTTTTTTTTAAAGTTGTAAAAAGTTAATAGGATAGTGATAACATGTGATAAATGAGAATAAGAAAGTATGTGATTAAAAATGCATAGATGTAGAGAGATTATGCATAAATAAAAGTTTCAGAATTTGAAACTAAAATGAAGTATGATGTGGAGAAAGAAAATATGAGAGAGTCAGGCCTAAATGTTAGGTAGTGAAGTAGGCATATTAGGATTGAATTTTCTTTATATGGAATCAATATTTAATTATATTAGATGAATATAAATATAAGATGAAGATTAATAATCCAGTTTAAATCTAAAGATAGAAATTAGATAAATACACTGGAAAAAAGAAAAATTAAATAAAATTGAGAATAGAAGAATCAAATTCAAATCTAAACATAAAAATAAGATAAACATGAAAAAAAATAAAAATAATAAAATTAAAAATAGATGAAATGATGTGGGGAGTCAGTTGGAACGTGAACAGAAGAAAATGTCACGTAATCTTTTAAAATTTTAGAAATTATAGAAAATTAGAAATAGGTGTACCCAATTGAGTGAATTGTGGTAATGGATACTAGTGTAACGCCCTCAAAATACTACATAAAACCCATCACTAAAAACATGAATTGATACAAGAGAAATCAACTATTTCTATTCATCAGAGTAGTTTTTACAAAAGTATTACATGTTAACAACAAAAGCAAATACCCTAAGGGCTTACAGCTTTCCAAGTTAACACTTGGTTACACACAAAAAGAGTACTAACTCTATACAAAAGGAGCCCTTGGCTTGATATACATGTAATACAAACAAAATAAACAAAAGAGTCTTCAACTCTCATCCTCATCATCCAAGCTATGTCCTTGGAGGTGGCATGCTATCAGCACCTGAAAATGATGTCCCATATAGGGTGAGCCAACGCCCAGTAAAGATATGCTAAACACAGTATGAGCAATGACTAAGACATTAGCAATTGATAAATGTTCAATTCCCATAAATCAATTCATAACCCCTTTCTTATCAACTTCACAATTTACATCAACGGCTCAGAACCTGGCCAACCACTTATATGAGACAGTGACTCATATTAAACGTTTTCTATTTTACAATAGATAAACATAATAGTTGTCACGCCCCAAACCCGCCCCTAAAAGTTTGGGCATGACCTATTCGAAAATGGACACTAAACCTGTTATATATATCAGACGGGGCCTAAACGGAAGCATTTAATAAGATAAAATACATAGAATAATATCCATTGAGCTAATACTAATATGCCAGGATCACATACACGTACACAGCCCCTTTACAAAGCATATAATTAAACATCATATACATACATTTTCACTTAAATAGACAATTAACCACAAATTTAATAAAACTTCACAGAAATGCATGGGCTTGGTCTGGGTGCCTGGACACACTGAGGTTGACAATGAAAGACGAGCAACAGGGTTAAGACTGACCTCCAAGGTGGTCACCTACAGAACAGACATAACACCAAGTAAGCCAGGCTCAGTGAATAATAGTACCTAAACAAAACAATACTTCATTGTAAACATAATATATTACTACGTGTGAAATTGCAAAGTCAACATAATTAGTCTGCTTCTACACTAATGTCATAACGGCCTTAGGCCCAGTCTTGAAACGTAATAACTTGAAACATGCATAATAACTTGAAACATAACATCTTAAAGCATAATGGCTTTAAGCCCTTGAATATTATAGCATTCAACTTTCAAACGTGTTGGCATAAAATTCTTGAAACATAATGGCATAAAAGCCCTTGAAACTTGTGGCATAAAAGCCCTTGAAACTTGTGGCATAAAAGCCCTTGAAACATATGGCACAAGGCCCTTGAAACATATTGGCACTGAGGCCCTTGAAACATATTGGCACTAAGGCCCTTGAAAGTGGCATGAAGCCCTTGAAAAGGTTGGCATAAGAGCCCTTGAAACATATTGGCACTGAGGCCCTTGAAAGTGGCATGAAGCCCTTGAAAAGGTTGGCATAAAAGCCCTTGAAACATATTGGCACTGAGGCCCTTGAAACATATTGGCACTAAGGCCCTTGAAAGTGGCATGAAGCCCTTGAAAAGGTTGGCATAAAAGCCCTTGAAATGGCACGAGGCCCTTGTAAATGGCAATAAGCCCTTGTAAATGGCTCACTTTACATTCTGTAACTTTAACATACTTTAAACGTTAACATAAGTACATTACATGCTTGAGACATTAATATGATTTCATAACATTTAACATGATTGCATAACATTTACATAGCATATGTAAACTTGTACCTTACTTAAGCTTGTTACATGCTTGAACTTGTAATAAACATGAACTTATATATACTTAGCACCATACTTGATATAGAACATACTTGTCAAAGATAGAATACTTCACATCCTTATGAGGATCACGTAATACTGATAAACATTTACATGCATGTCATAGGTTCTTAACGAGACATATACTTGGCTTAAAGATGAACATGATTCCATAACATGATTCCATTTATGCACTAAAACAACGTAATTTACTTATAGATAATAGAGAATTATTATTCGTTATTAACAGGACAGAGTCATTGCAACGTCATACCGATGTAGGCCAATCTTCCAATGTTCACATTGACTTTCAATCATCATAAATGTTCATGTAACATGTTCGTGTAACACTTACAAGAAACAAAGTGTTAGTGATAATAATTATCAATGATAAATAAAATATACATCCTCGTACTATTACTCACAAAGGCATTGGTGAAGCATTTAGTTCTCCCGAAGCATGTCCTACACACATATGAAGTCACACATTAATTCTTTAAATCATTTCCCCTAATTTCCTTTCTCATTTTAACATGATTTACAATGCCTATAACAAAGTTCATTCGCGAATTTTTAACATTTTTTCGAAACATCTCAGAAATCCAATTAACCTTGTACATGTCTAATTTAACCCACCAATTCCATGATTCTACTATCAATTTGGGCAAAATCATTAATTATCGTCATAAATCAATCTAGGGTTTCTAGACAAATTGAGAAATTCAAGAAACGTTAAACTTCTTCACCCATTACTTCCTCTTCTAATTAACCCTTTGATCACACATCCTAGGATCATAATTTATAATCGAAACCCAACAAGAAAGCCCCAAACTCTCCAAACCCGAAATCCCTAAATGTCTACAAAATAACTCTATATGCTCAAAATGGAAGTTTTGCATTTATATACTCTTAAATATCACAAATCTATTTACAATGGAAGCATTGAAGGAGAACTAGGACCCCTACCTCAAGAATCAAGCCAAAGAACGAAGATTGATGAGAATCCTTCGCAAATCCAAGTTCCAATCGGTTGACAATGTTAATCTTCTCTTGTTCTCCATCCTTGATGCAAGAACCATGGTGGATTGTTGATAAAAGTGGAAGAAATCAAAGGTTTTGGGCTAGGGTTTCGGACCTATGCAAGAGGGAAGAAGAGAGGAAAAGAAAAATGGAAGGAATGAGCTCAAAAACCCGTTTTTACGCTGCTGAACCTGCTATTTCCGCTCGAGCGTCCCTATTCCCGCTCGAGCGGACCTGCTCTCAGCACAGATTACGAAACTTCGCACAGGTATAACTCTTCCATCCGGACTCCGTTTTAGGTCGTTCTTGTGTCCAAATTGAAGCCCCGAAAATAAGATTTCCAATGGTTCTAACCTCACATCCATATTCAAAGTGTGGAAAAAGAAAAGGGCAAATGAGTGACGGTTAGTCGTAGACGACTTATTCAATTTAAAGTTTTTGGTCCAATCTTATTTTACCATCATATTATCATCTCAATCAATACCCCAAAATAAGATAAGAACATTCCAAATACACTAAGAAGAACATCAAAATGAGCCCACGTGCCTCAGAATAAAACTTAACCAGACGACCCGCTCGAGCGCCCAACCTTGCGCTCGAGCGCGCAAACCAACAAAGCCGTCCGCTCGAGCGTCAACTCTCCCGCTCGAGCGGGAAATCACAACTGCCAGAACCTCAGGCTGTCTGCAAAATTGCTGGGAACCCCAAAAGTCCACTCGAGCGGCCACTCCTCCGCTCGAGCGGAGGGAAGAATTTATGGGTCGTCACAATAGTTGTATCAACATCTCAACTGATAAGCGTATAAGTTGTATCTACTTTTCAACAGATAAGCATATTAGCTATATCAACACTTCCAATGATAAACATATGAGTTGTATCAACACTTCCTTAGATAAGCATATTAGCTATATCTACACATTAACTGACAAGCATATAAGCTGTATCAGTGGAGTCCATCCCCTATCTCCTCCCCATCAACAACCGGTTTAGAGGTCTATCCCCTATTTTCCCCTAAACCATGGAGTACATCCCCTATCTTCTCCAACACACACACAATGTATATACATATAAGTCATATACACAATCAATCAATACATATCGTTAATGTATTCTATCAACCGTCATCCACTATGACACGTCCAATTGATTAGTTTTAGTTTGCCTAATCATCATGCATTGTCTACAACAATCAAAACTACCCTCCACCGGTAGCCCAAGCAATTATTTCTAAACAGATAATAAAGGCTCCAACAGATAAAATGAAAATGTTTTCCAAAAATGAGCGATTAATAAATCCAACTCCACCATTTCACAATATAATGAATCAATTTCATTAATTCCAATTCGATTTCATAAAATCCATAACTTTCCAAATTAATTATACCAATTAATTTATATACAAATTAGGGCTTTCTTCCCCAACTCTCAATATAAACCCATAGGTTCATATATTAATAACCAACACCCAAATCATCACTTTGAGACCCAAAATACAAGTTTAAGAATCAAAATAACAAACCCTCTATTATAACATTTTGAAACCCTAAGTCCCAAAATCAACCAACTTCAACACTTAACCAAAACAACCAAAAATCTAGGTCAAAGACCATAATAGTGAGTAGGAATCCCTGCCTCAAGAGGTGACACCCAAAGGAGAAGATGCCAAAAAGGAAGTTGCTCCAAATCACAAGATTCTTGGATCAACGGATAGCCAACGACGATCAACAACCTTTTTGTAAAGGCCAAAGGTTTGGAAAACACTCTAGCTAGATCACCACTTAGAGAGAAGTTAAGAATGTAGAGAGAGAAGCTCTCAAATGGTGTTTTTGAAAAGTAAGAGAGAGAGTGTGTATGTAAAAAGTGATTTTAAAAGCCTTACTACCGACTGATATACGACATTTTCGCTCGAGCAGAAAACACAACGCTCGAGCGTCAAGAACAAAAATCTGGTTCCGCTCGAGTGCCAAGACACATGAATAAAGTACATCCGCTTGAGCGCAAAAACCAGTCCGCTCAAGCACAGATTTCCCCTCCCAGAACTTACACCAACAATGTACTACCCGCTCAAGCGCCAACAAGCCCGCTCGAGCGCAGGAAATCCGCTCGAGCGTAGAAATCACATCTGCAGAAGTTTTGCAGAGAACAAAATACTGTGAATGTGTAAATCCCGCTCGAGCGCAAGAAGTCCCGCTCGAGCGTATAGCCAAAAACCAAACCTCGCTCGAGCGTAACACCAAAAGCCTGGGCAACTAGATTTGAGACTCAGGCTCAACCAACCTGTAATATACCTGCCCAAAACATCCCAAAACTCACACAAATGGAATTAAAGGATGACAACAAGATAGACACAACTACCAACTCCACGGAACCGAGTTCGGAGTACAACTGAACAGTAAAGGGAATACCGAGGATCGCTATACTAATGTTCCACTCGTGCTATGCATGGGTTGTGTTTATAATTATTTGTATATATGTGAATTATGAATTTTAATTGTCTTTTTTTTTTTTTTTTTTTTTTTTTTTTTTTTTTTTTGCAAACAGAAAAATGAGTATAACAAATGCAACATATCTTCAATCAATTATTTTATGTTTGCTTTTATTCAAAATTTAAAAATAATGTATGGGTAAAATTTATAACTAAATTAAGGAAAAATTTATGGGCATTTATTCACAACTTCCAATTTATAAACTTATACTCCATTAAATCATAACTAAAATTTTTTGAACCTTCACGCCCTATTAAATTTTTAATAGTCGAAATTACTCTTCAAACAATGATTATTCATCATTTATGATTATCTATAAAGGAAAATGATGATTTGACATTTAATTTGATTTTCAAAATTTTAAAATATCAACTTTCAAATTAAAAATATATATATATGTGCAAAAAAAAAAAGAATGAAAAAATTGAATCATTTTTTTGTGCAAAACTGAAAATTTTGTATTTATAAAAGAGCATGATGATGGAACATTGATGTGCAAAATTGGAAAAAATAAAAATTAAAAATTAAAAAACTAATCAGTGTGTTTGGTTTGAATTTTCTGGATTAAGTTTTTTGAAAACCGAGTTTTTTGTTTTTCGTGTTTTTTTGTTTTTAGTGAATATTTTTAAAATTTTAAATATTTTTTTAGTTTTTTGGATACACCTTACTTAGATGTATCTAAAAAGCAAAAAAATTGTGAAAAAATATTTTAAGAAATTAATAAATACATAAAAATATAAAAATGTACTGAATTCTCGTTTTTTTTTTTTTTTTGGTATTTAGTGAATTTTTAAAAGGTTTTTTTCACAAATTTTTTACTTTTTAGGTATATTTATGTTAGGTATATCTAAAAATTAAAAAAATTGCTTAAAATATTAAAAAAATTCATTGAAAACAAAAAAATACGAAACTGTTTTCAGAAAAACGAAACCAAACAAATAATGTTATCAGTTTTAAAATTGAAAAAAACTGTTAATGTTCTCAATTTATTAAATAATTGAATCAAACAAATAAGGAGAAAGACAAAAACGTTTAATCTCATATTCTTTTTTTTTTCATTAGTTAGTAAAACAATTATCTGGAACATTATTATACAAAATTGATAATGTTCTCAGTTTTAAAAATTGAAAAAAATTGATAATATTCTCAGTTTTACTAAATAGGACTTATTGGTTTAAAAAAATCTTAAATGGGACCTGAGCTAACATAATATTTGTAAATAGGACTTTCAGGTAATTAACTCAAAAAATTATTCCTAACGATATTTTTTTTCTTCTATATAAATGCTTAAAAAATAAACATGAAAAAGGTAGTCAATATAATATTATACATTAAGTAAAAAAATGTGGTTAGCAATTCTGCTTACATAAATTTACTATGGTTTTAATTTCAAATTTATAAAAAAATAAAATAAATAAATAAATAAACTAATTTAAAAGCCTTTTATTTAGCTAGTACCAAATAGAATTTTCTTAGCAAAAAGAAAAGTTGTAAAATTGTGTTGCAAATTTTCAAATGTCTATCGTTAAACATTAAATTCTACTTGTTTGTTTGCTTTCTTGCTTTGAGAGTTTTGATTTTTGATCTTTACTTCACATTCATCGTATTTTTTATTTATTTTTCTTCTTCTTGCTTGATTTTAGCATGATATTTCTTTCATACTGTATTTCTGAGTGCATTAGTGGAAATATCATATACTTAAAATGCACAAAATTATAATATATATAGTAAAAAAAGTAAGTAATTTCCCAAAACTAAAACTATTTTAAGAAAAAATAAAAAATAAAAATAAAAATGAAATTGTTTGAACTAGAAAATGATTTATTTATTTATTTATTAATTTTTAAAATAAACTTTTAAAGAAAACAAATAAAACTATATATAAAAAAAGTACAAAAACTAAACATAAAATATAATTTAAGAAATAAATGATTTATGAGATTTTCAAGAAGTGAGACTCACAAACAACTTGCTTTTTCCTTCTTTATAAGATTCGTTAATATAGATATGGACGTATAAGATTCACTTTATATAAGTGAAACAACTCAATTTTTCCTTTTTTCCTAATGTGGGATTATAAAACAAATCATAAACTAATTACAATTCTTATTTTAAAATTTAAACTGTCATGAACTGAACTATGCACAACACTATAATATTAAATAGAAATATAAGATTCATTTTATATAAGTCAAACAATTCAGTTTTTCATTCACTACAACAAAATACACCTTTGGAATTGGCGACTAAATTTTTTTTAGTCGCCAAAAGTTGTGGAATTGGCGACTAATAATTTTTTTAGTCGGCAAAAGTATAATATTTAGCTACCAAATTTTTTTAATCGGGGTATATTAATTATTGGCTACTAAAAAAAAATTTAGTCGCTAAAAATAAAAGAATTGGCGACAAAAAAAATATTTTAGTCGCCGTTTATTGAGTTTTGGCTACTAAAACAATTTAGTCGCCGAATGTAAAATAAAAATTATTTTTTTATTTTTGGCGACCAAAAGTTTGGTCACCAAAAATATATTTTTAGCGACAAAAAAATATTTTAGTCGTCGTATATTGAGTTTTAGCTACTAAAACAATTTAGTCGCCGAATGTAAAATAAAAAATTATTTTTTTATTTTTGACAACCAAAAGTTTGGTCACCAAAAACATATTTTTAGTGACAAAAAAATATTTTAGTCGCTGTATATTGAGTTTTAGCTACTAAAACAATTTAGTCGCCGAATGTAAAATAAAAAATTATTTTTTATCTTTGGCGAAAAAAAGTTTGGTTGCCAAAAACTTATTTTTAGTGACAAAAAAATATTTTAGTTGCCAAAAAACTAAAATATTTAGAGGGAAACATTTCAAATTTTGGATGGTTTATAAAAATAATTAGTGACTAAAAATATTTAGTCACTAATGGTGTAATATATATATGTATATATATATTTGGTTTTGCAAACCCAAACCAGCGCCTCTGTCTCTCTCTCTCTCTCTCTCTTTCTCTCACTCTCTCCTTCTCCGCTGCTCCTCTCCCCTCCCTCGCGGTCGCCGGCAACCAAAGCACCGATTCACCTTGTTGTTGATCACTGTCGCCTGAGATCCATCACCCACGGAAGCTCGATCAGCAACTCTTCCCTCGCAGCTCCTCGTATTGCAAGGTTTTTATCTTCCTCTCTCTAATCGACCTATATATATATAATAATCTCTGCACCGATTGTTCGATGATGGCCAACAATACTCTCTCTCTCTCTCTCTCTCTCTCTCTCTCTCTCTCTCCAAATCTTACAAATGGGTACTGTACATACTCTGCAATGGCCGAGTTTTAGCCGTAGGGAAGTATTGCAGTGTTTGTTAGTTTCAGTAATTTCAATTGTAGAAGTTGGTGTTGTTAGATTTTGATCTTTGTTCTTTTTGTTTAGTGTCTACATTTTTTGGGTTTTATTAAGTATGAATTGGGTTTTCTATAATTTTTCTAGGTCTTGATTTTGTGTTTGTATTCTTTCTGAAAAAAACAATTTTGATTTTTTTGAGAAATGTTGGATTGTTAGA
The DNA here is from genome assembly GCA_025200525.1 of Camellia lanceoleosa. NCBI lineage: Eukaryota > Viridiplantae > Streptophyta > Magnoliopsida > Ericales > Theaceae > Camellia > Camellia lanceoleosa. The sequence goes on along the minus strand of CM045762.1, from coordinate 135,087,441 downwards.
TGGTTGCTTTAATCATTTTGGGTTCTCGAGCTATTAATTGATCTCTTTTTTTATTATTATAATTTTTATGGGTATGTTCAAAGTTTTCAATTTTTTCTAGGATTTTTTGTCGTTGGAATTTTTGTTTTGGTTCTATGAATGGAGGGAAAAGAAGGGATTAATAGTTATGGGGTTACAGTAGCTCTAGACAGCTATGGAATGGCTACACTACTACAAAAATAGTTAAAGATCACATTTTGAGAAAAAAAGAAAAAAAGAAAAAAAGAAAAGATCTCACTTGTATTGAAAGTGTGATAAAAAAAAAATTAGATTGATATTTTTATCACACTTAATTTGATTGAGTGTGATAATATTTATTTTTTATGTCAATTTTCAATTAAGTGTGATTATATATATTTTTTAATCACACATTCTAATTAAAGTGTGATTATATATACACTACTACTTTTTAATCACACTTTTTAAATAAGTGTGATTATAAATATATTTTTTAATCACACATTCTAATTAAAGTGTGATTATATATATATTTTTTAATCACACCTTAATTAGAAAGTGTGATTATATATACACTACTACTTTTTAATCACACTTTTTAAATAAGTGTGATTATAAATATATTTTTTAATCACACATTCTATGTAACAACCCTCACTTTGATTTAGTCTTGCTTGCATGCATTTTGTATGATCTTGCCTTGTCGAGTTTGTAATCTTGTTATCTTGCTTTGCTTTGCTTTGTTAATTGGTACTTGCTTGAACTCGTACCTTGCTTGGAGTATAGCCGAGGTCAGCTTAGCATAGTTCGCCTTTGAACCTTTGCACTTAGAACAGTTTTGGAACCTTAGCCGACCTCCATCTTCACCACGGCATGTTTGCCGAGATGTCACCATTGGGCCGAAGTGTTTAGAGCCGAGGCCGAGATGTTTTGTGCTAAGTGATCTTTGTCCTTGGGCAGGTATGGCCTAGGCCGAGATGTGGCACACCCAGGCCAAGGTGTGGCACAGCTTAGTCAAGTGTCGTCCTCCCTAGCCGATGTCTTTGTTGACCTGTTGCCGGAGTCTGGTCTTTAGCCGATGTCTTTGCTTGCCGACGTGTTTTGCCACCAAGCTTGTTGTGTACGCTTTGTCAGAGACTTGTCTAATCTAGCAGTCACCTTTTTGAGCTGAACCAACCCGGTAATGCCACGTGTCCGAGCTGGAGGCTAAGTCAGCTGACAGGCCTATAACACATCATTTTGTATCTTTTGGTATCATTTTGGTCTCAAATCTTTGTTTCTTTAGAGAGAGAAGCTCTAGAACAAGGAGTAAGAGTTTTAGTGAGAGAGTTGAGTTCCGAGCTTGATCATGGAAGATCGAACCGTTGGATTTGAATTTTAAGGTTAGATGCTTGCTCTACTTTGATTGTTCTTACCGATCACCTAGCTGCATTGCTTGATCGAATCTGTTTTGCATGACATGCATTGGCTTGAAATTGGTTTTGAAAAAGAAAATGGTGTTCATGTGTGCTTGAAGGAAACCTCGCTGCGATCCGAAAGTTTGGAACAGGAATCATGGTTTTGTGTTTGTTCTTGCGTGGTCTTCTTGCATGGGTACCCAGGTCCATGTTTTTGGACTCTTAGCATGAAATCTCGGATTTGAATAAACGGGTTATGGTTCTAGCATGCATGTTCTTGATGTTCTTGATGTTCTTGATGCTCTTGTTCTTTGCATTCTTCAAAGGGAAACTTAGGTTTCCCGATTTCGTGTTGTATTTGGCCATCAGGACCACACCTCAGCAAGGAGGTGCGGGACCTTGGCATCACCAGGATGGTACCCAGTGAGTTTCCACGAGATGGGAAACAGTGTTTTGACTCTGCATGTTTCGTTTTGTTATTCATTTGGATTCGGTGGGAGTGCCGAGATCATTCACTTGCATGTAAAGCTTGTTTTAAGAATGTGATTTGCCATGTGACTTGTCAGGACTTTGATCTTTGCTTGAGCCTACACCTGAAGAGCCAGGTGAGTGGTACTTTTAATAAAGCTATGTTCTACTGTTTTGATAAACCTTGTCTTGCTTTGTTTTGATGAAAGTATTTTGTTAAGCATGAATGGTTAGCCTATTCCGATGTATCAAGTATGAGCTTTGTTTTGATGTATCTCGAAAGTCCCTTGTACTGGAGGACTATAAACTTTCGCAGTACTAAATGTAAAAGTCCCTTGTACTGGAGGACTATAAACTTTCGCAGTACTAAATGTAAAAGTCCCCTGGCTGGAGGACTCTAAACTTTTGCAGCACTAAGTATAAAAGGATACGGTCCTTTCTTGGAACACAAGTCCCCTGGCTGGAGGACTCTAAACTTTCGCAGCACCATCGTCAAAAAGGGCTACGGGCCTAAGTGACACAATCTCTTGTATATAAAGGATACGGTCCTTTCTTGGAAAAGTTATTGTGTTAAAAAGGGCTACGGGCCTAAGTAACACAAGTCCCCTGGCTGGAGGACTCTAAACTTTCGCAGCACCACTTTGTCTAAATCGATTACGGATCGTACAAATCTTTGTTTGCCACTAATGGGCTACTACACGTACTGGTTGTTTAGAAAGCTTATGGCTATGTTTTGCCGATGTCAGTGGGCATCCCTTGAAATTTGTAAGTCTTAATAGACGAATACGGTTCATCCCTTGATTCGGTACAGTTTTGATGTGCTTTGCTTGATAGAACCTCGGCTAATGCTTGTATGGTTTTGGCATGTTTTGTTTTGTAAGGACTTCGGCTATATTCATGCAAAACCTTTATTACTAGTACCATTCACTGAGTTTCCATACTCACCCTCTCTATATATATGTAGGTGATGAGCAGGACGGCGGCGACGCCTAAATGTGTCCGCAAGCTTGTTTTGGATTTCTTGATTTACATCGGCTACATTTTTGCAGTCTTGTCGGCGATACTGTTTTTACACCGGCTTATCGTGTTCACATCGGCCTTTTGTATTTTCCGTCGGCCAATCTTGAAAATCATGCTTCTCGGCTTGTATTACCTGCATTTTGTATATGTCGGCTTAGAAACCTTTTGATCAAGATGTAAAATTATATTTTGTTATTATGGATTGGCTGTAAGACTATATTATATTTGTCTTCTCATTTGATTTATGCACAGCTCTCATGGACCAGTTGTATTTGATTTATTGCCTCCGCATTTGGTAAGCCCCTATGAGTACTCTGTTGTGTGTGAAATTTTGAAAGCCGTCCTTCGGTAATCTCGGATTACTGGCCATCTCGGCACCACCCTACTAGGGGCAGGTTGGGGTCGTGACAGAATGGTATCAGAGCACAAGTTCCTTAGTATACGTTATTCACACACCCTGAGTCCTAAAGAGCATAGGAATTCCCTTAGAAAGATGCTAGGGTTGCATCATATTGCTTGCTATTTGAACAAGGTGTGCATTGTCTTGACCTGTCTATTTGTTACTTGCCTACGTGGTTATTTGTTTACTCTCTTTAAAGTCACACTTTGCATAATCATAGCGTCATGAGGAGAGGTAGACCTCCACTGGGCCGAGATCAGTCCGAAGACAGATTGGACAAGCTGGAATGATTAGTTGAAGGATTGGCCCGCGAGTTGAGGCAAACAAGACAGCAGTTCGCTAGTGCTACATCGACTCAAGCCGAGCAGACCAACGGCCGAAATGTAGTTCCGCATGCACCTCCTCCAGTGCCACAAGTTCCTCCGCAGCCAGCCTTATATGGAGATGGCACGATAGCTTTGATCAGGGAGTTCAAGAAAATGAAACCACCAAGATTCGCTGGAGGTATAGAGCCAATGAAGGCCGAGGTGTGGGTTTTGGAAATGGAGAAGCTGTTTGAGATCTTCTCCAGTACCGATGTTCCGAAAGTGACTTTGGCCGCATTTACTTTGGACGACGACGATCGAAGATGGTGGATGATGATCAGAGAAACAAATCCTGGTTTAACTTGGGTAGGGTTTTTGGAACTGTTTTACAACAAGCATTTTCCCCTCAGTGTTTGAAACCGCAAGGCTACTGAATTTCAAACTTTGATGCAAGGCAACCGAACAGTGGCGGAATACGATCGCGCTTTTACTAAATTGGCAAGGTTTGCACCACACATGGTCAACGACGAATATATGAAGGCTGGGAAGTTTGAGAGTGGGCTTCGCGGACCGATACAGGATCGGGTTAACCTGCACAATATGCCGACTTACGCCGAAGTGTTGGATAAAGCCATTCAGGCCGAGGCTAACTTGAACAGATACCAGAACTCAGGAGAGAACCAACGAAAGAGACAGAACCATGACAGTCACCGAGCACAGTTGGGCACCAAGAAGAAGACGAACAAGGGCAGTACTGGTTACCCAAGGCAGGAAGGTAATACTAAGCCGACGTGTTCGGATTGTGGGAGGCAACACTTCGGGGTTTGCCGCCGAATGTCTGGAGCTTGTTACGAATGTGGAGAAATGGGTCATTTCGTGAAAGATTGTCCGAAGACAAAGGCTGAAAACGGCAAGAAAGGTGAGAGCACCTCGGGTACCGTTCAAAAGGGTAACGTGGGGAAAGGACAGATGAGGCAGGGCAGAGTGTTTGCACTAGTTCCGGGAGACACTCAGAATACTGAGGCAGTGGTGTCAGGTACACTTCCTATTTGCTCTCAAGATGCTTATGTGTTAATTGATTCGGGTTCTACCCACTCGTTTGTGTCTACTAAGTTTGCCGAGAAGATTGATAGGAAACTAGAACCCCTCGACCATGTTTTATCTATGTCTACTCCATCTGGGAGATCTATGATTGTTGTATCCATCAATAGAGCATGTGTTATTATAATTGAGAATGTTGAATTGTTAGTGGATTTAATGCCCTTAGACATAGCCTATTTTGATGTTATACTGGGGATGGATTGGTTAGTGGCAAATTGCGCATCTATTAATTGTGTTTCGAAAAGTGTCGCACTGAAACCCCCAAATCTATCCGAGGTTATTTTTCAGGGTAAAGGAGTGGTGCCCCCACCTTACTTAATCTCATCCATGAAGGCCTGTAAACTGATCCAAAAAGGGTGTAAAGGTTATCTGTGTAGTATACTGAGTAATCAGAATGGAAATGCTATTTTAGCCGCCATTCCAGTTGTTAATGAATTCGCTGACGTTTTTCCGAATGACTTGCCTGGCCAATTAGTCGATAGAGAAATAGAGTTTACTGTTGACGTCATATCAGGAACACAGCCGATCTCCAAAACACCATATAGAATGGCCCCAGCTGAACTTAGAGAATTGAAACTGCAGTTGCAAGAATTGTTGGATAAGGGATTTATTAGGCTGAGCACTTCACCATGGGGAGCACCCGTGTTATTTGTTAAGAAGAAGGATGGCACACTTCGTCTTTGTATCGATTATAGAGAACTCAATAAGGTCACCATTAAGAATAAGTACCCATTACCTAGGATTGATGATTTACTTGATCAGTTACAAGGAGCACGAGTCTTTTCCAAGATTGACCTTAGGTCGGGCTACCATCAGCTTAAGGTTAAAGCCGAGGATGTTGAGAAGACTGCTTTCCGGACTAGATATGGCCACTACGAATTTTTAGTGATGCCTTTTGGACTGACCAATGCCCCTGCTGCATTCATGGATTTAATGAACAGAGTCTTCAAGCCCCACCTAGATGAGTTTGTGGTCGTCTTCATCGATGATATTTTGATTTATTCCAAGAGTGAAGTTGAACATGAAAACCATTTGAGACTTGCTTTGCAGATTTTGAGAGACCGGAAACTGTATGCTAAGTTTAACAAGTGTGAATTTTAGCTCTTTAATATTTCATTCCTGGGTCATGTGATAAATGAAGAGGGTATCTCAGTTGATCCTAGCAAAGTTGAAGCCGTAGTGAATTGGCCGAGGCCGACCAATGTGTCCGAGGTTCGAAGTTTTCTTGGGTTGGCAGGTTACTACAGGAAATTCGTAAAAGATTTCTCCAGGATTGCAATTCCATTGACACAATTGACTAAGAAGGGAGCACCGTATGAATGGACCAAAGACCGAGAGTCAGCTTTTCAGGAATTGAAGATGAGGTTGGTTACAGCACCAGTACTTGTACTTTCATCAAGTAATGAAGAGTTTCATGTTTATAGTGATGCGTCGCATAAGGGTTTGGGTTGTGTATTAATGCAAGGGGGTAAAGTCATAGCATATGCATCTCGTCAGTTGAAGCCTCATGAAAAGAACTATCCCGCCCATGATTTGGAACTGGCAGCCGTTGTGTTCGCTTTAAAGATTTGGCGGCATTACTTGTATGGAGCTTCTTGTCAGGTTTTTACAGATCACAAGAGCTTGAAGTACCTATTCACTCAAAAGGAATTGAATTTGAGACAAAGAAGATGGCTTGAGTTGTTGAAAGACTACGATATGCAAATTCAGTATCACCCAAGAAAAGCTAACAGTGTAGCCGACGCTCTGAGCAGAAAGTCAGTCGAAAATCTGGCATGTCTAACCTTGATTTCAGTAGAACCAACCATTGTTGAAGAGGTAAAGGCAAGACAAATGGAGGATGAATTCTTCAGAAAGGTAGCCGATGAGATTGTTACGAAGCCGAGGTCAGGGTACACTTTTGAGAACCAGGTGCTCAAGTTTGAAGGAAGATTGTGTGTGGCCGACGTTCCAGAGTTAAAAAGGAAAATTTTGCTAGAAGCTCATAATTCCAAGTTTACTGTTCATCCAGGGAACACTAAGATGTACCAAGATGTGAAACAGACATTTTGGTGGCCGAATATGAAAGGAGAAATAGCCGAATTCGTGTCTTAGTGTTTGCATTGTCAACAAGTGAAAGCAGAACATCAAAGACCAGCAGGACTCCTACAACCTTTGCCGATTCCTGAGTGGAAATGAGAACACATCTCCATGGATTTTGTGGTTGGTTTGCCGAAGACACAGAAAGGTATGGATTCGATTTGGGTTGTTGTTGATAGATTAACTAAGTCAGCACACTTTTTACCTGTTAAGACTACCTTCAACGCTAATCAACTTGCCTTGTTATACGTGAGTGAGATTGTTAGACTTCATGGAGTGCCGAAGTCAATCGTGTCAGACAGAGATCCTAAATTTGTTTCCAGATTTTGGTAGAGTCTACAGAGGGCTTTCGGAGCCGAGCTGAGATTTAGTACAGCTTTTCATCCCCAGACGGATGGGCAGTCAGAGAGAACGATTCAGACACTTGAAGATATGCTTAGACTTTGTGTATTGGACTTCCAAGGAAATTGGGAAGTGCATTTTCCCTTAGTAGAGTTTGCTTACAACAACAATTACCAAGCTAGTATTGGCATGGCACCGTATGAGGCTTTGTATGGGAGAAAATACAGGTCGCCGATATGCTGGACCGAAGTTGGAGACAGAGCTCTACTTGGTCCCGAACTAATTCAAGTAACAACAGAGAAGATTAGACTAATTCAACAGAGGATCAGAACTGCCCAGAGTCGACAAAAGAGCTACGCCGACCAGAGAAGAAATGAGCTAGAATTCGAAGTTGGGGATCACGTATTCCTAAAGGTTTCACCAATGAAAGGAGTTTCCAGATTTGGGAAGAAAGGTAAGTTAGCACCCCGTTATATTGGTCCATTTGAAATTCTTGACAAGGTTAACTCCGTTGCCTACAGACTTGCTTTGCCACCAGAATTGAGCCAAGTCCATAACGTGTTCCATGTTTCGATGTTAAGGAAGTATATTCGGGATCCACTACATGTAATTAAACATTCTGGAATCAAAGTTAATGAGAATTTGGGCTATGAAGAGAAGCCGACGTCTATTGTTGACAGACAAGTTAGGCAATTGAGAAACAAGTCGATACCAATGGTAAAGGTGGAATGGAAAGAGCACTACGGCAAGGATGCCACATGGGAAATGAAAGAGGAAATGAGAACTCGACATCTAGAGTTATTCCTGGAACAAGGTATCTTAAGTTTGGGGACCAAACTTCTTTAAGGGGGGTAGGATGTAACAACCCTCACTTTGATTTAGTCTTGCTTGCATGCATTTTGTATGATCTTGCCTTGTCGAGTTTGTAATCTTGTTATCTTGCTTTGCTTTGCTTTGTTAATTGTTACTTGCCTGAACTCGTACCTTGCTTGGAGTATAGCCGAGGTCAGCTTAGCATAGTTCGCCTTTGAACCTTTGCACTTAGAACAGTTTTGGAACCTTAGCCGACCTCCATCTTCACCGCGGCATGTTTGCCGAGATATCACCATTGGGCCGAAGTGTTTAGAGCCGAGGCCGAGATGTTTTGTGCTAAGTGATCTTTGTCCTTGGGCAGGTATGGCCTAGGCCGAGATGTGGCACACCCAGGCCAAGGTGTGGCACAGCTTAGTCAAGTGTCGTCCTCCCTAGCCGATGTCTTTGTTGACCTGTTGCCGGAGTCTGGTCTTTAGCCGATGTCTTTGCTTGCCGACGTGTTTTGCCACCAAGCTTGTTGTGTACGCTTTGTCAGAGACTTGTCTAATCTAGCAGTCACCTTTTTGAGCTAAACCAACCCGGTAATGCCACGTGTCCGAGCTGGAGGCTAAGTCAGCTGACAGGCCTATAACACATCATTTTGTATCTTTTGGTATCATTTTGGTCTCAAATCTTTGTTTCTTTAGAGAGAGAAGCTCTAGAACAAGGAGTAAGAGTTTTAGTGAGAGAGTTGAGTTCCGAGCTTGATCGTGGAAGATCGAACCGTTGGATTTGAATTTTAAGGTTAGATTCTTGCTCTACTTTGATTGTTCTTACCGATCACCTAGCTGCATTGCTTGATCGAATCTGTTTTGCATGACGTGCATTGGCTTGAAATTGGTTTTGAAAAAGAAAATGGTGTTCATGTGTTCTTGAAGGAAACCTCGCTGCGATCCGAAAGTTTGGAACAGGAATCATGGTTTTGTGTTTGTTCTTGCATGGTCTTCTTGCATGGGTACCCAGGTCCATGTTTTTGGACTCTTAGCATGAAATCTCGGATTTGAATAAACGGGTTATGGTTCTAGCATGCATGTTCTTGATGTTCTTGATGTTCTTGTTCTTTGCATTCTTCAAAGGGAAACTCAGGTTTCCCGATTTCGTGTTGTATTTGGCCATCAGGACCACACCTCGGCAAGGAGGTGCGGGACCTTGGCATGACCAGGATGGTACCCAGTGAGTTTCCACGAGATGGGAAACAGTGTTTTGACTCTGCATGTTTCATTTTGTTATTCATTTGGATTCGGTGGGAGTGCCGAGATCATTCACTTGCATGTAAAGCTTGTTTTAAGAATGTGATTTGCCATGTGACTTGTCAGGACTTTGATCTTTGCTTGAGCCTACACCTGAAGAGCCAGGTGAGTGGTACTTTTAATAAAGCTATGTTCTACTGTTTTGATAAACCTTGTCTTGCTTTGTTTTGATGAAAGTATTTTGTTAAGCATGAATGGTTAGCCTATTCCGATGTATCAAGTATGAGCTTTGTTTTGATGTATCTCGAAAGTCCCTTGTACTGGAGGACTATAAACTTTCGCAGTACTAAATGTAAAACTCCCCTGGCTGGAGGACTCTAAACTTTTGCAGCACTAAGTATAAAAGGATACGGTCCTTTCTTGGAACACAAGTCCCCTGGCTGGAGGACTCTAAACTTTCGCAGCACCATCGTCAAAAAGGGCTACGGGCCTAAGTGACACAGTCTCTTGTATATAAAGGATACGGTCCTTTCTTGGAAAAGTTATTGTGTTAAAAAGGGCTACGGGCCTAAGTAACACAAGTCCCCTGGCTGGAGGACTCTAAACTTCATGACCACTTTGTCTAAATCGATTACGGATCGTACAAATCTTTGTTTGCCACTAATGGGCTACTACACGTACTGGTTGTTTAGAAAGCTTATGGCTATGTTTTGCCGATGTCAGTGGGCATCCCTTGAAATTTGTAAGTCTTAATAGACGAATACGGTTCATCCCTTGATTCCGTACAATTTTGATGTGCTTTGCTTGATAGAACCTCGGCTAATGCCTGTATGGTTTTGGCATGTTTTGTTTTGTAAGGACTTCGGCTATATTCATGCAAAACCTTTATTACTAGTACCATTCATTGAGTTTCCATACTCACCCTCTCTATATATATGTAGGTGATGAGCAGGACGGCGGCGACGCCTAAATGTGTTCGCAAGCTTGTTTTGGATTTCTTGATTTACGTCGGCTACATTTTTGCAGTCTTGTCGGCGATACTGTTTTTACACCGGCTTATCGTGTTCACATCGGCCTTTTGTATTTTCCGTCGGCCAATCTTGAAAATCATGCTTCTCGGCTTGTATTACCTGCATTTTGTATATGTCGGCTTAGAAGCCTTTTGATCAAGATGTAAAATTATATTTTGTTATTATGGATTGGCTGTAAGACTATATTATATTTGTCTTCTCATTTGATTTATGCACAGCTTTCATGGACCAGTTGTATTTGATTTATTGCCTCCGCATTTGGTAAGCCCCTATGAGTACTCTGTTGTGTGTGAAATTTTGAAAGCCGTCCTTCGGTAATCTCGGATTACTGGCCATCTCGGCACCACCCTACTAGGGGCAGGTTGGGGTCGTGACATTCTAATTAAAGTGTGATTATATATACATTACTACTTTTTAATCACACTTTTTAATTGAGTGTGATTATATATATATATATATATTTTTAATCACACATTCTAATTAAAGTGTGATTATATATATATATATTTTAATCACACATTCTAATTAAAGTGTGATTATATATACATTACTACTTTTTAATCACACTTTTTAAATGAGTGTGATTATTTATATATATATATATATATATATATTTAATCACACATTCTAATTAAAGTGTGATTATATATACATTACTACTTTTTAATCACACTCCCTAAATAGGTGTGATTGTATAAAATATTCCAATTTGATTTCTATATAAAATATACAATTCCCAAATTTGCGCCTCTATTCTACACCCATGAATGACAGAGGACGACTCTTTCCATCCCCAACAAGGTTGAATTTCACAAACACACAGGTCTCTTCTCCTCACTACAACAAAACTAGGTTTTTGCAGATTCACATAAACGACATACAGTAAATGCAAGCCGTGGTAAATAAAAATATCTCACTTTTAATGGAAGTGTGATTTAAAAAAAGGGCAAATTAGACTAACGGTCCCTATAGTTTGGGACTCGTGTCACTTTAGTCCTTGACTTTTCAATTTAGACACATTTGACCCTGAATTTTGAATCTTGTTCCAAATAAGGACAATTGAAGATACCATTATTTAATTTCAAGGGCAAAATCATCAATTTAATAAAATATAAACTAATTTGACAAAAATAAATGTTAAAAAAAATATTTTAATTTTTTTTTAAATTTTTTTTTATCCACCAATGATAAAATTATGTAAAATTGATAAAAATTAATAAAAATTACAAGATTAATTTTTAAAAATTAATTTGACATGATCATTATCCAAACAAATAAAAAAAAATTTAATTTGGTAAAAAAAATAAATAAATGTCTAAAAGATTTATCAATTTTACATAATTTTATTTTTAGTTGGTAGAAATAATTTTTAAAAATTCAAAAATATTTGTTTGAAATTTATTTTTCTCAAATTAGTTTATATTTTATCAAATTGATGATTTTACCCTTGAAAAATCTAATGATATTTTTAATTGTCCTTATTTGGAACAAAATTCAAAATTCAGGGTCAAATGTGTCACAATTGAAAAGTTAGAAACCAAACTATAGGGACTATTAGTGTAATTCACCCTAAAAAAAAAAAAAAAATTAGATTGATATTTTGATCACACTTGATTTGATTGAGTGTGATAATATTTATTTTTTATGTCACTTTTCAATTAAGTGTAATTATATATATATATTAATCACACATTTTAATTAACATGTGATTATATTTATTTTTATATCACTTTTTAATTAAATGTCATTATATATAATATTTATTTTTAATCATACCTTTTAAATAAGTGTGATTATATATATATTTTAATCACACTTTTTAAATCAGTGTGATTATATATGTTTTTTAATCACACTCCCTAAATAGGTGTGATCATATCGATTTCATTTTATTTTAATCACACTTTTTAAATAAGTGTGATTATATATGTATTTTAATCATAGGTGTGATTGAATAAAATATTTCTATTTCATTTTTATATAAAATCTGATTCCAAGTTGGCGCCTACTCTGTACCATCATTGAGAGCAAATGACTCTTGACTTTCCCAACATCAAAATCTCTTCTCCTTGCTGAAACGAAATCGTTCATTTTCTTCATCTCAGCCCTGAACCACCATTGCCTTTCCCAACAAGATTGAATCTCTTCTCCTTGCTGAAACGAAGCCGTTCATTTTCTTCATCATAGCTCTGAACCACCATTGAAGTTACTCACTCAAACCACCATTGAAGTTTATCTTTCAAATCAAAAATCTATTGAAATTCCTGGTGAGTCGTCTGGTTTTTATGCCCCTTTTGTGTGTATTTCTGTTGGTATAGTAGAATCACAAATTTTGCAGAGTTTTCTTCTCTGTCTGTGCATTTATCCTCTTGTAACCATAAGTAAGAAATAACATGCACAATAAGATGTATGATCCTAAAGATCTACCTTGTCCCCAAACACAATACTATATCAGCCATTTGACAATGCTTCTCAGCTGCATTCATCTCCGTCGGGGGCAAAACATCCTACAAGAAAAAGGTTAACCACATTCATCAACATTGAGAACTTCACGTAAAGGTTTTCCATGCTTTTGATTGCATTGGAAGCAATCTATTCTGGAAAATAAATAAATAATAATAAATAAATCATTTTGTTATTTGAATATGGTAACAACTCTGTAAAGAAGAATCCTACTGCACACATGTTTCCTGTTCTATTTCCAAAAATTCAGAAAACAAAAACAAAGTTCAAAGTAACAAGAGACAAATTGACTCCAAACAAGTCCTTAGATATCAGATTCAACAATTTAAGATTTTAACACCACTAAAATGTACTCCACAGTTTGACATTGCAACAAGAGTTCTATTTTGGCTTTCTAGGCTACAAATTGTATAAGTATTTATGTATGCCGCCTTTGTCATCTGCATAGATCTTTGAGTAAGTTGTGAATGAATTCTCTTCAATTACAAATAGCTGAGGAAATAAGAGCATGTACCACTCTTCCCTTCAATATAATGCAACAAATAAAAATGAGAGTCATAGTTACCTCCCAATCAAGAACAATATCCTTAAGTTTTTCCCCACACTTCACATCAGAAGAGCTCCTTGATGTCTTCTTCAACCCAATAGTCTCCACCTCAAAATCCCGCAAATACCTTCAAACATCAAGTAATTGAATTAAAAACCATGAACTAAAAAAGTGATAATTCTAACCTTCTATATCAGATGATAAAATTGCTAACTTTGACTTAAAACAAATTATGAGCAACATAAACCATTCAAAATTTTACACTTACTCCACTCCGCATTTGGAGCAAATTTTCCTGAAGGAGTTCCTATGCAATTCTGCTAGTTTCTCTCTTGGTATTCTGGATCGGAGATGTAGGCTATCCACATTCTAGAAGATACAAAGTATTGAACAATTAATCATAGAAAGTCTAGCAGATAGAGTGATAGACTTAGCAATCCACATATAAAAGCCCATCTGCATGAACATAAGGCTTAATAGGAGATAGTAAAGAGGAAATGAAATATAAAATACTCCAAAAAAAAAAAAAAAAAAAAAGAGAGAGGAGGTAAAAAGAGATCTCATCAGCCATTCTCAAGCTCAAGTAGTCTTAAAGTACAAAACGTATGAGACAACGAAAGAACAGTACAATCTTTTCTTGACAAGGAATAGCATAAAGTCATAAACTAGCCTGGCTAATAACGAACTTCAAAAAGCCAGCCTTCTCAAGTTCAACCAAAGCCATATGTGTCATATTTGGCATTGCCCGATGAGAAGGCAAGGATGCTTTAGGCACACCTTTTCCTTCACACTGCAAGTCAACATAACCCGATCAAACTAACCACTAGAATGAGATGAAGAGAAGACAAGGACAAGGTTGTAGATTGGCTTCTCCAGATCAAAAAATTACAGAACCATAATAGAAATCATTATTTCACCTGAAGTGTCCACACTCCTTTAGGACCTCGGAAATCAGGTATCCCACAAGATGTTGATATTCCTGCACCTGTAAATACTACTAGGTGCTTACTCTGCAAGTATAGAAGAAGAAATTCAAAACGGTTAAATAATAATTAATCTAGAAGAGTTGTTTTTGAAGATGTAAGAGACAATGTGATTAATTAGTTTTAGATTTTAGAAGTCCTTAACCTTCTGTATCATCAGCGCAACCTTTTTATTCTGCCATTCAACAGTAAAACAAATGATATCAGAGAGCTAAGACAAGATCACAGAACCTCATTTCAATGAAAATATTAAGGAAAGGTGACTAGTGATAGTTAATAATTCTTATTGATTTTCAGAATTTCTCAGTATAATATATACAGTGTTTACCCTTCATCCTGCATATGTATGGATATGTATTTGATAAGTTTAACAGAGGGTGGAGGAGTATACATGATTGGGTTATTCTTACTAATTTTTTCTTTTTCTTTTTCTTTTTCTTTTTGGTAACTGATAACTTTCTCTTTCTCTTTGCTCTCTTATTTACTCTCCAGATTTGTTTCTCTTTGCTCTTTAATTTACTAATATATATATATGCATTTTATTTTGGTTGACATGGATATGGATTTAGATTTATAGATGTGTCTTGAATTTTGGATTTGCTGTCAAGGTGTTGCTTATTTGGTAGGTTACGCCTTATTTTGAAAGTTCTTGGGAATTAGTTGTTTAAAGTCTCCCCCTAGTAACGTGCTATAATTATTCAGTTTTAAAAGCTCTCTCTCATGTCACTTACATTTAGATGTACACTTTAAACAACAATTTTAACATATGCACTAAAGATGCTCTTAGTCTAAGGACCTACTAATACAAATAGCATTAATGAAAGTTAGAATTACTCAACGGGCACGAAAATATTGTTACATTATGTAAGCATATTGGCTAAGTTCTAGATGTATTCCAAACTTGCACTATCATTAGGAAACAAAATCAAAATGCCACAGGCAAAAAAAAAAGGGTATGAACTATCATACAATAATTTGCTGATGATAACCAGATATAATTTTATGTTCTTATGATAATAGATAATACATGAAAGGTAAGCTTTTTT
Source organism: Camellia lanceoleosa (assembly GCA_025200525.1). NCBI lineage: Eukaryota > Viridiplantae > Streptophyta > Magnoliopsida > Ericales > Theaceae > Camellia > Camellia lanceoleosa. The sequence goes on along the minus strand of CM045762.1, from coordinate 135,072,220 downwards.
GGCAATTCCTGTCTTTGTTTCAGCTCGTTTCTGCATAATCTACTATAGTTCCTATATAAAACAGTGGACTAGGGAGAGGCAGGCTTTATGGATCTTTTAGTTAATTAAAATCCACCGTTCTGTTGAGTGCCTAAATTCACTAGTCATATATATATATATATATATATATATATTTTTGGTTTTAAATTTATGGAAGTTTGAAGGGGACTTTCGAAGGTTTTGATTCCAATCTTTAAGCAGGGAGCTAGACTAAAATTTGCAATTTTAGTTTTGTAAAATTTCAGTAAAACCTCAACAACTGATGTGGCTACAAATTGTAATTTTCTTCAAAGCTAGTAAGGGAACTATAAGGTACAATGGTAAGTAAACCCCCTTGCTTCTTGTCCTAAAATCAAGCAACACACTTGTACTTCTCCTTTTCTTATGGCAACTGGCTTGACAAAACTGCTTGAGAGGATATTTTGTCCTTCTCCTGTAGTTACATTTTCAACTCCTTCATTCCTCTCTATTTTCCATCCTTGTATCAAAAAAAGGATTCATCTTATTAATGCCTTAATGTTCTGTTCAAATGGGTCCATCACTATTAGCTTGTTTTATTCATCTTGCTAAATCCCTACCCAGAATATTATAATTTTTGATCTAACAGAAAATTGGTATATAGTTATTGAACAATACAGTACTTATATATTGTGAGGTTCAAAACATGGTTATACAAGGAGCATTAGAAGAGCATTATGGTGAAACTTAGCGAAACCCACCCAATTTAAATAGAGAAAACAAGCTAACCATGACAAGATTTAAAGGAACAACAATAAAACACTCTAATCAATTTGAATTTTTTTATTGAATTGAATCTAGTTCTTAGCTCTTTTTATTTTATTTTATATTATATATATTTACTAACGTATGCCCGTGCCTGAAGGCACGATGTAAATAATATTAGGATTAGAATATAATTGTAATCTCAACACTATTTAAATTAATTTTTTAATTTGATAAAATCACAAATTTATTATAAAATTTTGGAATTCTCACAAAACTTCTCACGAAAACTCGCTTTTACTTATATAATATATAGCTAGATAGATAGATGTGCCTAGCATACATACAATTTTCACGGACATACATACAATACTGCTTTTGCTTATATAATTATATAAAAATTGTATGTATGCCCGTAATGTCATAGTATATTATGGGCATACATACATTGTATGGAAATATATGTAAAATATAGAGAACAAAAAGGAGAAAAAATAAATAAATAAACAAATAAAGAGAAAAATAAAAATGGGAGAAAATAAAAAAATAAAAAGAAAAGCGAGAGGAAGGTGGGATCATGGGATGATGGAAGGATGGGTGAGAAAATGAAAAAGTAAGAGAGAGAGAAGCCGAAATGTAGAAAATGTATATGTAGGACATTTTTTAGAAAATATATCTCAGCCATTGTTTTATAATTTAAACAAATCTGAGCCATCCAAATGTCCTAATAGGACAAAAATATGTTGAAGATTCAAAAATCGTCCTGCTTTATTAAAATATGTTGAAGATTCATATAAAGTCTAAATTTATGAAGTCTATCAGGTATTCAATATATTTAAAAAAAAATTAATTATTCAAATTCATTTAATTTGTGGACTATTAAATTCATTAATTTAATCTCCACTACAGAGAAAAATAAGTGAACAAAAAGAAGAAAATAAAAATAAAATAAAAAAAGAGAGAAAAATAAAAATGGGAGAAAATAAAAAAAATAAAAAGAAAAGAGAGAAGAATGTGGGATCATGGGATCATAAAAGAATGGATGAGAAGCAGATCAAAAAAAAAAAAAAAAGAATGGGTGAGAAAAGGAAAAAGTTAGAGAGAGAAGCCGGAAAATAGAGAATGTACATGTAGGATTTTTTTTGGAAAATATATCTCAGCCGTTATTTTATAATTTGAATAGATCTGAGTTGTGCAAATGTCTAGTAGGACATATGTGTGTAAGACAAATTCAAAAACCATTCTACTTTATTATATAGATGTTGAAGATTTATATGAGGTCTAAATTTATGAAATCTATCAGGTATTCAATATATTTTAAAATAATAATTAATTGTTCAAATTCATTTAATTTGTGAACTAAAAAATTCATTAATATAATCTTCACTACACACAGTAAAATTTGGCTCCTAATAATGAGATTACGGATTTTTTCATAGAATATGAATAAAAATAAGTGAACAAAAAGGAGAAAAAAAATGGAGAGAAAAATAAAAATGGTAGAAAAAAATAAAAATAAATAGAGAGAGAGAGAGAGAGAGAGAGAGAGAGAGAGAGAGGTGGGATCATGGGATCATAGAAGAGTGAGTGAGAAAAGGAAAAAGTGAGAGAGAGAAGTAGGAAAATAGAAAATATACATGTAAGATATTTTTTGAAAAATATATCTCAGCCGTTATTTTATAATTTGAATGGATCTGAGCCATTCAAATGTCTTAGTAGGACAAATTCAAAAATCATCCTACTTTATAATATAGATGTTGAAGATTCATATGAGGTCTAAATTTATGAAGTTTACCAAGTATTCAATATATTTAAAAATAATAATTAATTGTTCGAATTCATTTAATTTGTGGACTATAAAATTCATTAATTTAATCTCTACTACACAGAAAAATAAGTGAACAAAAAGGAGAAAATAAAAGAAAATAAACAAATAGAGAGAAAAATAAAAATGGGAGAAAATAAAAAAATAAAAAGAAAAGAGCGAAGAAGGTGGGATCATTGGATCATAGAAGGATGAGTAAGAAAAAGAAAAAGTAAGAAAGAGAAGCGAGAAAACAGAAAATGTACATATAGGATATTTTTTAAAAAATATATCTCAGCCGTTGTTTTATAATTTGAATAGATTTGAGTCGTACAAATGTCCTAGTAGGACAAATGTGTGTAAGACAAATTCAAAAACCATTATGTTTTATTATATAAATGTTGAATATTCATATGAGGTCTAAATTTACGAAGTCTATCAAGAATTCAAAATATTTAAATATAATAATTAATTGTTCAAATTCAATTAATTTGTGGACTATAAAATTCATTAATTTAATTTCTATTATACATAGTAAAATTTGGCTCCAAATTCTGGGATCACAGACTTTTCTATATAATATGAATAAAAATAAGTGAACAAAAAGGAGAAAATGAAAAAAAAAAAAAAACAAATTGAGAGAAAAATAAAAATGAGAGAAAATAAAAAAAAATAAAAAAGAGAGTGGAAGATGGGATCATAGGATCATAGAAGAATGTGTAAGAAAAGAAAAAAGTAAGAGAGAGAGGCGGGAAAATAGAAAATGTGCATGTAGGATTTTTTTTTTTTGGAAAATATATCTCAGTTGTTGTTTTATAATTTGAATAGATCTCATCCGTCCAAATGTCCTAGTAGGACAAATGTGTGTATGACAAATTCAAAAACCATCATGCTTTATTATATGGATGTTGAAGATTTATATGAGGTCTAAATTTACGAAGTCTATCAGGCATTCAATATATTTAAATATAATAATTAATTGTTCAAATTCATTTAATTTGTGGATTATAAAATTCATTAATTTAATCTCTACTACACACAGTAAAATCTGGCTGCTAATTTTGGGATTGCAGACTTTTCCATATAATATGAATAATAATAAGTGAATAAAAAGGAGAAAAAAAAAATAATAAACAAATTGAGAGAAAAATAAAAATGGGAGAAATTGAAAAAATAAAAAAGAGAGAGGAATGTGGGATCATAAGATCATAGAAAGATGGGTGAGAAAATGAACAAGTAAGAGAGAAAAGTGGGAAAATAGAAAATGTACATGTAGGATATTTTTTGAAAAATATATCTCAGCCATTGTTTTATAATTTGAATTGATCTCAGTTATCCAAATGTCCTAGTAGGACAAATGTGTGTAGGACAAATTCAAAAACCATCATACTTTATTATATAGATTTCCCCCCTCTTGTTTCTGTTAATCTATGTGAATATTCGATGCCATTTGATTTCAATGGAAAGTACATCCTTCACTCTCTGTATAGTTGTGTTTATTTCATGTATATTCAGTATCATCCTTCTAACTATTCAGCACATCTTTATCAAAGATTTGAAAGGGCTTTGAAAGAGAGCATTTCTTCAAATGTAAGAATCCAAAAATTTCAACATTTTGCACTGTAGTTTTGCCTTACTAGCAAATTCAACTTTAAAATAATAATAATAATAATAATAATTGGACTGTCAATAAGATGTTGGCATTTTTACTTGTAGTTCATAGTTAATGTTGCCCCCATTACTTGATATACTAGTTTGTCCTTGTAACGCCCTCAAAATAATGATATTAAACCAACAATATTAACATGCTATGATATATAAAAGGTCCACGTCCTTCCATTCATCAGAGTGCTATTACAAAAGGTATTACATGTTAACAACAAAAGCAAATGCCCTACGGGCTTACAGCTTTCCAAGTTAACACTTGGTTGCAAGAAAGTAGAGTGCTAACTCATTTACACATTAAGCCCTAGGCTTGAATTTACATGTAACACAGTAAAAGGAAAGACAACCAAAAAGTCCGTCCGCCACTAGCCTCCCAAGCTAAGTCCTTGGAGGTGGCATGCTACCAAGACTAAAATGATGTTCCCATATAGGGTGAGCAGCCAAGAGAAATATACTAAAACCGTTATAAATAATGACTAAAAGATTAACAATTGATAGATGGTCAATTCTTTTACATTCTTTCATCACATCAACAAATATAAACAAAAAGCTTACATTCATACTTTCCATGACAAGCATACATGCTCTGCCAATATATTTCTAGATAAGCATACATGCTCTATCTACGAGTTCATCCCCTATCTCCTCCTGTAACATCCGGTTTAGAGGTCCATCCCTATCTTCCCTAAACCATGAGTACATCCCCTATCTCCTCCAACACAACACAATGCATATATATAACAATTATACACATCACATATCAATACATAAAATCAATGTATTCTTTCCATCGTCATAACCCATGACCCAATTCTATCTCAATTCTCATTTTCCACAATTAATTATTCAAATTAATTAATCAATGTAATTAGGACGTTTCCATAATTAACATTACAACCCTTAGGTTCAAATTTCACTAATGTTTCAACATTAATTCCATGTTTCTATACCAAACATGCTTCTAGGTTTATTATAGACAAAACCCCAAACTTTTATAAAATTACACAATGGCCCAAAGTTTTCCCAAAATTACACAACAACTACCAACATATCAAAATGCTAAAATTCAAAGACAAAATCCATAAAGAGGAGTAGGATATCCCTACCTCAAAGTTTAAGCCCAAAAGGAGATGAAGACCCAAGAATCAAAGTGCTCCAAACACCGACTTTTTTCAGATTAAATCGAAGCCCTCGACAACCTCTACCTTTTTAACAAAGCAAGATGGAAAGGAAATGATCCTAGATAGATCAAACCTTAGAGAGAGTGTAAAGTTAGAGAGAGAAGCTCTCGATCCGGAGGATTGGATCAAAAGTTTATAAAAATCGATTTGAAACTCGCCGTCGAATCGATATAAATAGGCTCGCCGAGCGAAGACTTGGTCGCCGAGCGACTGCATACGAAAACCGTAGCTCGAGCCAAGAAGGTCTCGCCGAGCCAACATCCTAGAAACTCGCCGGCGAAGAAAAGCTCGCCGAGCGAGCTCGACCTTCAGTTCGCAATTAGACGACGCCGAAGCGACGAACCGCTTCGCCGAGCGAAGATCGAACCAGATCGCTCGGCGAAGAATCACCGCTCGAGCTAGAAATCATGGTGTTCAGTGTCCAGCCAGACGCAGCTTCTCGCCGAAGCGCCTCGCTCGACCCACAGACATTAAACTCAACGCCGCTGAAGCGACCAACTCTCGCCGGCGAAGAACAAAAATTTCGGCGGCAACCCTTGGCTCTAACACAACCAACCTGAAACAAACCTGCCCAACACATCCTATAACTCAAATACAATATATGAAAGGTCGTAAACAGGACAACAATCCATTACCAACATCCACGGACACACGTCCGGATCACTATACAACAAGGGGTAAACCCGGGATCGCTATAACCTCCCCCCCTTAAAGAATTTCGTCCCCGAAATTAAAACAAGTTTTTGAAAAACAAGCATTTTTCTCCATTTTAAACAATGTCATAACTCAACATTTAACAATTTGACCCATTACCGGTCATCCATCTCCTATTAAGAGACATTTCTCAACATGTACATTTCAACATGCAATTTCTTTCCATTTCAACCATTTCCCACATATATGGTTTACAATTTATATCATAAGCAATAATCATGATACAACTTTATTTCTATAATATAGCCAACATATGCAATATTATAATCAACTCCCATAACAAGGCAAGCTCTACAACATTTACATTAACCAAAACATACATCATGTTTTACCACTTAAGACATTTCAAATGTTCTTAAAGTTCATTACAATTACAAAATTGCAACACTTGATTACACATCAACAAATAAGTCCGGATATTTCTCACGGACTCCCAACTCACGTTCCCAAGTGGCCTCCTCCACTCCGTGATGTTTCCACAAAACCTTAACCAAAGGGATGGTCTTACCACGCAGACTTGATCCCGCCTATCCAAGACTCGAATCGGTCTCTCCTCATACGAGGCATCCTCATCTACCTCTAAGTCGGTCCAATCCAACACGTGTGATGGATCCGGCTCATACTTCCGAAGCATACTCACATGAAACACGTCATGAACTCCGGACAATTGTGGCGGCAAAGCTAAACGGTAAGCAACCTCGCCAATCCTCTCAAGGATCTCAAAAGGACCAATAAACCGAGGGGATAACTTCCCACTCTTCCCAAATCTCAACAAACCCCGCCTAGGTGATATCTTCAGAAAGACGTGATCACCCACCTCAAACTCCAACGGTCTCCTCCTACGGTCAGCATAGGACTTCTGACGACTCTGGGCTGTAACAAGCCTCCTACGGATAAGCTCAACTTTCTCCGTGCCTCCCTAACCAACTCCGGACCCAACAAAGGTGTGTCACCCACCTCGCCCAACAAACCGAGACCTACAAGGTCGGCCATACAAGGCCTCAAACGGTGCCATACCGATACTAGATGAAAACCGTTATTGTAGGCAAACTCCACCGGGTAAGTGCCTCTCCCATGTCCCATCAAATCAAGGACACAACCTCAAGCATATCCTCAAGGATCTGAATGGTACGCCGGACGCCCATCACCGAGGATGATAAGTCAGCTAAAGGTCACTTTAGTACCTAAAGCACTCTGCAAACTCGCCACAACCTAGCAAGAAACGAGGATCTCTATCTCGAGACGATCACACGGGACCCCGTGCAATCTCACTATGTCCCAACATACAAGTCGGCAAGATGATCTCTTGAATCTCTCACGCGCATTGGAATAAAATGCGCCGACTTGGTCAACCGGGTCTACAACCACCCAAATAGTGTCACTACCCCGCCGAGTCTTCTAAGACCTACAACGAAGTCCATGGTGACATGCTCCCACTTCCACTCGGCAATAGGCAAGGGTTGTAACAAACCCGGCCTCGATGCTTTCGACCTTCACTTGTCGACAAGTAAGGCACTTAGACACGAAGATCGCCACATCTCTCTTCATACCCCGCCACCAAACCGGCGACCCAAATCGATACATCTTAGTACCTCCGGATGCACCGCAAGCGCGAATGATGGAACTCTCGAGTACCTCCTCTCGACAGGACTCGACAAACAGACGGTCTCGGTATCTCAAACTCGTCGGGATACGCCGTCAAACCCTTCTCAACTTTCCCATTGGAGACCTTCTCCGAGGGATTCTACCTCAAGGTCACCTCTCTGCCTCTCTAACACTCGAGTCACAAGTGTAGGTTGGCGCAACAACGAAAAACAAGGCCGCAACCTCAACGGATTCGCCAAGCAAGTCAAACTCGCCAAGTGCCCCAACATCTCCCACTCGGATGGCTACACAAGCTACATCACTAATGGATTTCCTACTAAGGGCATCGCCACAACATTGGCCTTCCTCGGGTGATAATGCAACTCAAGTCGTAATCTTCTATAAACTCCATCCACCTCCTCTGCCTCAAGTTCAAGTCTCTCTGTGAAAACAGATACTTCAGACTTTTATGATCCGAGAACACCTCGTATCTCTCACCATAAAGGTAGTGCCTCCAAATCTTCAAGGCAAAAATCACAGCTGCTAACTCTAGGTCGTGTAGGGTAGTTCTTCTCGTGTATTTTTAACTGACGTGAGCCATAAGCTACCACTTTCCCTCCCTGCATCAACACACAACCCAAACCCTCTCGTGAGGCATCACAATAGACTGCATAACCCAACCTCTCTCCGGAATAATCAAGACCGGAGCGGTGGTCAGTCTAACCTTCAACTCCTGAAACGACTTTTCACAAGTCTCACTCCATACAAATTTGACTCCTGGCGAGTCAACCTAGTCAACGCGGCTAACTCCGGAGAAATCTTTCACAAATCGACGGTAGTACCCGCTAATCCCGTAAATCATGCGATCTCAAACATACTCTTAGGTCAGGCCCGGCCTTGCAATCGCCTCGCCTTTGGATGTATCAACAGACACCCCTTCCCTAAACTACATGGCCTAAGAACTTGACTTCTCTTAGCGAACTCGCACTTCCCAAACTTGGCATACACCTATGGGCTCTAAGCAATTCAAGCACCACTCTCAAGTGTTCCTCGTGCTCTTGCTCGAGGGTGAATAGATAAGAATGTCGCCACAAAACGACCACAAAACGATCCAAGAATTCGGAAGATCCGGTTCATCAAGTCCATAAAGATCGCCGGTGCATTAGTGAGCCCAAATGGCATCACTAGAAACTCATAATGGCCATATACCGCAGACGGAATGCCGTCTTGAATGTCCTCCTCTCGACCCTCAACCGGTGGTAACCCGACCTCAAATCTATCTTAGAGAAACAACGGAACCCTTCAACCGTCGAACAAATCATCTATACGGGCATAGGGTACTTATTCTTAATCGTAGTCGATTCAACTTCCTAGAGTCGATACACAACCTCAAGGCACCATCTTTCTTTTTTAGCAAAGAGGGCCGGTGCTCTACGGCGATACACTAGGCTTAACGAAGCCCTTATCTAGCAATTCTTGAGCCGGACTTTCAACTCAATCAACTCTGCGGTGCAAAACGATAAGGTGCCATAGAAATCGGCGCTGCGTCGCACTAAATCAATAGAGAACTCGTCTCGGTGGGGTGGCAAATCAATAAGATCCTCGAAAGACATCTGCGTATTCACAAACTACCCTTGGCAACTCAACTGGGTCTCATCACACTCACCATTCTCAAAACTAGCAAGTAAACTACTAAGCTCATTCCCGCGGACCGCACTTCGCGGGCACAATACTACCAACCCGGTCTCCTAAAAGTGGAAAAACTCCCTGCTCATCAGACAAAGAGTAACCCTCTGTAGCAATCAATAACCGCCGTATGACGATAACTACCCATACCCAAAATAACATCAAAGCCCTTCATGGGCATAACTACAAATGGAAAAGGAAGTCGATGATCGTCGACCTCTAAATCACAACCTCTACATCCGTGCCTCAAAATTAACTCACCCCCAATAGGTGACACAACGCAAATAGGAGATGCTAAAAGTGCTAACTCCAGTTCCAACACAGATGCAAATGTAGCAGATACAAAAGAATGAGATGCACCCGTGTCAATCAACACTCTAGCAACCGAATTGCAAAACAAAAAGGTACCTCTCACTACTGATGGAGCTTGATTAGGTCCTCAAGGCAACAAAGATACACGCCTGAGGGCCCTCGATCTACTGCCGCCTCTGAGCATAGGATCTGTCAGATCGACCGGGACGACGAAGCCCCCGGATTGGCCCTCGAGGCTCGCATGATCGAGCTGGGTTGAAATCCTGCGTCTGTCTAGAACCAGACGCTCCTGATGTGGCACCCAACCGTGGCAATACCTCTTCATGTGCCTGCCGTCCACACTGTAACACGACACGGTGCCCTGCCTGAACTCGACTGTGGTCTGGCCGAAGAAGCGACCCTCGACCCCGCCTTCATTGGGCAACAGCCTTGTGACCGGTGGCCACACTTGTAACAGTGAACTCTCCCGTTGCCCCTCCCGAGCTGTGACTCGCAGATCGGGAAAGTCGACCGCCAACCACCACTGGGACGCCGAGGTTATAACCCTTCCGCCTCCTACCATCACTGTCCCTCTTGGCCCCTCTTGGAGCCCCCATGTTTCTCTTCTTCTCCCTCCTGCATCATCAGCTCCATATGAGCTGCAGCATCCACCAAATGCCTGTACTCTCGAATGTAAGGTCCACCAACTTTCAACTTGAGATCCCACCTCAACTTCCGCTCAAACTCATAGCAACGGCGCTCCTCTGTCGCCACCAGTTCAGGTGCAAACTCGACAAGCTAGTAAATGTAGCCTCAAACTCGCCACAGACAAAACCATCCCGCTTAAGCTTGGTAAACCGATCCCTTAGTCTCTCTCTAGCCATGCGGATAAAACCTCTCCGAAAGCATTCACAAACGCCTCCCAAGTACCACCCACACGAACTTTCTCATACTTCCACCATTGACCCGCATCTCCTTCACCGAAGGATGCCAAGGTCACTTTCAATACTCCGTCCTCAATGCCTAGCATTTCAACGCTTTACTCATCTGTTTCTAGCCACTTGCGCCTTCAATGGCTCCTTAGGATCCCCAACAAACTCCTCCGGGTTAGACCGAAGAACTCCCTCTTCAAGAAAGAAGGTCCCGCCTCGGTTGTTCGATTTCGCTTCTGAGAATACCTAAGGCCCTCGCTATCTCTGCCAAGGCACCCATAGCTTCTTGACCACCGGCTCGGCCACATTGGCTCGACCAACCCTTCTGAATCGGAATCTCATCCGGTAATGGCACTTCTCTTCTAGGCCTACCACGCCTACCACCTCTTGCTCGTCCCGACATCCTAATAAAGGTAACCCAAAACATTAGCACATTTATAAACGTACAAAACTAGACACTCATGCCCTAATACATGGATAATCAGTAATTCATTCCACGTAAGCACATAAACACATAAGCACTTACAATTTCATTTCCGGATGATGACGGTCCCAAAGGCGTTACTAGAGTAGGTTAGAAACAAAGATTGATCAAGTGCCTTTCCAACGGACTCTCGAAACCCAAAGATCCAATCAACATCCTAGAAATGCAATCCCATACCCAAATAATCACTTAAACATGTTATCACATAAGCATATATCGATACACCTAAGTCTCTATCGAGCGAGACAAACCCATTGTGATTCTAATCACTTCCCACGTACCCAAGGTATTCGAACCGGTATGCTCGATACCAAGTTGTAACGCCTCAAAATAATGATATTAAACCAACAATATTAACATGCTATGATATATAAAAGGTCCACGTCCTTCCATTCATCGAGTGCTATTACAAAAGGTATTACATGTTAACAACAAAGCAAATGCCCTCACAGACTTCTGACTTTCCAAGTTAACACTTGGTTGCAAGAAAGTAGAGTGCTAACTCATTTACACATTAAGCCCTAGGCTTGAATTTACATGTAACAGAAAAGGAAAGACAACCAAAAGTCCGTCCGCCACTAGCCTCCCAAGCTAAGTCCTTGGAGGTGGCATGCTACCAAGACGAAAATGATGTTCCCATATAGGGTGAGCCACCAAAAGAGAAATATACTAAACCATTTATAAATAATGACTAAAAGATTAACAATTGATAGATGGTCAATTCTTTTACATTCTTTCATCACATCAACAAATATAAACAAAACAGCTTACATTCATACTTTCCATGACAAGCATACATGCTCGCTAATATATTTCTAGATAAGCATACATGCTCTATCTACGAAGTTCATCCTATCTCCTCCTGTAACATCCGGTTTAGAGGTCCATCCCCTATCTTCCCTAAACCGCATGAGTACATCCCCTATCTCCTCCAACACAACACAATGCATATATATAACAATTATACACATCACATATCAATACATAAAATCAATGTATTCTTTCCATCGTCATAACCCATGACCCAATTCTATCTCAATTCCTCATTTTCCACAATTAATTATTCAAATTAATTAATCAATGTAATTAGGACGTTTCCATAATTAACATTACAACCCTTAGGTTCAAATTTCACTAATGTTTCAACATTAATTCCATGTTTCTATACCAAACATGCTTCTAGGTTTATTATAGACAAAACCCCAAACTTTTATAAAATTACACAATGGCCCAAAGTTTTCCCAAAATTACACAACAACTACCAACATATCAAAATGCTAAAATTCAAAGACAAAATCCATAAAGAGGAGTAGGATATCCCTACCTCAAAGTTTAAGCCCAAAAGGAGATGAAGACCCAAGAATCAAAGTGCTCCAAACCGACTTTTTCAGATTAAATCGAAGCCCTCGACAACCTCTACCTTTTTAACAAAGCAAGATGGAAAGGAAATGATCCTAGATAGATCAAACCTTAGAGAGAGTGTAAAGTTAGAGAGAGAAGCTCTCGATCCGGAGGATTGGATCAAAAGTTTATAAAAATCTGATTTGAAACTTCGCCATTGCCGAATCGATATAAATAGGCTCGCTCGGCGAAGACTTGGTCGCCGGCGACGAACCTGAAAAACCATAGCTCGAGCCAAGAAGGTCTTGCTCAAGCCAACATCCTAGAAACTCACTCGGCGAAGAAAAGCTCGCTTTCGAGCGAGGCCTTCGAATTAGACGACGCCGAGCGAAGATCAGATCGCTCGGCGAAGAATCATTCGCTCAAGCTAGAAATCATGGTGTTCAGTTCAGCCAGACGATCTCGCCGAGCGGCCGCCTGCTCGCCCCACCAGACACAAAACTCAACGCCGGCTCGTGCGACCAACTCCTCGCCGGCGAAGAACAAAATTTCGGCAAAGAACCCTTGGCTCCCGAACACAACCAACCTGAAACAAACCTGCCCAACACATCCTATAACTCAAATACAATATATGAAAGGTCGTAAACAGGATAACAATCCATTACCAACATCCACGGACACACGTCCGGATCACTATACAACAAGGGGTAAACCCGGGATCGCTATAACCTCCCCCCCTTAAAGAATTTCGTCCCCGAAATTAAAACAAGTTTTTGAAAAACAAGCATTTTTCTCCATTTTAAACAATGTCATAACTCAACATTTAACAATTTGACCCATTACCGGTCATCCATCTCCTATTAAGAGACATTTCTCAACATGTACATTTCAACATGCAATTTCTTTCCATTTCAACCATTTCCCACATATATGGTTTACAATTTATATCATAAGCAATAATCATGATACAACTTTATTTCTATAATATAGCCAACATATGCAATATTATAATCAACTCCCATAACAAGGCAAGCTCTACAACATTTACATTAACCAAAACATACATCATGTTTTACCACTTAAGACATTTCAAATGTTCTTAAAGTTCATTACAATTACAAAATTGCAACACTTGATTACACATCAACAAATAAGTCCGGATATTTCTCACGGACTCCCAACTCACGTTCCCAAGTGGCCTCCTCCACTCCGTGATGTTTCCACAAAACCTTAACCAAAGGGATGGTCTTACCACGCAGGACTTGATCCCGCCTATCCAAGACCTGAACTGGTCTCTCCTCATACGAGGCATCCTCATCTACCTCTAAGTCGGTCCAATCCAACACGTGTGATGGATCCGGCTCATACTTCCGAAGCATACTCACATGAAACACGTCATGAACTCCGGACAATTGTGGCGGCAAAGCTAAACGGTAAGCAACCTCGCCAATCCTCTCAAGGATCTCAAAAGGACCAATAAACCGAGGGGATAACTTCCCACTCTTCCCAAATCTCAACAAACCCCGCCTAGGTGATATCTTCAGAAAGACGTGATCACCCACCTCAAACTCCAACGGTCTCCTCCTACGGTCAGCATATTGGAGGCAAAAAATTTCTTCCACGCTATCATCAATATCGGAGGCAAAAAAAGGCTTTTAATGGTGAGCAAGAGTTTGGATTAGCCCCAATACCATTAACTGGGGAGGAGATATTAAATAAGGTTAAAGGGCTTGTAACCATATGGGGAAAGAAAAATAAACAAAAAACATTACATGTTGGTGGTACAAAATGTTGGAAGAAGAAATCATTATTCTTTGATCTTGAATATTGGAAGTACTTACATGTTCGACATAATTTGGATGTTATGCATATTGAGAAGCATGTGTGTGAGAGCCTCATTGGTACGTTACTTAATATTACAAGAAAAACAAAGGATGGAATTAATTCTCGCCTTGATCTTGTAGAAATGGGTTTGCGTGAAGAATTGGCACCACAAATTGGGGAGAAGTGAACATACTTGCCTCCAACATGTTACACATTGTCTAAGAAGGAGAAAAGAAGAGTATGTACAACATTATTGGAATTGAAGGTTCCAGAAAGATACTCTTCAAATTTGGGAAGTCGTGTATCAATGCAAGATTTGAAACTTTATGGTCTAAAATCACATGATTGTCATGTATTGATGCAACAGTTACTACGATCTGTGTTACCTAAGCATGTGAGACATGCCATTATCAAGTTATGTTTCTTTTTTAATGCTATTTGTAGCAAAATAGTGGATGTGGGAAAATTAGATGAGATTCAAAAAGAGCTTGTGGTCTCATTGTGTTTGCTTGAAAAGTACTTGCCACCTTTGTTCTTTGATATCATGGTGCATTTGACAGTGCATCTTGTTAGAGAAGTTCGACTTTGTGGACCAGTTCACTTTAGATGGATGTACCAATTTGAGAGGTTCATGAAGATCTTAAAGGGTTATGTTTGTAATCGTAATTGTCCTGAAGGTTGCATTGCTGAAAGTTACATTGTAGAAGAAGCTGTTGAGTTTTGTGCAGAGTACTTATCTGGAGTGGATGCAATCGGGATTCCTTCAAATAGGAACATGATAGTTGATGATGATATAGAAACTGGAAGGCCTTTATCAAGTGGTTATGTTGTTACTGTTGATCGTAATGAATGGGAGCAAGTACATCGTTATGTGTTAGAAAATACAAGTGACATTCAACCATACATTGAGTAAGAATATTTCATGTACATTTTTGTATAATTGTATTCTCACAAGTTAGAGATTTATCTCATAATATATTGCTTTATTGATGATTTGATAGGGAGCATATGGCTTGGTTGAAGCTAAAATATCATCGTTAATCACAAAGTCAAAAATGGCTACAAATTGAGCATAATAAAACATTTATGTATTGGCTTCATGAAAAGGTATTGGGGTAATTCAACATTTATCTTTTTCTAATAGCAAATATTATTAAGAAAAAGTTACCTAACTATTCAACCATATACAGGTCTCAAAGGAATTAAGTGGCCAAAATAATATCTCAAATAACCTGAAGTGGATAGCATAAGGACCTCAATCGGATGTTATAAAATTCCCTGGCTATATCATCAATGGTTTCCGTTATCACACAAAAGATCGAGATAACTCACGAGTTAGCCAAAACAGTGGAGTTAGTATAGTGGCAACAACAATGCATGTAACAGGTTACAAGGATAAGAACCCAGTGTTTACTGATATGAGTTACTATGGAGTTATTATTGAGATATGGCAACTTGACTACAATATGTTCAAGATTCCGGTATTTAAGTGTGATTGGGTTGACAACACAAAGGGAATTAGAGTGGATGATTTGGGTTTCACATTAGTTGATTTAGGGAGGATAGGCCATAAAGACGATCCCTTCATTTTGGCTTCCCAAGCTAAGCAAGTTTTTTATGTATAAGATCAACTTGATCCGAGATGGTCAGTTGTGCTAGAACCTCCTCAAAAACAATATTCTTGTGAAAAGGATGATGAGTTCAATGATTTTTGTATAGAGCATCATGGCTTTACAAAAGTTTTGCCAGAAGTTGAATCATTAGATGTGGTTGATGATTCTATGTCATCTTACATATGAGGAGATTGTGAGGGAACTTGGCTCGATAATCCATGATGAAAAAAAAATGTCTTTGCAAGAATGTATGTCTAAGTATTGTATTTTCATGTTAAAGTGTTTTACTTATATTCATTTTCTTCATGTCTTTATATTTAATTGTCTACCTATTTGGCATTTTTTTCTTAAATTTTTATTTTATTTTATTCACAGGATGGATACTTCTCATGTCCTGCCTACTGATGGAGAGGATGCATGGTTACCAGCAACCGAACCAACATCTAATAAAAGAAAAGGCAGAGGTTCGACAACATTACCGGATGTCATAAAGGATAGGAGTTCTGGTATACGAAAAGCCATTGACTATAACGAGAATGGTCAATTGATTGGAAACAATTCAATCAAATGTTCAAGCTATCATGGGGTGTTGGCTCGCACAATGATTCTGATATGCTATAAAGTCTGGTTTGAGGTGCCAGCTAAACTGAAAGAAAAATTATGGAGTTGTGTGGAGGTAAGTAAGACACTTAAACATGTATTTAAGTGCAATCAAAATTAGAATTTTATAACATTATATTTTTTGACTACTCAGTTAACATACAAAGTGGATGAAAGAAGTAAGAAAAATGTGTTATCTTCAATTTGTTCAAAATGGAGGACATTCAAGAAAGAACTTACCAAGTACATACGTGAAAACAAGTCCAATCCTGAGATCATATCAAACCCACCAGCAATTTATGGATTCATTGAACAAAGACATTGGGACTCATTTCTTGTAAGGCGACTATCAGAAGAGTTTGAGGTAAAAATAATCAAACTTTAGTTATTTAAAATGTCAGTATTAAATGCTAGACCCATCAAACTTCGTATAGTTCTGTAATAATAGTGGCATGCCCCTTGTAATCTTGTAAATTTTATGTTTTATTTTATGACTTATTTACCTAAAAAAAATATTAAACGCTATACATTTGGATTAATTTTGTGTGTTACATTTTCAAAGATTTTGAGCCAGGTTCAGAAATGGAGATGAAGTCAAAATAAGTATAACCATAGAATTAGTCGAAAGGGCTATGCTCGCTTTCAAGAAGACTATGTAAGTGGTTATAAATCTTATTATTTAATAACAATTTTGATATCATTATTTGAAAATTTGATGTATGTTTAATTGACAGAAATGTATGACCGGATCTACTGAAGATTTGGACAGAAGCGTTCTATGGAAAAAGGCTCATCAAAATAAAAATGGAGAATATGATGACAAGACAATTATGGAACAAGCTGCGAGAATTGTAAGATATTTGTGTGTACTGATTGCATTTATTTTATATTATCTTAACTGTTCATCTTTCTTATATAGTAATGTAATATTATAGGATGAGTTGACTAAACAAAAAAAATGATAGGAGCTTAAAGATTGAAGGATGCAATGACATTCTTACTATGGCATTGGGTACTTCTGAATCTTCTAGTCGAGTAAGGGGTGTAGGAAATTCTGTCACACCTAGCACCTACTTTCACTTGCCTAGACATGGGAATCAATCACATTGGGAGAAAAAGTGTAATGATCATGAGGCAGTGGTGGTACAATTGCAAGCTAGGCTTAGTGCAGTGGAACAAAAAATACCATAGACACCAGAATCTGAACATGTTAGTTCAAACATCTTGAGAAGTGGTTATGAAGGAAATTTTCAGCCTGATTTTCTCTTAACAAAAAACAGAGTGAGAACTAAGGATGACATTGCCACCCCAAGCTCTTACCCAAAAGATTATAAAGGTGTGTAGCATTTAGAACACCTAAAGTTATTATATTTTCTAATACTGTTAGTAATTTTATTAGTGCTTTTGTTGTTATCTGTGTGTTTGTTATAGAGCAAATGTTCAAACACATTGAAAAGTGGTGGTAGAGGCAATTTTCAGCATTATTCTTTATTAGCAGAAAATATGGTGAGAACTAAGGACGACATTCCACCTCAAGATCCTAAACAAAATAAGAGAAAGGTGTGTAGTTTTTATCTATTGATGTTATAATTTCTAATATCGTTAGCGATATTATTAGAAGTTACACTTTTAACTTTGTGTTATAGGGCAAACCATGTAAACTCGTGATAGGTTCCATTGAAAATATTGTTGCTCATGGTACGGTGTATGAGAGAATTGAACACAATGAAGCCATTCATACGGTGCCATTAAAAGAATCCAATGTACGTGTGTCTGTTGAAGTTGTTATTCAAAAAGATGCCCCTCTTCCTATACCTATCCTAGATGAGATGTTTATTGTTGGAGAAGCAGTGGGATTTTTTTGTTGCTTAGCCCAAAAATCTTGTATTGGTCGGTGATGAGGTAAAATATTCAAACTTAGAAACTTTGTTACAATTTCTTAAAGTTAAAGTTGACTTATATTTGTTTATTTTGAAAATTTTAAACTTAGGGAGATTCAATTAATGTTGAATGTGGAAAATATCAAGAGTCCATTCAATCTTTTGTTTGATTAGTTGAGCATATCAAGCATGATAAAGCCATAGACATTCCACTAGAGAAAGACATGTTTGGGGAGGATATCAATATCCAACAAGTGTTGAAGGCTTCTAATTGGAGAAAACAATTTGTATTTGTTAACCTTTATGTCGTTAGTGGAAAAACTATGGCTGGGGAGAAATCAAAATCAGTGTTGCTTGCAAGAAGATTAGAGGAGGCTATGCTAGAACAATTGGTTTTAATTCCTTATAATATTGGGTAATTATCTAAAACTATTTATTTCATGTGTTCAAATGATAATAAACTTATTAAGCTTATACTTGTGACTTGTTCAATTGTAGGTACCATTGGCTATTGTTAGTCATTGATTTAACATTGATGATTGTGTACTTACTTGATCTGATTAATTCTAAAATAAACACAAGCTTCGAAATTGTAATTGAAAAAATCTAGAAATCCCCTAGATGTTGATTTGTGATTATGTATCAATTTTAAGCAGTAAACAACAATCCCAATCAAACAATCAAAACAAATCGACACAACGATTTTACGTGGGAAAACCACAATTGGACACCTCCAATTGTGATAAAAAAAACCATGGGCAACAGTCACAAAACAATCCACTAAGAAGATATAAATGAATTACACAGGTATACTCTCAATTACCTAGCGAATCCACGCTCGAATTGAACCAACCCCGATGTGCCTCTTCCAACCCCGTCTTCACCTCGGAATTGTCTTGATGATGAGCCACTCCAGAATCCACCAAAGCTTCAGGCTCGAATTCTTCAGAATCCACTGAAGAACAACTCTCTCTTTTGTGTAGATTTAACAAACAAACCTTTGATGTTATCTTCTTAATCTATGAGTTGAATACTTAATTAAACATCAAAGAAAACTAGCAAACTATCTCTAGATATAAACCTTAATATCCAAAAAGAAGATCTGAAGAAGTAAGTAAAGTTTTGGGAGAAAACCAACTACTTATAGAAATTCAAAGTAATCCTAGTTTTGGAAGAAAACCAATTCCTTATAGAAATCCGGATTTTGAAGCTCGCTCGAGCGAAGCTTCTCTCGCTCGAGCGAGAACCTTAACTCGCGTGATTTCCACTAGTGCCTTCGCTCTAGCCACGAACCCTTCGCTCGAGTGAACAATGAGCTCTTTCAGGTTTTTGTATAGACGCAATCCTTCACTCGAGCGAGCAAGGGCAGACAGCTAACTTTGAATGCAATTTTGCATTTTGCTTGCCTTGGTGGCCAAGGCGACTCGACCCCGTTATAATCAGCGAAGTGGCAATCTTGAAAGCATTAACATCATAAACTTCTCTACAAGGCTTGATTCGGGTTGGATTCGCATCTAATAAACTCATAAGCTCACTGAAATAAAAGCGTGAAAACAAATACAACTGAAAGGTCAAACGAGATTGCCAAGAATAAAAACCTAACAATCTCCCCCTTTGGCAATGCCATGACAAAACACACCTAACAAATAAAATCCTAATTACCCCAACCCATTACAACCAACAAAAATAAACTTCTTTCTCAAGGTCATGATCTGCAAAACAGTTATTAGTGCCACAACCTCCAAAACAACTATTAATGCCACAAGAGTATATGAAAAAGCAATTAACACATGACAAGTTTATCTTGAAGCATGAGATGGAAAACATGAATAGATGCGACTTGGAGGTATTAACAACATGTAGTATGAAAACATGAAAACTAAGACACATGCACCCGACACAGTATGAATACATGAAATCCTAAGACACATGCACCGAACAACATTACTCCCCCTTTTTTGCACGAATTGACAAAGGAAGCTCAATCAACTAAAGCAAGATCAGAAACCACACAAGCAATGATAAGATTATGTAAATATCAGGAGCATGCAAGAAGGAAATAATAAGGAAGCAGTGCATAGCATCATGCAAACCAACTAAAGCCAATCTCCCTTTCACTCAAAGCAACCACAAACACTGTACAGAAAACAATGAACAAGAAGAAACCAACAAAAATAATATGGTGGAGCAAGCAAGAAATCTCAGATTTGTACCTTAGAACACACAAGATTATCCAAGAAGCATAATTACTTGAAAACACAATGTGCACAATCTATAGAAGATTGCTCATGAAAGAAAGTGATGCATTATATGAAAAGCATAGATCCCATGATAAAAGTGTGTGTGTGACTCTTGGAGTTCGACAAACACAAGATTCAAATCCTAGTAGTGATATGAAAGCTGGACCTCTGACAAGAGAATCAAAGCACAACTAAGGAAAGTCAAACCACTATGAATCAAGGGGTATTTGTTGAGTAATAGCGGAGGCTCCCCCTTAATCAATGAAAAATTTTTTTTTTTTTCACATTTTTTTTCTTTTGTACATTTTTTTTTCTTTCTTTTTCACATTTTTTTTTCTTTTGCACACTCATTGGCAGCTGACACGCTCAAGAGTATGGAAACCAAACCAGAGAAGCATGGATTTAAAAAGGATAGCCTGGTTGGTGACTCTGAGGTAGCTTTTTCCTCATGGCTAGACTACAAAGAATTTAGGGGAAAGCCGTAGAGGTGCAAAAAGACAGAAGGTGGTTAAGAGACTCACCATCACCCATGATATGCTAGTATAGGTCAATTCCTCTAGAAAAGCAAAAGATACAATGCCAGAAGTCCATAGAAAAAAAAATAATCACTAAGGCAAAAGACTCCGATATTTGCTAATCCAAGAGTGTGTACAGAATGAGACATACTAATAAAAAAAAAACACACACTCCAAAATGAGTAATGACCACAGAAAGCACACACATATTAACATGTAATGGATATTGTAATAGCCCGACCCTCTCGTGTGTTCCTGATATCTGTAGTTTCTTATTCTGGTATTTAAAATGGTACTCAAAAAGATTTATAAATGAAATATTGAGATTCTATCTGTTGTTTAAGAAAGATATCTGTTATTCATAAACTGTTCAGGATAGAAATTGAGCACCTTAGAGACATTATAACTCCAAATTGATATTATATTTGCATTCAGCATAATTTTTAGGTAATATTAAGCCTATCTGTGAAATTTCAATTTAGGATGCTTAAACGATTGAATTTTCTTATTATAAGGAAAATATCTAGCCTATATCTATCCAATTGTTTGGACATGTGGACTTAACTTTTGGGTGTGATCAAGAAACACAAGGGGAGAAAACGTGGGTGAGAGAGAAGCCATCAAGGGGAACTTTGTGGAGAAATTGTGAAGAATTGTTGAAATTAGACTTAAGGTATGAACATTTCTTGATTTAGTCTTACTCCCTCTTACTTTTGGTTGGAATTCTTCCATGTTTTGATGACCATGTTATGTGATGATTTGTGTTTTGGGACAAATACCTTAGTTCCTTGCTATTTTATGCAAAATTTCCATCATGAGTTTGAATTAGAGGCTTGAGTGGCTTTATGTGTGTGCATGTTATGTGTGAAGTGCCTTATGAGTGAGATATGGAAATTAAGTGATGAATGACTTCCATTTTGATAAACAAAAGTGATATATATAGAGTAATTGTGTGATTAAATGCTTTGGGAGCTATGGTGATCCTTGATTATACTTGGAATTGGGAGATTGAAGTTTGAATCCAAGATAGAGCTCAAATGGAAGAAAACATGGTGCAGATTTAAATGCAGTCCGCTCGGCGGCGGATATCCCTTCGGCGGAAAACACCTCCCGGCAATTTTGTGCGGCTTGATCCGCTCGGCGGCAAAGTGGCGCTTCGGCGAGGGTATATTTTGAGGAAAAAATGTGTCCGTTCAGTTTTGTATGCTTGATTCACCGGTACTTTTAGAATATGTTTTTAATGATTTTAAGATAAAAAAATAAGTCATGCAAAGCTTGGTGCATCGAGGAATGATTTTTATGATATGTGAAGAAGGGAAACTAATATTCAAATTATGATTGTGTGCAGGGCACACTCCCGAAGGCACTAGTGCACCGACACATCGCTGTGAGTAATAGTGCTAAGAATATGTATTCCTTTGTTGTTAATGATTATTCTATTTCTGTTTGTTTCCGATACACTCTTACCTTGTTTAAAGTTGAATACCATGTGATGCATGTGATGTGAAAAGAAAGTTAATGTGGAAAGGAATTGAGAAACGTTCTGAATAACATTCTGGGCCGAGGGCCACTTTGTGATAATGAGTAACATTCTGTGCACCATTCTGTGTAACATTCCGGGCTGCGGGCCATCTGTGTATCATTCTGTTGAACCTTCTGGGCCGAGGGCCATGTTGTGATATTCTGTAACATTCTGAGCCAAAGGCTAAATGTAACATTCTGGGTCATGGACCACCCTATGGCAATGGACTAACTTACAGACATTTGAATATGAACTATGACTTCAATCAATTTGATACTATTATTCACTGAGCTTCGCTCACCTCTCATATTGTCTGTTTCTGTAGGTCAACCTGGGAAGCAGTCTTAGCTCCTGAAGCTCGTTCCTTTTGTCAACCCTTATGGTCAGGCACATAAGAAGACTTGCCCTATTTTTGCATACTTTTGTCCAGTTTGGCTTGTAACTTAAACACTTATTTTGGGATTGTCTATAAGTACTATTTTGGTTGTACACCCTGAGGCAAGGGTTGCTTGTATATATAGAGTCTGTACATATTTGTATAGTTCTGTATATGACGCTTGGTTCTGTTTGATGTGCATGATCCTGGCATATAATAGTAGCTCAATGGAAGTTTGAATGTTATTCATTATGTATTATGCTTCCGTTCAGGCCCTATACGAATTATTATCTCAGGTTATCATTTGTTTCTGCATAGGTCATGTCCGAACTTTTAGGGGCAGGTTCGGGTCGTGACAGATATTCTCATCAATTCCAATATACACTAAGGACCACTCAAAAATTTCAAGCTTGCAAAACCATACTAAGAAAATCTTTTTAGATTCTTTTTTCATTTTTTTTCTTAACTAAAGCAAGACAAAAAACGAACATGCACACATAAACGGAAAAATTAAAATAAATAAACAAATTAACACAAGTCAAGTTTTCTCACCCAAACCGCTTTAGTATGAACAAAGTTGTGAGAATTGCGGTTCTTGGGTGGTGTCTTGACGTTGTGGTTCCCTTCCCTTTCAATGGGAACCTGTCTTGACATGGTTTCCAACTTCATATTCCTAGAGCTAGGCAAAAGCAAACTCGCTCCATGTTTGGTCTCAAGCACATCAAAATAACGAGGTCTAATATGACCCTTAACCTCATTACCACCAATGAAGTGTCTCCTACCCTACGAGATGTTGGAATTTCTTCCATCTCTATGAGACACTCTCCGATACAACTTATAACAATAAGGGCGAATATGACCATGCATACCACAATGATGACAAATAAAAACAGAGTGTACCTTTTTTCTTTGGCCTTACGAACTCTAGGAAGTTTGAGTAGTCCATCCTCATGTTGAATATTTTGTTCTCCCTTTCCTTGAGTTCTTGTATCATGAGATGTAGAAGCACTCTGTTTTTGCTCTTTCTTACCACCAAAGCCAATGCCACTCTTGTTAGAACAAATTTGTTGAGACCCAATGATATTGTCCAAAGTCTTTGATCCTCTGTTCCAAAGACCAATTGTAGCTATAGCACACTTGAGCTCTTCCTCTTTTTTGATCATTAGTTCTTCCAAAGCAACTTGAGACATCTCGAGAGTTTCAATCTTTTCTTCATATGTTGCATAGATTTGCTATAGCTCATTCCTCTCTATCTCACAAGTCAAGAGTTTTGCACAAAGAGCTTGTCGATCATTAGAAATCTTAAGGGCATCTTTCCTAGCCTCGGAAATCTTTTTCTTTAATTTGACATTCTCACTTTCACATGCTTTGAGTTTCGTGGTGAGTTTGTTATTCAATTTGGATAAGTTAAGAGATTCCTTATACAACTTTTCATAAGCTTGCTCAAGCTCTTCATCATCAATCTCCTAGGATTCATCATCAGTGGCATTCTCAACCGACCTCTTCGGATACTCTGTTCGTCCTTTAGTTTCGGAAGCCGCCATGAAAGAAAGGAATTATTTATGTCCATCTTTACCTTGATCTTCATTGTCACTTTCATCTTCATCAGATTCTGATTCATCATCCCAAGTGATAGCGAGGGCTTTCTTCTTCCTCAAACGAGTGGGGTATTCTGAAGCAAAGTGGCCAAATCCTTGGCATTCATAGCATTGGACTCTTTCAGAGTTCCCTTGTATCTTTCCTTTCTCCTTCTTGGCTATAGAATTAATTTTGAGTTTATCTTTGCCTTTAGATTTATGAGTATGGGTAGATTCTAAAAGATTAGGATTCTTTTTCAAAAAAGATTTTTTAAATTGTTTAACAAAAGCAACCGT
Source organism: Camellia lanceoleosa (assembly GCA_025200525.1). NCBI lineage: Eukaryota > Viridiplantae > Streptophyta > Magnoliopsida > Ericales > Theaceae > Camellia > Camellia lanceoleosa. The sequence continues at coordinate 135,047,332 of CM045762.1, read as the reverse complement.
AATCTTGGAATCTATCTCACAATCCTCATCAGAATCTTCTCCACCTCTATGAGCACTACTAAAAGCAACATCTTTTTGTTTCTTTTTGAAATTCCTATGTGCCTCATAAGTTTGGAGATTTCCAACCAAATGATCTAGCTTGAGGTTGTCAACATCTTGAGCCTCCTCAATAGCCGTAACTTTTGCTTGGAACCGATCGGGCAAGGACCTCAGAATTTTTCCTACAATCTTGGATTCTGGTATTTTTTCACCTAAATTGAAGCTGGAATTTACAATGTCACTTAACTTCGCATAAAATTCATCAAAGGTCTCACTATCTTTCATTGAGAGGTTTTCGAAACTAGATGTGAGCCTTTGAAGTTTTGAGCGTTTAACTGAAGGAGTGCCCTCATGAATAGTTTCTAAGATATCCCAAGCCTCTTTTGCGACTTCACAATTGCAAATTCGACTAAACTCTTCAGGTGTGATAGCGCAAAAGAGAGAATTGATAGCTTTACTATTCCAGCTACTATTTTGGTAATCAATTGTGTCCCACTTATCAATTGGTTTAGGGAAAGTTACTCTATCAACGGTAATCGTTGGTTCAGTCCACCCATACATGATAGATTGCCAAACTTTTTCATCAATAGATTTTAAAAACAATCTCATCCGAGCTTTCCAAAACGAATAATTGGATCCGTCAAGTAGGGGTGGTCGAACCATAGAATTTCCCTCACGAATTGAATACATTATCACAAATCAAACAAGATCACGTTCTAAAAGATTTGTAAAACAAAAAAAAAAAAATAGAGCGACCCACTCAGATACCAATTGAAAAAATCTAGAAATTCCCTAGTTGTTGATTTATGATTATGTATCAATTTTAAGCAGTAAACAACAATCCCAATCAAATAATCAAGACAAATCGACACAACGATTTTACGTGAAAAAACCACAATTGGACACCTCCAATTATGATAAAAAACCACGGGCAACAGCCACAAAACAATCCACTAAGAAGATATAAATGAATTACACAGGTATACTCTCAATTACCTAGCGAATCCACGCTTGAATTGAACCAACCCCAATGTGCCTCTTCCAACCCCGTCTTCACCTCGGAATTGTCTTGATGATGAGCCACTCCAGAATCCACCAAAGCTTCAGGCTCGAATTCTTCAGAATCCATTGAAGAACAACTCTCTCTTTTGTGTAGAATTAACAAACAAACCTTTGATGTATTCTTCTTAATCCATGAGTTGAATACTCAATTAAACATTAAAGAAAACCAACAAACTATCCCTAGATATAAACCTTAATATCCAAAAAGAAGATCTGAAGAAGTAAGTAAAGTTTTGGGAGAAAACCAACTACTTATAGAAATCCAAAGTAATCCTAGTTTTGGAAGAAAACCAATTCCTTATAGAAATCGGGATTTTGAAGCTCGCTCGAGCGAAGCTTCTCTCGCTCAAGCGAGAACCTTAACTCGCGTGATTTCCACTAGTGCCTTCGCTCGAGCCACGAACCCTTCGCTCGAGCGAACAATGAGCTCTTTCAGGTTTTTGTATAGACACAATCCTTCGCTCGAGCGAGGACTTCTTCGCTCGAGCGAGCAAGGGCGGACAACCAACTTTGAATGCAATTTTGCGTTTTGCTTCGGGCGCGAGTTGATCGGGCAGCTCGGCCCCCGTTATAATCAGTGAAGTGGCAATCTTGAAAGCATTAACATCACAAACTTCTCTGCAAGGCTCAATTCGGGTTGGATTCGCATTTAATAAACTCATAGCCTCACTGAAATAAAAGTGTGAAAACAAATACAACTGAAAGGAGTTTTGTCAAACGAGATTGCCAAGAATAAAAACCTAACAGTAATAAACACGTAAGTTTGCCTAGTTCGTACATTTTAAAGAAATTTGAGTTACTCTAAAAATATTTTGACATTTGGAATTTCTTTTGTAAAGTGCTTTGAAAATTTATGAAACTACCCAAAGGATGAGGAGGACCAATCCAGTTTGGAAAGTAGTTCAGGTAATCAATATCATTTTCTCTAATTTTATCCTACTTATGTTATGCTAATGATTGTTCTGCTTGATCATAACACTTTATATATAGTTTCTAATAATAATGAAAATGCTTTTATGTAGTCCCCGCAACAACCTACAAACGTGGAATGTGGGTTTTATGTAATGCGGTATATGAAAGACCTCATTAGAGATCAAAGCATCCTAAGAAAACAAAATGTGAGATAAATTCTAAACTTTTATTACTATTATATTCATGATACTTGTACATCTTCTTCATTATCTAATTGTTTGTAAATAACCTCTTGCAGTTCAATGGAAAAAATACTTACACGGAAATCGAACTTGATGAAGTGCAAATTGAATGGATTAAATTCGTACTAACGAATATGAGTTGAAATCCAATATAAGTATGATATAACTTCCGTTCTTTAAATTACTAATCAACAATTTCTTTAGTTAGTAAAGAATATATAATCACTTCAAGATTTCATTTTAGATTTGTTAATTCTATGTATATTTGTTTTTATGACTTTAAAATATCTGCTCATACATTGAAGATTTTCATTTTGGATTTATTGATTCTATGTATATGTCATATTTATATATGGTAATCCAAACATTTTATATTAGTAAAAATCAAAGTTGTTATTTATTTTCTATTGATGCAGGAGATGAAGAGTTAGTGTGATGAGAAAATGTTCGATTTTGTCTTTTGTAAGTCTCTACAAAAATATTAAGTTTATTCATATGCTTCTAGCGGTTTCTGAATTAATTTGTGTTTTTATTTTTCAAGTCAGAAATTTCTTGGAGAAATGCAAAATATGGTCAAAGAATTCAACAACTTAGTTTTTTCGAGTTTTTTTTTATTTTTTTTATTTTTTAATATATGTAAGCACAGTTAAAAACTTAATTCCTTTGTATATACTTTTTGAACATTTAACTTTCATTTATGAAATATATGACGTTATTCAATTCAATATATAGTTGTGATTCAAAATATAGTATATAACGTGTATTATATTCTTCAAATGCATATAACATGTGATCTTATCTGATTATTAATCACGTGTTTTATTAGATATTAATCAAACTTAAAATCTGTGATCTAAATGTTTATTATCACAGGTTTTATTAGTTATTAATCACACTTAAAAGATGTGATCTAAATGTTATTAATCACACTTAAAAGATGTGATCTAAATATTTTTAATCACACTTAAAAGGTGTGATCTAAATGTTATCAATCACACTTAAAATGTGTGATCTAAATGTTTTTAATCACACTTAAAAGGTGTGATTAAAAATGACCCCTTTTAATCACACTCCCAAGGATCACACTTTAATAAAACTAAAAGGGTGTGATTAAATAACAAACATCACACAAAAAAGTGTGATCTTTATCTATTTTTGTAGTAGTGCTGTGAGGAGTGAAAATCCCAGCCAATCGAGTGACACTTATCACCTGTTTGATAAAATGTCTATTATGCTTTGTACTTGTTAAACTTGTGATATGAGTAGGGAGGGTAATGGTAAATCATCCGAAATTTCAAACCTGCATCAGTCAAATCATCCCAAATTTCATTTCCTGAATTGGTTTTACTTTTCATGGTAGTTAATGTGTATATTGTATTGTATAGTTGTGGTTTGCTTTTGTTTATTTTGTTGATTGTGAGGGTTGGAATCTTTTTATTGCATGAAATTTGGAAGAGCAACTGAAGGTATTAAATTTTACAAGCCAAAAGGATAAAAGAAAGGGTTTAGGCTGTAAAAGTAAGGTTTATATTGAAAAGCTAGAGACATCAAACACTTCATGAGAATTCTTTGGAATCTCATCGAAAATTCTCAGGTATTACTTCCATTTCACAATCACTTAAAAGCTTTAGACACATCTTATTAGAATCTATAAACTCATCTCCATGAAATTGTGGAAATTATTGGCATCTATAGAGTGCTAGATTTCTCTTTCCTTAATTGATTTAGAATTCCAAAATAGGAAAATATGAGTCTTAGACCATGAAAATTAATTAAACATAAGAAAAACTCTTCCAACACAACAGGTAGCAAGCTAATTCATAGAAAACATAAAATAAGACTTGAAATTGATTGAACCAAACAAATACTTGTCCACACAAGGTCTCAAGCAATCTCCACTTGTTCCAAACTTGCAACAATCACATTTGCGTCCTGCATATAAATTACATGTGCATATAGCTTTTTTTGGGTGAATAAATCATAAATTAAGGACAAAATTTACACAAAGTACAAGGGCTATACCCCAGGACCTAACCAAAGCTATACACAAATGATAACTAAAACTGCCAACAAAGGCAGGCAAAAACCACCAAACCTAAAGGACTATTACACAGGAAAAGCTACTATACTAGCTTTAGAACAACCAAACAATTTCTAAAAGCACTATTTTAAATTATCCAAAACATAACAGAGACATCCTTGCACAGCCCGCAAGGGTAGGCCAAAAATCATCACAAAATACACCCATATGGGACTGTCATAGTGTTTGAACATGACAAATAGGTATATACAATGTAAGAAAAAACTTCCTTCACACACAAGGCACTTCCAGCAGCCATCTTTTCTTGCTGTTTACTTCCAGAAGTCAGTAAACCCTGCCCAAGATAGGAGAATACATAAGTACCAGCTATCCACAAGCAGATTTGACATAACATTGTCAAGACAGTTACACATGCACACAATATAGGATCTCACTTCACTCAACCCACAATATAAGATCTCACAACACTCATTTATCATCTTCTCCATGCAACCTGCAAAGAAAATAGATAACAATAACAAAAAAATATTATTAGCAGCACACAATATGGCCATTGATTTAGGTTTGGTAATTTTTTGCTCACAATCTGTCAACACTCTTATTGGTTATCACTTAGCTCATAGTAAACTGGCAGCAGCTCAAGGACCCTGCAAAAGTAAACAAACAGATGAGTGTACATATAGTTGATCACACACATACACGCTACAATGATCTCTTGATAATTAAGATTTGATTTAATGTTTGCATTTTAGGCCACATGCTTCCATTCCTCAATTGCACATAACAGCGATTACACTTCTAACATGGTGTTTAGCAGATACCCATTCAAGAAACCCTTGGGAAAAGTTGCTGGTTTTTGAATGATGATGAGTTTGTGGAGTTTTTTTCAATGATGATAGTGATCTTTGAATTCTAGGAAAGTTTGTTTCGCTTTCATGTGTCAATCTTACCTTTTCTATAAGTTCATTGTTAATATTCCTTTTGTATTTAGTTAATTATAAACCTAAATATAGTGTGCATCTTTACATGTATGCACCTTCATTTGCAAAAAGTTCCTTAATGGATGATTTTATTCTTTTGGGTATATTCACTATGTCTCAACCTTCCTTTTAAAAAGTTGAGATAAAAAGTTCCCCACTAAGTTCATGCCCTATGTTTTTTTTTTTTTTTTATTGTTTTTTTTTTTATCAGCAAAAAAACTTGATTAATGAATAATTCAATGTACAAAGTATATCAAATACACATCAACAAAGAAGGCAAGTGCTCTAAGCATCATAGGTAAAAACTTCCATATCCTAACTAGGTTGGCATAGGGAAGAAAGCCAAATCATGTGCTAGCACAAGACATACAAGATTGATGCTGTACATATTCATTTCTGAAGCTTTTATTTATTGTATTCTCCATCTACCTTTCAGGAGTATGGAAGTTCAAAAGCAACAGTGAAGCTCTCAGAATTTGTTCGATGCCCAGTTAAAGTTCAAAGGTGTGCAGAGTTGTTCAGACTAAATTATTAGTTCAAGTTGACCAAAGAGATGTTGTTCCTGGTGACATTGTAATTTTTGAACCTAGTGACCTGTTTCCTGGTGACATGAGGCTACTAACGTCACTAGGAATATACTTAATTTGTATGAAATAATATTAAAAATTATTTTAGGTTGGAATAATATTATTATTTTGGGTTATAATATACTTAATTTGTATGAAATTTGACGTTAAAAGTTTTTTTTTTTTTTTTTTTTTTTTGCATGGTTGGAAGTGAAATGGATGCGAATTGCGGAATGATTGATAATATATGTATTGTTTTATTTATATATATGATACAGGTTTCATGGAATACATACATGTTGTGGATAAATTAATTAAACAATAAAAAAATCATGTTTTTGGCAACTAAACAAGTAGTAGAGCCAAAAATGAAGTAAATATTTTTGGCGACTAAATAGTTAATAGCTAAAAATAAAAATAAAAAGAAAAAAAACTTTTGGCTACAAAATATTTAGTAGCTAAAAATAAAAATAAAATAGAGAAAAACTTTTGGCTAGTAAATATTTAGTAGCTAAAATAAAAGTAGACTTTAGGCGACTAAGAATTTAGTAGTTAAAAAAAATAAAATGAAAAAAATAAAAAAATAAGATGAAAAAAAACCCTTTGGCGACTAAAACTTTGGTCGCCGTAGATATTTCAAGCTTTGGCACTGAAAGTTTAAGTAGCGGAAAATAAGATTTTTGACGACTAAAAATATTAGTTGCCATTTATAGGACTTTTGGCGACTAAAATTTTTTTTGTCGCCAATACCTTTGCCAACCATCTTTCCGCGACCAAGTTGGTGACCAAACTATTTAGTCGGGAAAACCTTTTGGCAACTAAAAATTTAGTCTCCAAAAGTGCAATTTCTTATAGTGATTCTTCTCCCGATATGGGATTGTAAAATAAATCATAGACTAATTAAAGTTTTATTTTTATATGGTTAAATGGAAGCTAGTTAATGGAGATTCTTTTTTAATTGTATAAAATTAAGAAAATTAGTATGAGAAATCGCGATTAAACCAATGAATTAGTCAAACCAAAAACGATTTAGTCTAATCAGTTAGATCAAAAGACCAACCAACTTATATAAAAATTAATTAATTAAAACTTTTAAATGTTATTTTAATTTTTAAATTTAAACTGTCTTAAATTGAAGCATGCACAACGCTACAATATTAAATGAAAGTATGAAGTTTATTTTATATAAGTAAAACAATTCAATTTTTTATCTTTTCCTGATGTGAGATTATAAAATAAAAGTTAACAATTGTTCAAGCAAAAAGTTTATTTATAATCAAGCAATCTTAGTCATTCAATCTTTAGTCAGATCAATCTTTAGTTTATTTCGAATCAAACAAATTTGACCATTATATTTTGATAAAACCGCCATCAAATAAATCTATTTGATAAAACCACTATCAAACAAATCTAAACCATTATACTTTGATAAAACCACTAAAATCATGATTAAACCAACGAATCAGTCAAACCACAAATGATTTAGCCTAATTGATTAGCTCAAAAGACCAACAAACTTATACAAAAATTAATTAATTAAAACTTTTAAATTTTATTTTAAAATTTAAACTATATTGAATTGAAACATTCACAACAATACAATATTAAATGGGAGTATAAGATTCACTTTATATAAGTGAAACAACTCACTTTTTCCTTATTTTCTCGATGTGAGATTATCAAATAAATCATAAACTAATTAGAGTTTTATTTTTATATGGTTAAATGAAAATTAGTCAATAGAGATTTTTTTAATTATTTAAATTTTAAAAAATTAAGAAAATTAGTATGAGACATTGGAGCTCTCACAAACTTTCTCACTAGAAATCCCCACTTTTTCCTTCTTTTCTCCATGTAGGATTATCAAATAAATCATAAACTAATCAGAGTTTTATTTTTATATGGTTAAATGAAAAGTTAGCCAATAGAGATTTTTTTAATTATTTAAAATTAAGAATATTAGTATGAGATTGTGAGCTCTCACAAGTCTTCTTCCTAGAAATCTTATAGCGATCTCGGTTTTGACCCGACTCTCGCTGTATCCCGGACTCAGGTTTCATAGTTTAATTTTGTTATTCATGTCTTTTCCTCCTTACACTCTTTGAGTTTGAGAATTGGGATGTCTTGGGCATGTTTAGAATAGGTTGGATGCTAGTTGATCTAGATTGATGTTGCCTAGATTTTGGCTTTTTCGCTCGAGCGAAACTTCTTGCACTCGAGCGAGCTTTGTGAACTTCTAGTATTTTTCAGGCCTACAGAGATTCTGGGAGGCTATCGTTGTTCACTCGAGCGAGAACTCTTGCGTTCAAGTGAAGGTTTTCTGTTTGTAAAACTTCTGGAAATTTGTATTCTGCGCTCAAGCGACGCTTCTTGCGCTCAAGCGAGAACACTTATTGTGTCTGCTCGCTCGAGGGGCAACTCTTGCGCTCGAGCAAGTCTCGCATATATCAGTTCGCAGTAGCACTATTTTACATCACTTTTTGATATCTTTTCACTCAAAAACCCTAGATCAGCTTCCTCTCTCTCTAAAATTTGACTTCTCTCTATAAATACACCTAGATTTAGGGATCTCTCTACCTTACTCCCTTTGATAAAAAGATAGAGCATCTTGTGGGCTCCCATTTGATCCGAACAAAGTCAAGTTTGGACATCTTCAAGGTTTCTTCACTCCTCCTTTGAGCTTCTACACTTGAGGTAGCGATTCTCTACAACTTAATATGGGTTTTGACTTGGTTATAGGTTGTTATGTGAAAATAATGAGATTTAGGGATGTTTTGAGCAAGCCTAAGGTTTGGGTTCAAGTTTGAAAGTAGAGGTTTTTGTATGGATGCTATACAAATGATTATGGAGTTTGGTTATGAGGTTCTCTTGTATTAAAAGAGTTGGTTTTGGCCTTTGGGTTAACATTTGGAAAATGAGGGACTTTGCCATAAATTGTTATGAATAATTATTTTATATAAATAATGAAATTTATGTGGAAAATGTGAAATTGGGAGAATGTATAGATAAATGGTGTTGCTGGATTTATTTAATCACTCACCTATGGCAATCTGATGATTTATCTGTTAAAGAGATTGTATATCTATTTAGAAATATCTATTTTGGGCTATCGGTAGAGGATAAACATGATTATTGTAAACATTGCATGTGGATTAGGCGAATTGAAACTAATTCCTTAACCATTATCATTGAATATGATTATGAATGATATACGTTATACATGTATGATATTTGGGAGGAGAAATGGGATGTACTCCATTGTTCAGAAGGAGATAGGGGATGGACTCCATTGAAATTAAGTTGGCTTATGTGTCCAGGGTGAAAGTCTCGAAACCATTTGTATACATGGGTGCCGATTCCTGCGGACAAAATTTTCGTAAAATGACAAATAGCAGTGAATGCATTTGTATAATGATTTCATTTGTTGGAAACTTGTGATGTGTAACCTCGGTTGATGGATTAAATACAGTGGAGGTATCAGTTTGTCACGACCCCAACTCGCCCCTAGTAGGATGGTGCCGTGATGGCCAGTAATCCATGATTTACCGAAGGCCAACTTATCAAAATCCACACACCACAGAGTACACATAGGGGGCTTACAAATGCGGAAGCAATAAATCAAAATACAAGCGGTCCATAAGAGCTGTGCGTAGATCGAATGAGATGATATATACAATATGATCTTATAACCAGTCTATAAATAACAAAATACAAATCACATCTTGATCAAAAGGCTTCTAAGCCGACATGTACAAAATACAGGAAATACAAGCCAAGAAGCATGATTTTCAAGATTTGCCGACGTAAATACAAAATGCCGACATAAAACACAAAATGCCGATGTAGAAACAGCATCGCCGACAAGAATGCAAACAAAGCCGACGTAAATCAAGAATCCAAACAAAGCTTGCAAACACATCTAGGCGTCGCCGCCGTCCTGCTCATCACCTACATATATATATAGAGGGTGAGTATGGAAACTCAGTGAATGATACCAGTAATAAAGGTTTTGCATGAATATAGCCGAAGTCTTTTACGAAACAAAGCAAGCCAAAACTATACAAGTATTAGCCGAGATCTTTTCAAAGCAAAACATAACAAAACTTTGCCAAATCAAGGGATGAACCGTATTCATCTATCAATCTTACAAGTTCAGGGGATGCTCACTGACATCGGCAAAACATAGCCCAAAAGCTTTCCAAACAATAGTCTGTGTAGTAATCCATTATTGGCAAAACAAGGGTCTGTACGATCCGTAATCGATTTAGACAAAATGGTGCTGCGAAAGTTTAGAGTCCTCCAGCACGAGGGACTTGTGTTACTTAGGCCCGTAGCCCTTTTTAACACAATGGCTTTTCCAAGAAAGGACCGTATCCTTTTAATACAAGAGACTGGTGTCACTTAGGCCCGCAGCCCTTTTTGACAAATGGTGCTGCGAAAGTTTAGAGTCCTCCATCCAAGGGACTTGTGTTCCAAGAAAGGACCGTATCCTTTTATACTCAGCGCTGCGAAAGGTTAGAGTCCTCCAGCCAAGGGACTTTCAAGATAACATTAAAACAAAGCTTATACTTGATACATCGAAATAGGCTAATCATTCATGCTTATCAAATACTTTCATCAAAACAAAGCAAGACAAAATTTATCAAAACAGTATAACATAACTTTATTAAAGGCACCACTCACCTAGCTCCTCAGGTGTAGGCTCAAAGCAAGATCAAAGTCCTGACAAATCACATGGCAAATCACATTCTCAAAACAAGCTTTACATACACGTAATGATCTCGGCACTCTCACCGAATCTAAATCAATAACAAAGCAAAACCTGCTAAGTCAAAACACTGTTTTCCATCTCGTGGAAACACACTGGGTACCATCCAAAGCCATGCCGAGGTCCCACACCTCGCCGAGATGTGGTCCCGATGGCCACGTACAAAAACGAAATCGGGAAAACCTGGGTTTCCCTTTGAAGAATGCAAGGGACAAGATCGTCAAGAACATCAAAACATGCATGCAAAAATCATAACTTGCTTATTCAAAAACTGAGATTTCATGCTAAGAGTCCCAAAACATGGACCTGGGTACCCGTACAAGAAGACCATGCAAGAACAAACACGAAAACATGATTCTTGCCTCAAGCTTTCGGATCAAAACAAGGTTTTCCTCAAGAACACACATGAACATCATTTTCTCTTTCAAAACCAACTTCAAATCAATGCATGACATGCAAAACAGATTCAATCATGCAATGCAGCTAGATGATCGATAAGAACAATCGGAGTAGGGCAAGAATCTAACCTCAAAACTCAAATTCAACGGTTCGATCCTCAAAGATCAAGCTCGGAACTCTACTTCTCTCTCTAAAACTCTTGCTCCTTCCTCTAGAGCTTCTCTCTCAAGGAAACAAAGGTTTGAGACAAAATGATTTGTTTCTACGTCTGTCGGCTGACTTAACCTTCAGCTCGGACACGTGGCGCCACCGGGTTGGTTTAACTCAAAAAGGTGACTGATCGACAAGACAAGTCTATGACAAAGCGTATGCAGCAAGCTAAGGCAAGACACATCGACAATCAAGGACATCGGCTAAAGACGAGCTTCGGCAACAGGATAACAAAGACATTAGCTAGGGAGGACAACACTTGACTAAGCTGTGCCACACCTTGGCCTGGGTGTGCCACACCTCGGTCTAGGCCATACCTGCCCAAGGACAAGGATCACTAGTAGAAAACATCTCGGCCTCGGCTCTAAACACATCGGCCCAAAGAGTGACATCTCGGCAAACATCCCGAGGTGAAGATGGAGGTCAACCAAGGTTCCAAAACGATTCTAAGTGCAAAGGTTCAAAGGCGAGCTAAGCTAAGCTAACCTCGGATACACACCAAGCAAGGAACAAGATCAAGCAAGTAACACATAACAAAGCAAGTCAAAACAAGATAAAAAGATTTATAAACATGATAAGACAAGATCATACAAGGATGTATGCAAGCATGGCTAAGTCAAGATGAGGGTTGTTACATCCTACCCCCCTTAAAGAAGTTTGGTCTCCAAACTTAAGGTACCTTGTTCCCAGAACAATTCTGGATGTCGAATTCTCATTTCCTCTTCCATTTCCCATGTGGCATCCTTGCCGTAATGCTCTTTCCATTCCACCTTTACCATTGGTATTGATTTGTTTCTCAACTGTCTGACTTGCCTGTCGATAATACACATCGGCTTCTCTTCGTAGTCTAAATTCTTGTTAACTTCAATTCCAGAATAGTTAATCACATGTAGTGGATCCCGAATATACTTCCTCAACATTGAAATATGAAACACATTATGGACTTGGCTTAATTCTGGTGGCAAAACAAGTCTGTAGGCAACGGAGTTAACTTTGTCAAGAATTTCAAATGGCCCAATATAACGGGGCGCTAACTTACCTTTCTTCCCAAATCTGGAAACTCCTTTCATTGGTGAAACTTTCAGGAATACATGATCCCCAACTTCGAATTCTAGCTCATTTCTTCTCTGGTGGGCGTAACTCTTTTGTCGGCTCTGGGCAGTTCTAATCCTCTGTTGGATAAGTGTAATCTTCTCTGTTGTTACTTGAATCAGTTCAGGACCAAGCAGAGCTCTGTCTCCAACTTCGGTCCAGCATATCGGCGACCTGCATTTTCTTCCATACAAAGCCTCATACGGTGCCATGCCAATACTAGCTTGATAACTGTTGTTGTAAGCGAATGCTACTAAGGGCAAACGCACTCCCCAATTTCCTTGGAAGTCCAATACACAAAGTCTAAGCATATCTTCAAGTGTCTGAATCGTTCTCTCTGACTGCCCATCCATCTGGGGATGAAAAGCTGTACTAAATCTCAGCTCGGCTCCGAAAGCCTTCTGTAGACCCTGCCAAAATCTGGAAACAAATTTAGGGTCTCTGTCTGACACAATCGACATCGGCACTCCATGAAGTCTAACTATCTCATTCACATATAACAAGGCAAGTTGATTGGCGTTGAAGGTAGTCTTAACAGGTAAAAAGTGTGCTGATTTAGTCAGTCTATCCACAACCACCCAAATCGAATCCATACCTTTCTGTGTCTTCGGCAACCCAACCACAAAATCCATGGAGATGTGTTCCCATTTCCACTCAGGAATCGGCAAGGGTTGAAGAAGTCCTGCCGGTCTCTGATGTTCCGCTTTTATTTGCTGACAATGCAAACACTGGGACACGAATTCGGCTATTTCTCTCTTCATATTCGGCCACCAAAATGTCTGTTTCACATCTTGGTACATCTTAGTGTTCCCTGGATGAACAGCAAACCTGGAATTATGAGCTTCCAGCAAAATTTTCCTTTTCAACTCTGGAACGTCGGCCACGCACAATCTTCCTTCGAACTTGAGCACTTGGTTCTTAAAAGTGTACCCTGACCTCGGCTTTGTAACAATCTCATCGGCTATCTTTCTGAAGAATTTATCTTCCATTTGTCTTGACTTCACTTCTTCAACAATAGTTGGTTCTACTGAAATCATGGTTAAACATGCCAAATTTCCAACCGACTTTCTGCTCAAGGCGTCGGCTATGCTGTTAGCTTTACCTGGGTGATATTGAATCTGCATATCATAATCTTTCAACAGCTCAAGCCATCTTCTCTGCCTCAAATTCAATTCTTTCTGAGTGAACAGGTATTTTAAACTCTTATGATCTGTAAAAACCTGACAAGAAGCTCCATACAAGTAATGACGCCAAATTTTTAAAGCAAATACAACGGCTGCTAACTCCAAATCATGGGTAGGATAGTTCTTTTCATGAGGCTTCAACTGGCGAGATGCATATGCTATGACTTTCCCCTTTTGCATTAATACACAACCCAAACCCTTATGCGACGCATCACTATAGACATGAAACTCCTCATTACCTGATGGAAGTACAAATCTTGTCAGAACCAACCTCGTCTTCAATTCCTGGAAAGCTGACTCCCGATCTTCAGTCCATTCATACGGTGTTCCCTTCTTAGTCAATTGCGTCAATGGAATTGCAATTCTTGAGAAATCCTTCACAAACTTCCTGTAATACCCTGCCAACCCAAGAAAACTTCGAACCTCGGAAACATTAGTCGGCCTTGGCCAATTCACTACGGCTTCAACTTTGCTAGGATCAACTGAAATGCCCTCTTCATTTATTACATGACCCAGAAATGAAATAGTAGAAAGCCAAAACTCACACTTGTTAAACTTAGCATACAGTTTCCGGTCTCTCAAAATCTGCAAAGCAAGTCTCAAATGATTCTCATGTTCGGCTTCACCCTTGGAATAGATTAATATATCATCAATGAAGACGACCACAAACTCATCTAAGTATGGCTTGAAGACTCTATTCATTAAATCCATGAATGCAGCAAGGGCATTGGTCACTCCAAAAGGCATTACTAAAAACTCATAGTGGCCATATCTTGTCCGAAAAGCAGTTTTCTCAACATCCTCGGCTTTAACTTTAAGCTGGTGATAACCCGACCTAAGGTCAATCTTAGAAAAGACTCGCGCTCCTTGTAGCTGATCAAGCAAATCATCAATCCTAGGTAATGGGTACTTATTCTTAATGGTAACCTTATTGAGCTCCCTATAATCGATACAAAGGCGAAGTGTACCATCCTTTTTCTTAACAAACAAAACGGGTGCTCCCCACGGAGAAGTGCTCGGCCTAATAAACCCCTTATCGAACAATTCTTGCAATTGCAGTTTCAATTCTCTAAGTTCAGCTGGGGCCATCCTATATGGTGCTTTGGAGATCGGCTGTGTTCCCGATATGATATCAACAGTAAACTCTATTTCTCTATTAACTAAGTGACCAGGCAAATCATTCGGAAAGACGTCGGCGAATTCATTCACAACTGGTATGTCGGCCAAAATGGAATTTCCATTCTGATTGCTCAGTATGCTACACAGATAACCCTTACACCCTTTTTGGATCAACTTATAGGCCTTCATGGATGATATTAAGTAAGGTGGGGGCACTACTCCCTTACCCTGAAAAATAACCTCGGCTAGATTTGGGGGTTTCAGTGTGACACTCTTCGAAACACAATTAATAGATGCGTAATTCGTTACTAACCAATCCATTCCCAGTATAACATCAAAATGAGCTATATCCAATGGCATTAAGTGAACTAATAATTCAACATTCTCAATCATAACAACACATGCTCTATAGATGGATGCAACAATCATAGATTTCCCATATGGAGTAGACACAGATAATACATGATCAAGGGGTTCTAGTTTCCTATCAATCTTCTCGGCAAACTTAGCAGACACAAACGAATGCGTAGAACCCGAATCAATCAACACATAAGCATCTTGAGAGCAAATACAGAGTGTACCTGACACCACTGCCTCAGCATTCTGAGTGTCTCCGGGTACTAGTGCAAATACTCTGCCCTGCTTCATCTGTCCTTTCCCAGCATTATTCTTCTGAACGGAACCCGAGGTATTCTCGCCCTTCTTGCTGTTTTCAGCCTTCGTCTTAGGACAATCTTTCACATAGTGACCCATTTCACCACATTCATAGCAAGCTCCAGACGTCCGACGACAAACCCCGAAATGTTGCTTCCCACAACCCGAACACGTCGGCTTAGTATTACCTTCCTGCCTTGGATAACCAGTACCGCCCTTATTCATCTTCTTGTTGGTGCCCAACTGTGCTCGGCGACTGTCATGGTTCTGCCTCTTTTGCTGATTCTCTCCTGAGCTCTCGTATCTGTTCAAGTTAGCTTCAGCCAATATGGCTTTGTCCAATACTTCGGCATAGGTCGGCATATTGTGCAGGTTAACCCGGTCTTGAATCAGTCCGCGAAGCCCACCTTCAAACTTTCTAGCCTTCATATATTCATCGTTGGCCATGTGAGGCGCAAACCTTGCCAATTCAGTAAAAGCGCGGTCATATTCCGCCACTGTTCGGTTGCCTTGTGTCAACGTTTGAAATTCGATAGCCTTGCGATTTCGAACACTTAGGGGAAAATGCTTGTTGTAAAACAATTCCAAAAACCTTGCCCAAGTTAAACCAGGATTAGTTTCTCTGATCATCATCCACCATCTTCGAGCGTCGTCGTCCAAAGTAAATGCAGCCAATGTCACCTTCTAAACATCGGTGCTGGGGAAGATCTCAAACAGTTTCTCCATTTCCAAAACCCACGCCTCGGCCTTCATCGGCTCTATACCTCCAGAGAACCTCGGCGGTTTCATTTTCTTGAACTCCCTGATCAAAGCTATTGTGCCATCTCCATATAAGGCTGGCTGCGGAGGAACTTGTGGCACTGGAGGAGGTGGAGGAGGGACTACATTTCGGCCATTTGTCTGCTCGGCCTGGGTCGATGTAGCACTAGCGTACTGCTGTCTTGTTTGCCTCAACTCGCGGGCCAATCCTTCCACTAATCTCTCCAATCTGTCCAATCTGTCTTCGGACTGATCTCGGCCCAGTGGAGGTCTACCTCTCCTCATGATGCTATGATTATGCAAAGTGTGACTTTAAAGAGAGTAAACGAATAACCACGTAGGCAAGTAACAAATAGACATGTCAAGACAATGCACACCTTGTTCAAATAACAAACACTATGATGCAACCCTAGCATCTTTCTAAGGGAATACCTATGCTCTTTAGGACTCAAAGTGTGTGAAGAACGTATACGAAGGAACTTGTGCTCTGATACCATTCTGTCACGACCCCAACCCGCCCCTAGTAGGATGCTGCCGTGATGGCCAGTAATCCATGATTTACCGAAGGCCAACTTATCAAAATCCACACACCATAGAGTACACATAGGGGGCTTACAAATGCGGAAGCAATAAATCAAAATACAAGCGGTCCATAAGAGCTGTGCGTAGATCGAATGAGATGATATATACAATATGATCTTATAACCAGTCTATAAATAACAAAATAAAAATCACATCTTGATCAAAAGGCTTCTAAGCCGACATGTACAAAATACAGGAAATACAAGCCAAGAAGCATGACTTTCAAGATTTGCCGACGTAAATACAAAATCCCGACATAAAACACAAAATGCTGATGTAGAAATAGCATCGCCGACAAGAATGCAAACAAAGCCGACGTAAATCAAGAATCCAAACAAAGCTTGCAAACACATCTAGGCGTCGCCGCCGTCCCGCTCATCACCTTCATATATATATAGATGGTGAGTATGGAAACTCCGTGAATGATACCAGTAATAAAGGTTTTGCATGAATATAGCCGAAGTCTTTTACGAAACAAAGCAAGCCAAAACTATACAAGTATTAGCCGAGATCTTTTCAAAGCAAAACACAACAAAACTTTGCCAAATCAAGGGATGAACCGTATTCATCTATCAAATCTTACAAGTTCAGGGGATTCTCACTGACATCGGCAAAACATAGCCCAAAACCTTTCCAAACAATAGTCTGTGTAGTAATCCATTATTGGCAAAACAAGGGTCTATACGATCCGTAATCGATTTAGACAAAATGGTGCTGCGAAAGTTTAGAGTCCTCCAGCACGAGGGACTTGTGTTACTTAGGCCCGTAGCCCTTTTTAACACAATGGCTTTTCCAAGAAAGGACCGTATCCTTTTAATACAAGAGACTGGTGTCACTTAGGCCCGTAGCCCTTTTTGACAAATGGTGCTGCGAAAGTTTAGAGTCCTCCATCCAAGGGACTTGTGTTCCAAGAAAGGACTGTATCCTTTTATACTCAGTGCTGCGAAAGGTTAGAGTCCTCCAGCCAAGGGACTTTCAAGATAACATCAAAACAAAGCTTATACTTGATACATCGAAATAGGCTAATCATTCATGCTTATCAAATACTTTCATCAAAACAAAGCAAGACAAAATTTATCAAAACAGTATAACATAACTTTATTAAAGGCACCACTCACCTAGCTCCTCAGGTGTAGGCTCAAAGCAAGATCAAAGTCCTGACAAATCACATGGCAAATCACATTCTCAAAACAAGCTTTACATACACGTAATGATCTCGGCACTCTCACCGAATCTAAATCAATAACAAAGCAAAACCTGCTAAGTCAAAACACTGTTTTCCATCTCGTGGAAACACACTGGGTACCATCCAGGCCATGCCGAGGTCCCACACCTCCTCGCCGAGATGTGGTCCTGATGGCCACGTACAAAACGAAATCGGGAAAACCTGGGTTTCCCTTTGAAGAATGCAAGGGACAAGATCGTCAAGAACATCAAAACATGCATGCAAAAATCATAACTTGCTTATTCAAAAACTGAGATTTCATGCTAAGAGTCCCAAAACATGGACCTGGGTACCCGTACAAGAAGACCATGCAAGAACAAACACGAAAACATGATTCTTGCCTCAAGCTTTCGGATCAAAACAAGGTTTTCCTCAAGAACACACATGAACATCATTTTCTCTTTCAAAACCAACTTCAAATCAATGCATGACATGCAAAACAAATTCAATCATGCAATGCAGCTAGATGATCGATAAGAACAATCGGAGTAGGGCAAGAATCTAACCTCAAAACTCAAATTCAACGGTTCGATCCTCAAAGATCAAGCTCGGAACTCTACTTCTCTCTCTAAAACTCTTGCTCCTTCCTCTAGAGCTTCTCTCTCAAGGAAACAAAGGTTTGAGACAAAATGATTTGTTTCTACGTCTGTCGGCTGACTTAACCTTCAGCTCGGACACGTGGCGCCACCGGGTTGGTTTAACTCAAAAAGGTGACTGATCGACAAGACAAGTCTATGACAAAGCGTATGCAGCAAGCTAAGGAAGGACACATCGGCAATCAAGGACATCGGCTAAAGACAAGCTTCGGCAACAGGATAACAAAGACATCGGCTGGGGAGGACAACACTTGACTAAGCTGTGCCACACCTTGGCCTGGGTGTGCCACACCTCGGTCTAGGCCATACCTGCCCAAGAACAAGGATCACTAGTACAAAACATCTCGGCCTCGGCTCTAAACACATCGGCCCAAAGAGTGACATCTCGGCAAACATGCCGAGGTGAAGATGGAGGTCAACCAAGGTTCCAAAACGATTCTAAGTGCAAAGGTTCAAAGGCGAGCTAAGCTAAGCTAACCTCGGCTACACACTAAGCAAGGAACAAGATCAAGCAAGTAACACATAACAAAGCAAGTCAAAACAAGATAACAAGATTTATAAACATGACAAGACAAGATCATACAAGAATGTATGCAAGCATGGCTAAGTCAAGATGAGGGTTGTTACACAGTTGAACCAAAATGAATGAAACATGTCACGCCCCAAACCCGCCCCTAAAAGTTTGGGCATGACCTATACGGAAACGGACACTAAACCTGATATACATATCATATGGGGCCTGAACGGAAGCATTGTATATTTAAAATAAATTGAAATAAAAAGAAACTACATCCATTGAGCGACCACTATCATGCCAGGATCACAAACAGTGCATCAGATGATACATATTTACATACACATATACAACCCCGCCTCTTGTTTGGGTGTACAATATAAACATTGGAAATTTCAACATATTATGGACAATTAGAGTATAAGACAAAACTTAGCAAACTTCACGGGACGGGTAGGCTTCACCCAAATGCTTGGACACACAGAGGCTGACAAAGGGAGACGAACATCGAGGGTTATAGCTAACCTCCAAATTTATTACCTACAGAATCAGACAAAATGCAGAGTGAGACAATCTCAGTGAGTAATATTACTTTAATAACTCAATGTTCAACTTAAATTATAATGCAGAGCAATGCGTATATAATGTAAAAGGCAGGTAGTCAATCAGATTCTGTACTCATATTCAGAATGGCCTCGTCGGTTCACAATGTCAGAAATTGGCCCTTGGCCTGGTGGGTTCACACATTCACAATTTGGTCTTTGGTCTCATAGATTCATAACTTCACAAATTAGCCCTTAAACAGAACGGCATTAAGCCCTTATCAGAATGGCATTAAGCCCTTATCAGATTGGCATTAAGCCCTTATCAAACATGTATGAACTCAAGAGCTGGCTCGCACGGATTCTAGAGGTGACTCGCATGGCAGTACTTAGTTCCATGCAGAACTTTGTTTCATACTAACAGATTATACAGAATGGCCATAGGCCCAGATGTCACAAATTGACCATAGGTCTCATAAATGTTACGGAACGGCTCTAAGCCTCATAACTTTCACAGAACGGCCATGGGCCCCATAACTTTCACATCGGCTTTAAGCCCAGTTCACTTATGTATGGACTCAAGAGGTGGCTTGCACGGATTCTAGAGGTGACTCGCATCGCAGCACTTAGTTCCATACAGCACTTTGTTCCATACTAGAAAATATTAGGTCTTCAAGACTGAACAATTCATATCGTGCCACAGTATGAATGGAACGAATAAACAGAGCGGAATAACCTCATGGTTTATAGCATGTTAACATAAGTGTTTTACGTGTATCAAAACATTAACACAAGACACACATATTATTGGTCTCAGAGTTATACAGAGGCACACATCTTTTCCATCATTTACTTACATTCTTTGATTCATTCACTTAGTTACATAATCAACATGCGATAACAGAATGCTAACGGACATCGTTAGCTTTAAGTAAAGCGTATGTTACAGATTAACACAGTGGACGGCCGTATAACAGAGCATTAAGGATAATTGTTTACAGAAGTACATGCGTCATTACAGTACTTTTCATGAGAATGGACCAACTCACACCATAACATGGGTCATCTAACGATGTTGTTGATATTCACTTCTTTGACGTATAAGGCGATCCATGGTTCTATCCGATTATTCATTTCGATAATCCGTTGTGGGCAGATATCTATATCATAAAACATGCGTCGAACCAACCAGATTATAGGAGTCCATAATAGGACATTCAAAATAGCATGGTTATAAGTGGGGTTTACATTCACAATCCCTTCTCGTCAATCAATTGCACAGTATTAATAAATCGTATGTAATTCTTATACAGAGTCATAAGTAACTTACAGTTTGTAGCACATTAATGCGTAACCAGAATGCAAGGTGATTTCAAAGTCATGCCAATGTACACAGAGTCCTTTAACGTTCTCACCGATTTTCAAACAACATAAACATTAACGGAATTACTCGCAAAGAGTAGAGCATTAATAAGAATAAGTATTAACGGTAGTAAACGTGTGGTTACAGTACTACTACTCATGGTGTTGTGATGACGTGTTAGTTCCTCCCGGAGTGTGACCTGCACACATTTATCACTTGTCAATTAGTTCATTTCCTTTGTTGAATCATTTCCAGAGTCATTCCACTTCAATTGAATTTAACATACATTAATAGGCATAAAATACAAATTCTAAAAATATCTGAGGGTCCAGCACGCAAAACGGAACAAACCATGTTTCTCGGCATATGAGCCGCGTCTTGTATGAGCCCAAGACGCGTCGGTGATTGGCCTCAAGACGCGGCGATGGTGCCAAGCGTGCCTTTTAGGCAGAACCAAACCCAAAATTTTCAGCATTTGCCGCATGTGCGGCAGTGACTCCCGCACATGCAACGATTCCCCTGTTCCAGTCCGAAAATTGCACAAAAACCCAATCTTTCGGTACATCTTCACAAGGCTCAACTTAGCATTCCTAATTGATAATACATGGCCTAAAAATCATGTTATCAAAGGCTTCAACTACATACATTAAACTAGATAAACACTAGTTCTTGAATTCTTAAACATAATCAAATTTTCCTTTTAATTTCTCTAACTTACATGATCATCAAAAGAAGTTATTGAAGAGGGAACTTAATTCAAGCAAAACACACATACCTTGAATCCTCACTTCTACAATCCCTCACCAGGTTCCAATCTTTCTTCTTGATGACTTCCCCTTCCTCTCTAGTTTTCTCCTCTTAATCAATATGTGAGATGATAAATAGGGCTAAGTACTTGTTTGGAGAGGGAGCATGTATATATATAAAAGGGACTAAAGACGAAATTTAATCGTTTAATCATCTCAAATCAAATTTCTGCAACCACACTTATAATTACTTAAAAATTATGCTGATTTCAAATATAAAATAAATTTCGGATTATCAAGTCTCGAAGGACCTCAATTCTTGATTTAACCAGTCTAATCATGACAGATACTTCTCTTGCCCAACAGATATAGATGAAATTCATAACATCTATGCACTCAAACTTAATTTCTCATGTAATTTTTCCATTAAGGATGCAAATGTATAAAATAAGGGACTAAAACATTCCAGAAGCATATGCGAGGGTCGGGTTATTACACTCTCCCCCCCTTAAATAAGTTTGTTCCCTCAAACTTGTTTTACCATTTAACAAATTAGAAGTCTCAGTCTCACACCCTTGTTCAATTCCGTTATAGATGTTGAATTAATTCCTCCGTTCGAACCATTCATAGATGAATCAAATATTTATCACAGTTACATAATAAACATCTCATAGTGTTATCCAACTAGTCGTTTCAATGTCTATTTTAGGTGTGTAGAAGTAAAATATCAATTACATATATTTATTTCAGAGGATCATAAGTCGTGTGAGATGAGACCACAAAAGTTTACTGCAGAATACTCAAAGCATAATTCCCCAGTAGGCAAGGTTTAATATCACAAGACTTTCCTATCAATAAGGTCCATAACATCAATTGGGAAAAACAGAAAATAATAGGTATCACTTCCTTAAGCACATAGGGCATATACTCCCATACTAACAGAATCGTTCTCTATTTCCGAAAACATATCAAAGTCATATTGTTATATTGCTTCAAAACCATATATACTAATTCTTGACAAGGTCAGAACAATGGGGGAAAGAATCCCAATCAATATCGTCAATTCTTCACAGTTTCACTTCTAAATACAGTAATACAAAGAGAACCATATTCCAAATCAAATAATTATGGTGATACCCAAACAAATAACATACAACTTTGTACATTCATGCAAATATATCATCATAGACACTTAGTCATGTCATCATAAGTCCAAATCGGAACAATAAATACAACTATAACAGCCATTATTTGAGCAAAGGGAGATACTCAAAAACAAAACTAAAAATCAAATTCAAATCATGCTTGACTAATCAGTCATAACCATAAGGTGGAACATCTTTCCTTAATAAGCATTTCTTCTTGTTACAGCACAAATTAATTTGGCCTCTTTTTAATTATTTCAGTACTCCACTATTCTGATGGTTCTTTCTTTTCCTACTATAAGACATGAGATTAACCACATGGTTTCGTATTCATAACTTATAATTATTGTGGACCAGCAATAACCATACAGAAATTATAGACCAATCATCTTAACAGAGTATCTAGTTACTTCATATACGTAAGTCCTACTAGGTTCATTCATAGGGTCAACAATTTCATAACATATACAATAATCACATCCATCCAGATTCCATAATGTCTAGGAATTCAATAGTATAGCGACAAAATGATTCGACCATTAATATCAGAGTTAGGATTCTTAGCAAGGTCAATTCGATATGACAGTAAGTCAATTCGTAATCATATCATGAGTGTGGTACACATCGGTATAAGCATACAAAAGGAAGTAAATGCCCAGTACATATCGTTAACCCACCATCATTATAGCATACCTCCATGTCCCTTCGTTTTCACCAAGTTCACCACATTATGCAGAACAGTTCATATTATAGCTTCCAATACAAAATAGAGGACTAGAGTGGCAATTTGTAATATTCAATTCTTACATATCTACACGGAAATACATCACAAAAATAATTCCTTACTCTTAAGTCACTCATACACCTAGGCAGGGTTTTCCTTCTTGTAGTAAATTGTCAGATTACCAATCATGTACTTTAGTCTCAAAGTAGTCAATAACTACCTAGCCTTCTAATAAACATTTGCATATTTACACAGAAATATTTCATTCTCAATCTTAAATCATTAGTATATAGGAACAGGATTTTAATTCTTACAATAACGTATTAGTTTATCAATCATGTAGTTTGATCTCGAAGTAGTCCATAACTGTCTATCTTTTTTTTTTTTTTTTACAAGTCTCATGTAAGCAAACACGTAATATGGGTAAGGTCCTTCACGTCGTTCAACCATTCTATATAAGAAATCCAAACAGATTTCAGATTTCAAATTTTAAATTTCAGATCACAGGTTTCCATAAACAACTACACATTCGAAGAGAGGTCATTATATGCATAACTTCTTCTTACAGCCAATCTGTCACGACCCCAAACCGCCCCTAGTAGTTTGGTGCCATGATGGCCAGTAATCCGAGATTACCAAAGGCCTCTTACAAAAGATCACACACAATCAGAGTATACATATGGGGCTAACATGTGCAGAAGCAATATTTAAAACTAAATAGTCCATAAGAGCTGTGCATAGATCCAATGAAATGGCATACATCTTTAATTAAAGTCTTACAACTTGGTTACAACATAAATCAAATACATACATTACATCTTAACAAAAGGCTTCTCAAAGACATAATCAAATACATGAATTACAAGGTCAAAACATAATCTTCATGGTTCGACATCCTCAATGCCGACCTAACATGCATACAAAACATCGGCACAAAACACACATCTCGTGGAGCCGACTTCTTGCTTGGAACCTATATATATATAGAGAGGGTGAGTCTGGGAACTCGATGAATGGTACAAGTAATAAAGGGTTTTCATGAATGATTCGAGGTTCTTGGCAAAACATACATACATATCATATCATGTACTTGACAAAACTTATACAAAACATGTACTTGGCATAACTTGTAAAACATACACTTGTCATAACTTATTCAAACTTGCTTACTTATGTGACTTAGGCCCGTAGCCCTTTTCACCTTGAACTTATCTTGCCTTAGGCGGGTTGTTGGGGCTTAGTTCCCCCGCACCACGTGCTCCGAAGTGACTTAACAAACTTAGGCCGGGTTATTGGGGCTTAGTTCCCCCGCACCACGTGCTCCAAAGTGACTTAACAAACTTAGGCCGGGTTATTGGGGCTTAGCTCCCCCGCACCACGTGCTCCAAAGTGACTCTTACACTAGATACGCAAAACTCATACTTGATATACAAAAGAGGGACAATCATTCATGCTTAACAAATACTTTTATGAAACAAGCAAAGCTTTAACAAATCTTTACAACATAACTTTATTAAGAATACCACTCACCTAGTCCTTGGGACGTCGGGATCAAGGCAAAGGTCCAAGTCCTACAAACACATGGCAAAGCCTACTGAACATACTTAAAACAAGTCTCACATACATGCATGCAATGATCTCGGGAAAACATGCTGGAAGTGAAAACACTGCTTTACATGTCAGGGAGACATCTTTGGGTACCAACAGTCTTTCTTGAGGTCCCACACCTCCTGGCCGACGTGTGGCTACCTAAGCTTCGGCGTGCACTGCATGCCGAGGTTCATGCAAGACAAACTAAAGTGCGAGTGATCATGCAAGGTAGGCCAAGGTGAGATACGATGCTTGGCCTAAGTGTGAGGTCTAAGCAAGAATGACCTCGGCGACTACACTTCGGGAAGTGAAGCCTGGAGGTCTGGGTTTCCACCCGTGAAGAACATGAAGAACATGAACATGAAGAACATGAATGCCAAAATCATCATTTCCTTTATTCAAAATCTGGGCTTCATGCTATGAGTTCGAAAACATGGACCTGGGCACCCATACTTGAAAATCATGTGAAAACAAACATGAAAACATAAATCTTGACATGAGCTTTCGGATCAAAACATGGCTTTTCTTGAAGAACACTTGAACATCATCTTCTCTCTCTAAAACCGAACTTCAAAACAATGCATGGCTTACAAAACATATCCAATCATGCAATGCAATAACATAAACATAAAGAACATCATGAGCAGATCAAGAATCTAACCTTAGAACACGAATCTAACGGTTGGATCTCTAAGAATCAAGCTTGGAAGCCTACTCTCTCTCTAAAGCTCCTCTCCCTCCCTTAGAGCTTCTCTCTCTTCTTCAAAACATAAACATAACAAATGATGGGTTTCTCTCTCTCTGCCGGCTGATATACACTATTTCGGACACGTGTAGCAACTAATTGGTCCACCTCAAAAGGTGGTGATTGACAAGACAAGGTTCGACAAAGCGTATCTAACAAGCTACACGACAAACACTCGTGGGAATGACATCGGCAAGGGACAAGACATCGGCAAACAAAGGATGATGACTTCGGCTAGGAACAAGACTTCGGCACTAAGGTAACAATGATCTCGGCTAGGTAGGACAACACTTGACTAAGCTGTGCCACACCTCGGCCTAGATGCGCCACACCTCGGTCTAGGTCATACCACTCCCGGACAAGATCACTTCGGAACAAAGATGACATCTCGGCACAGATAATACACATCTCGGCCTTGGCGATACACACCTCGGCCCAGATGATAATCATCTCGGCCAATATGCCAGGACAAAGGTGGAGGTCAGGCAAAGTGGTTCCAGGCTTAGAATGACCTCGGCTTGGAAATGATCTAGGCTTAACATAACTTAGGCTTGGCATGACTTCGGCCTAACATATCCTAGGCTCATCATGACCTAGGCTTGACACAGCAAGGGAGGAACAAAGCATATATACACACTTAGGCAATCACATCCATACAGAACAAGGCAAGATTCATACATGTTAACTTATCAAGACAAAAACATGTGAATGCACATGATCATGACTAAGCCATAAATGTGGGTCCTCACACAATCGTACTCAACACAATTTCAATTAGTACACAAACACATCTTATCAGAACACTCAAATGTAGTAATTTCTCAAAATCACCGATCTAAACATTGCTATAGTAAGGAAGACATAACTCACTCTAGCTTAAAGTTAGAGTATTACATCTAACATTTCCTTTTGTCTTAGTAATATCCCATGCTTAGAGTTTAATCAATTCAATGAAAAAGATACTAAAAAAAAAAAAAAAAAACCCAATTATATCGTCATCATTTCTCACAGATGACTAACAACTAATAACACACATTTCATTTAATCATTTACATATAAATTGTCTTACCGACCAGTTCGAACCTTCACCACGCTTCCGCTGCGCAACTTTACTGATTTAATCCCATCTGCAGGTCTTACCATGTTCTACATAGCAGTCGATCACAAGATATACAAGAAATGTACAACAGACATAAATAGTAACCATTGCGGTTAGCGTTATTACATGTACCATTATCGTTTCTGTCAATTCCTTTCATATGCACTAAGAATGTCATGCATGATGCCTAAGTCTTTTCTAGACATCCTAAAGCTCAATGGATTCATGTGTGAGATAGCAACTCGTGCTCTGATACCACATGTCACGCCCCAAACCCTCCCCTAAAAGTTTGGGCATGATCTATATGAAAACGGACACTAAACCTGATATACATATCATATGGGGCCTGAACGGAAGCATTGTATATTTAAAATAAATTGAAATAAAAAGAAACTACATCCATTGAGCGACCACTATCATGCCATGATCACAAACAGTGCATCAGATGATACATATTTACATACACATATACAACCCCGTCCCTTGTTTGGGCGTACAACATAAACATTGGAAATTTCAACATATTATGGACAATCAAAGTATAAGACAAAACTTAGCAAACTTCACGAAACGGGTAGGCTTCACCCAAATGCTTGGACACACAGAAGCTAACAAAGGGAGACGAACATCGAGGGTTATAGCTAACCTCCAGATTTATTACCTACAGAATCAGACAAATGCAGAGTGAGACAATCTTAGTGAGTAATAGTACTTTAATAACTCAATGTTCAACTTAAATTATAATGCAGAGCAATGCGTATTTAATGTGAAACGCAGGTAGTTAATCTGATTATGTACTCATATTCAGAATGGCCTCGTCGGTTCACAATGTCGCAAATTGGCCCTTGGCCTGGTGGATTCACACATTCACAATTTGGTCTTCGGCCTCATAGATTCATAACTTCACAAATTAGCCCTTAAACAGAACGGTGTTAAGCCCTTATCAGAATTGCATTAAGCCCTTATCAGATTGGCATTAAGCCCTTATCAAATTGGCATTAAGCCCTTATCAGACATGTATGAACTCAAGAGCTAGCTCGCACAAATTCTAGAGATGACTCGCATAGTAGTACTTAGTTCCGTGCAGCACTTTGCTTCATACTAACAGATCATATAGAATGGCCATAGGCCCAGATGTCACAAATTGACCATAGGTCTCACAAATGTTACAGAATGGCTCTAAGCCTCATAACTTTCACAGAACGGCCATAGGCCCCATAACTTTCACATCAGCTTTAAGCCCAGTTCACTTATGTATGGACTCAAGAGGTGGCTCGCACGGTGGAGACACCCCATTTTTGACCGACCTTAAGACTTAGACGTCACCGATTGAGTGCTTGGTGATGTTGCATATCGCGCTCGTTCCGAAGTTTCAGAGTCTCGGCCGCGAGCCTTGCCTCCGGACTTTCGGGTTTTTCTATGCTTTGCCTCGGTTTGTGAACCAGGCCCCGTTTTCTCTGTTTTCTCTTTCCGAAGGGAGGGAGAGGTCTCGTAGATCATCTCTCAGTGGTCGTAGGCTACGTTTCGTGGTCGTAGGCCATTTTTCCCATTTCGGAGCCCGATTCTCGGTTTTCGGAGCCGTCGGCCGTGTGCCTTGGTTCGGGACCGCTTAACCACCTCCGTTTGCTCCGATTTTTGGCATGCATATTATTTACTCCCTTTTGAGGGACACTGTGGTCCGAGAGACCAACTTCGTGGTCGAACACCACTTCTGGTGCTTAACAGCCTATTTTCGGGGGCCCGAACTGCGTGTTTCGGCCCCCGAACCTTCCATTTTTATCGGTTTGAGTTCATTTTTGGCAAGGACCTTATTTTCATTGTTATGAAGGTCATAGAAGGGTGGGAGGCCAGCAATTGTTCTGAAAGCCAACTTTATTCCTTCATCGCTCTCCGTCGCCCATTTTTCTTGCTAGAAAGCTGATGTTGACCACCCCCGGGCCACTTTTTTGGGCCATCAACCACATATTTGTGTTGTACACACCTGGGAGGCCACCAATATGTCATGGCCAGCCAGCAATTGTTTCTGACCCTTTTGAACCCCTCTAAAAAGTTGGGTTTTCTTTCTCCTGGTTCACATTTTCAGGGTTTCAACCACATAGCTGTGTTGTGCACACATGGAAGGCCACCAATATGGGTGGCCGGCCAGGTTTCTCTGATTGACCTTTTTGACCCTAGCCGGCTGGCCAAGGGAGGTGGCTGGCCGGCCACCTAAGCTCCCAGAAACTGGCCGGCCATGCTCCCCTCAGCTGGTTCCTTGCAGATACACCCTCATTTTCCCTCCAGATTCTATATCCGAGGGGGGGAACTTTTTGGGAGGGAATTTGAATTTAATTTCCCCTTCTTTTACTCTACACCTTTGCCTATATAACCAGCACCCTCAGTTGTGTTTTGGGGGTTACAAAAATT
Source organism: Camellia lanceoleosa (assembly GCA_025200525.1). NCBI lineage: Eukaryota > Viridiplantae > Streptophyta > Magnoliopsida > Ericales > Theaceae > Camellia > Camellia lanceoleosa. Next base: position 135,018,028 of record CM045762.1, on the reverse strand, counting down.
TGTTCTAAGGCTCTTGCATTCAATCTCTCTCCCTCTCTACTCTAAACATCAAAACCCCTCAAGCCTTACACCATTTTACACTACAACTCATAGCACCATACCTCCAACATCCATTCCAGCAACTTGAGGCTGTCTTCTAGAGATTAAGAGATCCCAAACCTGGTCCAAAGGTTGTTGAAGATTGGTTCTACAAGGGTGAGTCCCATTTTCCCTCTTTTAGGCTTATTTTTGCATGCTTTCCTAGCCTTTGTTGCTTGCATTTTTGGGCTCCGACCCAAACTTTAAATAGTAATATTTTGAGTCCCTTTTCATGTTTGATCAAGGACCTCTTGCTGTTTGAGGTCTCCTACTGTCACTTGCCTCTTTAACTCTCTTTTAGGCCTTTTTTTTTTTGCATAGTATTTTAGGCCTATTTGTGAGCTGTTTTGGACTTGGTCATAAACTGTAAAATATCCTTTTTTGAGACCCTCTTGAACATTGCTTAAGGGCTCTCCCCTGTTTGAGGCCAGCAGCTACCACTTGCCTTTCTGTCCCTCTTTTGGCCTTTTTCTTGCATGATAGTTTAGCCTCACTTGTATTTATTTTTGTGACTTGATGTAAACTGTAAAATGCCTTTTTTTGATCCCCTCTTAAACTTTGTTGAAGGGCTCCTTGCCATTTGGGACCAGATGCTGTCCCTTATCTCTTTTCCCCCTTTTAGGGCCACTTTTGCATGATAGATAAGCCATATTTGTGATCACTTTTGAGACTTGTTATAAACTGAAAAAAGGCTTTTTTTGACATCATTTTCATGTTTCATTAAGATCATTTTCTTATTTGAGGTCACATACCTCCTTATATGCTTGATTCCCTCTCATTTTGAGCCTTATACCCTAGCCCTTGTTGCATGCCTTATTTGACCTTCTAGCCATTGGAATCCAGTGGATTTCTAGTGGCTTTGATGCTGTTTTGAGCCTCCAAATTAGAGGGGAGTGACACCCTCTAACCTTGACTTGTTTGGTGGCCATTTTGGCCTCCCAAAGAGGCCCTATCTTGCATACTTTGTGGACTGATTTTGGGGCCAATTTGGTGATTTTTGAGACTATCATATTTGATTTTCAAAGTTGGTTTGGGGCTGCCACATGTCTATCTTGTATGTGCTTAAGAACCCCTTTGTATGCCCTCTAAAGGAGCCCCTCTTTTGTGCATGTGTTGGCTGCCTTTCCATCTTTATTTAGGCATATTTTGGCATGTTTAGTTCACTGATTTTTTCTGGTATGGTGAGATTCCATGTGCTTCATATACTTGCCATGTAAACCATGTTTGATAGTCAAAATCGCATGCTATTTTAAGCCATCTTGCTAGCACTTTATGGCCGCACTCTAAACTGGAAAAGTTCATATTTTGGGACTGCCTTGACTCTGTCTTCATGCTTCATGTTCAAATAATGCATGCTTTGTATAGCTGTAAGTCATTCCATGTGCTTAGTTTTGAGTTTCGGGTCTCATATCATGCATCGGGTGCCATATTGCCATGCTTCGGGGCTGTTTAACATCATGTTTTAGTGCTAAAGTTTGCTTGTTTGCATATCACGTTCCATGCCTTACCATGCTTTGGTAGAGTGGCATTCGTGCCTTAGGTTCGGCCCTCGATTTGTGTGCATGTGTGCACGCATCTCGAGTGTCTCATTTTCATCTAATGGCCTCTTATGTGAGTGTGGCTGAGGTCCACTTGTGCTCGTGTAAGTCCATTATGCATTGTGTATGCCATTTCATTTCATAGCATTGTGTATGCTAGGTTGTATGTTAGCGCATTGTGTATGCCATGTTACCTCGTGCATCGTGTATGCCATTTTATAGAATTGTGCATATTAGGCTGTATCTTAGTTGCATTCATGCATGTCATGCATATTGCATTGTGTTTGGGATAGGAGTTAGCCCGAGCACGGGAAACGAGGTACGTTTCGTACTCCGAGTGACGGAACGTGTCTCAATTCCCAGTCACCGACACTCCAGATTATCCATGATGGAGTCTTGGTCTTGTTGTGTTTATGTGTGCATTCATTTCATATTGAGTCGTGCAATTTGACTCCTCGGCCATCATGCATTGAGATGCGTGATTGGTGGCACGAGGATCGAGGTAAGCATACATATGTGAAAATACATTGCCATGCCCCTTTCCTACTCTCTATTGCAGCAAATCAAGAATCAGCAGCCTTCCAGAGCTTGGCACGCATTCCAAGAACAATTGCAAATAGAGGCTAATTGGGGCATCGCAATGGATTTCTGCGCAAGGCAACCCGAACATGCATCATTCATCATCCGGAGCAGAGTCGAGGCAGTCCCTAGCTTGCATGCTAGTTTATTGCTTTCCTAGTTAAATTTGTTAATTAATTAGGGTTTTGTACTTATTGGGACTGTATTATTTATTTGGGACTGTATATTATTTATTTGGACACTCTGCGCGAGGGCAATGTTGTAATAAGTGTGCGTGAGTGTGATGTATGTCTTCCAACCCCACATCTTTCTTCCATTTTATTTACCAACTTATGATGGTTAGATTAGGGAATGTTTCAATTAGCATACAGTATGATAGTATGTTTTCATTCATTCATCTGTTTTGCATGCACCGGGCTCGGCGCATCATACTAACTGCATTTGTATTTCAATTCCGAGTTGAATACTTGATAGCTGTTGCATCTCATATGCCATGTTTAGAATAGCCGAGCCTGCTATAGTTGCATTTTTGCATGTGTTGCATTAGGCATTTCTGTATAGTTAGGATCATGCATGGATTTCTAATTAGTTTTTGTTTTGGCTTGGAGTACTCGGTAAGTTTTACGCTTTAGCATCCTTGCATGCGTGTGAGTGACTGCGATGATAGCATGCTTACCATGAGGCTATTTGTTTATGTGATATAACTGCCTGAATGCCTGTGGGTGAAGGTTGGGTTATTTGGATTGGAACAATGCATTGATTGTGAGTTTTAAGCCCACTAGATAGTGGCAAAACCATCTTTCCTAAGCCCACCTGAAGGTGGCAAAATCTGTATTTTAAGCCTACCTGCGGGTAGCAAACCATCTTTTAAAAACAAACATGAAGTGTTTTGTTCCAATTCAGGCGACCTGGTCTATACTTGTATGCTGTGCGCATCACATAGTAAATCTAGGCTAATAACAAGAATAAGAACGCACAATGTTTTCAAAACTAGATATCACGGTTAGTAGAGGCCGATCTTTGATCGGGCGAGCGGGGGTGCTCACGAAGTGACCTTCCCCAATCGTACCCAAGTTCCCGAGCCGAGACAACTTTGGTGATGACGGACACGTGGCCTTAGGCAAACGAGTCAGGGTTTCCTAAATTTCCCAAAATAAAATATTTAGGCGGCGACTCTGTATCTGGCAAAGCAGTCCATGTTTGGCACTTCTTTCAAAAAAACTGTTTTCTCAAAATGATTTGCCGGATTTGGACTCTTTGGTTCAGATTACGAACCGTGACAATTTGAGTCGTGAACTGTAGTGAGCCCAAAATGAATGGAACGGGGGGACTTCATCCCTCCCCGGGGCGTTCGGGGACGTCTACAGTTTCTGGCGACTCTGCTGGGCATTTAGAGAACTTGACTCGAACTCATGATATCTGGTTTTGACTACACTTGTGTGTTTCTTTGCATTGCATTTGCATTGGTGCGCCTAGGACACCGTGTTTGCCATCTGCTATTCCTGAGCGGTCTGCCAAAGGCTGCGTGCCATAAGGCTTACTGGTTACAGGCTCTGCCAATATGGGAACACAAACTCCGATTTTACTGGGGCACCCTTTTGACCATTCAACCTAGTGTATATTCGGAATTCGTAGTGACCATTCCAAACTAGGACAGGTTGCTTACCCGATATAGGTTGTTTGAAACCGCTGTGTGCGTAGTGAAACCCTAGCTCCTAACAAAATAGGACAGGGAAAACCCTACCCCAACATAGGGGTGTTTTGGCTCTCACTTATCCGTTATGTGCTTTCAGAGTACGTCTCTACAGGGAATGCATGTATCAATTTATGAGTTTGGGCATCAGGCCTGCAGGCATCAGTCAGTGTTTGAGAATCAGTTATCTGTGGGTATCAGATTCAGCTTTCGGGGACAGCGATTCAGGGATAATGATCAATGTTTGAGAACAGTGTGTATCCAGCTTATCGACCATGTGTTGTTATGCCCAGCCGTGTGTTCTGTATTTATTTTAAGTTGTTATGCTGTTCATTTATCTAGTTGTTTATTTCCTTCTTGCTTTATTTATCTTTCTGCTAGGACAGTTTTAGCACAATTGCTTCAAACCATGCAGATATTCCCCAAGCACTTTGGACAAGAGGTCGTCGGTTCAATCGATCTGAGGATCTGGTTGACGGACAACCAGTGTTCCATTCTCTACCTCCAGTTGTCAGAAGAAGGCCGAGAAGGCGCAGTGTGTCTGAGCAGAGGTTGCCAGAGCAGTGGCCTACCCTAACAGTGAACAGTCGGGCTGAGGTCTTAGTTTCTGCCATAGAGATACACATACCAGTCAGTCAACAGGATCAGCAGAATATGGCCGGGATGGAAGAAATGATGCAACAGCTCCAACAGAGCATGAGGCAAATGCAAGAGGACACTGTTAGCCAAGCGGAGTTCGCTAAACAGCAGGCCACAATCATGGCCCAGCAGGCGGAGCTAATTACCCGGCTCCAGCAGCAAGCCGGAGCATCAGCCTCACATCTAAACCCTCCCCCACCAGGGGTCCCGCTACTCGAGCAGACACCAACTGTCTAGAATGTCCTACCAAACATCCAAAACACCTTGTCAAATATCCAGAACATCCAGGAGGACACGGACATCCCAACAGGGCCAGCTTCGCCCCCACTTCCGCCTCAACTGTCCAAAACCCATACACCCGCCAACCACCTGGACTCTCCTTTCGAGTTCGAAATAGACCCGATAGCACTGAAATTGTGCAAGCTCGAGAAGCTATTCAAAAAATCCCAGGGAGTAAAGGCTATTCCGGATATCGAGGATGGATATACCGATGTGGCTGTGACCTTACTAGATAGATTCAAAATGCCGCCGATTGATCGCTTCAACGGATCCGGTGATCCCATGGTCCACCTCCAACTATTCTTAGATATACTACGACCAATGGGCCTAACCAGACCCCAGAAGCTTTCGCTATTTGGCCGGACCCTATCGGGAGTGGCCGCTATCTGGTATGCGAAGTTAGAGGATGATGTCAAACGGAGTTGGGACGAAATGGCTGAGGCCTTTGTTGCGCAATACTCTTATAACACCCAAATTGAGATTACAACTCATGAGCTCGAAACAACAAGGCAGGAACCCAAAGAGAGTTTCTCGGATTTCGTGACCCGGTGGAGGGCGAAGGCCTCAATGATGACTTTAAGGCCCACCGATAAGGACCAGATCAGGATGATTGTGCGCAATCTCCAACCAAAACTGATGCAAAAGATGATTGTACTCCCCTTCCCCAACTTTTCGGATCTGCACGAGATGGGGATACAAATTGAAGATGCAATGAAACAGGGTCTGATTGACCAAGACAGGGAGCAACCCCGGAGAACTTTTAACCGCAACAACAACGCAGGCCCAAGTGGCGCTGCAACTGCAAGAACTTCAGAGGTTAGCATGGTCGCCACCATTCTCCCTCCCCTTCCAAGGCCCATGGCAGCTACACCCTTCTCCGGTGCATCCGGAAGCAGTACCCAGACCACTAAATACCAACCCAGAGGCCAAAAAACCTTCAACCCACTGTACATGCCCCTGTCCAAAGCTCTAGGGGTCTTAATCAGAAAAGGGCATCTAAAACCCCTGGAGCCGAGGCCATTACCAAATCCACTCCCCCCCACTCACAACCCAGCCAAATATTGTGCATATCACTAGCAACACGGTCATGACACCGACCAATGCTTCAAATTGCGTCACGAGATTCAGGATCTCATTGACAAATAGGTGATTTTGCCACCAGAAAGACCCAATGTTAGAACCAACCCACTCCCTACACACAACCCAGCTCCACCTCCCAAAAGAGTCAACTTTATCCAGACTGGGGTCGTGTCTTACGATCCTAGCATCTATATCACTCCGTCCCATCTACCTAAGCCGGAGGTGCTCCTTTCCGACTGCACTGACTTTTTGTGCATGTTGGACATCTCTACAACCCGACCTAAGCCAATGGTGGTGGCTGTTGAAAACGGTGCAAAGGAGATTGCAGAGGAAGATGGAATGATTAAGGCAGGGATTGAGCAATCTGGGAATTTTATCGGGAAAGCCTACGATCCGAGTGAGTACATTCTGTCAGTAGGCCAGTCTGAGCCAAGTATAGAATTGCCAGATAGAGCAGAACGGTGTGTGATCCGGGGAGACAGATTTGAGCAGGGGACCGATGATCTGACGGCCGTAGAAGAGGGCTTTGCCAACCTACAGCTTTTCGATGACCAAGAATCAGGGGGCGTAGCAGTCAACTGGTTTGATTATGAGGAATCAGCAGAGGCCACTGGATGGCTGGATGATCAACTAGATGTGGTGGAAGAATTCCAACAAGGCCCGGCAGGGGAGAGTGTATCAATTATGGCCGGAAGGGCTGAAAGTCAGAGTGAATTGCCGGAGAGCGCCGATACAAAGAATTTCGCTCAGAACAGGGGTATTGTGGATGCAGGGAAAACTGAACAACAAACTGCACTAACGCAGGTGGAACAAGAAAAGATTTGGGATTCTGAGAGAATCTGGAAAGCCAAAACCCATGAAGTAACTAAAAGTGTTGTGGACACGAAGACAGAAGATGCTGTGAGCATAGGGGCTGAAAGTGCTGCAAGTACAATCATGTCGGAGCCAGACAGGTGCCTTTCAAATGCCAACAGAATGTGGTGGAAAGACGATGACTTATGTCTTGCCCACACAAACGATGATTAGGGAAGCAATCAACCAGATGACACCTGGTACCTCGATGAGGTTGATTACATGACAAGAAGCGGGTGGTATTTCAAGCCCCCGCACCTAGACCAATCCGAGGCATCTGGGAAGGACGAGGAAGCTAAGAAACAGAGGGAGAAGCAGATTGAAGATGAAGCTGTGCTGAGGCAGTTAAAGAAGATACAAGCAGACATCTCCATCTGGGGACTGCTTATGACGTCACGAGTGCACAGGCAGGCTGTCCTATCTGCTATGGACAAGGCTAAACTCTCTATAGATACCACACCGGCAAATTGGTTGGATCGGTCTTTTCCGGAGGAGGTTCCCCGACGATAACCTTTTTAGACAAAGAACTGCTGCCTGAGGGCGCAAATCATAACAAACCCCTCTACATCTCTGTAGAATGCAGAGACAAGTGGGTGCCAGTGGTTCTTGTCGACACGGGATCCGCCATTAATGTGTGGCCGTCAAGGACAGCATATGGAATCGGGTTAAAGCCCGTGGACTTCGTGCCGACTACTCAAGTGATCAGAGCCTATGACAACACCAGCAGGGAGGTGATGGGGACTGTCAAAATTCAGACCCAGGTTGGTCCGGGACAACACAACATTGAATTCCATGTCTTAGACGTTCCTGCAACCTTTAATCTACTCTTGGGGCGACCATGGTTGCACCAAGTAAAGGCAGTCTCTTCCACTCTACATCAGATGGTGAAATACCCCTATGGAAAAGGAGTAGCCATTATTTTTGGGAATTCATCGATCCATCCACCTCCGGAGGTATCTACACTGGTCTTGGAAATCGAGCACGGCATGGAGGATATGTTCTTATCAGGGTTCACTCTGGCTGAGGCTCGGGTTGTGCAGAATGTCATGGTTGTTAATGAGGGAGTGTTCGTCAGTGCTCAATCTGTATACCTTATGAACAAGCTGCAACACATCCTCGGGATGGGATTAGGAAGGAGCGGCCGGAAGGGCGTCGCAGCATTGGCCGAAGTGCCACACAACCCTCATACCTTTGGATTGGGTTATCAGCCCACCAAAGAAGATTGGTTAAGGAAGGGAAAAGAAATGGCTGGAAGAGCCAGAGCAAAGAAGGCGGGGAAGCCATTTGAGCTGATGCATAGGCCCATTCAGGGTACCCTAAACGGACACTTCATCCGGGAGGGGGAAGATTTTCCTTTTTATGGCTTCCCAGAGCCATGGCTGAACACGGAAAAGAAGCGCGTGCCAGGTTTCGAGATCTTCTTCGACCTACAACTATCCAGGGATGACGTTGCCGAAGAGCAGACAGACCCATTAGCTAAGGTTGAGCAGTGTAAGGCAGTGGACTCCGAAGGTGCTGAAATTGAAATGAGGGTAGCACTGGCATGTCTATTTTCAGATCCTCCGATCGACCATAAGTGCTTGGGGGATAACTTCTCGGTTTCCATGATTGGGGATGAAACGGCTACGAGCCTACCAGCAACTATTTTGGATGCATCTATCGCACCCTCTCTCACTTGGCAATACGAGGAGGGATTTTTGTCCAGCAGTACTGGGTCAAGTAGTGAGCCGGAATCTGATTCCACCGAATCTTATGAGTCGGAATCAGGTTCCAGCTCGACTGAGTCTAAGTCTGGTAATCCTGGGGATGATAACCCGAATGCCACAGTCTTGTCTAGGTCGTCTTTTTCTTTCTCATTTGAGTCTGTTGTAACCGAGGAATCAGACGATTTGGATGTGCTTAATGAGAATCAAATAGCTGTGGTTTCTGAGTACTTTTCTATGCCCTTAATTTATTGCATAAACTTAGACTTTCAAAATTTTGATGGAAACGACGAGGAAGAAATTCCTCCGATTTTGCAACGCTTAATTGAGAAAGAGCAGGAGAGATTTGTTAAACCCCTAATGGATGAAATCACTACCGTAAATATTGGTACTGAGGAGGACCCGCGGCTGGTCCAGATCGGGTCCACGTTGTCTTCGGAGGAACGCGAGCGCTTAGTCGCTTTGTTAAAAGATTTCAAAGATGTTTTCGCGTGGTCCTACGAAGACATGCCTGGGATCGATCCTGAGATTGTACAGCACCGGATCCCTCTTGACCCCGAGGCCTGACCAGTCAAGTAGAAACTCAGAAGGATCCGCCCGGACTGGGCTCTCAAGATTAAGGAAGAGGTCACCAAGCAAATTGACGCAGGCATCCTGCTGGTATCCGAATACCCAACTTGGTTGGCCAACATCGTTCTAGTGCCGAAGAAAGATGGCAGAATCGGAGTATGCGTGGATTTCAGGGACTTGAACAGAGCCAGTCCAAAGGACGACTTTCCCTTGCCGCATATTGATGAGCTAATGAACTTCACAGCAAGGCATGCTTTGCTCTCATTCATGGATGGTTTCTCAGGGTATAATCAGATAGTGATGGCACCAGAAGACCGGGAAAAGACTGCATTCACTACCCCGTGGGGGACATACTGCTACAGAGTAATGCCGTTTGGGTTGAAGAATGCTAGAGCTACTTATCAACAGGCCGCGACCACAATATTACACGACATGATCCACAAAGAGGTTGAGGTGTACGTGGACGACATGATTGTCAAGTCCAAAGAAAGAGAGGGCCACTACACCGCCTTGCAAAAGTTCTTTCAAAGGATCAGAGAATTTCGGTTGCGGCTGAATCCTAAAAAATGTACGTTTGGTGTTACAGCAGGAAAAATGCTCGGGTTTCTGATTACACAGAGAGGTATCGAAGTCGACCCTTCCAAAATCAAGGCCATCCTAGAAATGCCCCCACCAAGGACTGAAAAGGAGGTGCGAGGCTTTCTAGGTAAAGTGCAATTCATAAGACGGTTTATCTCAAAATTAACCTTGACTTGTGGACCACTTTTTGGTCTCCTGAAGAAAGGAAAGAAATTCCAATGGGACGGCCGATGCCAAGCTGCTTTTGAACAGATCAAAGAATATTTACAGAACCTGCCCGTGTTGTCACCGCCAGAGGCGAAGAAACCGTTGATATTGTACCTTTCAGTGACTAAGACTACAATGGGCTGTATGCTCGCACAGGAATCAGAAGACAAGGTAGAGAAAGCCATCTACTATCTGAGCAAGAAGATGCTAGAGTATGAGACTCGCTACACACCTTTGGAGAAGGCTTTCCTAGCTTTGGTATGGGCTACCAGGAAGCTGCAGCACTACCTGTTAGCTCACTCCGTAATGTTGGTTTCACGACTCGATCCCATCAAATACCTTTTCGAGAAACCAGCACTTACGGGTAGGCTAGCTCGTTGGCTGCTGTTGCTCTCCGAATTTGATCTGAAGTATGTAACGCGCAAGTCAGTCAAGGGAAGAGCAGTAGTAGAATTCTTAGCCGATCATCCAGTGGAAGGGGGTGAAGCAGTCGAGTACTTATTCCCAGATGAAGCTATTTTGCACATCGACGATGAAACTTGGACGATGTACTTTGACGGAGCGTCAAACCAATACGGGTATGGGATAGGAGTGTTGCTAATAGCACCTAATAAGTCCCGTATCCCTCTAGCCTTCAAACTCCGATTCAAAGTCTCGAACAACGAAGCAAAGTATGAGGCATGCATTGCTGGTCTAGAAGCAGCCCTGGAACTAGGGGCAAGACGGTTGGACGTCATCGGGGACTCGAACCTGGTTGTGTCTCAAGCAAAAGGGGACTAGAAAGTCAAAGAAGAAAAGATGATGATGTATCACCAGACCTTGGATTTGTTAATTCCTCGGTTTGAAAAGCTAAACTTTGCTCATCTACTAAGAGAGAACAACAAGTTCGCAGATTCTTTAGCAACTCTATCTTCCATGATAGACATCCCATTCGGGGTTTGGCTGCGTCCAGTCATCATTGACCAGAAATTTACGCCAGCCTATGAGTCGATTGCTGCTGTAGATGAGGTTTAGGACGAAAACCCCTGGTATTATGATATTTGGAATTTCCTGGAGAAAGAAGCGTACCCGCCAGGGGTAAATGCCAAGGATAAAAGGGCAATCAGAAGAATGGCCGTTCAATTCATCATCTGTGGGGGTAAGCTGTATAAGAGAGGTCATCTGGGAATGCATAAGTTGTGTGTTGATGCCGAAGAATCGAAGCGTCTAATGGAAGCCATTCATGGAGGGGAATGCGGTGCGCACATGAATGGAGTAATGCTAGCACGGAAGATCCTTAGACAGGGTTACTACTAGTCCACCATGGAGGAGGACTGTATTGGTTTTGTTCGGCGATGCCACAAGTGTCAAATTCATGCAAATCGCATGAACAGTCCGCCGTCGAAGCTGTACAATATGACTTCGCCATGGCCATTTTCAGTCTGGGGAATTGATGTGATCGGGGCTGTCACTCCGAAGGGGTCGAATGGGCATGAGTTCATACTGGTTGCGATAGATTATTTCACGAAGTGGGTCGAGGCCCAATCTTATGCGGTGTTGAAGGCTTCACATGTCGCAAAGTTTATCAGAAACAACATCATCTATCGCTACGGAGTCCCAAACGAGATAATTTCAGATAACGGTTCCCACTTCAAGAAGGAAGTAATTGACTTGTTGGAAAAATACAACGTGGTTTTTCATAAGTCATCCACATATCGGCCACAAACCAATGGAGCGGTTGAGGCTGCCAACAAGAACATCAAGCACATATTGCAGAAGATGGTAGAAACCTACCGGGATTGGCCAGATAAGCTGTCATTTGCTCTGTGGGGCTACCAGACTTCAATCAGAACTTCTACTGGGGCGACTCCGTATTCACTGGTTTATGGGATGGAGGCCGTTCTGCCTATCGAGATTGAGGTTCCGTCATTGCGAGTACTGGCTGAGTACCAAATAGCCGAAGCAGATTGGCAGCAGAGCTGGTTTGAGGAACTCATGCTCTTTGATGAGAGAAGACTGAAGGCACTGTACCATGTTCAAGGTTACCAGCGTAGAATTGCCCAGGCTTTCAACAAGAAAGTTAAGTCTAGGAACCTAAAAGAAGGAGATTTGGTGCTCAAGGACAACCGAGCTCCCATCCACGACCCAAGGGGCAAATTCAGACCCAATTGGACTGGTCCCTAGATCATTAAGTCTATCTGGTCAGGTGGAGCCGTGGTTCTGATGGATCTAGATGGCTTGGAGTTCTCACAACCGATCAATATGGACAAGTTGAAGAAATATTACCCTTGAGAGGCTCGCTAGGCCGAAAACCCGAAAGGGCGACCTAGGCAAAACTCAGAGCACAAAAAATTTGAAATTACAAAAACTGAGCTTGCAAGGTTGAAAACCCGTAAAGGGCAGCCTTGGCAAAAGTTAGAGCGTAAAAGGAGAGTGAAAATACCCGAGTGAACCCGAGCCTGAACTACGTAAGGCTTGATTCCCATCTTTGGGATACGTAGGCAACTTCATCCTGAAGTTCAGCCATAAACTTTTCCCTGATCAACTTTGTCCATTTTGATCATCTCAGTCATCTTTGTCCATCAGCATTCATCGTGATCTCCGGTGCAGTGCTTTTCAGACTAGGGGCAACTTTCCGTTGCCTTGAAGTGTCGCGGTGCTATTCAGACTAGGGGCAACTTTCCAGTTGCAGGAATCCGGGGTTGTGCATCTCGGATGATCTCGGCGTGTCGATTCGATCCATATCGAAAATAGTTTTGAAAAGTTTTAATAAAAGTGACTTTGTTCAAATTAATCTTTTTATAACTAAGACCATTTTTGCACCAAAGCGGAAAATTTTCAGTACCCACAACCTTCAATTTCATTGATTTCAATACAGAGTTCTCCTGCTCTTGCATACAAATTGAAGTTGTTTTTTTATTACATTCATAAAGAAAACTTGAAAGTACTAGTAAAGCAATAAATTTGGGGCATAGATAAGTCAGGTGTCCCTGCGCCCCCTCCCAGAGCTGGTTGAAGCCTCTGATGCCAAGCTGGGTCCAATCTGCGCCTCTTCATTGAGCCAATCCAAACACTCGTCAGTCAAACTGCAACTGAAAGTGGGAGCGGGGGCCAGGAGCTCTCTAGTCCTCCACGCTGTGGCATACCGGGCAAGCTGTGTGCCTCGAACCGAGAATATGGCAGGATACTCCATCCCCTCTGGCGGGCAAGTCTGATCATGACCGAACTGGCGCAGGAACCGGAATGGAAAGTAGAACACGCAGTGGGTCAGACCAATCAACTGGATCCCGGTATGCCGGGACATGCTATAGCTCATTGCCGGGAGATTGAGCCTAGGACAGCGCCAGGCAATGCGATTTGCAGGCAGATTGCACATCCAATCAAACCACCACTCCTCATCAGGGGCATCGACTAGGCATTATCGAAAGAAGTAGCCGCGAGCTGAGTAGGCTGGGCAAGAGTCCACAACCTATAATTTATCCATCAACCATACCCGGGGAGGGTTGAAAAATGAGAGAATAAAGAATAAAGAGATGTACGATGAGAGAAAAGTAAGATAAGCATTTTGTGAGAAAAACAGAGCCCGAGGGCCGAGTGATGTGAGCAATATATACGTGAGATTGGGTAGGAAACATTACCTGCAGCAGTAGTGGGCTTCCCGCGAATCTAGTCGTCTCCCGGTGATAGAAAGCATCTAAACCCATCAGTGTCTCGGCCAAAGTCATGGCAATGCAGCTCTTTCCTTCCTTCAAGCCTTGAGCAACTTTGATCAGACGGATACTATCCACTGAAGACTGGGGCAAGCAGAAAGTGAGATAGTATGCACAAGCAAAGGGCGTGTTGCTGAAAACCTTGCCAATGATGGTTGCCACGGTCATCGGAGTCAGAAAAGCGATGAATCAAGCCGAGGATGTCAGCTCCCCGTTGCAGATCAGAGACCGAGCATCATGCATGGTGAGTCCACACATCCGCCCTAAAGCTTGGGTGTAACCAAAGTGAAACTGAGGCAAAATTTCTTGAGGACGTTCAGATTCCATCAAAACTTGGAAATCTTCAAAAGTTGGACATACCTCTTGCCCGCCGAAGCTGAAAACATGTGTCACCGGGTTCCAAAACCTCACCACGGCATGAAAGAAGGGAAGGTGCAGTGGAGTACGGCTCAGCGTGAATAGTGTATTCAAGCCGAAACCTTGAAAGTTCAACTTTTCCGAGCCATCTAGAGAAGCGATCCAAGCTGTGAGATTTTCGATGAGAAATGCCTCTATTTTGGTGCAAAACTGAGATGAAATGAATCAACCACGAGGCTAGAGCTTTTAAAGAGGATAAGACACTGTTCGGGGGACACGTGTCAAAAATTTGGTGGTTCTTTGGGCTAAGTGGCGGTGGCCACCTTTCTGGCAGCCGCCACCTCTCTCCTCAAATGCAAAAAAGCGGCCGCCGGTTCCCAAAGGTGGCCGGCCATGCTCCCAAGTGTGTCTTTGGTCCTATTTTACCCTCTGGAAGGGAGTTCCTAGCATTTCCATGCATCGGGAGTGTCGAAGGCCTCCATTTCCCTCAGTTTCGGATGCGTTCCGTCACCCAGATCGTCCGAAATGCACTTTGTTCATAGAGTTATTGTTAAGTCTTACTTATCGAGTTGTTGTCTTGCTTATCGAGTTGTTGTTTTGCTTATCGAGTTGTTAAGTTTGTCGAGTTGTCAAGTCTTGTACATTGAGTTGTTACTTTTTGTTTAATCAATTTTGTTGTGCCTTACTTATCGAGTTACCAACTTTGTTGTGTTTTTCTTATCGAGTTGTAAACTTGCTAAGATTCTATTATTGTCTTGGCGAGTTAGGTTGTCTAGTTTGTTGTGTCGGTTCACTACCTGACTTGGCAAATGCATAATGCACATATCCATTCAATCTCATTTTGGTGCACAAAGATGCGATGCGATGCTAAAAACATAAAATACAACACTTTTTCAAAAGCTGTTTCATTCCATCATCATTCCTTTGTTACAACATCTTACAACAAGGGTACAAGTTTTACAAAAATAAGACTGCCTAATAACATACAATGTGCTACAACTACTAACAAAAAGGTAAATAAAACAAGGAACAGCTACATCAATGCTCTCAAGAGCAGGAATAAGAGGCCCTCTTCATCCTCTTCTGCGAAGCAGCCTCTGCACCACCGGCACCATCCGAGTCGGAGCTGTCGCCCTCAGGATCCTCCTCGGCCTCACCTCCACTCCCGGAACCAGGGTTAGAACCCTCCTCCCTGTCAGCAGATGTATCTGACTGACGATCGGCAACCTCCTTCTCCTCACTGGCCTCCTCCTGAATGATGTGCGCTCTACGTCTGTGAGACGGCTCTCCTCTCCTAGCCCCTCGAGAAGGCCTAGATGGCCCAGCTCCTCAAGAAGGCCTCGATGGCCCAGCTTTTCGGGAAAGCCCGGATGGCCTGGCCTATGACTGAGCATACACCGGAGGCATCTGAAAATGAAAAATGCAGTTTGAATACATCAGCCAAAACATGTATATCAGATACAGATGCAAGCAAGCTACACAGGTGGATGTACGCAGGAATAATGCATGAATGTGGCGTGTGTCAGATGTGCTCTACACAGGCAGCCTATCAATGAAGTAAAATGTTCAAAATCAACATGTTATCAGAAGTATGATAAATGCTAGAAAACTAAAGGGTATCTGGAAACCTATGATGGACAACTGCGCCTCTCTCCGCAGGACCATCCCCTCAAGTGAGGCTACCATCTCGAGCACCTCATCCATGTACTCGACAGGAGGCTGCAGATGCAAAGGCAAGAGTATCAGTAAAGGAATAAATGTCCAAATATCTAAATAATGAATCAAAGCTGTAAAGCATATCGGGGGTGAGTTGGGGTCTCTGACATATCGGTGGCCAGGCATCGGAGGCTCTATCGGGATTGAAATCGGAGAGGTAGTCCCATATTGCCACGCCATCAGCTCAGTCGGCATATCCGGCCATCCAAGATGAGGATAAGTCAGAGGAATCGGGGGAACCAATCCACCCCCACCCCTAGATGTATGAGCCCTGATAGTGGAAGGGGCATTTGTAGTACGAGCCCGGCTCGATGATGGCATACCAGCAGACCTCATCGTCGGAGTACGAACCCCCGTCAGTGGAGGCATCAGATATGTGTGGCGATAAGTCACGTACACCCCCTGATCCAGATGAAGAAATGCATCAGTGCCCAACTTGGCGTCAATCACACCCTGGATCAGAAGCCTATCAGCGGTCCGCATGTCGACTGGGGGTGCTGAAGGAAGGTCCTGAATGGCGTTGCCCCACACCTGGCGCAAGAAGCGATCACCCAAAAACCAGGTCCTACCAACTGGCCCCTCAAGCAAAATCCTATACCGGGAGGTACCCCATCCTCCGGCAAACTGGAATCGGAGATCTCTACCAAAAGGCGCCCAAGGCTACCATGTGATCTGCGGATAATCAATGCATAAGCTGATCAGAAATTGTAAAAGTGTAAGATTGGAAACATGAAGAACTGAGAGTTCTGAAATACCTCCGATGACCGCACTGTGTCAAAATACTGCCGTAAATAGGGAAGAGACTCCCGAGGTCTCGGCCGGTACTGGCCTTCGAATACGAGCGAATACGGAATCGTGAGGGGCACCTCCACCATAAGCTCTAGGGCTAATAGGCGTAGACCCACAACTGTGAGAAACAGAGCAGTAGCCATCAGAATACAGAATGCTGAACGCATAATGTAAATACAACATGCTGAGAGCAAGGTGCAAAGTACAAAATGTAAAGTGCGCCATGTGTGTAATGTACAAATAATGAGAAGCAGAAATGTAAAGGGCAGAAAGTACCTCCCAGGCTCTCCAATAGCCGCCGAATATGTTCCCCCGTCCGCGGGAAGTCGTGCACATATAACAGTAGAGAGTGGCCAAGCTAGCACCACCCCAATCATACCGGCTAACCTGTGAAAGGTCTACTAGGGCGCTCAACAGATAGAGCCCAACAGTGTTCCCCCTATCGGCAAATAGAGTGGTGCCGAAGAGGAACATCAAGAATCTGCGAGTATACTGTGCCACCTCCTCGGGAGTCTCAGGTTCTATCTCCACTCTCCTGAAGTGGGAAAAGAACTAGGTGTATCGGACTCTACCTGAAGATCTATCCACTGGCGGGCGAGCTCCCAATAAATATGTCCAGGTGGCCTCCCACTCGCCCATGTCCTCATCATATGGAATGGCCCAACCTCCCACATCGAGGCTCGTCAGTACGGCAAAGTCAAACAAGGTCATGGTCATATCCCCAGTGGCAGAGAAATGAAAGGAGTTGGTGGTGTCCCACCATCTCTCTACCAAAGCGCCCATCAATGTCCTGCTAGCGGGGCAGGGAGAGATCCCAGTGCAGAAGGTCCCGAACCCTGCCACATCAACCAAATCTCGGACAGCCTCCGGGAGCTCGGCGTACCACTCTCTCACCGTGATAGAGCCATATCCTCGCACAGCATGGGAAGTCACCTGCATTCAGAATGAATATAGATTTCAGAACTTCAAAATGAAATGAATAAGCTGTGTGCAAATGAAACGAATAAGCTATGTGCAAATGAAATGACTAAGCTGTGGGCAAATGAAATGAGCAAGCTGCGTGCAAATAAAATGTATGAGCTATGTGCAAAATTGAATCAGATACAAAATCTGGGCTGCGTGTTCAGAAAATTCAAAATTCGGGCTGTGTGTTCGACATCAAGCGTTTGGGCTGCGTGTTCTACTCTCGATCAGTGTATGCTGTGTGTTCACAATTAATTAATGTGCTGTGTGTTCAGAAAATTACAGTTTGGGCTGCGTGTTCTACTCTCAATCAGTGTGTGCTGCGTGTTCACCTCAACAATGGGCTGTGTGTTCGACATCAAGCGTTTGGGCTGCGTGTTCTACTCTCGATCAGTGTGTGCCGTGTGTTCACAATTAATCAATGGGCTGTGTGTTCAGAAAATTAGAGTTTGGGCTGCGTATTCTACTCTCAATCAGCGTGTGCTGCATGTTCACCTCAACAATGGGCTGTGTGTTCAGAAAATTAGAGTTTAGGCTGCGTGTTCTACTCTCAATCAGTGTGTGCTGCGTGTTCACCTCAACAATGGGCTGTGTGTTCAGAAAATTAGAGTTTGGGGCTGCGTGTTCTACTCTCAATCAATGTGTGCTACGTGTTCACCTCAACAATGGGCCGTGTGTTCAGAAAATTAGAGTTTGGGCTGCATGTTCTA
The DNA here is from genome assembly GCA_025200525.1 of Camellia lanceoleosa. NCBI lineage: Eukaryota > Viridiplantae > Streptophyta > Magnoliopsida > Ericales > Theaceae > Camellia > Camellia lanceoleosa. The sequence goes on along the minus strand of CM045762.1, from coordinate 135,000,007 downwards.
CTCTCAAACAGTGTGTGCTGCGTGTTCACCTCAACAATGGGCTGTGTGTTCAGAAAATCAGAGTTTGGGCTGCGTGTTCTACTCTCAATCAGTGTGTGCCGTGTGTTCACAATTAATTTATGGGTTGCGTGTTCATAAATTCAGAGTGATTGAACTATGTGTTCAAGATGCAAATAGAATATGGTGTCATAGACTAAGCATTCTAAACAAGCTGTGTACTCAAATGAGCCGATAACCATAGCGAAATGAAATGCAATCGAAAATGCGAGAATCGTTGTGGAAAATGTAAAGGTAGTAAAATACCTCGTGCACGATAGGAGAGGTGAGACTCGACTCGCATAAAAGGATCCCGCGCCCAATCATCAAAATCAGTAAAATGATAGAAAACAGCCTGCGGAAGGACATGTACCTGAGGGGCATACCTTTTCGGAATCACCCCCGGCACCTGGAGGACCTCCACCGTGAGGAAGATGACTGGCCATTTCAAGAAATTTGCAAAAACGAGCAAAAACGAGCAAAATGAGCCAAAATTGGAAAAAGTCAACAAAAGTCAATTCTCAAGAAATGAAAAAGTCAACAAAAGTCAACTCTAGAGAAAATCTTCCAAATGTTGAGACAAACTCACCTCAAGTGGCGAAAATGAGAAAAGAAGCTCCGAAATCAAAATTTAATCGGTCCAAAGTGACGAAAACTGAAAGATTTCGCGAAAACAACTTGCGTGGGGCGTTGGAAAACGCGTATAGAGCACAGATCTAAGAGAGAAAATGGTTTGGGAAGGTAGAGAAGATGTTTTTGGAGCTGCACTTGTGAGCACAAAGTGTTTGGATGAGTATATTTAAAGAAAAGAGGGTGAAAAGACAAAACTGCCCCGAATCTGGGCTAGGTGGCCGGCCGGCCACCTTTTCTGGCAGGTCGGCCACCCCTCTCCCTCAAAACTGGCCGGTGGCCTCCCCCTGGGAATAAAAGTGGCCGGTGGTGTTCCTAAGGTGGCCTCCAAGCTCTCTGCAAATTTTGGTGATGATTGGAGTCCCCTGGACCTGAAAAAGTACAAGAGAAGTGCACTTTCTGTCGCGAAATCGCTCCGCCGGAACTTCAACTTCAGCTTTCGATGCGTGTCTCATCATTACTCATCAAAGGCAAGATGTATCTTTTTTGAACATGTTATAACCCCTCCCGGAGGTGAATCGGAGGTCGCGATCGAGTCGCCCTCGCCGAAACACGCATTTCTTCGCTCGTTGTTTTGTGACAAACGTGCATCCTAGTTTACACTTGTTCTGCATTGTTATGCACATCACTTGCATTCTCATGCATATACTTGCATTGTTATGCACGTTTCCTTGGTATTACCATGCTTCTGTGCTTAACTTGCATTGTCACACGCATTTCTTCTCGCATTGCGATGCACTCACCCATCGACATCACGTTTGTCAGCATTTCGATATCACATTGAACATATGTTCCAAAACATATTGTGCTTGTTGAGTTTCTTTCTCTTACAGGCACGATATTGTATGTACGATTCATTTGAGGCTGGTGCGGCCAGACAAATTGCGCAGGTATTGTATCTTCTCCGTGTGAGACGTGGCGAGAATTGAATAATTCTCTGCATTCTTAATTGCATGAAATGTAGTTGTTGCTTTGCATTCTTGCTTAAAACTGTTGCATATATTTGCGAATACTTGCTTCATTACAGCTTGCTGCATTTGCATGATCATTGAGTTACATCCGGCTTTGTGCATATCGCTTTGCATTTTGCCCCCCCCTGCGGGCGCGTTTCTTGATTTATCTTGTGTGTTTGTCTAACTCTTCGGCCTTGTCAAAAATGGGTCGTCTCTGGGCTTTGACATTCACTCCCGTCACTTGTGACTTCCGAGTTCTGTCAAAGAGGGGCAACTGTAGACACCCCATTTTTGACCGACCTTAAAACTCAGACGTCACTGATTGAGCTCTTGGTGATGTTGCATATCGCGCTCATTCCGAAGTTTCAGAGTCTCGGCCGTGAGCCTTGCCTCCGAACTTTTGGGTTTTTCTGTGCTTTGCCTCGGTTTGCGAACCAGGCCCCGTTTTCTCCATTTTCTCTTCCCGAAGGGAGGGAGAGGTCTCATAGATCATCTCTCAGTGGTCGTAGGCTATGTTTCGTGGTCATAGGCCATTTTTCTCATTTCGGAGCCCGGTTCCCGATTTTCGGAGCCGTCGGCCGTGTGCCTCGGTTCGGGACAGCTTAACCACCTCCGTTTGCTCCGATTTTTGGCATGCATCTTATTTAGTCCCTTTTGAGGGACACTGTGGTTCGAGAGACCAACATCGTGGTCGAACACCACTTCTGGTGCTTAACTGCCTGTTTTCGGGGCCCCGAACTGCGTGTTTCGGCCCCCGAACCTTCAATTTGCATGGGTTTGAGTTCATTTTTGGCAGGGACCTTATTTTCATTGTTATGAAGGTCATAGAAGGGTTGTAGGCCAGCAATTGTTCTGAAAGCCAACTTTATTCCTTCATCGCTCTCCGTCGCCCGTTTTTCTTGCTAGAAAGCTAATGTTGACCACCCCCGAGCCACTTTTGTGAGCCATCAACCACATATTTGTGTTGTACACACCTGGGAGGCCACCAATATGTCATGGCCGGCCAACAATTGTTCCTGACCCTTTTCAACCCCTCTGAAAAGTTGGGTTTTCTCTCTCCTAGTTCACATTTTCACGGTTTCAACCACATAGCTGTGTTGTGCACACATGGGAGGCTACCAATATGGGTGGCCGGCCAGTTTTCTCTGATTGACCTTTTTGACCCTAGCCGGCCGGCCAAGGGAGGTGGCCGGCCGGCCACCTGAGCTCCCAGAAACTGGCCGGCCATGCTCCCCTCAACTGGTTCCTTGCAGATACACCCTCCTTTTTCCCCCAGATTCTGTATCCGATGAGGGGAACTTTTGGGAGGGAAATTTGAATTTCATTTCCCCCCCTTTTTCTCCACACCTTTGCCTATATAACCAGCACCCTCAGCTGTGTTTTGGGGGTTACAAAAATTTGTTCTAAGGCTCTTGCATTCAATCTCTCTCCCTCTCTACTCTAAGCATCAAAACCCCTCAAGCCTTACACCATTTTACACTACAACTCATAGCACCATACCTCCAACATCCATTCCAGCAACTTGAGGCTCTCAAACCTGGTCCAAAGGTTGTTGAAGATTGGTTCTACAAGGGTGAGCCCCATTTTCCCTCTTTTAGGCTTATTTTTGCATGCTTTACTAGCCTTTGTTGCTTGCATTTTTGGGCTCCAACCCAAACTGTAAATAGTCATATTTTGAGCCCCTTTTCATGTTTTATCAAGGACCTCTTGCTGTTTAAGGTCTCTTACTATCACTTGCCTCTTTAACTCTCTTTTAGGCCTTTTTTTTTGCATAGTATTTTAGGCCTATTTGTGAGCTGTTTTGGACTTGGTCATAAACTGTAAAATATCTTTTTTTGAGCCCCTGTTCAACATTTTTGAAGGGCTCTCCCATGTTTGAGGCCAGCAGCTACCACTTGCCTTTTTGTCCCTCTTTTGGCATTTTTCTTGCATGATAGTTTTGCCTCACTTGTGTTTATTTTCGTGGCTTGATGTAAACTATAAAATGCCTTTTTTGAGCCCCTATTCAACTTTGTTGAAGGGCTCCTTTCCATTTGGGGCCAGCTGCTGTCCCTTATCTCTTTTTCCCCTTTTAGGGCCACTTTTGCATGATAGATAAGCCATATTTGTGATCACTTTTGAGACTTGTTATAAACTGAGAAAAGGCTTGTTTTGACATCATTTTCATGTTTCATTAAGAGAATTTTCTTATTTGAGGTCACATACGTCCTTATATGCTTGATTCCCTCTCATTTTGAGCCTTATACCCTAGCCCTTGTTGCATGCCTTATTTGACCTTCTAGCCACTGGAATCTAGTAGATTTCCAGTGGCTTTGATGCTATTTTGAGCCTCCAAATTAGAGGGGGGTGACCCCCTCTCACCTTGACTTGTTTGGTGGCCATTTTGGCCTTCCAAAGAGGCCCTATCTTGCATACTTTGTGGACTGATTTTGGGGCCAATTTGGTGAGTTTTGAGACTATCATATTTGATTTTAAAATTTGGTTTGGGGCTGCCACATGTCTATCTTGTATGTGCTTAAGAACCCCTTTGTATGCCCTCTAAAGAAACCCCTCATTTGTGCTGCCTTTCCATGTGTATTTGGGAATATTTTGGCATGTTTAGTTCATTGATTTTTTTTTGGTATGGTGAGATTCCATGTGCTTCATATACTTGCCATGTAAACCATGTTTGATAGTCAAAATCGTATGCTAGTTTAAGCCATCTTGCTAGCTCTTTTTGGCCGCACTCTAAATTGGAAAAGTTTATATTTTGGGACTGCCTTGACTCTGTCTTCATGCTTCATGTTCAAATAATGCATGCTTTGTATAGCAGTAAGTCATTCCATGTGCCTAGTTTTGAGTTTCGGGTCTCATATCATGCATCGGGTGCCATATTGCCATGCTTCGGGACTGTTTAGCATCATGTTTTAGTGCTGAAGTATGCTTGTTTGCATATCATGTTCCATGCCTTACCATGCTTTGGTAGAGTGGCATTCGTGCCTTAGGTTCGGTCCTCGATTTGCGTGCATGTGTGCACGCATCTTGAGTGTCTCATTTTCATCTAATGGCCTCTTATGTAAGTGTGGCTGAGGTCCACTTGTGTTGGTGTAAGTCCATTATGCATTGTGTATGCCATTTCATTTCATAGCATTGTGTATGCTAGGTTGTATGTTAGCGCATTGTGTATGCCATGTTACCTCGTGCATCGTGTATGCCATTTCATAGCATTGTGCATATTAGGCTGTATCTTAGTTGCATTCATGCATGTCATGCATATTGCATTGTGTTTGGGATAGGAGTTAGCCCGAGTACGAGAAACGAGGTACGTTTCGTACTCCGAGTAACGGAACGTGTCTTAATTCCCAGTCACCGACACTCCGAATTATCCATGATGGAGTCTTGGTCTTATTGTGTTTATGTGTACATTCATTTCATATTGAGTCGTGCAATTCGAGTCCTCGGCCGTCATGCATTGAGATGCGTGATTGGTGGCACGAGGATCGAGGTCAGCATACATATGTGAAAATACATTGCCATGCCTCTTTCTTGCTCTCTGTTGCAGCAAATCAAGAATCAGTGGCCTTCCAGAGCTTGGCACGCATTCCAAGAACAATTGCAAACAGAGGCTAATTGGGCATCACAATGGATTTCTGCAGGCAACCCGAACATGCATCATTCATCATCCGGAGCAGAGTCGAGGTAGTCCCTAGCTTTCATGCTAGTTTATTGCTTTCCTAGTTAAATTTGTTAATTAATTAGGGTTTTGTACTTATTGGGACTGTATTATTTATTTGGGACTGTATATTATTTATTCGGACACTCTACGCCAGGGCAATGTTGTAATAAGTGTGCGTGAGTGTGATGTTTGTCTTCCAACCCCACGTCTTTCTTCCCTTTTATTTACCAGCTTATGATGGTTAGATTAGGGCATGTTTCAATTAGCATACAGTATGATAGCATGTTTGCATTCATTCATCTGTTTTGCATGCACCGGGCTCGGTGCATCATACTAACTACATTTGTATTTCAATTCCGAGTTGAATACTTGATAGTTGTTGCATCTCATATGCCATGTTTAGAATAGCCGAGCCTGCTATAGTTGCATTTTTGCATGTGTTGCATTAGGCAATTCTATATAGTTAGGATCATGCATGGATTTCTAATTAGTTTTTGTTTTGACTTGGAGTACTCGGTAAGTTTTACGCTTTAGCATCCTTGCATGTGTGTGAGTGACTGCCATGATAGCATGCTTACCATGTGGCTATTTGTTTATGTGATATAACTGCCTGAATGCCTGTGGGTGAAGGTTGGGTTATTTGGATCGGAACAATGCATTGACTATGAGTTTTAAGCCCACTAGATAGTGGCAAAACCATATTTCCTAAGCCCACCTGAAGGTGGCAAAATCTGCATTTTAAGCCTACCTACGGGTAGCAAACCATCTTTCAAAAACAAACATGAAGTGTTTTGTTCCAATTCAGGCGACCCGGTCTATACTTGTATGCTGTGCGCATCATATAGTAAATCTAGGCTAATAACCAGAATAAGAACGCACAATGTTTTCAAAACTAGATATCATGGTTAGTAGAGGCCGATCTTTGATCGGGCGAGCGGGGGTGCTCACGAAGTGACCTTCCCCAATCGTACCCAAGTTCCCGAGCCGAGGCAACTTTGGTGATGACGGACACGTGGCCTTAGGCAAGCAAGTCAGGGTTTCCTAAATTTCCCAAAATAAAATATTTAGGTGGCGACTCTGTATCTGGCAAAGCAATCCATATTTGGCACTTCTTTCAAAAAATCTGTTTTCTCAAAACGATTTGCCGGATTTGGACTCTTTGGTTCAGATTACGAACCGTGACAGTTTGAGCCCTGAACTGTAGTGAGCCCAAAATGAACGGAACGGGGAGACTTCATCTCTCCCCGGGGCATTCGGGGACGTCTACACACGGATTCTAGAGGTGACTCGCATCACAACACTTAATTCCGTACAGCACTTTGTCCCATACCAGAAAATATTAGGTCTTCAAGACTGAACAATTCATATCGTGCCACAGTATGAATGGGACGAATAAACAGAGCGGAATAACCTCATGGTTTATAGAAAGTTAACATAAGTGTTTTACGTGTATCAAAACATTAACACAAGACACGCATATTATTAGTCTTAGAGTTATACAGAGGCACATATCCTTTCCATCATTTACTTACATTCTTTGATTCATTCACTTAGTTACATAATCAACATGCGATAACAAAATGCTAATGGACATTATTAGCTATAAGTAAAGCGTATGTTACAGATTAACACAGTGGACGGACGTATAACAGAGCATTAAGGATAGTTGTTTGCAGAAGTACATGCGTCATTACAATACTATTCATGAGAATGGACCAACTCACACCATAACATGGGTCATCTAACGATGTTGTTGATATTCACTTCTTTGACGTATAAGGCGATCCATGGTTCTATCTGATTATTCATTTCGATAATCTGTTCTGGACAGATATCTATATCATAAAACATGCGTCGAACCAACCAGATTATAGGAGTCCATAATAGGACATTCAAAATAGCATGGTCGTAAGCGGGGTTTACATTCACAATCCCTTCTCGTCAATCAATTGCACAGTATTAATAAATCGTATGTAATTCTTATACAGAGTCATAAGTGACTTACAGATTGTAGCACATTAATGCGTAACCAGAATGCAAGGTGATTTCAAAGTCATGCCAATGTACACAGAGTCCTTTAACGTTCTCACCGATTTTCAAACAACATAAACATTAACGGAATTACTCGCAAAGAGCAGAGCATTAATAAGAATAAGTATTAACGGTAGTAAACGTGCGGTTACAGTACTACTACTCACGGTGTTGTGATGACGTGTTAGTTCCTCCTGGAGTGTGACCTGCACACGTTCATCACTTGTCAATTAGTTCATTTCCTTTGTTGAATCATTTCTAGAGTCATTCCACTTCAATTGAATTTAACATACATTAATAGGCATAAAATACAAATTCTAAAAATATCCGAGGGTCCAGCACGCAAAACGGAACAAACCATGTTTCTCAGCATGAGCCGCATCTTGTATGAGCCCACGCGTCGGCAATTGGCCTCAGCGTGCGATGGTGCTCAAGACGTGCCTTTTAGGCAGAACCAAACCCAAAATTTGCAGCATTTGCCGCACGTGCGGCAGTGACTCGTGCACGTGCGGTGATTCCCCTGTTCCAGTCCGAAAATTGCACAAAAACCCAATCTTTTGGTACATCTTCACAAGGCTCAACTTAGCATTCCTAATTGATAATACATGGCCTAAAAATCATGTTAACAAAGGCTTCAACTACATACATTAAACTAGATAAACACTAGTTCTTGAATTCTTAAACATAATCAAATTTTCCTTTTAATTTCTCTAACTTACATGATCATCAAAGGAAGTTATTGAAGAGGGAACTTAATTCAAGCAAAACACACATACCTTGAATCCTCACTTCTACAATCCCTCACAAGGTTCCAATCTTTCTTCTTGATGACTTCCCCTTCCTCTCTAGTTTTCTCCTCTTAATCAATATGTGAGATGATAAATAGGGCTAAGTACTTGTCTTAAGGGGAGCATGTATATATATATGAAGGGGACTAAAGACGAAATTCAATCGTTTAATCATCCCAAATCAAATTTATGCAACCACACTTATAATTACTTAAAAATTATGCTGATTTCAAATATAAAATAAATTTTGGATTATCAAGTCTCGAAGGACCTCAATTCTTGATTTAACCAGTCTAATCATGACAGATACTTTCCTTGCCCAAGAAATATAGATGAAATTCATAACATCTATGCACTCAAACTTAATTTCTCATGTAATTTTTCCATTAAGGATGTAAATGTATAAAATAAGGGACTAAAACATTCCAGCAACATATGCGAGGGTCGAGTTATTACAAAACGAGATGTGAGTTCGGCATATCATGGTTTGGAAAGAGTAATAAAGATTTCGTCGTAAGACTATGAAAATGTGCATCATACTTATATCTTGTTAATTCTCATATATTGTGTTAGTATGTTTCTACTGAATTTTGGCTCACCCTACTTGGGAACCATTTTCAGGTATTGAGGACATGCCTCTACCAAGGTAGTAGCGTGGAGGAACTTTTGAGGAGTAGGAGCTTCTTTTTATTTTATTTATTTTGTACAGCCAAGGGCTAAGTTGTATTGAGTTAGATTCTTCTTTTGCTGTAACCAATAAATATTTTGGAAAGATGTAAGCCCGTATGACATTTATTTTGTTGCTATTAACTGCTATTACATGCTATAAATTCAGGATGAACATTTATAAATGTATATTGCATGTGTTATCTTTTGTAATACAAACTTTGATAAATGAAAGCATATCAATTCCATTATGTACACTTCTCTTATGAGTTGGATCATTTGTATTATTTTTTGGGGCCTTACAAATCTCATTTTCCTTATATAATAAGATGCATGAGTGGATTGATTGAACAACTATATTTGGTTTTATATATAATATAGATAGATAGATTATATATCACATTTTGTTTATTTTTTCATTTATTATAATTAAATTAGTTGAATAGATTACACTATTTATAATTGTTATAAATACAGCAAGTACTAACATATCATATGATTGTTTTCATTTTGAGAATAACTTCTTTTAATTTTATATCATTATCCTCAATACTTCATTTCATGGGTACCATTCTCGACTTACGATGATAATTTAAACTGTTAATCTCATAAATTTTTGTCTGTGTGAAAAATTAAATTTGTTAGATATTAATTAATACATTAATAAATTGTATTTTATTTTTACAAATTAGACGGTTTAAGTTTAAACTTATAGTTATTATCTATTTTAAAATATAACTTATTTATGTGTAATGGTGTCTAATGAAATTAATATTTTATACAATTTATATACATATTACTAAATTTACAAAATAAATAATTTAAATTATTATGGTGAGATTGGAACAACTAATTGAATAATTATGTGAAGGGGAGTCAGTCTCTTTCTTCAATAGCAACCATTAATTGAAGAAATTCAAATGTAAAGACTAGACCCAAAAATTCCACGAGTTATTCTCTTTCTTCGATGGCAATCATTAATTGAAGAAATTCAAATGTAGAGGCTAGACCAAAAAATTCCACGAGTTATTTTCTTTCTTCAATGGCAATCATTAATTGTAGATATTCAAATGTAAAGACTAGACCCAAAAATTCCACAAGTCGTCTTGCACGTGCCAGAACACATTAGCCAGTAATGTTTCACTGTTGTGCCCTCTTTTGGGCCCATTTTGGGGCCCATTTCGATAATCCGAACCGTTCATATTTTACGGTACATCGAGTACAATATACCTGTAAAAAATCAAGTTGATCAGATATCGTTAGCACTTTCATCAAATCACATTTGTATTCAGTTTTACATTAAAAATTATTAATTTTTTCAGATACAAATGTGTCTTGATGAAAAGGCTAACGATATCCGATCAACTTGATTTTTTACAGGCATATTCTACTCGATGTATCCTAAAATGTGAACGGTTCGGATTATCGAAATGGGCCGCGAAATGGGCCCAAAAGAGGGCACAACAGTGACTGCTGTGCCTTTCGGCACAGCAGGGACCCCATATCCTATAAATGGTGAGCTCTAAATGCCGTCCTCACAATGCTAAAAAATGGCTTTAGAAAAGCTTTTTGTTGTTTGGAAGATCCTCTTGATAGTTATCCTTCTCTTGGCTTTTCAGCTTGCTGCAAGGCAAACACGGAACATCAGCCAAGCTCCACGTAAGTTTGCGTTGCTTGATTTTGAGTATTTTAAATTTTAAATTGTATGCATGCATCTATATAATAAAATAAAAAGATTTTCGAAAATCTTAGAAATACAAGTGGTTAGAATGGCTAAAATTAATTTTGAGTTTGATCCAATGATATAAATGATTTATTGAACTCACAAAATCTTATCGAAAAGTACCAATTTTAACTATTCCCAAATCTCGCTAAACCCAAATCTCTATCGCATTTGTTTTAGAATAACTTTTCAAACCTGATCCTAAAATTTTTGAATTTTTACATTTTAAAATGATTTAAAAATGTCATACTCATTTTTATTGGATCATATTTCATTTATTCAAAGAGGAAAAAAAATTAAGTGTTAGCTTTTTTAAATAAAAAATTACAAAAGATAATAACAAATAACCAATCAGATAAATATTAAAATTTAAAATTCAAAACTGCTTAAACTATCCCATGATTTATTGTTTTTAAAAGGTGAGTATTACTATTTTTCTATATTGTCATTTATTTGTCTATACCTATAAAATTAGAAAATTCAATATCTATTTTTTTTTCTATTTGTAGCTAATTTTTGTTTATTTGAAACAATTTCTATCTATTAAACGCAATTATTCTTTTTCATTGTTTGTAATCAAGAATCGTAAAACTCCCATTCTGTCTATCGGTGCTTTCCAAACACATGCAATGTTGATGTATAAATCCATCCCCCTCTAACTTCTAGCCATCATCAGTATTACGTTATTGTTAGTATGGAATATGCAAACTTAATGTAAAGTTTCACTTGAGTTGGTTTATTGAATCCAATTAAGGATACACCACCAGTCTTAATGTGCATGTTTGGATTTTGTAAATTTTTTACTAGTTTTATTTTATTATCATTATTATTTTCTTTTTGTTAGCATTGGTTTTATTTTATGTTGAAGATTCTTAATCTTTTACATAGTTATGTATATATATATTAAGTTTTTGTTATTTTTAACAAAAATAGAAAGTACATGAATCAGTAGATAAGAGAGAAAGATTAAAAATGAAATAATGGTCGATGGGGAAAATGAACCTGAACGAGACGAGCTCTTTTTGTTTTAGTAGATTTTTTTGACAATTTTTTTTTAATTTTTTTTATAAAAATTAAATATATTTCATAATTTTTTTGAATGACAATCTATGGCACCCTATGAAATGGATAGATAATACCCAATTTTTAAAAGGGCACATAGAATAAGAGAGTTGCATTTTCCCCTTAACTTCTACCATTGAAATGATGAGCTACCTTGGTGTGAAGATAATACTGAAAAATCTAAAATACTTGAGATATTGATTCGTAATTATATTTCAATTTTAAATAGTGAATACCAATTCCAATCAAACAATCAATAACAAATCGACAAACTGATTTAATGTGGAAAAATCACAATTGGAGCGCCTCTAATTGTGATAAAAAAAATTACAGGCCAAAACCACAAAACAATCCATTAAGATGACAAAAATGAATTACACAAGTGTACTCTCAATTACCTAGCGAATCAATGTCCGAATTGAACCTACGCCGATATGCCTCTTCCACCACCGTCTTCACCTCGGAATTATCTTGCCCAATGTTGAATCCACAACACTGATGTCGAATCCATGACGATGAGTCACTTCGGAATTCATCAAAGCTTCAGGCCTAAGTTCCTTGAAATCCATCGAAGAATATCTCTCTTTTGTGAATAAAAGAATAAAATACCATTGATGATATCAACATGTAGTTCGTATATCAATCAAATTACCTTCTATATATCAAATAAACTCATATAGACACACCTTCCAATATAGAACACTTTGTATTTTACTTCTCTTTGAGAATCTAGAAGGCTTAAACCCTAAAACGAGCAAACAACGCTCTTCATATTAAACTGGGTCGCGAAGACCACTCGAGCACACACTTCATCGCTCAAGTGGTGTGAGTAAAGGCGGTGCAAAACATATAGGCTAATCACTCGAGCGCAACATTCACCACTCGAGTAGTAAAACTTGCTTCCTAGAAGTTCAGTTTGCATGGAGAGATACTTGATGCTCCTTTTCTCCGCTTAAGCGCACAAATGGCGGCTCGAGCAGTCAAACAACTTCGACTACATTTTTTTTGCTTTTGGTCCGGTCCTTGAAACCCCGCCCTAAACCACCCCCCCCACGAGGCGACCGCAGCAGTTTCAATCTCTTCGTACATAGTCAGTGAAGTGGCAAACAAAAGTACTATTCAAGTTGGATTCACATCTAAACACTCATATCATCACAGAAACAAAAGAGCGAATTAAAATGAATTTTGTCAAACGGGATTATCAATTAAAAAAATCTAACAGATACAATTTGCTTTCATGATGCATGCGTTAGATTTACAAAGATAATTGAATCTTGGAGAAGATACCAGATGAGTTAGCCAAAAATTGAAAGAATTTTAAATGTTGTTGCCAATGTTATATCATGTTAATCTTGACAATAATTATTAAAATATATATTGATTTTTTTTGGTTAATAATTGCTAAAGCAAATAATTATATTGAACTTTGTTTTGATTATTAATTCTAAATAATTGTTAAAGACAAAATTTATTTTAGATCCTTCCGATATTGACTCGATATCACTTTCACTCCCTATTATTATGGGTTTTATTCTCACATGTAATGAATTAGAATTCCAGAATCTTATAAATAATTTAACATTTTATTTTATCGAGAGTACCTTTAAGTACAGGCCATTCGTTAAATTTTATATAGAAAAAGAATAATTGGATATTCATCATAGGTATGGAAATATAAAAAATATTCTATGCATGCAAAGGAAATAATTATACAATTTACCGAAGAAAATATATAAGGGTTATATTTCTTTCAAGTTTAAATTTGAATTTAAGAAAACTTGAGATGTCTGTAGAGTTTATCACAAAATCAATTTTAATTATCTGAATCATTTATTTTGTTAGAATTTTGCGTCAATAAAAAATGATAAAATAATACTTAATTAAAGTAGAAATTATTTTCTTGGGCGTCACGGTTGATACATGAATGGTTTTGTATCCTTTGTGCCATAATTAGAAATGAGGTGGTTGTGGCATTAATTGGATTGGTAATGTTATATTCACTGAATTTGGTCTCGCGTAAATTGTTTGAATTTATACATGTCGGTTGATCTACCGCTCATCCGAGAGGTCGTCTAGCCTGTTATCTGTGAGAATGCCGATCATCCAAGTAGATGCCGGTTGACACACTGCATGACATGGGTGACAGCCGCAATTAATAACAGTGACTCTGATCATCCGAAAGATTGTCCGACCGATCATCCATCTTACATAATTCGGACAATTCGAACAAGTCAAAAATCGGTGAATCAAACATTTTTCTAATTGGATTTACACTTAAGTGGCTTGGGTGCCTTTGAAAAATATGAAGGATATATGCATTGGTACATGCACATGGCTTGGCAGGCAGTGTGTATTGTGGCAGCGACTTTTAGTCTTCGAAAGGTATTGTTTGAGTCATCATCTAGGTATACGCTTTGTTGGTTTTGGAAAGATTTAAAAGTGTATTTATTGTATCTCTTCAAGTATTTTGTATTATCTATAAATGTACAGGGAATAGTATGGTATATATCCCCTCAATAAGTGTGTACCATAACTAAAGAAAAAAATGGTATAATTTTATACTTTTTAAGTCGTAATTAATAATATAAAAAAAGGTCATATCTATACATAAGGCATAACTAAATATCTCAAAATAATATCATAATTAAAAAAAATATTGATTATAATTAAAGAAGAAAATAACATAACTAAAGACACATATGATGTTAGGTGTGTATTGTAAAATTGCCCTATATATAAATGTATGAGTTAAGTTGAGAGTGAGAGAGAGGGGGAGTGGAATATCTTCTATGGATGTGGGAAGAAATAAATGGAATGGAGTTGTATAGGGCAAGAGAAAAAATATTGTAAGGCACCGTGTTAGTAAAGGTTTAACTACCTTGATATGAGGGTTGAGTAGTAATCTAGATTTTGAATATATATATATATATATATTGATTATTTTACTTGTACTCTCCACTTCTATATATGGCAGATTTATCTCCATGCGGATGTAGACATTTGAATTGAATTACATAAAATTGTGTTTCGTTTGTACATTCTTTTATTGACACAGGAGTTCATATTTTAATGGAATATCAAAGCTTAATGGATGATTTATTCCTGACACATTTTATAGGGTCCTGCATGCGTATCAGTCAGTTTATCGGGAAAAAGAATATTAAGTTAATAAGATATTCACAATATTATTATTTTATCGCATTTCTTTATGAAAAAATTAGAGATGACAAAGTATATATTTTAAAATAGATTATTTATTTTTTTAAAAATAAAATAAAAAGAAATTCTACAATACATACCCCTTAAAATGGGTGTGTCATATGCACCATAATTATGCTATTTTTTTTCTTATGCCCAATTTTGTTTTTTAGTTGTGACAATATTTTAGTTATAGCGCATGGAATATTTGGTTATGCCTCATGTATTGTTTGGTTATGATTTTTTTTTTAATTTTAATTTTTAATTATAATTTAAAAAATATAAAATTATATCATTTTATTCTTTAGGTATGAGGTTTATCTTTCTCTAAAATAAAACTATTACGATTGACACATCAACTTAAATATTTTTTCATCCATTTCAATGATCTTCTCAACTTCATTCAAAGATAATGACAAGGTCGTCGGGTCGACATCTTTGTTGATTCACCGAGTATCTCATTCTTCCTCCCGCCTTTTTTCGAACATGCATGGTCTTCTTCTCGATTAAAACCCATGTGCTGAAGTGATTAAAAGAAAGGTGAAATTACGAAAAATAAAATTTCAAGGTTTTGACCTTATAATAAAGAAAAAATTAGTAAAATATTTTTCAATAAAATTTAATAATAGAAGTCCAATATATATATATATATATTTATTACTTAAAGGTTTCTATGTAAAATATCTAATTTACACTCAAATCATCCAAATTCCAACCGAAACCAGCTCAGCTCAATTCACCCACAACCCACCTCTCTCTCTCTCTCTCTCTCTCTCTCTCTCTCTCTCTCTCTCTCTCTCCACAAAGATCATCCGAGCCCTTCCTTGCTGTTTCTGCATTGTTACTCTCTCTCTCTCTCTCTCTCTCTCTCTCTCTCTCTCTCTCTCTCTCTTTCAAGCTGATTTTTGTTTTTTGTTTTGTTGTATACAGGAAAAAAAACATACATATACAAGATTTTTTTTTTAAATAATTATTTTCTTATATATATATATATGTGTATTGTTTTTGGTTCTTTGTGATCTCAAATTATTGTGTTCAATTGATCGATTCATCGGCAAGAAATTTACTGCTGTTGGAAAGTAAAGTGTTTTACTATTTCGAAAGGTTAGTATAATTTACAGAGAGTCAATTAGGGTTTCATGTTGTTTTACTATAATTTAGCTTGAAAAATTGAAGTTTGTGATTTTGTGGTTTTGTCATTTAGTTTTGTTGATGGTGTTTAGTTTTGTCATTTAGATGGTTGTCATTTAGTTTTGTTGAATGTTGTTTGAAATTTCTCAGAATTTTTGCTTGTCTGAAATTCACACTCTAAAATATTTTATCAATAAGGACATACTGGTGCAAAATGTCTAAACTACCCCATATATATATATATATATATTATAGTAGGGTTTTTCCAAGCTCCTCCTCATCCCCTCTCTCTTCTTTTTATCTCTCTCTCTCCTTATTTTCTCTCTCTCCTCTACCGATCTCCCTCCTCTGCCTTCTTCAGCCGCCTATCTCCTTCATCAGCTGCCGATCTCCATCAATGGCTCTATGCACATGTTTCTTCTCTCCTCACTCCATCCCTCTCTCTCTATATATATATAGTAGTTTTAGGTTTGAGCTTGAAGAACGTAGCAAAGGAGGATATAGTGGAGCAAAAGCACAAACAGCTTGAGTTTTTTGTAGCCTTCATCTCTCCCCTCTCTAAGCTTTTTTACTTCTTTTTCTTCTTCTTCTTCGGATTCTACTTTACCAATTGTTGTTGTTGGAATTCAAACTCAATTTGAGTTTGAAGCTGTTGGAGAGAAGTGGAAGAGAAGAAGAAGCCATAAGCTATTAGAGGTTGGGAAGAGGAAGCCAAGTTGAAGAAGAGTCCCTAGAAGATTAAAGAAACTCTTGAAGAGAGCAATTCAAATTGAATTTGTTTGTTGCTATGTTTTCTTGTGTTTAGATTTTGTGTCTACTTTGGAGGTTTCGTTTATAAATAGATGTGTTGTGTGATTGTGTGAAATAGAGTAGGAGAAACAAATATCTCTAAGAGAGTTGCGAAATTAGAAAGTTGAGAGTTTTGAGAGTTATATAGAGAGTTGCTCTGTTTGTGAGTTATTTGAGTTTAATTGAATAAAAAGAGTGTTTGTTCAATTAATTCTTCTCTTTGTGAATCATACATTGATTTACACCCATCTTCTACTTTCAACAATGGTATCAAACCCAGTTTGGGCCAAAATCTTAAAGAAACAAAGAAGAGACAGAGAGTTTTAAAATTTGTCCAAATTTCGAAGGAGTTGAAATCCAAAGCTCGCAACAAAACAAGCACAGAGGTGAAAATCGCGTTAAAAAAGAAGGCTAGACGTCGCCGCATGGGTCACTATGTGCATCGACGTGCCCCACGCGGTGTACGCGCGAACTAAAGAAAAAAGAAAAAGCTGACGCCAGATCTATGATGTCATACCGCTGACGTCATACCAACCGAGTCATGCCACATAGCCAAAGCTGGTCTGCTGCCAAGCTATCAAAGCTACTGACACAAACTGATGTCACTTGTATGGAAAATAAGAGGAATTTTCCAATGTAGTGCGGTTAATCGACAATGTCCGACTTGTTTTGGCTAGATCTAGGCCATTTGAGGTCCGATTTCGACAATCCAATTAATAGTTCTTTCTAACTATTTGGAATATTTCGGACACATCCGTACGACCGAATTGAGCAATTTTCTACCAAAAATTTGTAGATTTGTTATGGCAAGTTTGAATATGCCAAACATCATTCCAAAGCTCACCAAGGAGAATTATGAAAACTAGAGCATCCATATGAGAGTGTTACTAGCCTCACAAGATATATGGAACTTAGTAGATCAAGTTTATGAGGAGCTAGCAAGTCTAGAAGATGAAGAAAGGCTAAGGGAGACACAAAAAGCTACATTGAGAGATTCAAGAAGAAGAGATCAGAAAGCTTTGTACCTGATATATCAAGGAATTGACGATTCCAGTTTTGAGAAGATCTCAGTCGCAACTACTTCTAAAGAAGCGTGAAATATTCTTCAAAATTCATGTCGAGGACCAAGAGGATTCGACTCCAAGTGTTAAGGAGGGAGTTCGAACTAATGCAGATGAAAGATAATGAGTTCATCTCAGAGTATTTTGTGAAGACTCTGACCATTGTGAACCAGATCAGACGATATAGAGATAAGATAGAGGAAAATTGAGTAATTGAGAAGATACTTCCATATCTTAGTTTGAAGTTTGAGCATGTCATTGTTGGCATAGAAGAATCAAAAGATTTCAACGACTTAACAGTTGAAGAGTTGCAAGCAACATTGGAGATCCACAAGCCAATAAGAAATAAGAAGACTTCTATAAGCTCTATAGACCAAGCTCTTCAGGCGAGTGTGATGTTCAGGAGAAACGGAGAAGAGCAATAGAGAACACCACAAAGAGGTGATGGAAGAGGCCGTGGACTAGAGAAATTTGATCCCAAGAGGGGGGGGACAGATATCAACAGATGGTTAATAGCTCTAAACAACAGGTGGTTGCTTCGAGAGGAAGAAGTCCATAGAGGGTTGATAAAAGAAGACAACAAAGGTTTGTTCAGCGTGAAAGAGGTCCTGACAGAGAACGTGTATGTTTCTTTAATTGTAAAAAGTATGGTCACTACAAGAGTTAGTGCAAAGAAGAGGTGCAATGCTATAGCTGTAAATAGTATGGGCACTATAGTAATGAGTGCATGGAGGAAGAAAACAAATTAAACTTTGTAGAGAATAGATGTCACTAATGGCATATAGTGATGTTATCAACAAATGGAGTTTGGGTGGGGTGATGTTGGAATTCAAACTCAATTTGAGTTTGAAGCTGCTAGAGAGATTTGGAAGAGAAGAAGAATCCATAGGCTACTAGAGGTTGGGAAGACGAAGCCAAGTTGAAGAAAAGTCCCTGGAAGATTAAAAAAGCTCCGGGAAAGAGGAGTTCAAATTGAATTTGTTTGTTACTATGTTTTCTTGTGTTTAGATTTTGTGTTTACTTTGAAGGTTTAGTTTATAAATAGATGTGTTGTGTGATTTGTGTGAGATGGAGTGGGAGAAACAAATATTTGTAAGAGAGTTGAGAGTTTTGAGAGTTATACAAAGAGTTGCTCTATTTGTGAGTTGTTTGAGTTTGATTGAATAAAAGGAGTGTTTGTTCAATTAATTCATTTCTTTGTGAATTATACATTGATTTACACCTCTCTTGTAATGCCCTCAAAATAAACCCATAATATCATACATTCAAGATACAAGAAAGAGATATTATATTACAATCATCAGAGTATTCTTACAAAATGTATTACATATAGACAACAAAAGTAATTGCCCTATGGGTTTACAACTTTCCAAGACAACACTTGGTTGCAAAAAGAGATTGCAAACTCTATACAAAGAAAACCCTTGGCTTGATATACATGTAATACAAACAAACAACAAAAGGTGGTCTAACAGCCTCAAGCCTTTCAATCTACGTCCTTGGAGGTGGCATAACACCTGAACCTGAAAATGATGTCCCATATAAGGTGAGCCAACGCCCAGTGGAGATATACTAAACATAGTATGAACAGTAACTAAAAGTTAGCAATTGATAAGCGTTTAACTCTTACACAACAACTTATAACATCTTACAATCCCATGACTAATATGCCCATGTTCTATTCCAATTTCCATTTCTTGTCAAATTCTCAATTCATAACTATGACTCATAACTTGGCCAATCAATTTAAACGAGATCACATCTCATATCAACGGTATTTCTATTTCAGGTGAGATAATAACTCATTTTAAACATTTCATACTTCATAATAGATACACATTTTAGTGCTGTATCAATATCAAACAAAAACACTTCTGTACTTCATAAATGATACACATTTTAGTGCTGTATCAATATCAAATAAAAACACTTCTATACTTCACAAGTGATACACATTTTAATGCTGTATCAATATCAAATGAAAATCCAGTTTAGAGGTCCATCCCCCATCTTCCAATAAACCGTGGAGTACATCCATCATCTCCTCCCACACAAAACAATGTATATAAGCAATTATTATGTACAAATTCAATCAATCAATACAAAATTTTGATGTGTTATACCAACCGCCATATACAATAGCATAGTCAACTGATTAGTTTTAGTTTGCCTAATCACCATGCATTGTCTACAACCATTATGACTACCCTCCACCGGTAGCCCAAAAAAATTATTTCTAAGTAGGTAATAATTGTTATAACAGATAAATTGTCATTTATTTTTAAAAGTGAATGATTAATATAATCCAACTCTACCGTTCCATCTCATAATGAGTCAATTTCATTATATTCAACTCAATTTCATATTTTCACAACAAAAGCCATTAATTACACTAATGACCCAAATATACCCAAACATGGCATTTTCCCCCCTCCCATTTTTTCTCAATATTAACCCAAAGGCCCAAATATTACTAACAACATCAACAATCTCCATTTTCAACCCAAAATACGTATGGATGAGTCAAATAAACAAAACCCCTCTTTTCAAAAATTGAACATTTCAAAACCCTAACTTCCCAAATCAAACCATTTAAACAAAAGCCCAACATCTAGGTTAAAGCTCATAAAGATGAGTAGGAATACCTACCTCAAGAGATGAAACCCAAAGAAGATGATGGAGAAATCTCGAAATGCTCCAAACCAAGAATTTTCAGATTGATAGGAAGCCCACACCAAGATCTACACTTTTTACAAAGGCACTAGGGGAGTAGATCACTCTAACTAGATCAATCCCTAAAGAGAAGGGAGAAAGTAGTGAGAGAAGCTCTCAAAAAAAGTTTCTAGAAAAGTAAGAGAGAGAAAGGAAATGTAAAAAGTGATTTAAAATCACCCAGCTGCCAACTGATATACGACTCTCCCGCTCGAGCGAAGAACAGGACGCTCGAGCGTCAAGCACAAAAATTGGACCCGCTCAAGCACAAGAAGACCCGCTCGAGCGCCAAGACACAACTGCAAAACACACCCGCTCGAGTGCAAAGGGAAAGCTGCTTGAGCGTAGATTACCCCATTCCAAAACTTTTACAGACAATGAACTATCCGCTCGAGCTCCAAGGTACCCGCTCGAGCGCGACCCGCTCGAGCGTAAGAAAACCCGCTCGAGCGTGAAAACACACCTGCAGAAGTTTTGCAGAGGCACGAAATACTGGGAGTGTGTAAACCCCGCTCGAGCGCAAGAAGATTTGCTCGAGCAGACAACTGAAAATCAAACTCCGCTCGAGTGCAAAGGAACCCATTCGAGCGTACCACCAAAGATCTGGGTATTAAGGTATGGGACTAAAGCTCAACCAATCTGTTCGAAACACGCCCAATACATCCTAAAACTCAAACATGCGGAATTAAAGGACAACAACAAGATATACGACCACCAACTCCATGGAATCTCAGTCCAGAATACAATAAAGAGAGAGAAAATCCGAGATCACTATATCTTTGCCACTTTCAACAGTTGCTTGATTCAGCTTTGATTCTACGATTGTGGAACTTCGATTTTACGAGAATTTGAATCGAATAAGGCTATTCACGTTGATCTTAAAAATAAGATATTACAAATATATATATATATATATATAAATATGTATATGTGTTCTGTGTTTTTATGTCACTCAAATGCTGTATTAATTTGCATAAATTTGTTGATATTTCGGTTACTTTTTTCTACCTTTGTGGTGGTGTTGATATTATTGCCATGTTTATGGATCTTGTGATGCCTTGAATTATTTTGTTGTTGTTGTTGTTGTTCGATAAATAAAACAACATACCAGACCTATTTCAACAGATAAAAAAATGAATTGTCATTTTAACAGATAAAAAAATTGAATAGATAGCAGGAAAAATAAAAATTTAAACAAATAAAAAAATTGAACAGACAGGAAAATATTTGAATAGATAGTTAAAAAATTAAATAGATAAAAAAATATTTGAACAGATAATTAGAAAAAATAAACAAAAAAAAAAAAATTCAACAAGTAGATTAAGGGTAAAATTAGAAACAAAATTTTTCCAAAATAATAAATGTAGTTATCACCACAATATTTTACAAAGATTGTACTTCTCATCGAAAAAAAATATTCATGGAACCTAATACCTTATACTCTCTTTAGATTGGACTTTTTAAAAAATTTATCTACTTTTTACTTTTTTGGATTTATTTAATCTAAATACAAATAAAAAGTATAAAATTTAAGAAAAATATTTAAAAAATTCATTAAATACTAAAAAATAAAAAATAAAATTCACTATATTTTTATATTTGTTTGTATGTATTGAATATTTTAAGATTTCTCCACAAAGATTTTTGTTTAAGATTTCTTCACAATATATTTTTTAAATACATCTAGATTAGGGATGGCCATTGGTTCAATGGTAAAATCTTAGCTTAATAACGTTGCGATTATTGTTTCAACTCTCAGAACAACCACTTTGTACACTATGCCAAATGTTAGGCGTATATCTAATCTTTTTCCTCCCAGACACACATTAATATGTACTATTTGCGTTTTGTTTTTAATTTTTTTTTAAATTTTTATCTAGATTAGATGCATTTAAAAAAATGACAAAAATATTTAAAAAATTTACTAAAAATAAAAAAGCAAAATTTATTAGGAAATCCTCTTTTAGGTACTTATGTCCTAATTAGTCTATAACATATTATTATATTCCAATCAATTATATTATTTGGATATTTGATCCACTAAATCCTATGTAACGTCCCAAAAATAATTGCAGATATTCAATTGAGAATGACTCATACAAGGTGACTTAAACAAAATAATAGACTTTCATTAATCAGAGTTAAATTACAAAAAGATAATACATGCGATATACATTCATAAGCTCTACTCTGAATTTACAGCATGTGATACCAACTTCATGATCAATCAATAAATGCCCTATAGGCTTACAACTTTCCAAGATTATACTTAGTTACAACAAAAGAGAGAGTCTAAAGCTCCATACATATAAAGCCCTAGGCTTATACAAATATCAAAAACAAAATAACAAAACAGAGCCTTCAACACCCAAGTCCTCCCAAGCTAAGTTCTTCGAGAAGACATGTCACCAGCACCTGAAAATGATTTTTCCAAGTAGGGTGAGACAAGGCCCAGTAAAGACAATCTAGCACAATATATGAATCTTAACAAAGATATAAGTATAATGCACATGTTCAATGCTCAAATGACAAAATTTGTTACAACACTTTTCCAAAACCAAGTTATGCAAACTTACATCTCATTTTGTCTCAGTTCATTAGTTATACACACTCCATTCAATCAACCAAACAGGGGATACACCCCGTAGGTCTCCAACCAATATAATTAACATACAATTAATTATATAGATGATCCTTGCAGTTGAGGCTAAGGTTTCTCTATTTATTAATGTAGTTGATGACTGATTCTCTTATTGTTGGGAGGAACTCTATCTCCAATTGCTTCCAATTGTCTATGGAATTTGGCTCAAGCTTTGTATACTAGTCAAAGGCATAGTCATTCAAGGAACGCACAAACTACTTGGCTAACAAATCTCCTTCAGTTGCAATGCTACCACATGTCTCCACGAAGTGTACAACATGTTGCTTTGGGTTGTCTTGACCGTCAAATTGTTGAAACTTTGGAGGTTGATAGTTCTGGCATCTTCAGTAGTTCTATCGTCCACATGTATGGCTTAGTGTAGGATCGAAAAGCTTGAGATCCACTTGTTTTTTTTTTTTTTTTTCAACAATTGCCTCCATGATGGGATCCTTCAACTATTTGGCGTGAATTGATCCTTTAGCAGATACTTGAATATCTTTACTTAAAACCTTTGATTTTGATGAGGTTTCTCATGGAGTAGTTTGTTTTGCTAATTTAGACACAGATCTAAGAAAGTTTGTCGTGCCATAGGTTGGTCTTTTCTCAAGCTTGTTCAAAAGATTTGTAAGTTGAGTCTTTTGTTCTTGATCACTCTTTGTGAGCGTCTCAACTACTTTGGCAAATGCATCAATTTCTTCTTCAAGGGAAAATGATTGCACCATTATGACTGACATGATGTCGTCATCTCCATCAAAGTCGATCTGCTTCGTGGGCTTTCCAAGCACAGATTGCAGACTCTTAAAAGAAGTTGAAGATGTATAACATTTGCTAGTCGTAGATGCTGGAGAGATGGTTAGGTGTGTTGACACATGTTCAACCATAGAAGAAACATCCTCCTTTGCCCTAATTGAAGTTGAGAAGGTTGTTGGCTTGTTCAACGTCATGAAAGAAATACTCTTTTTGCCGCCAACATGGAAAACAATATGTGTAGACTTCAAAGTTGATTTGAAAAGAGAAGAGACAAGAGGTAGAGATTGTCCCACTGGGCATGCCAAAATTTATATACACAAATTGCTTGTCTACAAAAATAAAGATAGAAAATAGAGTAGCAAATATAACTTTGTTGATTAAAAATAAAACGAGTACAATCTCTGATGAAATTTCTAATCAAAGAAAATCATCTGATTCTTCTTTTCAATAAATTGATTCGAGGCTTGATAGCTTGTTCCCTAGTTGAGCGGCAATGCAAAGAATTTTATGTAAAATTTTGTCCCGAATTGTGTGGAGAATTGTACATAAAATTCTAGTAGAGATCACGCCTATTTATAGGAGTGGATGGAAGACAGCCTTAATAGACTTAAACTCCTTTGATAATTATCTCTGATTTATTTAGAGATAAATACCTAAATATCACTTTAATGGTGTGTTATAATTTTATTGGCTTGAACACCTCAATGTGACAAGTGGTTTAATTTGATTAGTTGAAAACTTATTTGTTGCATCACTGTGGCTTAATTTAATGAGCCAAAGACTTACTGCGTCATTTTAACACATGGTAATATTTAATTTGACCAACATGGAATATTGATTTAATACCAATTAGACACGTGGCAAGATTTGATTTGCCAATAATTGTCACATATTTTGTAAGCCTTTGTAGTACGTGGCAATTTTTATAGTTGGTTGAAAATTTTCATGCTTACAAATGCCCTGTCAAAACTTCCTTGCTTACATGTTCCAAAAGTGTGAAAAGTGAGCAAGTCTCAAAAATTGCCTTCTTGGGATTTGTTAGATGATTTAGTAGCAACTTCTTGGGTCTTGATTTTAGATCACCGCTTCAGAACCTCACAACACGAGTTCAAGTTGCCTACGTACCTCAAAAGGATCAAGCTAGACGTAGTTCAATTTTGTGTCATTCATAGTTTCAACTTATGTGGACAAGGAGTAATATGCAATTTAGGCTTCTGCGTCAATGAGCGTTTGTGGAAGCTTCAATTTTTACAAGACGATAGAAAGTTTAGGCTCATATCTACGAGCTTTGAATATGATGTATTTTGAACATCAACTTGTTGATTTGGTAGTGTTATGAAGTCTAAATATGCAAAGCTCAATGTAGCTACATATGAAGTTGCTTCAACTTCATTTTTTGATTCTCTGATTGCGATTTCTTTTTCTCCATAGACTGAGATGCGAAGCTTCATATCGTGAGCTCGTGTGGCTAACTCTTCAAACGTCTTTAGTTTTATATCTTGTAAGATCTACGGGAGTCTCCAATTCATTCCTTGGATACACATCTCAATAGTAGAAGTTTCAGACAGATGATCCTTGCAGTTGAGGCTAAGGTTTCTCCATTTATTAATGTAGTCGATGGCTGGTTCTCCTTGTTGTTGGCAAGTATTGCTGAGCTTGATTATGTTGATGATACGCCGAGTGCTGTAAAAACGACTGAGGAACTCTATCTCCAATTACTCCCAATTGTCTATGGAATTTGGCTTAAGCTCTGTATACCAATCAAAATCATAGTCATTTAAGGAACACATGAACTATTTGACTAACAAATCTCCTTTAGTTCCAACACTGCTACATGTCTCCACGAAGTGAGCAACATGTTGCTTTAGGTTGCTTTTACCATCGAATTGTTGAAACTTTGGAGGTTGATAGTTCTTGCATCTTCAGCAGTTCTTTCATCCGCGTATATGGCTTGGTGTAGGATCAAAAAGCTTGAGATCCACTCCCATCTTTTTCAATAATGGCCCCTATGATGGGATCCGTCAACTATTTGCCTTGAATTAATCCATCGGTAGATACTTGAATATCTTTACTTAAAACCTTTGATTTTAATGAGTTTTCCTGTGAAGTAGTTTGTTTTGGTAATTTCGATATAGATACAACAAGGTTTGTCGCGCCACAGGTTGGTTTTTTCTCAAGCTTGTTCAAAAGTTTTGTAAGTTGAGTTTTTTTTGTTCTTGATCGCTTTTTGCAAGCGTCTCAACAGCTTTGGCCATTGCAGCAATTTGTTCTTCAAGGAAAGATGATTACACTATCATGACGGGCACGGCATTGTCGTCTCCATCAAAGTTGATATGCTTCATGGACTTTCCAATCATAGATTATAGACTCTTAGAAGAAGTTGAAGATGCAGAACATTTTCTTTTCTTAGACTCTCAAGAGATGGTTGGGTGTGTTAACACTTGTTCACCTATAGAAGAAGCATCCTCCCTTGCCTCTATTGAAGTTGAGAAGGACGTTGGCTTGTTCGACGTCATGAGAGAAGTACTATTTTTTGCCCCAACATGTCGAACAATATGTGCAGATTTCTAAGTTGATTTGCAAAGAGAAGAGATAAGAGGTAGAGGTTGTCTCATCGGGCATGTCAAAATTTCGAATTTCTTGTCTGCAAAGATAAAGATAGAAAATAGAGTAGCAAATATAAATTTATTGATTTAAAATAAAACAAATACAATTTTTGATGAAATTTCTAATCAAAGAAAATCGTATGATTATTCTCTTTAATAAATTGATTCGAGGCTTGATAGGTTGTTCCCGAATTGAGCGGAGAAATCTTCTTCAAGTAATGCAAAGAAGATGGTGAATTTGCAAAACTTTGATGTGAGTGCTTGATAGCTTTTTCCTAAATCAAATTTATAGAATTCTCTCCAACTTAGTAGAAGGTGACTATAGGTTTGCAAAATTTGATGACAAACTTTGCTTTGAATTTCTAAACTTTATGCTTTATGGAGATTGATAGGCTTTGGCAAAATGACCTCAGGGCTTTAGGCTTAAATTCAATGGAGCTTTCTTTTGCTTGATGTAGATTTTTTGTCTGTACAACTTGATTTATGTATGTAAAATTGTGTAGAGAATTGTACATAAAATTCTTGTGGATATCACCCCATTTATAGGAATGGATGGAAGAGAGTCCTAATAGACTTTAACTCCTTTGATAATTACTTTTGATTTATTTAGAGATAAATACCAAAATATCACTTTAATGGTATACTATAATTTTATTGGCTTGACCACCTCAAAGTGACAAGTAACTTAATTTGATTAGTCAAAGACTTATTTGTTGCATCACCATGGCTTAATTTAATTAGTCAAAGACATACTGCATCATTTTAATACATGGCAATATTTAATTTGACCATTATGTAATATTGATTTGAGACTAATTAGACACGTGGCATGATTTGATTTGCCAATAATTGTGCCATATTTTGTAGGCCTCTGTAGTACGTGATAATTTATAATTGGCAAAAATTATTCATGCTTACAACCACCGTTAATTTCCTGTGACATTGTTCTAGCGACTCCAGCGTAGTGAAATTTCACTCTACTAAGCCAGTGGAATTAGCGGAATTTCACTAATATTCAGAAAAAAAAAATTTAATGAATAACTTCATGTGTAGTATTTTTATTTTATTTTATTTGTTTTGAGTTAATACATTTATATAAAAAAAAAATTCACATCTTTCAACATTAAGAATTTTTTTAATTGATGGTTGAAATTTATAAAAGTGAAAGAATTAAATTTTGAATCTCTTGGTAAGTGAAAATTCACTTAGTAAAATTTTACAAGGTCAAAGAAATTGAAATGACTTTTAGTCCAGGTCGACGTCGTTGACAACTGACTTCAATAATTTCATGTATTTTATCTAAGAAAACTAATAAAGTAGATCTTTTGATACGTTTTCTTGCTAAAAACCAGTTCCAATTCACCTGAGTCACTATTAGCTCTTGCTAAACACTGATTGTTCTCGGTCAAAGTGTTGGAATCTTCCACGTCATTGTTCAATGGTAGTGAACAGTCCAAGGATATGATTAGATTGGATGATAAAATGTCTCGTTGGTTCTCATAGGTGGATCCGGTGAAAGCGTTGCCCGAGATAAAAAATATAGAGAGAAGTGAAGTGTGTGTATGAAGAGAGAGAGAGAGAGAGAGAGAGGGCGGGGAGGACGTAGAGATCTGGAAATGACGTAGAGAATGGCGGCGGTAACAGAGAGACACGACAAAAAGAGTTCTAGGATTTTTTTATGTTTGTACAAATAATTTGGTCCATTTATGTCAAAATTTTTCTTCATTCTTCTACAATTTGAAATCTTTAAGACTTTAACCAACAAATAAATTTTGTTGTTTTTATAGTTTACCCAAACTTGTAGTGGGATACCTTCATAATCTTCCTAAAAAATTATTTCATTTGGTATATGTTTTTTGTTATCTATTTTAATAATTTTTTAAGCGATTTAAGGGTTTTTTTTTTATTATTATTACTTTCACTTGAAACAAGAGTAGCCAAATGACAAATTACTTCATTTAACAATGTGGACTTATCTGTCTACCATGGTCTTAATGTAGGGGTTTAGTGTAATTTACTCATTATTTATTGTAATAAATGCTAAACAATTGTATTTGTCTTGTTCAAACAGCTTTTAGTAGTGATATACCATGGGGATCGGGCCACAATCCATGATGTCGATCAGAGTTAGGTATCGTTTTCTCCTACTGCACCTTTATCGTTTTGTTCTTCTAGTTTTAGATTGATGGTGTTTACACGACCTTCTGAGAATTAAAATAAAAGGGAAAAAAAAAATCGAGACAATTGTAATAAAATAATTTTTTAATTTTATCAATTTTAATTTTAATTTTTGGATTTTTTTATATTTAAATTATTCGTATATTTTCGTCTAGTAATATTGAGAAAAAAAATTAATATTTAAACCATTAAATTCAATGTAGGTGTATATAAAATGTTTAAAATACATTTTATCATTGAATTTAATAACTAAAATATTTTTTTTCTAATTGATTTTACTTAACGAAATTAGACAAATGATTTAGATTAAGAATAAATTAAAATATTATGGTTTAAATTGATAAAATTTAAAATTTATTTTATTAGAAAGATCAGACTCTAAGAGTTGTTTTTATAATTTCTCCTAAAATAAATTTGGAGAAATTATACATCAGTGGGACTTTCACAAAATATTTAATAATTTTTTTAATAAATTTAAGTATTAATATTTATAAAATTTAATATTGATTGATTGATTTATTTATTTTTGTTTGAAAAGATACACTGCTTTTTAATTCCTCCAATAAACTATATCCGTGATTGTCGTGTGCAGGGGTTCACATTAAGTACCGAAGACTACTACAAGGAAAAATGAAATATGGTGTTGTATATTTCATATGATAGTAGGAAAACATGTGCTCTTGATGAATTGTATTTTGCAAAATACATTGTGTTATCAATCATATGTAATGAATAATTTGGCAAAGACGACTCATCAAATTTGATATGCATTTTATGCAACCATTTATCTGAGCTTTTATCTTCTATTACAAACTCGGCAAGATAAACATAGAATTTTTGTAAAGCATACGACCAATGTGTTTTTTTTTTTTGATCGGCAAAATTTTTTTTATTGATGGAATAAACAAGTACAAGGTACAAGACAATTACATCAATAAAGAAAATGGGGATGCAAAAGTATCACAATGAGCTAAATGATTCCAACTAGGTTGGCACCACAAAACTCATCCTATCATTTGCTAGCACCCCAAGTTGGTGAGAGACCAACAAAAAAGAACAGACCATAGTAATAACAGAACAGCCACCCAACCAACCAACCAATCCTAGCACCTAAGCATAATCTGATTTACGGCCCTGTATGCTGATCAACCACAATTTAAATTCCTAGTGCTCGCTAAATTCATGAGCTTTTGAGTCCTACTTCAGAGTCCAAGGTATTCATACATGAGCAACTATGGGGATGTATTTTCTGAGTACCAACACGTGGCCGAGGTGACACCGAAGTGTCAGCCGAGATCCCCACGTGTTATGGTAGCTGTGCCGAGGTTATCTCGGTTAGGCCGAGGTTACCTCCGAAGATATCGGAATCCGAGATAAGCGGATAAAGGACAAGAGTCCTAGAATGAAGAGGAAGCTCGACTAAGATATAAACAAGAGTCCTAGATTGTGAGAAGACTTCAGTTTGGGTAAAGATAAAACTCTTAGGGAGTTTGTCCTGAACCCACTGGGAGTTCCAGATTAGCGGTAATCCTAAGTCCATTAGGACCGGGTTCCTGTTGGGACTAGGATTGTATTGGCTATAAAAGAGAGGCACCCCCATGGGTCTAAGGTACGTTGTTTATACTCAAGCTTGTGAGTTTAGCACTTGATTATCTTTGAGAGATATACTGACTTGATCGTCGGAGTGCCCCCGGGTGGAAGAACCACCGCCGGAGTCTTTTCCTTCTGTGCAGGTTACAGGGAGCCGTCTACTCTGCCTGTGTTCTTCCGCTGAATCACTAAGGAGGGCAGTGTGATCGGAAATTCACTCACACAGCAACTCTCCTACTATCAGCTGAGTAACTTCAAAAACAACCGCTAATGCAAACTTGAAAACTTGAAAAAAAACTTCTAAACCTCATATCCACCAAAGCTGCAGCTGACAGAGCACACCCACTCTCCATTCCTCAGTAGCAGAAATAGATTAACACACCAAGACTCAAACCCCAGCACACCACTCTCCAACCTCAGAATTCCAGCTGCAACAATTCTACTATTGGCTGAGCAGACTAAGCAAGCTGAGCAGACCCAACCCACACCAGATTCAGCAGCATACACTCCTGATCTGCTGCATATTAAAAGCAATATAGCAGCAAACTTCAGCAGCATACACCTTGATTAGACCAGCAGGAAGCTACCCACCATCATACCCTAGCCAACTTCAATGCCATTCCATATCCAATATAATGCACCACACCTCACTGAACCTTTCATGGCAATTAAGTTTCAGTCCAGAACCAACCACATTCACAGCAGCTCTAAACTCCCCAGCCATTCAGACAGATCACAGCATCCATCCAACCCATAGCAGAGCACACACAGACATACAACTAGCACAGACCAGCACTAGCAGATAGTAGTAGATCATCACAGCATCCATCATAAAGGAACAAAGCTTCATTCCCAAAAGACATCCCACTTGTATCCAACAGCACAACACAGATCACCATGAGGAAGCTTGGCCATCCAGAGCATTAGAGCAGACCATCACCATATTAGGTTACCACACCAAGACTCAAACCCCAAAGACACCGCTCTCCAACCTCGAATTCCACCGCAGAATTCTCATTGTTATCGGCAGACTAAAAGCCGAAAGGCACCTAACCCACACCAGATTCAAGAAGATACACTCTTGATCTGCTTGCATATTAAAAGCAATATAGCAGAGACTTCAGAAAGATACACCTTGATTAGACCAATGGCATAGCATACCAACAACACAACAGCATTTCAGGCCAACCCCTCAGATCATAATGCAGAAACTACACATATCCTAAAACATATCAGATCACATCATAACCCTCTGCAGCCTACGACCAATGTTATGCTTGTCATTTATATTTTTGTAGACGTATTTTTAAGTAAGCTACGTGGATCTAAGATCTCGGTCAGGAGAGAACACAAGGGGGGACTAGAATCTGCAAGGCTCACAAAGCTTCACTAGTGTGTTGTTCTGATCTTTTGTTTGTGAATGGTAAAGGCTGGCCCTCCGATGCTCGTAAAGGCTGAAGCCCAATGACAGCCGGGCTGCAGGAAGAAGTAAAGAGCACTTGAGAGATTACCTCAAGAGGAAACAGGAAAATGCCGGAGCCGAAGTAACTTCCCCGGTTAAGCCGAGGACTCCATTCTCGGCAGAATTGGATAGATTCGTCATAAAAAGATTCAAGATGCCGAGGCTCGAGATATATGATGGTAAGTCGGACCCTAACTTCCATGTTGGATTATTTTGAATTCCATGGCTTTGTCAGTGGGGAACGAGCCGTTGCTCGCAAAGTGTTCCCTTCATCCTTTGGGGAGATTGCATCGGTGGTTCCACAAACTACCAAAGGGGGCGTTAAAAATTTGGGAAGGCTGGCGAGATGTTTGTTGCCGGTTCATAACAAACAAAGCTGCGACCGCGAGGGTGGATGCGTTGATGGCCCTAAAAATCAGCAAAGACGAAAGCCTTAGGGCTTATGCAAAGAGGTACTATGAGGTGTTCAATCGAATACCTGAATGCAACCAGGAGGTGGCGGTCGTATCTTTCAAGAACGGCCTGAAGGATGACTGTCCATTGCGGAAGTCTTTGGCGAAAACCCTGCCAAAGAGCATGGAAGAGCTCATGGCGAGAATTGAGAAGTACGCACGAGCCGAGGAAGACACCTCGGGGAACAAGGAGACAAAGACAGAAAAAGGCAACGGCTCGCCGAAGCGAGGCCGAGGTAACAACGGGCAGAACAAACAGGAGACGGAGTTAAGGACTAAACAAGCAGTAACGACGGTGTTCCGAATTCCGATCCAAAAGGTCCTTGACCAAATTCGAAATCAGCCCTACTTTAGGGCGCCGGCAAGAGCACAAGGAGAATTCATGGGGAGAAACCTTGGTAGGCGTTGTGCCTACCATAATGAGTAGGGTCACCCAACTCAGGGTTGCAGGGCCCTTAAAGCACACTTAGAAGATCTGGTGAGACAAGGCCATTTAAGAGACCTTGTGGATGAGGCCCGAACCAGGGAAGAACAGGCACGATTGCCTCAAGCACCAGCAATGACCCCGCCCACCTAGCACAGTGTGTGGACCACGGGTGGTTAACGTGATCCACTCAAAGGTGAATGAAAACGACATACGGGGGGAGACGCAGAGGGTGAAACATCTGCAGCATGTCAACCAGGTCGGACTAAAAAGACCTCGGCCTGAAGATTGCCAAGGACCAATGATAACCTTCACAGAGGCCGACCTTGACATGGTTCAGCACCCGCACAATGTTGCCCTGGTAGTATCCCTCCAGGTTGGGAAGTGCCAGGTGAAACGCATCTTGATCGATCAAGGCAGCTCCTGCGACATCATGTATATCAGATGCTATAAGGAGTTAGGCCTTCACCCTGATGATATGGAGCAGTCAAACGGCCCGATGGTCGGCTTCAATGGAACGCCGACATGGCCTTTAGGCGCAACAAGCTTGGAGGTACAAGCGGGCACGAAGAAGATGAGGACAGAATTTATTGTGATTGATACGCCTTCGCCTTACAACATCATCCTGGGGAGGCCTTGGTTGCATGCAATGGGGGCAGTTCCCTCAACCTTGCATCAACTGCTACGATTCCCGACTGAACATGGGATTGAGGAAATCAGAGGAGATCAGTTGCAGGCGAAAAATTGCTCCATGGCAGCAATGAAGCTAACCTGCAGCATTCGAGAACCAGAAGAAGCAGAGGTTGAAGAAGAGGACATGAAAGTCCTAGATGATGTCGGCAAGGAGCCGACCGAGAAGAGTGAAGAAGCATTGAAAAAAGTCTTCGTCCAAGAGGGCGATGAGGAACGCTTCTTTCTTCTCGGCACAGGATTAGCCGAAGAAGAAGAAAGGGAGTTGGAAGCCTTTCTGAGAAAAAATATTGAGGTGTTCGCCTGGACACCTTATGAAATGCTGGCATTGACCCGAGGTCACATGCCACAGACTCAACGTTGACAGTCGGCCAAACCTGTAATACAACGAGCCAGAGACCGACGTTGATGCACGTCGAAGCAGTGGAAGAAGAAGTAGCTAGACTTCTAGAGGCCAGGGCCATCCGAGAAGCCAATTATCCGACGTGGTTATCAAATACCGTGGTAGTAAAAAGAAAAATGGCAAGTGGAGGGTCTGCGTAGACTTCACAAATTTGAACAAAGCTGTCCCAAAGATGACTTCCCTCTAAAGATCGACCGGTTGGTGGACGCCACATCTGGACATGGAAGGATGAGCTTCTTGACGCATATAGGGGTATCACCAGATAGCCATGTACCCGGATGAGGAGAAGCGGCGTTTATCACTCCCAAAGGTCTGTCTTTATTCTGAGTCATGCCTTTTGGGTTGAAGAACGCGAGCAACTTACCAAAGGTGGTGACCAAGATGTTCGGACACTTGATTGGCGAACTGTGGAAGTCTACATCGACGATATGGTCGTGAAGACCAAGGAACCGAAGGATCATCTCGCCGACTTAGAAGAGGTCTTCAACATACTCAAAACATATCGGCTCGACTAAACGCGAAATCGCGTTTGGAGTCGGATCCGTAAGTTCTTGGGGTACTGGTGACAAGAAGGGCATTGAAGCCAGCCGGATCGGATCAAGGCCATTCGGAATTCTGAGTCCGACATCGGCTAAACAGTTCGGATAAGCTTCTTGGAAGGGCGCAGACCCTAAACAGTTCATAATAGAAGTTCGGACAAGTGTAAACCTTTTTCAATCTGGTGAAAAAAGGCCATGATTTTTATGGATGAGAGAATGCGAGGCGCTTTGGCCGACTGAAGAAATACCTCACCTCGGCTCGATCCTCTCAACACCTCAACCCGGGAGGAAGGCTTTTTATACCTAGCGGTTTGAGCCTTGTGAGTCTTTGTGATTATCCGAGAAGAGAAGGGAGAGCAGAAGGCAGTATACTACGTAAGTAAAACCTTGGCCGATGCAGAAACAAGGTATTTACCACTAGAGAAATTAATGCTGGCCTTAGTAATGGCCTCAAAGAAGCTAAACCATTATTTTCAGGCTCATAAGATAGTAGTTCTAACAGAGCACCCATTAAAATCCTTGTTGCAACAAGGAGACTTGACTGGACGAATTGCTAGATGGGCAGTAACTTTGGGCCAGTATGACCTGGAGTTCAGGCCAAGAACCGCAATTAAAGGCCAAGTCTTGGCCGACTTCGTGGCCGAGTTCTCACCAGAGTACATCGAACATCGGGCTCCGCTGAGCTGAGATGAATGGCGTCCGAGCAAGGAAGGAGAAGCCCAGCCAAAGGGTAAGGAACCGAGGAAGGAAAAACTCAGACCCTGCAGCATCTACATCAGAGACTCCTTTCAACTTTTTGTTGATGGAAGCTCAAACTGGCGGTGCGAGGCGAGAGTAGTGCTAATCTCCCGATGGGAGATATTAAACGATCCATTATTTGGGGTTCAAAGCCTCGAACAATGAGGCGGAGTATGAAGCACTAATTGCTGGACTGAAGTTGGCAGCCGCGGCAGAGGCAGATGAGGTAATAGTTTTTAGTGACTCACAACTTATAGTGAATCAAACTACAGGAGAGTTTGCTGCCTGAGATGAAAGGATGTCGGCATACGCAAAAGAAGTCATCGGTGGCGGACATGTTTCAAAACCGCCGACTTCTTCAAAGTTAGCCGAGATGATAACAACCACGCCGACGCTACCGCCAATTTGGCAAGTTCAGTGCAAACCGGGAAGACGAGGACAATAATGATTGATTACCTACCAGGCCCGAGCATAGAGCCACCGAACACAATGCAAGAAGCATTATGTGCGGACTTGGGACCAAGCTGGATGGATGCGATTGTTGCATTCTTGAAAGAGGGCAAGCTGCCAGAAGATCGAAAGGAAGCACACAAGGTCAGATTGAAGTCGGCAAGATTCAGTCTAACAGCGGAAGGACATCTCTACAGAAGATCCTTCACTGGACCTCTTTTAAGGTGTGTACACCCTCTTCAGGTCGAAGACTTTCTGTATGAAATTCATGAAGGAGTTTGTGGAAGCCACGCAGGGGGCAGATCGTTAGCTCACAGGGCCATTACCCAGGGGTATTGGTGGCCCTATATGCAAAAAGATGCAGAAGCCTATGTGAAGAAGTGTGAACAATGCTAGAGGTTTGCACCATTGATACATCAGCCAGCTGCTGACCTGAACCCTGTTTCCAGCCCTTGGCCATTTGCCCAATGGGGCATGGATCTTGTTGGAAAATTGCCCCAAGCAACTGGGCAACGGAAGTACCCTCTTGGTAGCTACAGACTACTTCACAAAATGGATAGAAGCAGAGCCTCTTGCCAAAATCCGAGATGTGGATGTGAAGAGTTTCATCTGGAAAAACATCATCACCAGATTTGGGATTCCAAGAGCAATCGTTGCCGACAACGGAACACAGTTTGACAGCAAGCTCATCAAGAATTTTTGTGCAAAGTTCAAAATAAAGAACTATTTTTCAACACCAAGCTTTCCCCAAAGTAATGGGCAAGCCGAAGCATCAAATAAAGTCATTTTAGATGGAATAAAGA
Source organism: Camellia lanceoleosa (assembly GCA_025200525.1). Classification (NCBI taxonomy): domain Eukaryota; kingdom Viridiplantae; phylum Streptophyta; class Magnoliopsida; order Ericales; family Theaceae; genus Camellia; species Camellia lanceoleosa. The sequence goes on along the minus strand of CM045762.1, from coordinate 134,963,846 downwards.
AGTGGCTGCAGGCAGCAAAAGGGAAGTGGGTCGACGAATTGCCCAACGTGCTCTGGGCATATCGCACTACGCCGAGAAGATCAACAGGGGAATCCCCTTTTGCCATGGCTTATGGCACAGAAGCAGTCATTCCACTGGAGATCGGCATCCCAGGGATCAGAACGCAGGGAGTTGAGAACGGATCTAATGATGTGCTCTTAGCCCGAGATCTGGACCTACTAGAAGAAAGAAGAGAGAAAGCTGCAATCCAGCTTGCAGCATACCAGCAACAGCTTGCCAAAGCTTACAACAAGAAGGTCAATCCAAGGGATTTTCAAGTCAACGACCTAGTCTTGAGAAAAGTCGTCGGCAATAAGAAGGATCCCAGAGAGGGCAAGCTTGGCCCAAACTGGGAAGGCCCCTACAGAATCACCTCGGTGTTAGGGAATGGGGCATATCGGCTCGAAGATAACGAGGGCAAAGCATTGCCTAGACCATGGAACACTTGTAATTTAAAGTTTTTCTATCATTAGATGTTCTTTGATTTTTCTTGTCGATATGATCAATAAAATCTTAGCAGAATTTCTCTGAACTTATACAACTTGGCACGATGTTGTTTTTTGAATAATGAGAACCCAAGAGGAACTTAGGTTCACATTAAAGAGAAGAAGACATTAGTAAATGCTTAGCCGAAGTTAAGCCGAGATAAATTCCTTATCTTTACTTGTTGAAATTTGTAGCAATTTACAAGTTAAAATTAAGCTGAGATAAATTCCTTATCTTTACTTGTTGAAATTTGTAGCAATTTACAAGTTGAAGTTAAGCCGAGATAAATTCCTTATCTTTACTTGTTGAAATTTGTAGCAATTTACAAGTCAAAGTTAAGCCGAGATAAATTCCTTATCTTTACTTGTTGAAATTTGTAGCAATTTACAAGTTAAAGTTAAGCTGAGATAAATTCCTTATCTTTACTTGTTGAAATTTGTAGCAATTTACAAGTTAAAGTTAAGCTGAGATAAATTCCTTATCTTTACTTGTTGAAATTTGTAGCAATTTACAAGTTAAAGTTAAGCTGAGATAAATTCCTTATCTTTACTTGTTGAAATTTGTAGCAATTTACAAGTTAAAGTTAAGCTAATATGATTGTTATCTTCACTTGTTGAAATTTGTAGCAATTTACAAGATGAAGATTAATTGAATTTATATGCTTTATACTTGTTGAAACTTATGACAAGTTTACAGGTAAAGCCCTAGCCCAGGCAAATCTTCAGATAAAACATGCCCGAGGTATGTTACCCGAGGAGATTGTGCAAAGAAGGAAGAATCTGGAAATCATGCAAAATATTCTAAGTATAGAATCATTCAGAAGCAGTAAAGAAGAATTTAAAGACTGAAGTATTCAGAAAGAAACGGTTGCAGTTATATATGAAGAAGGCACTATGGCCTAGCAAAAATATTGTTTACAAACAGCAAAGGAGTACATTGGAGAAAAGAACGAAAAAGCAACAAAAAACAAAAGACATTCAAGTTGTTTCAGCTTCAGGAGTTGGTTGGGCTGAGACCTCGGGGGGCCCTTGAGGAACAACTTCAGCATTTTCTTCTGCCACAACCTCAGTCCGCCCTTCCACCACAACTTCAGCTTCTTTATTCCCCGCCACCTCGGCGACTTTGTCTGCTGCAACTTCAGCGTCGATCTCGGCCAAAGTTTCATCAACACTTCTCCCCACTAAAAGAAGGTCAGAAGATAAGGTGCCGAAGTCTGCCTTTTTGGGAGCAGCTTCAACCTCTTCATCTACAGTCAGGTCGATCTTGGGAGGAGATTTGGTCTTCCTCACCAAAGCTTCTTCTTCATCTTCACCTTCGTTTTCAACGTCGGCTTCAGATTCATCATCAGTTTGGCTTGGAGATGGAGGAAGAGGGCAAGGAAGACGCAGGGCCTCGGTCTTGCGCCATGGCGAGTCGGCTGGAAGATCAAGCTTTTTGGCCAAAGCATTCCAACCTAGGACGAATCCTTTGTTGCATGCTTTCTTGACCTGAAGCTTATAATCTTCAGCAACGTCGGCCATGCCTAGATCGTAGGCAGCATCGACTTCGGCTTTCTTCGTGGCCAGAGCATCTCTAAGCTCTTTCTCGGCTTCAGCCCTCTTAGCCTCGGCTTCCTTTCTCTCGGCTTCGGCTACTTTCCTAACGTTTACAGCAGCCTCAGCCTTTTGAAGAGCAAGTGATTGGGCCTTTGTAGCTTCTGCAGCCTGATCTTCCAGCCTTTTCATCTTTAGTTCGTTGGCCCTGTTTTGTTTATGGATAAGAGCGAACTCCTTCTCCATGTCAGCCAGCTTCCTCCCAGTTTCAAATGCCATCATGGAGAAGCTATGAGCATGTTGGATAGCCTGAAAGAGTACAAGGCAAAAGTTAGTACAGGAAATTTCAGAATTCTACAAGTATGGAAGATAGATTTTCGAAGAACAAAAAGACTTACTTGGAGAAAGGCCAGATCATATGGACATAGTTCTCATCACCAGACATTTGTTCATTTTTCTCCATGTCGCCCTCAAGAAGGACGGCAGTGCTGAGTGCCACGCCGATCTGGGCATCGGTTGCACTTTCATTTGTATACATTGGCCGGTCTTCAAGAGTGACTTTGGGTTCCCAGGGGATCTTGGGACCTCTGGACCTCGAAGATGTCCCAGCAGATGATTTCTGTTTCTTTGCTGCAGTGGACTTTGGTGGTTGGGCCTCAGCAGGTCTCTTTGAAGGCGCCGAAGTCATCTTCTCGGCCAGTTGAGAAATTGGCACTGCGTCTTCAACGTCGGCATCGGTTTCAGTGACCTTGGCCTTTGGTTGGGCCTTTTTAACTCTTTTCTGCTTCGGTGGAGGCACCGATTGAGCTGGCTCATCCTCCATGTCATCTGGCAGGTCGGCCAAGAGATTGAGCACCGTTTTCTTCGGTTTTTCCATTTCGGCTGTTTTGACGAGTCTGCGTCGGCGCTTCTTTTTTTGGACTGGTTCAGACGTGGAAGCAACTTGTTCTGTGGAGGCAGTTGATGAGGAGGCGCTCCTCTTCCTCTCTCTTGGAACGTCGGCCAACTTTGATGTGTATGTGGGTATGAAGTTTAGGAGCAATGGGGCCTTATGCTTTTCAGCGGAAGATCCAAGAGCTTCTTGAGATCTTTCGAGATAAAAGGATCGGAAGTCCTTGGGTGGTTGGCTAACGCTGCAAAACAGAACAAAACATGAGAAACAGATAGAATTTTTGAAAGACATGCAAAATTTTTGAAGAAAGCAAAAGCTAAGCAGTTGAGGTTGGGCTCGTACCCATGCCCTCTCGACCGTGCGTGGAAGGGAAAGAGATGGACTTCTTCATCCGGGCGAATTCCTAGTTTCGAAGCGATCAGTGTCGTCCCGGCCCTTTGTTGGAGTCAGGAAGGTCGGCTACTATTTTGTAGGCAGTGGACCTCGGCTTAAGATAGTATACAAAACCTTTTTCCTTATGGTCAAGGCCACACATGGTGTAGCAATACTGGATATCGGCAAGAGTGATTCTAACACCCTCCTGCCGAGCTAAAGCTATTATCCCAATGAGTGTCCTAAAGGAGTTAATGGAAAGTTGCATGGGGTTCAGAGTGTAGTAGTGAAGGACCTCGCGGAAGAGGGGATCAAGGGGGAACCTAAGTCCACACTGGACGAAGGCTACTATGGGGAAAGGCATCTTGTCACCATCGGGCATAATGGAGTCGTTCTCCCCAGCTAGCCTGAGGTGAACATCGTCTGGGATAGAGAACTCTTGCCTAAAGTTTTGTAGTTTGGTGGGGGTGTCGACCCTATCCCTCCACACACCCATTATATTGATATATGAATAGTAGGCTACAGCAACAGGGCACTTTTGAAGGGTTTTAAGGACCTCGGCTAAAACCTAGGTACTGATTGTTTCAGTTTTTCCTAGAGATTGATGGTTTAACAACAAATTCCAAGCCTAAATCTACAAATGATGAGTATGAAGGGAAGAAAATCTGGAAAACAGGAAAGCAAAAAAGAAGTCTCAGATTCAGGAACACGAAAGAGTGGAAGGCCAAAAACAGAGGTGAAGTATTCGCAGTATAAACAAAAAATGAGATGAGGTATGAGACTTACAAAATCAGATACAGAACAATCAAGTAACGAGAAATCTCAGAAACAAGCGAAAACTGGGAAGAGAAGGGAACGGTGGCTTACCAGATGAAGGTGAGGCCGGGATGAAGCTTCGCCGAGGTCAGATAATGAACGCAACAGTAGCAAGAGCTTCAGAGCTTCGCAAAAATGGCAGAAGAAGGCAGTTGCAGGGCTTCGGGCAAGAGTAATGGCAGAATTGAAAGAGAAAGAGTTTTAGAGAGAAAGAAAAGCAAGGAGATTCAAAATGCAAAAGTGAATAAGAAAGAGAGAGGGAATCGTTTTTTCCTAAATTTTGAACGGCGGCAAAAAACAGCAATAATTACGCCTAGGGTAACGCATGCGCCAGAGCAGCAGACGGCTTGCCACGGCATCGACCAGTAAGAATGAAACACGTCCTCAGAATGGTTGAAGATTGGTGTATGACAGCTCATATGCGTAAGGGAATTGATTTGAATCTGAAGAGGACATGCCGTCCTAGGATGAATGATCTCGGCTAGAAAGTTCTTAGGCCGATGTACGAGAAAAAGTTCGAAGATAGGTTCCATCACCTCAGAATGCCGAGGTAATAGAACCTAGGGGGCAGTTGTGGGGATGTATTTTCTGAGTACCAACACGTGGCCGAGGTGACACCGAAGTGTCAGCCGAGATCCCCACGTGTTATGGTAGCTGTGCCGAGGTTATCTCGGTTAGGCCGAGGTTACCTCCGAAGATATCGGAATCCGAGATAAGCGGATAAAGGACAAGAGTCCTAGAATGAAGAGGAAGCTCGACTAAGATATAAACAAGAGTCCTAGATTTTGAGAAGACTTCAGTTTGGGTAAAGATAAAACTCTTAGGGAGTTTGTCCTGAACCCACTGGGAGTTCCAGATTAGCGGTAATCCTAAGTCCATTAGGACCGGGCTCCTGTTGGGACTAGGATTGTATTGGCTATAAAAGAGAGGCACCCCCATGGGTCTAAGGTACGTTGTTTATACTCAAGCTTGTGAGTTTAGCACTTGATTATCTTTGAGAGATATACTGACTTGATCGTCGGAGTGCCCCCGGGTGGAAGAACCACCGCCGGAGTCTTTTCCTTCATGCGAGTTCTGAGGAGCCGTCTACTCTGCCTGTGTTCTTCCGCTGAATCACTAAAGAGGGCAGTGTGATCGGAAATTCACTCACACAGCAACTCTCCTACTATCAGCTGAGTAACTTCAAAAACAACCGCTAATGCAAACTTGAAAACTTGAAAAAAAACTTCTAAACCTCATATCCACCAAAGCTGCAGCTGACAGAGCACACCCACTCTCCATTCCTCAGTAGCAGAAATAGATTAACACACCAAGACTCAAACCCCAGCACACCACTCTCCAACCTCAGAATTCCAGCTGCAACAATTCTACTATTGGCTGAGCAGACTAAGCAAGCGAAAGGCATCCAACCCACACAGATTCATGAAACTCTGATCTGCGCATATTATTAAAAAGCAATATAGCGAACTTCAAAGACATACACCTTGATTAGACCAGCAGGAAGCTACCCACCATCATACCCTAGCCAACTTCAATGCCATTCCATATCCAATATAATGCACCACACCTCACTGAACCTTTCATGGCAATTAAGTTTCAGTCCAGAACCAACCACATTCACAAAGACTTTAAACTCCCGACCATTCGCATGCATCACAAAGATCCATCCAACCCATAGCAGAGCACACACAGACATACAACTAGCACAGACCAGCACTAGCAGATAGTAGTAGATCATCACAGCATCCATCATAAAGGAACAAAGCTTCATTCCCAAAAGACATCCCACTTGTATCCAACAGCACAACACAGATCACCATGAGGAAGCTTGGCCATCCAGAGCATTAGAGCAGACCATCACCATATTAGGTTACCACACCAAGACTCAAACCCCAGCACACCGCTCTCCAACCTCAGAATTCCAGCTGCAGCAATTCTGCTGTTGGCTGAGCAGACTAAGCAAGCTGAGCAGACCCAACCCACACCAGATTCAGCAGCATACACTACTGATCTGCTGCATATTAAAAGCAATATAGCAGCAGACTTCAGCAGCATACACCTTGATTAGACCAATGGCATAGCATACCAACAACACAACAGCATTTCAGGCCAACCCCTCAGATCATAATGCAGAAACTACACATATCCTAAAACATATCAGATCACATCATAACCCTCTGCAGCCTACGACCAATGTTATGCTTGTCATTTATATTTTTGTAGACGTATTTTTAAGTAAGCTACGTGGATCTAAGATCTCGGTCAGGAGAGAACACAAGGGGGGACTAGAATCTGCAAGGCTCACAAAGCTTCACTAGTGTGTTGTTCTGATCTTTTGTTTGTGAATGGTAAAGGCTGGCCCTCCGATGCTCGTAAATTAGAAAAATCATCACTTTGCTATGGAAAAGTCTACAATGTGCACCTTCTAAAAGGGCATATGATATGCACTTATTGTATGGTCTATATTGTGCCACATCATAAAAAGTAACCTGCTCAACAGGTCATTTAACAGGTGACATGAAAGAATCATAACTTTTTTTAAACATCATAACAATTATTATAATGAATCATAACAATGTCATAATATATACTATAGTGTCATAACAAAGACACTATCAATCATAACAATATGACAATAACTCATAACAAATGTAATTATTTTCAACACATTATCGTAACATTTGAATCGTAACATTTTTTATTATGATTCACCATAACAAATCATAACTTTTAGTAGTACAAATCATAACTTTTACTAATGAATCATAACCATAGCACATTGATTGTAACTTTTTTTCCCACAATCATAACGCCATTAACAAAATATCATAACTTTTATCAATAAATCATAACATGGCACGTTGATTGTAATTTTGTTTCAAAAATCATAACAACATTAACAAAACATCATAACTTTTAAAATTTCAAACACAATTCACTACAAGAAAAAGCACCTTTGGAAACTAAATTTTTAGTCGCCAAAAGTCTATTTTTAGTTGCCAAAAGTCAACTTTTTAGTTTTTCCAACTAAATTTTTTAGTCGCCAGTTTTGTCACGAACACATGGTCGCCGGAGGTATTGGCGACTAAAAAAGTTTTAGTCGGCAAAAAATAGGTCTTTAGCGACCAAAGTTTTGGTCGCCAATAGTCAATTACACTTTTTAAAATTATACATTCACCGACTAATCTTTTAGTCGCCAATAGTCAATGAATCGCCGACCAAACCTTTTAGTCGCCAAAAGAAACACTTTTAGCGACCAATAATTTTAGTCGCCAAAGCTCATTCTGTGGAAAAAAAAAAAAAAAAAACTTTTCTTCTGCTAATATTCGAACCACCAACCTCCCACATTCTAAACCTTAAGCAACACACTCTCTCCACTATGCCTCTACAACACCACGTGATTATATATGCAACATATATTATTTATATAATATATTGACCCGTATTAATATAAAACTATATATATAAACATAATTATTTTTATTCAATATAATTTATGTAAAAAATAAATTATTTACTAAAAAAAATAGGAGACCACTTTTGGCGGCTAAATCTGTTTTTTAGTCGTCAATTCTATACTTTTGGCAACTAATTATTTTTTTAGTCACTAAAAAAATTAATTCCCGCCTAAAACCTCCACTTTTGGCGACTAAACTGAATTTTAGTCGTCAAAAACCTCCACTTTTGGCGACTAAATTGAATTTTAGTCGCCAATTGTAGACTTTTAGCTACTAAATTTTTTTTAGTAGCCAAAAAGCTTCACTTTTGGCTACAAAATTTAATTTTGTCGGTAAAACACGTATAATCGGCGACCAAACTATTTTTTAGTCGCCAAAACCTATACTTTTGGCTACTAAATTTTTTTAGTCGCTAAAAACCTTCACTTTTGGCTACAAAAATTTTTTTAGTCGCTAAAACCCATATAATCGGCCACTAAATTGATTTTTAGTCGCCAATAACTATACATTTGGCTACTAAATTGTTTTAGTCACCAAAAGTCTTCACTTTTGGCTACTAATTCCATTTTAGTCGTCAATTCTGCTACTTTCAGCGACGAAAATTCTATTTTTAGTCCCCAATTCTGCTTTTTCTTGTAGTGATTAATTGTGTAATCAATTGGTATAGCATATAAGAGTGAATAAAAAATCATAATTGATTGCAAAATTGATTGGATTCAAAGACTACAATTGATTATACAATCGATTAGTAGCTAGGATTTTGAACAATCACAATTGATTGTGCAATCCATTAGAATATAAGGAAGATTCAAATATCACAATTAATTGTACATTTGATTGGAGGGATCCTTGATATAATAAACATAATTGATTCATTAATCAATTAGTTTTCATAAGCCGCACTAAACTAATTAATTACCAACTTATTCATAGTTCCCAATCAATTAGTAAAAACCTAATCATTACTATCAATTTAGTCAAGATTCGAATAGTAATTGATCGGTTGATCGGTCGCCATTTTAATGTAATTATGTTGTTGTGTTGCCATTACCTCAAACATTATCACCAACAAAAACACATGACACTCCAACTATGTCTCTCTCTCTCTCTCTCTCTCTCTCTCTCTCTCTCTCTCTCATATTATCTTCAATGTTAATGTTGCCTAGAATTTTGTTGCTGTGACCATCTCATTGACTCTCACTCTTTCTTTCCTAGTCATTATTAGTGAATTAGACAACAATGTTATTGTTACCAACTTCAATTAATCATGCCCTTTGATCCACTAAAACACAACCATCATCATCGATTTAGCAGCATTGTTGCTGCTACTAGTGTCATGTTGTCATTATGTCCAAAATGATAACGTCAGCTATAAATCACTTAGACACATTTATAACTGTAGCACATACAAATATTAGTCCTTACCTATTATTTCGTAGTCGGTCACTACCTTTTTGATGTCACTCCTTTTTAAAAATAATAAATTATATTTTAATTCTTAGATATATATTGTTTGTCATTGTACCCACCTTAGTCCCTATATTATTTGTCTTTTCTTATTTTTGGTCCAATTTGCTAATTTCTAAGGATAACTTTAGAATTTTAAAAATTAACTTTCCTAATTTGATCACTTAGAAAACTTTGTTTTCCCACTTCAAAATAGATAGGTCATTGCAAGCGGTAAATGGAAGTGTTCTACGATTTTGCATGTTGAGGTGGTCTATAGCGGAGGTTTTCATATAAATGAAGGTGAACTTGACCCATGCCGCATTTTCCGTCACAAAAGTAGAACATTTGTTACAATTTGAACCAAAGTAAAAAGAATATAATAGTTTCGAGACCAAAGTGAGAAAGTATTTATATGTAAGCAGGGTGAAGGTATAATTTACCGTTTTACAAACGCTACAACAAATGTCACTTATGGCGACCAAATTTTTAGTTGTCAAAAGTCAATTTTTAGTCACCAAAACTTTTTAGCGACTAAAATTTTTGGTCGCTAGATTAGTCGTTAAACAATTGTTGGGAAAGGTTTTGGCGATTAGACTAAAAAGAATTTAGTCGCCGAAAGCCATCAATTGCTCACTAATTTTTTAGTCGCCAAAACCATCCAAAAAAAAGTTAATATCACGTTTTCAACGACTAAAAAATTTTGCCGCCAAAAACTAAAATTATTTTAGACGATTTTAGACGACTAAAGTTTTAGTCGCCAAATTTTTTTTGTTATTCATCTTAAAATATTTGAATCATATGGCTTGTCTCTGAATCCATGGTAGCCTGACTTGACTATACTTGAGCATATGTCGTACTTGACTATCCTTGAGCATATGTCTGAATCCACAGCGGATTGACTTGACTAAGAAAATGTTTGAAAGCTTGTTCGTTGTTAAAAGAGATATCCTGTCAAGCTTTAAACAATGAAATGCATAATAGCAAAGACTTTCAAACCAAAAGTTGGTTTCAACCAAACTGAAATGGCTTGCACTGATTGGTGAGTGACTGTTTCAAGCTGACTTTTGGTTCGAATATAGTTTTTCAATGACTAATCCTTGAGGACTAAACCATGTAGATCTCTATTCGTGCTATTGAGTAACAAGGATGGCTAAAAGTGCTCACAAAACTGAATATTCTGATAGAGACTACAATTTAATTCATTGCACTTATGCTCGTAGATAGCAATTCAGTATGTATGATCACTACTCCAGTTACAGCTGTAGCAATGCAACAACTAGTATCAAAATGCACCATCACCATTCAAATTATAGATTGTAGCGAAGCAACAATGATAAAGTACCATCAGAAAACTACAACTGCTCAAATCAAAGGCGCAGACGACACTAACGAACAAACAATTGCACTTTTTGAAGTTTCAATATTCAATTAAACACATGAAGAACATTTAAAGATACAATATAGGACATTCCAACTGAACCCTTCAAGCAAACTAACTCAAGGAACAAAAGAGAACAAAAAACAACATAGAAAAAAAAAAGAAAAGAAAACCCTCCCTCTCCAATGTGCAAAGAATTTTTTTCCAGCACATCCTAGTCTGAACACTGAGTTATACACTGATTGCATACGAACTCCCCACCCTATGTAAATCTAGAAAAAGGAAATTCATGATCAACTAAATGTCCTATTTCTTTCTTCTATTCACATGCCAGTTTGGTGTCAAAGCTGCTCAAACAGATGGCAAAAGCCTAAAATGCAGATAGAGGGTAGCGATAATCCATGGTAAACATATCTTTGCCAACCTTACCAAACTACAAGATAATCTTGTCATGATCAGATTGGACACGCTGAGATGGCATTGGTGCACTGGTGGCGGGTTGTGTTACAGTGATCAGTTGGAGAAACTTTTTTTGAGTAGAACCGTCGGCTTGTACGACCAGGCGGGGAAATATGAGCACTATTGTATGGCGGTTGTGTGTCATAAATAATGAATTTTGTGCTAAGGAAATTTGACCTCTTGCAAGGGAAAGATATCAATCTGAAAGCCATACATGAAACAAACATGTGCAACTTTAAAAAAAAAAAATAAAAAATCTAACTTAAGATTTATATATAGAACTTTGGGAATAAGTCTTAGTTGAACTAGGTTGTCTTGTCATCCGCTAGCACATCTCTTATATATTGCTGTAAACAAAAAATAGAATTGTAACAACTAAAAGGATACGATACAAGTATTAATAAATTGTCTACACATATTTATATTGAAGAACACAATAAAGCAGCTGTTTAATTTACACATTCGAAAATCTAGCACTCTGCAAAATAAAGGAATATACCAAATCTCATCTTCAAAACCTTAAACATAAAATAGAAAATTGCTATATGGCATATATAATAATATCTAGATTCATACTTCCAATGCCTCGTGAGAGTACCATCTCTCAAACTTAAAAGAACTATTTTCTTAAGCTAAAAAATCTGAAGCCAACTCTTCGGGAAAATAAAATGGGGATGATCAAGTTTAGCTTTTGAATAACTTTGTATGAATATCTTCACATAGGATTAACCCCCACACGTGCGCTATATGGATGCCAACACAGTTTAATTATCTCCAGTATTGGCTTAAATTTTAGGAACACAATCCACTATTAAGTACAACTGTGTTTTTGTGTTTTCAATTGAGTTTCCATATATTATATTACATATTAAAAAATCTGAAAACATTATTAACTAGATAATATTATTTAAGCATAACAGAATTAAGTAGGTTGCTAGAAAAGGGAGATGGGAATCAAATGTCGAATTTCAATCCAAGAAAGGACATCAAGAAAAGCAATGGGGATGGAGGAGGCAGACATATATAGCTGAGGCCACATCAAATGAGTTCACAATATTTTCTGACAGGAATCAATTTCAGCATGTTCTCTCATTCCATTGCCCAAAATGTATTGGAGCTAAAAAATATATTCAACTTCTCAAGTTATCATCCATAAAGGGATGCTCCAAAATTATGAAGACTTTAGCACCTCAAGAATGAACAGTGAAAGTTCAAAAATTATAGTCTTACCTCAGTTTTCCTATGTAAGTGCTGCTTGATCTTGATATGTTATCTGCATCCATGGAGATCACATACTCTGTGTAAGTAGTTCGCCAATTCTGTTTTGCAGAAAGAATAAATTTTCCATTTTCAACAAGCAATGCTGCAAAAGCAAAATATTGAATCACAACTAGATTAACCTTAAATGGACTTGTGCTAATGATAGCTCAACGTTACTTAATCATCACCTAACTGCAATGTAGTACATTAACGTAATTCCAAAGTTGATTTTTGTTTGGCATACTCAAGTTACTTTCAATCCATCTGTAGATAATATGCAAAATTGTATAAATAAAATTGGTAGTGGCAACAGTTAATGACACTTCATACCCAAACAGAGAAAATTGATCAGCTAGGTACACAAGCTAATGCTTGGGAAACCATCCGCTAGACCAACAAAACACTCACTCAAGCCCAACTGGCAGTTTAGGAGGAACAAAATTAATGTTACTTTGCAGTGCAAACTGTGCAAAGTTTCCAAATATGAATCTAGGTTTCATATAAATTCAGATGCAATGTGATTTCATCAAACCATGGAGAGGTGGAGTAAGAGTTGAGTGATTTAGTAACAGTTCAAAAGAAACTATTTCACCAATACTTTGACAGCACCAAACACATTTAAATGAGACTAGACGCCAAAGATAAGAACATTGTTTCATCGTGGTGTCATTTAACACCCTGATTAAGCCTTCAACCTAGTGTGATGATGAGTTTTGTCCGTTCCTAGTTTTGTGGTGTGGGATCAAGTCACGAGAATCAACCTCTTCACAGATAAGTGGGGGTCTGGTTGCCTGCCTACTATCTTTCGCAGACCCAGGTTATAATCAGGAGCCTTGTGCACTAGGTTTGACCATGAGGTGGGCTTGGAAGCAGCCATCCTTTGAAGAAAGCGTATCACTAGTCTAGCTTCATGGCACCAAAAATGCATCAGGGCTCAAGTGATTCACCAAGGGGGCGAGACCTTGAAAGTTGCTTTTTCAAGTGTTAGTAGCGGGATGTTCTGTCAATTGGAGAAGGTTATTGGTGACAACACCTGGAGATGAGGGCGATATTGTGCCTAAAACTAAAACAGATTCCGATTCCCTGCCCTTCCAATGTATATGGGATCACATGCACAAGATTGGGAATCTCATTCGTGAATTGCAGAATGAGGAGCTTCTTAGGCAACCTGCTACTAAATAGGTGGAGCCGATCGTGTCAATGTTGGATTCACATTTGCTAATCCAAACACAAATTTACATTATACACAATTACAATCATTCATAGTTATTTATCCTGATTCATGCCATTTTTGACAACACTAAACGATGGAACAAGGAAGTGGATGATCCCATAAAAAAATGTTCATATGATTATGATGTTGCTAGGCATGGGCGCTTTCTATTGCCTGTCTTGCTAGCTACGTCAGCAAAAGATGCATTACCTCCATGTTCATTGTTAATACATATTTTTGTATTTTGAGACAATGACACAATCAATTTAAAAGGTTGTTGAGGCTTATGGATTAAGACTTTCTCACTTCGAAGATCAAGGAAAGCAGCTTACAACAAAACCTTGAGGCTTAAAAAACCAAAGGCTCAAGCCCAAGAAGCAAGGCTCTCATAACGATCTTATGGCTGCAATGTATGCTTCTCAACCAATCTTAATGCAAGGAACCTATACCGATCATCACAAACAAACTTTTCACCTATTAGTCTTACTAGTTTATTTCAACACATTAAGATACGCAAGTTCTACAAATCACACTACTAGTTACAGATATCACTATTTTTTACTTCTTTGAACGGTTAGTTAGAAGTTCAAATCATATCAACTTGGTAGCTAAAATAAATTTCTATGAACTTTGCACAAATAATTTGCTCCTCAAACATAGAATCCCAAAAATAGTTGTAAGACATTGGTGTCCTCATATAGTTTTAAAAATCTCATAATTTCATAACTTTTAATCTATTGTTAATATCGTGTAGATTTTCTAATTTAGGCCTTAGTCCTATCAATTTTGGCATTTCATCGTCTCCAAGGTAACTCATAAACCATTTTAGAACATCTCCAACCTTTTACCAATTTTTTCAACAAATTTGATTTCAAGTTAGTAAAAAACTTGATTTTATATGAACTACTCAAATCCTTTCATTAAAATCTTTTTAAAAATCTTCCTCCTGTCCAAAATTTCTCTTTTCATCAAATTTGATCAAGAAAACCCATCTCCAATGCTTCATTTTTATTTTTATTTTTCAAATTCAAATTTGTTTGATGGATTCTCAATTTAATGAAAAAAATAACTCTTCCTTAATGAGATTTGATGAAAGAATTGGAGATAATTTTTTAACACTTTCAAAGAAAAAAACAAAAATAACTAAATAGTATTCAACTAAGTCACAGCAACATCAAAATATCCATTCGTTTCTCACTTTCCACAATTCCCATAAAATTGCTAAACCCACTTTAATTTTCTTTCTCATAGGAAAATCAAGCCACACAAGAGTAATTGTTAGAAACATAAACAGATTTCAATAAACAAATAAAAAATTACAGTCTCATATCAATTACATGCGTACAAAATTCAATTACCCACACATCAGATTTCACACGCTCAAGCCAAATTTCAAGTGTATATATGTAACATGCCCAGGGGGTACCCGCGCGCGTTAAACAGTTCGGACTCCGGAGATCTTTTCGATCTCAAGTTTCACGAGTGCAATGTGAAACATAGATGAGAGTCCATATTTGGCAACTTTTATTGAAAATCCATTTTATTACAATTTTGTCAAAAATGGACTGCGTCATCAGATCTCAGAGTCGCCACCTAATATTTTGAAAAATTAGGAAACCCATGACTCGTGCCAAGACCACTGTTCATCGTAACCATAGATGCTTGGCTCGGAACCTTAGGCATAAGAGGGGAAGGTCAATAATGAGCAGCCCTGCTCACCCGATCAAAGATCGGCCTCTACTAAATCATGATATGAATTTTATTTTCTTTATATGTTCATGTTTTGATTATTTAATAAATCCTGAAATTTACTATGTGAGGCATACAAGTATAGACTATGCCACCCACTTTGGAACAACTTGATTTCATGTAGTTTTGAAAGAGTTTTTAAGATGTACAACCCAAATAAATTGAGTTTACAAACATAAAAATCAACACTATTCCAAATTAAGCGACACAACCTCCATCCACTGGCATTCATACAGTTATATCAAGTAAGCAAGTAGCCACATGGTAGGATGCTTAAACATAATAAGGAAAAACACACACAAACGAGATGCTAAAGCATAAAAACTTACATATTTACCGACGTCCCTCGAACAGCTACAAAACAAGGTTAGTAAAACATGCATGATCTTATATACATAATCCTAATGCGATTCACTCATGAGATGGAACTATAGATTCGGCTTCTAAGATATGACACGTGAATCATCTCAAGAACATGAGGTAGCGCACATAATCACATAGGAATTGATTAAATCCACACATGCAAACTTAGCCGAATCAAGATGCATGAAACATGGATGCAAAACAAAATAAATATGATGTTTTTGTACAAATAAGGAAAGCAAGTAAAAGAATGGGATAGAAAGAAGCGGGGATGGGGAATTATTACAACACTTGAATTATTACATATCCAAATAAAGGAGGAGGAAGAAAACAAATATTACAGCAAAATATAAAAAATCCTCACAAACTCTCAAACTAAAAAAAAAAATAAATTGAAGAAACTTCATGTGCTTTGGAAACCGCCAGGATTTGGTTAACATTGGAAGAGAATGCCGTCTTGTCCAAAAGAAACTAACCGGCCAGCCAAATAGGCTGGCCGGCCAACTAGGCCCAGCAAAACCTGTCTTATTGCAAAACCAAGAAAAGGAACAAATAAGAAATATGTAAATGGCTCAACCAACCACTACCGGTTAGATTAAAAACAAGAAAACAAATATAACCGAAAAGAAAAGTACAAACTTACAATAAAACTAACATGAACCTAAAACGAGAACAAATATAAGGTAGAACATGCAAAATTACAACAAAACTAATATGAAACTAATACAAGAAAAATATAAACTAGGAAATGCAAGATTACAACATAATTATTATGAAACTAAAACAAGAAAACAAATATAAGATAGAACATGCAAGGTTACAACAAAACTAATGTGAGACTAATATAAGAAAAATATAAGCTAAGAAATGCAAGAGTATAACACAATTACTATGAAACTAAAACAAGAAAGAAAATATAAGACAGAACATGTAAGATTACAACAAAACTAATGTGAGACTAATATAAGAAAAATATAAGCTAAGAAATGCAAAAGTATAACACAATTACTATGAAACTAAAACAAGAAAGAAAATATAAGATAGAACATGAAAGAGTACAACTAACCAAACATGAATCTAAAACAAGAAAGAAAATATGAGATAGAACATGCAAAATTATAACAAAACTAATATGAAATTAAAACAAGCGAACAAAAATAAATAAATAAATAAATAATCATGAGCTAAACAAACCACTTAGATTACAACAACACACTATGAAATAAGAGGTAAGAAAATAAATATGAGATAAACAAACCACTTGGATTATAACAAAACACTATGAAATACGAAGTAAGAAAATAAATATGAGATATAAAATATAAGAAAATGAAAGACTAAAAATTCAACTTCCAAAGAAAGATTGAACTTCTTGATTTCCAATCTTCCTCTTGATCACCCTCAAGTATAGGAAGTGTGTTCTCAAATCCTCAATTTGAAATTATGGAGTTTATGGAGTTTGTGGTATGGAAAGTGGCTAACTCTCTAGTTTTTCTCACTTTCAATCACTAAACACTCTTCCTTATGATCAAGGCAATTGATCTTTGGCTATATCAGAATTTTTGGAGTGGTTTTGGGGTATGGAAATGAGGAATTTCAGTAGCTATGGAATGTATGGGGTGTATATGGAAGATAGGAATGTTTTTGGCTCAAAAACTTAATTTTTCTCTATTTTTTCACCCTTTTCTCACTCTTTTCTCTTCAATTTCGTGGTCCTCCTCCTCTCTTACAATGTGATCATTCTATATAGGCAATGAGGGAGAGTAAAGGTCAAAAAGAAGGTGGGAGACAATAATGTGATAGGAGGGCAAATTTTCAAGGTGGTTACATGGGATACTCCGTTATGGATGCAAACAAAATCTCTTTTTGACAATGGGGATGATTAGGTAAAATGGAGGATGAGTAGATGCACTTGAATGGCTTAGAAAATAGGTAAATGGGTTGTCCCAACCAAACCAAAACCAAGAGAAATGGGCTATTGCTGTTTTGGGCCAAGTCAACAAAATCTGCTTTTAAGCCCAAATTCAAATGGGCATATCTCTCCCATATGGACTTGGTTTTAGGTGGTTCTTGGGTCCAAATTGAAGCCCCAGAAGTCGACTTTCCAATGGTAGTGGTCTCATATTTAAATTCCAAGTGTACAAAGAGATATGCCTAATTTAGTGAAGGCTGTCTCGGTCTGGGTCAACAAAATTTGCTCTTAAGCCTAACTTCAAATGGGCATATCTCCCTTATTTGTACTTGGTCTAGGTGGTTCTTGGGTCAAAATTTGAAGCCCTAGAAGTCTACTTTCCAATGGTGGTGGCCTCACATTTAAATTCCAAGCATACAAAGAGAAATGCCTAATTTAGTGAAGGCTGCTCATTTACTTCTTAATGATTTGATACTCATCCTTTTCCTAAACCAGTTTTCTTTCATCCCCTCCTATTTCCTTCAACTCCAAACCTATAAAGAAGATGTTTTTAAATATTTTTCAAAAATTTCACCTCCCTTCCATTTATTTCCACTTTGTCCTTACTCGATTTACTAAAAAATGCAATATTTTAATCGAAATGGGAGCCTCGGGACATCGTAGAAACATTTAAAAAAACATATTTTGAAAAGAGGGTTTTAAGGTCTAAAATAGTTTGGCCAAAAAATGGGTGAAGGTTGGGATTAAAGCTTAAATTCCATGTTTCTTACTGAGAATTTTGTGAGAAACACATTCTAATTGTCATCATCGGGTAATCAAAAGAAAGTGCCCAAGTCTTAGGGCCGGTTAAAATGGGGTGTCTACAGTTGCCCCTCTTTGACAGAGCTCAAAGTCATTTCATGATGTGAGTGAATGTCAAAGCCCAAAGATGACCCTTTTGACAAGGCCGTAAGACTTGGGCAAACAAACAAGATGCAATGCAAGTGGTTGAACCCGAAGGTTGCCTACGTATCCCTTTGTAAGGAATCAAACCAGCGTAGTTCAGGGGCAGAATGCAAGTGACATTCTCAAAATGCAATTTGAAGCTTGGACTTACACACTTCACAAATCTAGTTGTTTGAAAATTCATGATTATGCAATGCAATGCAATGTCATGGAGTGATGATAAAGATATATGAAGATGGCAACATGAGAGGCAAGCCTCGTGCAAATGATGAGAAACATAATAGGGGGGTGCATTGCATATAAATGTGCCACAAGATCACATACAAATCTATCACAACACAATTTTAACCGAGTGAAACAATAGCCTAACGCGTCTCACGCGAAAGGAGGAAAGATGGTGTAAACACCAGGCGCACCTGATGTTTTTAACCAAGTAAACTTGCAATCCCGACGCATTTCACGCAATAGGAGGAATGGCGGTATAACCTACAAGCATACCTAATCGTATCTCATACGGAGAGGAGGAAGGTTTTAACCAAGGAGAACAACAATGGTGTAACCAACAGGCATACCTAACCGTATTTAATACGGAGAGGGGGAAGGTTTTAACCAGGTAGAAAAACAATGGTGTAACCAATAGGCGTACCTAACCGTATTTTATATGGAGAAAGGGAAGGTTTTAACCAAGGAGAACAACAATGGTGTAACCAACAGGCGTACCTAACCGTATTTTATACGGAGATGAGGATGGTTTTAACCAAGTAGAAAATGACAATGGTGTAACCAACAGGCATATCTCAACGTCTTTTATACGGAGAGAGGGAAGGTTTTAACTAGAGAAAATGACAATGGTGTAACCAACAGGTGTATCTCAATGTATTTTATACGGAGAGAGGGAAGGTTTTAACCAAGGAGAATGACAATGGTGTAACCAACAGGCGTATCTCAACGTATTTTATACGGAGAGAGGGAAGGTTTTAACCAAGGAGAATGACAATGGTGTAACCAACAGGCGTATCTCAACGTATTTTATACGGAGAGAGGGAAGGTTTTAACCAAGTAGAAAATGATAATGGTGTAACCAACAGGCGTATCTCAACGTATTTTATACGGAGAGATGGAAGGTTTTAACCAGAGAAAATGACAATGGTGTAACCAACAGGTGTATCTCAACGTATTTCATATGGAGAGAGGGAAGGTTTTAACCAAGTAAACGTCACATCCTAACACGTTTCACGTGAAAGGAGTAAAGGTGGATTCGAAATCCAAACGCGTCTCACGCAAGTGGAAGAAGGTATAGTAGAATGACAAGGGGTAACCTCTACATGTAGAAGCCACCGATGCCACTTTTCTTCCTGATCATATTCACTACTTTCCCTATTCTCCAACGGGGTGACAGACTAGGTTGGTTTAGTATCCAGAATTGAGGTGCATACACACTACCTCAACCTATGGGGCTGCCATACAGATTTCACGCCGGGGATACACCCCTGGGTATTTAAACCAGACTTTAGTCTCGGAAATTCCAAACCTTTGCGTTCTAGGCATCGCCATTCGAACTCTAATTTCCACCGTCGCAGTTAGTCTCCTAGGAACTCATTGCAAACACAGGCAGGTGGCTATACCAGACCACCTGAAGTTGTTCGGGCACGACAAACACCAAAGGAATTGCACCTCTAGAGGATTTAAGGTCTCCTAGACCACGGGAGTGCACGAGATAGTGCAATGCGCAAGATAGCGCGATTAAATTGAAATTGTGTGGTAGATGTTCGAAGTGAGATTATTGTGCGATAGATGCACATAATGAAAGAAGAAATTGTAAGTTCGAACTAGAGACCGCATACATATACCATATACAGACAAAATATATACAGATCGGACATAGACATAGACATGTACATACGGTATACATATATTCATATACAGACAAAATACACACAGATACAGATATACAGTATACATACATATATAGACAAAATACACAAATATGTATATACGGAATACATACCTATACAGACAAAATACACACAAATATGTACATACGGTATACATATATTTATATATAGATAAAATACATACAAATATGTACATACGGTATACATATACATATTCGGGGAATATTCCATTTGCGGCGGTTAGTGGGAAGATGCCGTTACTGAGAAGGCATATTCCATTTGCTGACGTCAGTGCGTGTATGCAAAACACGCAAAAAGAAACGAAAAACACAAAATGCATGGATACGGGGGTTCGACCCTCTGATCTTAAGCTTAGTTTCCCAATCCTCAACCATTGAGCCGAACTACCGAACCAAACCACTCTTGTGACAAAATACTCAATCAAATATATATATATATATATATAATACATAGGTATACGAGATATATATACATAAAACCATAACAAAACAAAATAAACACTCATTTGCTATGGGGGTCGAACCCCTGACCTCAGGCTTAGCCTTTCAACCCTCAAATGCCGAATCAGACCACTTCACCAAGTCACTCTTGTGACAAAAATAGTCGAATAAATGTATATAATACATAAATATACAATACATATACACATATGTACGCAACTCTCCCGCCGCTCCTATTTTTGTCTCACTCTCTCTTCCTTCATCTTCTTCGAGCGTTGTGTCTGTCGCCCGATTTCAACAATCGCGGCGCCTGACCGACAGGCTATCCAATCATGCCCCGATTGTCAATGATCGTCTCGGCCTTCTTCCCTCTTTGTCTTCTTCTTTGGTTTCATCCTCTTCTTAAGCTAAGGCCTACGAGAGAGGGCAGAGCAAAAGCCTACAAACTTTCTCTGCCATCATTCTGCAACCTCTTTCTTTTGCATTACTCTCCTTTGTCATGGCCTCTTCACACGGTTCTCTCACACTTTTTCCAAACCTAAATGAGTCCACGATAGAGATGACTGATTCCGACTCCCCTGAACCTCAACCATGGGCTCCTCCTTCTTCTCCTGTTTTCAACTTTCCAGCGATGTCAGTTGAACAAATCATGGCGGCACAGTCTGACATCGAAGCAAACTCGTATATGTTGAGGTCATGTGTGGAGACCTTGAGTGCGGTCTCCAAC
Organism: Camellia lanceoleosa; assembly: GCA_025200525.1. Taxonomy (NCBI): domain Eukaryota; kingdom Viridiplantae; phylum Streptophyta; class Magnoliopsida; order Ericales; family Theaceae; genus Camellia; species Camellia lanceoleosa. Next base: position 134,942,440 of record CM045762.1, on the reverse strand, counting down.
TTGTCTCGTCGACTGCAGAACAGGACGTGTGAGGTGCATCGATTGAATGCGCAACTTTCTTTACTTCAACGTATGTACAAAGATTCTCGAGGGGAAATTAGCAGATTGAAAAAACAAATCGAGCAGTTGAAACGGCAGGTGACCATCGCAGGTCATTATGGGACTTCCTTTGATGGCCAGCGAGGGATTATCTCTTTTGGCGGTTTTGTAGACACCGAGGCAAGGTCTTCAAAAGCCTCCCAAAATGAAGGCAAGAATAAATGATCAGTCGGAGAATCGAGAAAAGAAGGTACCAGTAAGGAAAGTTGGCGTGTATCCGTCACCGCCGAGCCACTGCCGGAATCTGAAAAGTTTGTCTCTTTTGTTTTTTTTGTTCTGTTTTTGTTTTTTTTTTGTTTTATTTTTGTTTTTGTTTTTGGTTTGGAGTAGGCATCTATAGCTTCAACTCTTTTTGTACAACTTTGATCGGGGTTGATCCCTGGTATTTAATAAAATGAGTTTGTTCTGCAAATCTGGATGCCATGAATGGCAACACTGAGCATAAAAATCATTTTGTTTTGAATTTTGAACTTGAAAATGGATGCATTTTAGTGAATTTTGAACTGAATATTCAGCCTATCACTGACCAAAACACAAAACATAACTTAATGAAATGAAAATGAAGCAAAAACCATCCCAAAACACACCCCTTTGCGCTTGTTGGAACAAAATGAACGCAAAACAGAATAATACTGATCGACCACCCGACGAAAAAAGCATTGCCGGCAGCAAGTACTGTGCATTTTCTGGCGATTGCTTGATTAAGGAGACAAAAACTCGATAGTGTGGGTAAAAGACAGAAAACCTGACTCAACTGTGCCCCTAGTTTGTCACTTTGCCTTTTTTTGTTTTTCCTTTCTGCTAAAGCGATTTTGATCAACATGAGAGGTAAATTAGCACACTTGTTCCATTTTCTATCTTGAAATCATATGAGCCAAATTATGAGCACCAAAAATTTTCTCTTTTTCGTCCAAAGAATGGTTTGAGTTTTGGAAAAATGGAATAATTTTTGTGAAAATCAGTCAATTTCATTAAAAGTCCTCAAAATCTATTTTCGCAAATGACCACTACTCGATCAACATGAAATCAACCCTTGAGATGTATAACTGAATTCATCTTGTAACTGAATCCGTCATGAAGGAGAAATAGGACAACTGAATCAAATGGGAACGAGCTAATCAAATATGGATAGTCGAGTCAAATAAAGATACACCAATCAAACATGGACGAGATGGGTGAGTTGAAAAATGATTAAGGTCGAACTTCAAGATGAAGCTGCCTACGTATCCCAAAGATAGGAATCAGGCCATACGTAGTTCCGGTTAAGGTTCACTTGGGTATTGACACTCTCCTTTTATGCTCTAACTTTTGCCAAGGCCGCCCTTTCGGGTTTTCAACCTTGTGAGCTTTTCATTTCTTTTTTTTTTTTTAATTTTATTATTTTTTTTAATTTTATTTTTATGTTTTTCTGCTCTAACTTTTGCCTGGGTCGCCTTTTCGAGTTTTCAGTCCAGCGAGCCTCTCAAGGGTGTAGACGTCCTCGAATGCCCCGGGAGGGTTAAGTCCCGTTCCGTTCATATTGGGGTCACTACAGTTCAAGGACTCAAATGTCACGGTTCTTAATCTTGAACCAAAGAGTCCAAATCCGGCAAACAGATTTTTTTGAAAAGAAGTGCCAAACATGGACTGCTTTGCCAGACACAGAGTCGCCACCTAAATGTTTTTTTAATGGGAAATTTAGGAAACCCTGACTCAGTGCCAAAGGCCACGTGTCCGTCATCACCAAAGTTGCCTCGGCTCGGGAACTTGGGTACGATTGGGGAAGGTCACTTTGTGAGCACCTCCGCTCGCCCGGTCAAAGACCGGCCTCTACTAACCATGATATCAATTTTTGAAAACATTGCGTGTTCTTATTCCTGTTATTAGCCTAGGTTACTATGTGATGCGCACAGCATACAAGTATAGACTGGATCGCCTGAATTGGAACAAAACATTTCATGCTTGTTCGTTTGAAAATGGTTTGATGATGCTACTCGCAAGTAGGCTAAGATGTGGATTTGCCACCCTCGGGTGGGCTTAAGAAAACATGATTTTGCCACTATCTAGTGGGCTTTAAAACAAACATTTGATGAATTGTTCCAATCCAATTAACCCAACCTCTACCCACAGGCATTCAAGCAGTTATATCACATAAGCAGTTAGCCTCATGGTAAGCATGCTATCATGGCAGTCACTCACACGCATGCAAGGATGCTAAAGCATAAAACTCACCGAGTACTCCAAGCCAAAACAGAAACTCATTAGAAATCATGCATGATCCTAAATATACAGGATTGCCTAATGCAACACATGCAAAAATGCAACTATAGCAGGCTCGGCTATCCTAAACATGGCATATGGAATGCTACAGCTATCATGTATTCAACTTGGAATTGAAATACAAATGCAGTTAGTATGATGCGCCGAGCCCGGTGCATGTAAAACAGATGAATGAATGCAAACATGCTATCATACTGTATGCTAATTGAAATATGCCCTAATCTAACCATCATAAGCAGGTAAATAAAAGGGAAGAAAGACGTGGGGTTGGAAGACATACATCACACTCACGCACACTTATTACAATTATGCCCTCGCGCAGAGGGTCCGAATAAATATACAGTCCCGAATAAAAGAATAGTACAGTCCAAATAATACAGTCCGAATAATGTACAAATTCCTAATTAATTAACAAATTAACTAAGAAAGCTGTAAAACTGGCATGCAAGCCAGGGACTGCCTTGATTCCGCTCCGGGTGATGAATGATGCATGTTCGGGTTGCCTTTGTGCGGAAATCCATGACGATGCCCCAATTAGCCTCTGTTTGCACCTGTTCTTGAAATGCGTGCCAAGGTCCGAAAAGTTGCTAATTCTTCATTTTGCTGCAACAGAGAGTAGGAAAGGGGCATGGCAATGTATTTTCACAAATGTATGCATGTCTCGATCCTTGTGCCACCAATAACGCATATCGATGCATGATGGCCGAGGAGTCGAATTGCACAACTCAATATGAAATGAATGCATATGGAAATACAACAAAACCTAACTCCATCATGGATAATCCGGAGTGTCGGTGACTGGGGAATTGAGACACGTTTCGTCACTTGGAGTACGGAACGTACCTCGTTTCCCGTGCCCGGGCTAACTCTATCCCGAACACGATGCAATATGCATGATATGCATGAAATGCAACTAAGATACAACCTAACATGTGAAAGGCTATGAAATGGCATACACAATGCACGAGGAAACATGGCATACACAATGCACTAATATACAACCTGGCATACACAATGCTATGGAATGAAATGGCATACACAATGCAATAATGGACTTAAACTAATGCAAGTGGACCTCAGCCACACTCACATAAGAGGCCACAATGATGAAAATGAGACAACTCGAGATGCGTGCATGCGTGCACGCAAACCGAGAACCGAACCTACGGCACAGAATGCCACTCTAACAAGACATGGCAAAACACACAAAATGGCATACTATCATGCAAAAATCAGAGGTAAAATGAGATGCAAAACAGCCCCGAAACCCGGTAAAATGAAACCCGATGCATGAAACGAGTCCCGAAAAACGGGTTTTGGCACATGAAATGGCCTATAACTATACAATGCATACATAATTTGAATATGAAATGAAAAGACAGAAGCAAGGAAGCCCCGAGACAAGAATTTTTACAGTTTAGAGTGAGGCCAAACAGTGGGCCCAAGTAGGGCTAAATTAGCATACAAAAATGGCTCCGCAGGGGAGGTAATGAAGCAAGTCATAAATTCTGGCCCCAAACAGAGATGGGGCCTTCTACAATATTGAAGAGGGGCCAAAAATATGATGTATTACAGTTTATGACAGACTCCAAAAACAGGTACAAGTATGCTCAAAATGCTATGCAAGAAATAGGCCAACAAAGGGGCAAAGAAGCAAGTGGTGCATGGAGGTCTCAAACAAGTGAGGGCCCTTCAAAAATGTTGAAGAGGGACCCAAAATAAGGCTTTCTACTATTGATGGCCGAACTCAAAACAGTGTACAAAAATATCATGCAAAATGGGGCCACAAAAAGGGTTATAACATGTAGTATACAAAGGGTGTCTCAAACAGCCATAGACCCTTGATGAAGCATGAAGAGGGGGTCAAAATAAGCCTCTTTTAAGTTCAGACCAAGGTCCAAAAATAGAAGCTCAATAAGCTAATAAACCATGCAAAAATGGGGACCAAAGAGGGGTACAATGGCAAGTGATACATGGCGGTCCCAAACAGTGGTGAACTCTTCTTCAATGTTGAAGAAGGGCTCAAAATAAGCTTAGTTACAGTTTATATCATGCCTCAAAACAGATTACACATAGGCCAAAAATATTATGCAAGATAATAGCATACAAAGGGATATTGAAGCAAGTGTAAAATGGGGGTCCCAAATTGGGTAAGACCCTTAATGAAACAGAAAAATGAGCTCAAGAAAATGACATTTCCAGTTATGGCCGGAGTTCAAAATAGTAAGCAAGGAGGGCTAAGAAATGGTACAAAAATGAGCTAGAAAAGGGGGAAATGGTGCTTACCCTTGAAGACCAAGCCTTGGCTGCCTCTTGGACTGAAAAATGGTGCCTCCTAGCCTCTGAGAAGACCTCCAAGCTGCTAGAAATGGAAGTGGTAGTGTAGTGCTAGGTGGTGGTGTGAAAAAGGGATAGAACTTGGATGTTTTTGAGGGTTAAAGAGAGAGATGGAGAGAGGTATGTATATGCAAGCTCAAGGAAAATTTTCCAACCCTTGGACCAATGTTGGAGGCTGGTTATATGGACCAAAGAGGGGGAGAAAAGGAGGGAAAAAAAGGGGGAAAAACAAGCCAAGTTTCCCTCCCAAAGTTGTCCCCCCCCCGGATACAGATTTTTTGGGGGAAAAGAGTATACAGCTGTAATGTACTCACCTTGAGGAGCAAGGCCGGCCAGGTTTTGGAGCTGCAGGTGGCCGGCCGGCCACCCCCAATGGCTAGCCGGCCAGGGGTCAAAAAGGCCAAGGTGAATTAATGGCCGGCCACCACAAATTGGTGTCCTCCCAGATGCCCTCAACACAGCCCTGTGGTCCAAAATTGGAGGAAGTGAAACAGGAGAGAGAACAAGCCATTTTTCAAAGGGGTTCAAAAGGTTCAAATGGAATTACTGGCCGGCCATGTGATATTTGTGTCCTCCCAGGTGTGTACAACACAAATATGTGGTTTGGAGCTGAAGAAAGTGGCCTTAGGGTGGTCAACATTGGCTTTGGAGTGAGAAAAATGGGCGTCGGAGGGCGATGAAGGAATATAACTGGTCGCTGAAACAATTACTGGCCTCCCACCCTTCTATGACCTTCCTGGTGATGAAACAGAGGTCCCTGCCAAAAATGAACGAAAACCGATGCAAAATGAAGGTTCGGGGGCCGAAACGCGCAGTCCGAGGCCCCGAAAACTGACTGTTAGGCACCGGGAGTGGTGTTCGACCACGAAGTGGGTCTCTCAGACCACAGTGTCCCTCAAAAGGGAGTAAATAGGATGCATGCCAAAAACCGGAGCAAATGGATGTAGTTAGGCGGTCCCGAACCGAGGCACACGGCCTGACGGCTCCGAAAACCGGGAACCGGGCTCCGAAATGAAAAGAATGGCCTACGACCACAAAATGTATCCCACGGCCACTGAGAGATGGTCTACGAGACCTCTCCCTCCCTTTGGGAAGAGAAGTAGAGAAAACTGAGCTTGATTCGCAAACCGAGGCAAGGCACAGAAAAGCCCGGAAGTTCGGAGGCAGGGTTCACGGCCGAGACACTGAAACCTCTGGACGAGCATGATATACAACATCACCAAGCGCTCAATCGGTGACGTCTGAGTCTTAAAGTAGGTAAAAAATGGGGTGTCTACAGTTGCCCCTCTTTGACAGAACTCGGAAGTCAAGAAGTGACGAGAGTGAATGTCAAAGCCCAGAGACGACCCATTTTCGACAAGGCCGAAGACTTGGACAAACAAACAAAATATAGACAAATAAATGGTTGTGCCCGCAGGCTGCCTACGTATCCTTTTGCAAGGAATCAAACCAGCGTAGTTCAGGGGCAGGATGTGAAATGATATGCATAAAGATTTTCAAAATTGGACTTATACGCTACACGAAGCCGGTTTGAAGATTGGACTTATACGCTACGCGAAGCCAGTTTGAAAATTGGACTTACACGCTACGCGAAGCCGGTTTGAAGGTTGGACTTATACGCTACGCGAAGTCGGTTTGAAAATTGGACTTACGCTCTGTGGCGGTTTGAAGATTGGACTTATCTTCTGTGGCCGGTTTGAAATTGGACTTACGCCACGGCTTGGTTTGAAGATTGGACTTATCTGTGGCCGGTTTGAAAATTGGACTTATACGCTACGTGAAGCTGGTTTGAAAATTGGACTTACACGCTACGCGAAACCGGTTTGAAAATTGAGGATTTATGTAATGCACTGCAATGTAGTGGCTAAAATGCAATGTGATGGCTAGGAAAAGGGAGGTACCTTACAGGGCAATTAGTAATGACTTACCTTGGCAATGTCCTACCTCATGCTGATGTGGGAATCTTCCTCTTCTTCTTGATTGAACCACAGGTACTACTTTTCTTCCTCACTATGGTCGCAGCTTTCTCTATTCTCCAACAGGGTGACAGACTAGGTTGGATCAGTATCCAGAATTGAGGTGCATACAGATGCTATCTCAATCTATGGGGCTGCCATACAGATTTCAAGCCAAGGATATACCCCTGGGTATTTAAACTAGACTTTAGTCTTGGAAATCCCGAACCTTTGCGTTCTAGGCATAAGCCATTCGAACTCTAGTTTCTACCGTCTCAGTTGGTCTCCTAGGAACTCACCGCTAACACAGGCAGGTGGCTATACCAGACCACTGGAAGTCGTTCGGGTACGACAAACACCAAAGGAATGGCACCTTTAGAGGATTTAAGGTCTCCTAGACCAGAGAGTGCACAAGACAGTGCAAATGAAATGCAAGTAAACTGCAAGTACGATCATAAAAGCAGTATGAATGATGATGCAGGATTTAAGGTCTCCTTAGACCGAAGGATTTAAGGTCTCCTAGACCAGAGAGTGCATATGACAGTGCTAGCTGGAGGTGCACAACACAGTGCGAGTAGGGTGAATGCATAAAGCAGTGTGATACAAGTAAGGTGCGCAAGATAGCGCGATGCAACACACTAACAAATGCAGGTGAGATGTGCAAGATAGCACGATAGAATGCATGCACAATGCAAGTAATGTGCACAAAATAGTGTGATGCACAAAATAGCGCGAGTGAAATGTAATGCACTAACAAGTGCAGGTGGGACGTGCAAGATAGCGCGAATGATACAATGCACAAAATAGTGCGATACGCTAAACAGCGTGATTGATTTGAAATGCACAAGATAGTGCGATGTGATATGCAAAGCACAGGACAGTGCGATTGAGGTGCGCAAGATAGCGCGAATGATAAACTGCACAAAACAGTGCGATGCGCAAAATAGCGCGAATGATAAATTGCACAGAACAGTGCGATGCGCAAAATAGCGCGAATGATAAACTGCACAGAACGGTGCGATGCGCAAAATAGCGCGAATGTAAACTGCACAAAACAGTGCGATGGAGGTGCGCGAAATGGCGCTATTGATTTGAAATGCACAAGATAGTGCGATATGCTAAATAGCGCGAGTGATTTGAAATGCACAAGATAGTGCGAGTGAGATACAACCACAAGATGCACAAGATAGTGCAAGTGAGATATAAAGTGTAAGTGCACAAGACATTGCAAGCGAGATAAAATGCACAAGAAAGTGCGATAAAATGCATCTTCTGTGCAAGTATGGGAGCATTTTTCATGCAAAAAATATGAGTATTTTCTATGCAAGTATGGAAGCACGTTCTATGCAATTTTGAAAGCAAGCATATTCTATGCATGAAACAAGCAAAGCATATTTTATGCGGAATCAAAAGCAAGCACATTCTATGCCTAAATCATAACGATGCGCGGCACACATGCAACAACAGTGTATATGAACTGAGCATCAAATATGTACTCTGGTGCTTCTGATTTGCCTCTTAGAGGACTTTGCAACACATTCAGCTCAAAAAGGGCACACCCTGTTCATATTGGCGAGAGATAACATCTGCATGTGAAACCCTCGGGTGCTGCTTGGACTGCCATTCTGACTTGAAGCAGGCTTACACTTGAGGTAGAGGCGCACTCACACTTCGGTAGTATTAACAAGGCCTGAAGAGGTACATCCGGAATACAATCACGGAACTTGCTGGAGGTGAAACTCACTCAGATGCTTCGATTTTCCTTCTTTTCTTTTGCTTTGCAGTCCGGAACCTAAATAGCTTCAGATAGGTCCTTGTTTTACTATTCTGACATGACCTGGGTTGAACCCTGCGGTTTTACGAAAGAACGAATCTCATTTTGCACAGATGTGGAGAATGGCACGGCACTCGGAGCACAAAACGATTTTATTTTTTGAAATCGAGAGATGAGTTTTCGACCAAGTATTGAGCCTACGACTGAACACAGCAAAACGACTTAACAAGGAAATAAAAGGCACACAACCTAGACACATCGAGTAACACTCGAAACGACTCAAAACAAGAATCGAGATAAAACAAAAAGACACGACACTCAGACGTGCACAGGGAGCCTGTTTCATCGGGTAGTGTTTCCCACCCTTTCTCATTTGTGGTTCTCACATCACTCGGCCCTCAAGCTCTGTTTTTTTTGAAAAAGCCCTTTTCTCACTTTTTCTCTCATCGCACATCTCTCTATTCTTCAATCTCTCATTTTTCATCCCTCCCCTGGGTGGTTGATGGATAAACAGGAAGTTGCGGGCTCTTGCCCCTAGCATGCTGCTAGATTCTTTTTCTCATGTGCACAGCAATGAACTTCTTCCACAGAGGGGTTGTGCTACAACTGGGTGTGTAGCAAATCTGCAGCTGACCGGTTGACGATGCTCTACTGGGGAGTTTGGACGTGATAAGATCCGTCCAGATGATGGAGTGGGATATCTTGCCCCATTCCAGTTCGTGCTTCGCACTTTGCTTGATACCTCGTTGCTTGGAGGATGTGAGAGCTTTCTGCCCTTTGTTGTGCCATTTCCTGGCGAATACGGTGCCCTTTTCGACAAGTAGAGTGCCCTTTCTGGCAAGTATTTTGACAAAGGGGAAAAGATAGAACACCTGACTCAACTGTGCCCCTAGTTCATCATTTTGACCATTTTTGTTTTTGCTTTCTACTAAAACAGTTTTGAGCAACATGAGAGTTAGATTAACGCGCTTGTTCGATTTTCTGATTTAAAATCATGCAAGTTAGGCAATGAGCACTGAGAGTTTTCCTTTTTTGGGTCCAAGAAATGGTCCAGTTTTGAAAAATGGAGTACCTTTCGAGAAGATTAGTCAACCTCAGTAAAAATTCTCAAAAACTATTTGTGCAAACGACCACTGCTCAATGAGCATGGAACCTACTCTTGAGATGCACAACCTCGGACCCATAGCAATGGAAAATTGCCCCTTGTCTGAAGGACACTGCATGTCAACGGAAAGTTGCCCCTTGTTTGAAGGACACTGCATGGCAGCGGAAAGTTGCCCCTTGTTTGAAATGACACTGCGGCGTTTTGAATGGCAACGGAAAGTTGCCCCTTGTTTGGATAGCACCGCAGCGCATTATAGTCAGTCCTCAGAGCGACGAACACAACCAGACTCTAAGATACAGCGAAGACAAAGATGACCAGAACCATCGCATGGACACAGTCGATTTGGAAGAGTTTATGGTTGGACTTCAGAATGAAGTTGCCTACGTATCCCAAAGATGGGAATCAAGCCTTACGTAGTTCGGGGTTAAGGTACACTCGGGTATTAACCTCTCCTTTTTAGGCTCTAACTTTTGCCAAGGCGCCCGTCGCGGGTTTTCGACCTTGCGAGCTTTGTTCTTCTTTCTTTCTCTTTTCAATTCTTTTCTTCTTTTTTTGATATTCTTTTCTTTTCTTTTCTTTTCTCATTTTTTTTTTTGCATTTTTTTTGCATTTTTTTTCTTTTCTTTTCTTTTTCTTCTTTTTTCTTTTTTTGTTCTTTTTCTTCTTTTTCTTGCTCTAACTTTTGCCTGGGTCGCCTTTCCGGGTTTTCGGCCCAGCGAACCTCTCAAGGGTAAAAGTGTAGCTTGGTCCATGTTGAATGGTTTTAAGATCTCGAAGCCATCCGTATCCAGGAGAATGACTACTGTATTGACTTGCAGAAGGATTCATCTTCGGCTCTTCGAGCACATCTGACATCTTTGCCCCTAGTTCGAAGGGTACTTCTGTTCTAGCTTCACAAGCTTTTTCTGATCTTCTGATCTTCTTGATCCGACTTTCCTGGCCTCTTGTTCGAGGGTTGCTTCAAATCTGGCCACACAGGCCTCACATTGTAGTTGACCGTTGAACATTCTGAATTCAAGTTCAAGGTTTGAAAGCAAGGGCTCAAGTCTCGAGGCTAAGAGTGATCCTAAGCTGCACAATCTCAAGAGCGATTCCACATAGGTCTTCGCAGGATCGCGCAAAACATTTTGTTTTTGAAAATTTTTAAGAAAGCGACAAATCACTCGCGCTGAAGATAGTGTGAAACCAGTCTGGATCAAGCCAGGGTCCTTCTCAGTACTCACGCTAACAAGCATGATTTCATTCATTAAGGGCTTAGCACGCCTCTCTTTCTCTCAGTTTGATCAAATTTTTGCAAATCCCGAGGAATTCCTTCCTCTTTGTTTTCACCGCAGCGTTCAAAAAGTTTTGAAAAACTCAGGTCATTACAATGACTTCAAGGCACAGAAAAGATAGGGTTCTTAGTCAAATACTGCCATCTCATTTGGAATTTCCGGCATGACTGGCACAAGGCAGAAGCAAACGCGAGAGTGTGAAAATCACTGCTGTTTCATTCAAAATTTGTTGGCACAACTGGCTCCCTGGTAGGAACAGACTCAAAACAAAACGAAAAGAAAAACGCGAAACAAAATGGTGACGCCCGAGGTAACACCCCCCGGAATCACCCGACCTTTGTACAATAGGACTGACTCGATACAACAAGACAGACCCTACTGACTCAGTATGAAAAGACTGACCCAAAACAAAATGACAGACTCAAAACAAAACAACAAGACTGACTCAATACCCAAGTCAGAAAGCACAAAAACTGGTATTTGCACATTGCTCAGAACAGTGCGTGCCATTCCCACGTCTGGAGTAAATTGAGCGTCATCCGCAGCTGGTTCATCCCCCGATCACATAATCACATTATCCCCCTCCCAAGTTCACTGACCCAGTGCCGATAGACTTTGCGGAGCTTAGCGCGGCAATCACCCCGTTGTCAAATAGATCCTGTACTTCATGGCGAAAACGAAGCGATCGTCGATAGTATGGCGGTTCTTTGATGGTACGCAGCGATCTTGGGTAGCATCATCGTGGCGGAAGAGGGTTCGGGAGAGGCCGAGGCTCAAGGGGTTTGAGATGGCATTGTCCAACAAGGATTTGGAAAGCTTTGGACAAAGGCATATAGAGGGCATGGAAGACCCTCCGACCTCGGGGTTGATACTTCTGGGTTTGTGGATTTTTTCTGGACGCACTAGGAAAGGGATTAGCAGTCTTGGCTTTGGTTTCTTGATCTCTTGAGTGGAGGATTAGAGCTAACAGGATCGTATCTGATACAACGACCCTTCTCCCGGCTTGCCTCTTGATTCAAACTGCCCCCAACTTGAGTAGCGAAAGTGTCATCTACAGCTTTTGCAACAACTACGAGGACTTGCTCTTTGTTCAGTCCCTCAGTTTTCAAAGCCTCAACAGCGAATAGAAGATGTTCATGGGGATCCATGCCTGCCCCTACTTTGTTCTTTCTACTCGCTTCCACTTTGCCAAGGGATTGGCCTTTCTCAAATGCAGCCCGTCCCAAGACTAGAGAGCCTTTTGACATGAAATTCCCAGTATGTGGTGTGGTTGATGACGGAGCCAATGTCTCGGAGGCCAGATCTGTCATGGTTCTTTGAAGATCTTTAATCATTCCCATCAACTCAGAAGTAGTGGGTTCACGGGTTTGAGATAATTGAGGTTCAGGTGCACCCATCATGCATAAGTCCATGCTTTCTGGGATAAACACCTCAGGCTTGGGTAGATAGGCCGGGGTGATGCATATGCTGGGGTCATAGGTGGATGGCAGTGTATGGATGAGATTGAGGTAGGCAGGAGATGTTTGGTCGTTGGGGTCTGAAGGTGGAGCTATCGTCCGATTGTCGATGAGATTTTGGACCTCATAATGGCGGTAAGCGTGATCGGTGCCATGACATAATGGCTAGCGATGGTACATCTGATGCCGCGGGTTATGTCCGGCTAGGAAGTGGGTCGGGAAGAGGTTGAGGATCGAGGGTTTGAGATGCCCTCTTTCCATCAAGACTTTTAGTGCGCTAGTCGAGGCTCATATAGAGAGGTGAAAGTTCTACGAGCCTTTGGCTGGAATTTGGTTTGTTGTAGGCTTGGTTTGGCAAAAGGGTTGGGCCGATCAGTATTGATTTCAATGGGTTCAGGAATAGTGCTACTTCCGGCATTGGTACTCCTTGAAATCACCCTCCTTGTCGGTTCACTTGTTCTGGGAATGATCCCGCTGTTGAACGCATTCTCGACCTGAACCCCCAGTTCATGCAAACTTTTGAAAGTGAATAATGGAGCGACTATCAATTTTTGCAACATAGCATGCTCGAGGTTTCACACCATCATTTGCACTTGATCCCTCTCAGAAGGGCAATCTGTCATCTGTGCTGCCTTTGCTCTCCACCTTGTAACAAATTTCGCAAAAGGCTCTGTTGGGTTCTGGCGGGTTGCTTCAAGTTCTTAGATGGTCATTTCAACTTGGGTGTTGTAGGAATACAGATCAACAAAGGCCTCAGCCAATTCTTCCCAGTTTTGCTTCACTTTGTCCTCCAACTTAGCGTACCAAGTGGCTGCTACACCTGACAGGGTTCTTCCATACAGAGAGAGTTTTTGTGGCTTAGTCAGACCCATTGGCTTCAGGACATCCAAGAAAAGTCGGATATGTACCATTGGATCTCCAGACCCGTCGAAACGGTCAATATATGGCATTTGGAATGCATGCAGGGCCGTCTGAGGACTCGATGTGCCCATCCTCAATGTCGGGAATGGAGTTAAGGCCTGTGCCTTTTAAATTGCTTCTCAAGGTTCGCAATTTTCCTGCAGTCGATCAAGGTCATTAGCATCAAGGGATAATGCCTCTCATTAGGTGCACGAGTGCGAAAACTTGGGCTTGAGCCAACCCTTCTCGTGGATTCGGACACTGCAAATCTTCAACTGGCGGAAGTGGGTCAAAGTTCGGCTGGGGTCCCAAAGCTGGATATGAGGTAGATGCCCCAGATGGGCGCTGTGTTTCAATATTGGTCTCAACCTGCATGGCAGTTCCCTGATTTAACGCTGCTATCACGGCCACAAATTCTTCCGAACACTGTGCCATCATGGGTCTGCTGATGATGTGACTGGTGATTGTCGGATCAGATGAACCAATAAGCCCTGACTGGCCTTTCTTTGCCTTGCCTCAGTGAAAGAACACTGGTTGCCCTTGAATTGAATTTCTGACCTGACAAAGTCTATCAGCACTAGTCCAATGTACCCGGGGGATAACGAAGCCTTCTGAAGCTATAGTTCCCAGGACTACCTAGCAAAAGGGAAAACATAGAGCATCTCAGCCTGATTTCATCATAACCCATATGTGCAAAATTTGAATAGTTGTGCCCCTCTGAGTCGCCCAAAAATTCTGCACATGCGATACCCTCGTGGCTGAATCCCAAAAATCTTGGCCGGTGCCATGAACTGGTACCCAAACTTGCAAACTGATACATGCATTCGTGTAGAGACGCACTCTAAAGCACATAACAAGCAAGTGAGAGCCAAAACACCCCTATGTTGGGGGTAGGGTTTCCCTATCCTATTTTGTCAGGAACTAGGATTTCACTACGCACATAGCGGTTTCAAACAACCTACAATCGGGTAAGCAACCTGTCCTAGTTTGGAATGGTTACTATGGATCCGAATATGCACTAGGTCGAATGGTCAAAGAGGGTGCCCCGGTACAACCGGGGTTTGTGTTCCCATACTGGCAGACCCCACAACCGGTCAGCCTTATGGTCATGCCTTAACAAGACAAGCCTCCGGCAAACCGTTCAGGAATAGCAGATGGCAAACACGGTGTCCTAGGCACACCAATGCAAATGCAATGCAAAGAAACACACAAGTGTGGTCAAAATAAGACATCATGAGTTCGAGTCAAGTTCTCTAAATCTACAGCAGAGTCGCCAGAAACTGTAGACGTCCCCGAACGCCCCGGGAGGGTTAAGTCCTGTTTCGTTCATATTAGGGTCACTACAGTTCAAGGACTCAAATGTCACGGCTCTTAATCTTGAACCAAAGAGTCCAAATCCGGCAAACTGATTTTTTTGAAAAGAAGTGCCAAACATGGACTGCTTTGCCAGATACAGAGTCGCCACCTAAATGTTTTTTTAATGGGAAATTTAGGAAACCTTGACTCGGTGCCAAAGGCCACGTGTCCGTCATCACCAAAGTTGCCTCGGCTTGGGAACTTGGGTACGATTTGGGAAGGTCACTTTGAGCATTCTTCGCCCTTGGTCAAAGCCCTGCCTCTACTAACCATGATATCTATTTTTGAAAACATTGTGTGTTCTTATTCCGGTTATTAGCCTAGGTTACTATGTGATGCGCACAGCATACAAGTATAGACTGGATCGCTTGAATTGGAACAAAACATTTCATGCTTGTTTGTTTGAAAATGGTTTGATGGTGCTACTCGCAAGTAGGCTAAGACGTGGATTTGCTACCCTCGGGTGGGGTTAAGAAAACATGATTTTGCCACTATCTAGTGGGCTTTAAAACAAACATTTGATGAATTGTTCCAATCCAAGTAACCCAACCTCCACCCATAGGCATTCAAGCAGTTATATCACATAAGCAGTTAGCCTCATGGTAAGCATGCTATCATGGCAGTCACTCACACGCATGCAAGGATGCTAAAGCATAAAACTCACCGAGTACTCCAAGCCAAAACAGAAACTCATTAGAAATTATGCATGATCCTAAATATACAGGATTGCCTAATGCATCACATGCAAAAATGCAACTATAGCAGGCTCGGCTATCCTAAACATGGCATATGGAATGCTACAGCTATCATGTGTTCAACTTGGAATTGAAATACAAATGCAGTTAGTATGATGCCCGAGCAGGTGCATGTAAAGCAGATGAATGAATGCAAACATGCTATCATCTTGTATGCTAATTGAAATATGCTCTAATCTAACCATCATAAGCGAGGTAAATAAAAGGAAAGAAAAGGCGTGGGGTTGGAAGACATGCATCACACTCACGCACACTTATTACAATTATGCCCTCGCCGCAGGTCCGAATAAATATCTGATCCGAATAAAAGAATAATGCAGTCAAATAATACGGTTGAATAATGTACAAATTCCTAATTAATTAACAAATTAACTAAGAAAGTAAAAGCGGCATGCAAGCCGGGCGCCTTGATTACGCTCGGGTGATGAATGATGCATGTTGGGTTGCCTTTGTGCGAAATCCATGACGATGCCCCAATTAGCCTCTGTTTGCACCTATTCTTGAAATCGTGCCAAGCTACGAAAAGTTCTTGATTCTTCATTTTCTTTTAGCAGGGAGGCGAAAGGGCATGGCAATGTATTTTCACAAATGTATGCATGTCTCGATCCTCGTGCCACCAATCACGCATATCGATGCATGATGGCCGAGGAGTCAGTGCACAACTCAATATGAAATGAATGTATATGGAAATACAACAAAACCTAACTCCATCATGGATAATCCGGAATTAATGGTGAGGGGAATTGAGACACGTTCCGTCACTCGAATGCAGGCGTACCTCGTTTCCCTTGCCCGGGCTAACTCCTATTCCGAACACGATGCAATATGCATGATATGCATGAAATGCAACTAAGATACAACCTAACATGCGAAAGGCTATGAAATGGCATACACAATGCACGAGGAAACATGGCATACACAATGCGCTAATATACAACCTAGCATACACAATGCTATGGAATGAAATGGCATACACAATGCAATAATGGACTTACACTAATGCAAGTGGACCTCATCCACACTCACATAAGAGGCCACAATGATGAAAATGAGACAACTCGAGATGCGTGCATGCGTGCATAAGCGAAACCGAACCTCTGACACGGAATGCCACTCTAACAAGACATGGAAAAACACACAAAATGGCATATTATCATGCAAAAATCAGAGGCAAAATGAGATGCAAAACAGCCCCGAAACCCGGTAAAATGAAACCCGATGCATGAAACGAGTCCCGAAACACGGGTTTTGGCGCATGAAATGGCCTATAACTATACAATGCATACATAATTTGAATATGAAATGAAAAGACAGAAGCAAGGAAGCACTAAGACAAGCATTTTTACAGTTTAGAGTGAGGCCAAACAGTGGGCCCAAGTAGGGCTAAATTAGCATACAAAAATGGCTCTGCAGGGGAGGTAATGAAGCAAGTCACAAATGCTGGCCCCAAAAAGAGAGGGGGCCTTCTACAATATTTAAGAGGGGCCAAAAATATGATGTATTACAGTTTATGAAAGACTCCAAAAATAGGTACAAGTATGCTCAAAATGCTATGCAAGAAATAGGCCAACAAAGGGGCAAAGAAGCAAGTTGTGCATGGAGGTCTCAACCAAGTGAGGGCCCCTCAAGAATATTGAAGAGGGACCAAAAATAAGGCTTTCTATAGTTGATGGCCGAACTCAAAACAGTGTACAAATAGGCTCAAAATATCATGCAAAATGGGGCGACCAAAAGGGTTATAACATGAAGTATACAAAGGGTGTCTCAAACAGCCATAGACCCTTGATGAAGCATGAATAGGGGGTCAAAATAAGCCTCTTTTAATTTCAGACCAAGGTCCAAAAACAGAAGCTCAATAAGCTAATAAACCATGCAAAAATGGGGACCAAAGAGGGGTACAATGGCAAGTGATACATGGAGGTCCCAAATAGTGGTAAGCCCTTCTTAAATGTTGAAGAAGGGCTCAAAATAAGCTTAGTTACATTTTATATCATGCCTCAAAACAGAATACACATAGGCCAAAAATACTATGCAAGATAATAGCATACAAAGGGATATTGAAGCAAGTGTAAAATGGGGGTCCCAAACAGGGTAAGACCCTTAATGAAACAGAAAAATGAGCTCAAAAAAATAACATTTCCAGTTATGGCCAGAGCTCAAAAAAGTAAGCAAGGGGGGCTAAGAAATGGTACAAAAATGAGCATGGAAAGGGGGAAATGGTGCTTATCCTTGAAGACCAAGCCTTGGCTGCCTCTTGGACTGAAAAGTGGTGCCTCCTAGCCTCTGAGAAGACCTCCAAGCTGCTGGAAATGGAAGTGGTAGTGTAGTACTAGGTGGTGGTGTGAAAAAGGGGTAGAACTTGGTTGTTTTTGAGGGTTAAAGAGAGAGATGGAGGGAGGTATGTATATGCAAGCTCAAGGAAAATTTTCCAACCCTTCGACCAATGCTAGAGGCTGGTTATATGGACCAAATAGGGGGAGAAAAGGAGGGAAAAAAAGGGGGGAAAACAAGCCAAGTTTCCCCCCAAAAGTTGTCCCCTCCCGGATACAGATTTTTTAGGGGAAAAGAGTATACAGCTGTAATGTACTCACCTTGAGGAGCAAGGCCGGCCAGTGTTTTGAGTCAGGTGGTCGACAAGCCACCCCCATGGCTGGCCGGCCAGGGGTCAAAAAGGCCAAGGTGAATTAATGGCTGGCCACCACAAATTGGTGTCCTCCCAGATGCCCTCAACACAGCCCTGTGGTCCAAAATTGAAGGAAGTGAAACAGGAGAGAGAACAAGCCATTTTTCAAAGGGGTTCAAAAGGTTCAAATGGAATTACTGGCCTGCCATGTGATATTTGTGTCCTCCCAGGTGTGTACAACACAAATATGTGTTTTGGAGCTGAAGAAAGTGGCCTTAGGGTGGTCAACATTGGCTTTGGAGTGAGAAAAATGGGCGTCGGAGGGCGATGAAGGAATATAACTGGTCGCTGAAAAAATTACTGGCCTCCCACCCTTCTATGACCTTCCTGGTGATGAAGCAGAGGTGCCTGCCAAAAATGAACGAAAACCGATGCAAAATGAAGATTCGGGGACCGAAATGCACAGTCCGAGGCCCCGAAAACTGACTGTTAGGCACCGGGAGTGGTGTTCGACCACGAAGTGGGTCTCTCAGACCACAATGTCCCTCAAAAGGGAGTAAATAGGATGTATGCCAAAAACTGGAGCAAACGGAGGTAGTTAGGCGGTCTCGAACCGAGGCACACGGCCTGACGGCTCCGAAAACCGGGAACCGGGCTCCGAAATGGAAAGAATGACCTACGACCACGAAATGTAGCCCACGGCCATTGAGAGATGGTCTACGAGACCTCTCCCTCCCTTTGGGAAGAGAAGCAGAGAAAATTGAGCTTGGTTCACAAATCGAGGCAAGGCACAGAAAAGCCCGGAAGTTTGGAGGCGGGGCTCACGGCCGAGACTCTGAAACCTCTGGACGAGCACGATATGCAACATCACCAAGCACTCAATCGGTGACGTCTGAGTCTTAAGATCAGTCAAAAATGGGGTGTCTACAAAGGGTAGTACTTCTTCAGCTTGTCCATGTTGATTGGCTGTGAGAACTCCAAACCATCCAAATCCATGAGAATGACTGCTCCTCCTGACTAGATTGATTTAATGATATAGGGACCCGTCCAATTGGGTCTAAACTTACCCCTAGGGTCGTGAATAAGAGCTTGGTTGTCTTTCAACACTAAGTCGCCTTCCTTCAAATTCTTGGATCTAACCTTTTTGTTGAATGTTCTGGCAATCCTGCATTGATACCCCCGAATGTGGTATAACGCCTTCAACCTTCGCTCATCAAATAGCATCAGTTCCTCAAATCGGTTCTATTGCCAATCAGCTTCTGTTATTTGACATTCAGCCATAATCCTCAATGAAGGCATTTCCAACTCAATCGACAAAACAGCCTCCATTCCATATACCAAAGAGTAAGGGGTTGCCCCTGTAGATGTTCGGATTGATGTCCTGTATCCCCAAAGTGCAAAAGGCAACTTATCTGGCCAATCTCTATAAGTTTCTACCGTCTTACGCAGAATGTTCTTGATGTTCTTATTTGCAGCTTCAACGACTCCATTGGTTTGTGGCCTGTAAGTTGATGACTTGTGAAAAGCCACATTATACTTCTCAAGTAGAACTGCCACTTCTCCTTTGAAATGTGAGCCATTGTCTGAAATTAATTCGTTTGGCACCCTGTATCTGCAGATAATGTTGTTCTTGATAAATTTGGCCACATATGATGCTTTCAACACTGAATACGACTGTGCTTCAACCCATTTGGTAAAATAGTCAATGGCAACCAAGATGAACTGATGCCCATTTGAACCTTTCGGTGTGACTACCCCGATGACATCTATGCCCCAGACTGAGAAAGGCCAAGGCGAAGTCATGTTGTAGAGTTTTGATGGCGGGATGTTCACACGATTGGCATGGATTTGACATTTGTGGCATCGCCTAACAAAGTTGATACAATCACTCTCTATGGTTAACCAGTAGTATCCTTGTCTGAGGATTTTTCTGGCTGGTATTATACTGTTCATATGGGCTCCGCACTCTCCTCCATAGATGGCTTCCATGATATACTTTGCCTCTTCTTCCTCTACATACAGCTTGTGCATTCCCAGATACCCTCTCTTGTATAGCTTATCTCCACAAATGATGAATTGAGTGGCCAGACGTCATATCCCCCTTTTGCCTTTGGTGTTTGCCCCTTGTGGGTATATACCACTTTCCAGAAAATTCCAAATATAAAAGTACCAAGGGTTTTCATCTTGAACTTCTTCCGTTGTGGCTATCATTTCATACGAGGGGGTGTACCTTTGTTCTATAAGGATAGGGCGCATCTTGATCCCGACCAGTATATCTATCATTGATGCCAGGGTTGCCAACGCATCAGCAAATTGGTTGTTCTCTCTTACCAGGTGTGTAAAAGTCAGTTTTTCAAACCTCGGGATTAACATGTCCAAGGTCTGATGGTAGACTTTCATTTTTTCCTCTTTAACTTTCCAATCTCTGTTGGCTTGAGAGACGACCAAGTTTGAGTCCCCAATCACATCCAACCTTATTGCCCCTAGTTCCAGGGCTGCTTCCAATCCGGCAATGCACGCCTCATACTCTGCTTGGTTGTTAGATACCTTGAATCGGAGTTTAAAAGCTAAGGGAATATGGGAATCATCCGGCGCTATGAGCAACACGCCTATCCCATAGCCAAATTGATTAGACGCTCCATCAAAGTACAACTTCCAAGTGTCTTCTTCCATCTGCATGACCTCTTCATCTGGGAATGAGTACTCCACATCTTCTCCTCTTTCAATTGGGTGATCAGCCAAAAATTCTGCTATAGCCCTTCCTTTGTTAGATTTGCGAGTGACATACTTAAGGTCAAATTCAGAAAACAAGAGTAACCAACGAGCTAGCCTACCGATAAGAGCTGGTTTCTCAAAGAGATATTTGATGGGGTCTAATCTTGAAACCAGAATTACCGAGTGAGCTAACAAGTAGTGTCTCAACTTCCTGGTGGCCCAAACCAAAGCCAAGCAAGCCTTTTCCAAGGAAGTATAGCGAATCTCGTAGTCAAGCATCTTCTTACTCAACTAGTAGATGGCTTTCTCCACTTTCTCATCTGACTCTTGCGCAAGCATACATCCCATGGTTGATTCAGTCACTGATAAATACAAAATTAGCAGTTTCCCTAGCTCAGGCGGTGCAAACACCCCATTTTTGAACGACCTTAAGACTCAGACGTCATCGATTGAGCGCTCGGTGATTGCGCAGGTTGTGCTCGTTCTGAGGTTATAGAGTCTCGGCTGAGAGCCTTGCCTCAAGACTTCGGGACTCTTTTGTGCTTTGCCTCAGTTTGCGACCCAGGTTGTAGACACTCCATTTTTGACCGACCTTAAGACTTAGACGTCACCAACTGAGCGCTCGGTCATGTTGCATATCGTGCTCGTTCTGAGGTTTCAGAGTCTCGGCTGCGAGCCTTGCCTTCAGACTTCGGGGCTCTTTTGTGCTTTACCTCAGTTTGCGAATCAGGCCCTGTTTTCTTTGTTTTCTCTTCCCGAAGAGAGGGAGAGGTCTCGTAGACCATCTCTCAGTGGCCGTAGGCTACGTTTCATGGTCATAGGCAATTTTTCCCGTTTGGAGCCCGGTTCTCAATTTTCGGAGCCGTCGGCCGTGTGCCTCGGTTCGGGAGCACTTAACCACCGCCGTTTGCTCTGGTTTTTGGTATACACCTTGTTTCCTCCCTTTTGAGGGACACTGTGGCTCGAGAGACCAACTTCGTGGCCAAATACCACCTCCGGTGCTTAATAGTCAGTTTTCGGGCCCCCGGGCCGCGCGTTTTGGCCCCCAAACCTTCATTTTGCATCGGTTTGGTTTCATTTTTGGCGGAGACCTTATTTTCATTGTTAGGGAGGTTGTAGAAGGGTGGGAGGCTAGTATTTTTTCTGAAAAACTAGCTTTATTCCTTCATCGCTCTTCATCGCCCGTTTTCTTCACTAGAAAGCTGATTTTTCCCATTCCCGGGCCACTTTTTCTGACTTTCCACCACGCACACCTGGGAGGCCACCAATATGGGTAGGCCGGCCAGTAATTCCCCCTGACCCTTTTGAACCTTTTTAAAAAGTTGGTTTTTCTCTCTCCTGGGTTACATTTTCTGGTTTTTCTCCACATAGCTGTGTTGTATTCACCTGGGAGGCCACCTTTCTAGGGTGGCCGACCAGCAATTCTGCTTAACCTCTTTGACCCCTGGCCGGCCAGCCAGGGGAGGTGGCCGGCCGGCCACCTGAACCTTTTGCACCTGGCCGGCCAAGCTTGTCTCTCTTGGTGCATTCCAGCTGTGCCAGCTGTTTTGCACCAGATCCTCTGCCCGAGGGTCTGTCTTTTTGGGGGAAAATTTGAATTGGTTTTTCCCCCATTTTCTTTCACTCCTCTCGCTCTATATAACCCGCACCCCACCTCCACTTCTAATTGTTAGAAAATCAGCTAAGGCATTAGTATACATGCACCCCCTATATCTATACTTCAAGCCTCTAAACACCCATTTTCTTGCATATTTACCCTACACCTCATAGCCTACCACCTCCATCACTCATTCCAGCACCTTGGAGGCCATTTGAAGAGGTTGAAAGCTCAAAATTTTGGACCAAAAGCTCCTGATTTGCTGCTCTTCAAGGGTAAGTACCTATTTCCCTTAAACTTGCATTTTTTTTCTTCATCTATAAGCTATACTTGCAACCATTTTTGGGCTTCGACCTAAACTGAAAATAGTCTTATTTTGAGCTCATCTTCATGTTTTATCAAGGACTTTTCTCTGTTTGAGGTCTTCTACTCACCCTTTGTGCTATATCTCTCTTTTAGGGCTTATTTTGCATGGTATATTAGCCTTGTTTGTGAGCATTTCTAGGCTTCGAGCCAAACTGTAAAGTATCTTGTTTTGAGCCCTTATTCAACTTTGTTGAAGGGATCTTTGCTTTTTGAGGCCATGTACTACCCCTTTCCCTTTATCTCTTTTTTAGGGCTATTTTTGCATCATATTTTAGCCTTACTTGTGAGCATATTCGAGATTTTCCATAAACTGAAAATAGTCTTATTTTGAGCCCCTATTAAACTTTGTTGAAGGGATCTTTACTGTTTGAGGCCTTTTACTACCCTGTTTGTCCGATCTCTCTTTTAGGGCTGTTTTTGCATGATACATTAGCCTTATTTGTGAGTCTTTTTGGACCTTGACCTAAACTGAAAAAAGTCTTGTTTTGACATCATCTTCATGTTTTATTAAGGTCTATCCTCTGTTTGAGGTCATCTTCCCCCTATACATGCTTCATTCCTTCATGATTAGGGCTATGCATTAGAGCATTTGCATTGGACATGGTTTGGACTCTTAGCCACTGAAATCTAGTGGATTTTTAGTGGCTTAGGTGTATTCTTGAAGGCCAAAATCAGAGAGGGGTGACCCCCTCTCTCCTTGTCTTGTTTGGTGGCCTTTTTGGCCTTCCAAAGGACCCCCTATTTGCAAGCTTCCAAGCTTTGTTTATATCACTTTTTAGTGGGTGTTAGGACCTCCATAACTCATTTCCAAAGTTGATTTGGCTATGCTAAATGTCCTTGATGCATGTGCTTAATAACCCCTTGTATGCCCTTCCAAAGGAGCCCCTCATTTTTGCATGCATTGGCTACATTTCAGTGATTATTTGGGCATATTTCAGCAATTTTTGTTCACTGATTTTGGCTGGTTTAGTGAGATTTCATATGCTTCACGTACATGCCATACAACTCATGCTTACTAGCCAATTTTGCATGTTGCCTTAGCTCTTCATGTGAACACTTTCTGGCCATGCTTTGAACTAGAAATGTTCATGTTTTGGGACTGCCTTGGCTCTGTCTTTAGAATTCATGATCAAATAATCCATGCTTTGTGTAGCTATAAGTCAATACATGTGCCTAGTTTTGAGTTTCGGGGCTCGTCTCACGCATCGGGTGTCATATATCCATGATTCGGGATCATTTTGCATCATGTTTCAGTGCTGGAATTTGCATGTCTATATTCCATATTTCATACTTTGCCATGCCTTGTTAGAGTTGCATACTATGCCTTAGGTTCGGTCCTCGGTTTGCGTGTATGTGTGCATGCATTTCGATAGTCTCATTTTCATCTTTTGGCCGCCGATGTGAGTGTGGCTGAGGTCCACTCATATTGGTGTAAGTCCATCATGCATTGCATATGCCATTTCATTTCATAGCATTGCGTATGCTAGGTTGCATGTTAGAGCATTGTGTATGCCATTTCATAGCATTACGCATGCTAGGTTGTATGTTAGTCACATTGTGTATGCCATCCCATTTGCATTATGTTTGGGATAGGAGTTAGCCCAAGCACGGGAAACGAGGGACGTTTCGTACTCCGAGTGACGGAACGTGTCTCAATTCCCGGTCGCCGATACTCCAGATTACCCATGATGGAGTCTAGGCCTTGTTTTGTTCATATGTGCATTCATTTCACATTGAGTCATGCAATTCGACTTCTCGGCCATCATGCATCAAGATACGTGATTGGTGGCACGAGGATCGAGGCAAGCATACATATGCAAAAATACATTGCCATGCCCCTTTCTTGCTCTTTGTTGCAGCAAATCAGAAACTGGCAGTCTTTTGGAGCTTCGCGCAATATTCCTGGCTTAATTGTAAACATAGGCTAATTGGGGCATCGCAATGGATTTCCGCGCAAGGCAACTCAAGCATGCATCATTCATCATTCGGAACAGAGCTGAGGCGGTCCATGGGCTTGCATGCCAATTTACTGTTTTCCTAGTTCATTTGTTAATTAATTAGGGTTTTGTACTTATTCGGACTGTAATTATTCATTTGGGACTGTATTATTTATTCGGACCCTCCGAGAGAGGGCACAATTGTAATAAGTGTGCGTGTGTGCGATGTATATCTTCCAACCCCACGTCTTTCTCCCTTTTATTTACCAGCTTATGATGGTTAGATTAGGGCACGTTTCAATTAGCATACTTATGCTTGCATGTTTGCATCATTCATCTGTCTTGCATGCACCGGGCTCGGCACATCATACTAACTGCATTGTATTTCAATTCCGAGTTGAATACTTGTTAGTTGTAGCATTTCACATGCCATCTTTAGATTAGCCGAGCCTACTATAGTTGCATTTTTGCATGTGTTGCATTAGGCATCTCTGTGTAGTTAGGATCATGCATGGATTTCTAACATAGCTTTGGTTTTGGCTTGGAGTACTCGGTAAGTTTTATGCTTTAGCATCCTTGCATGCGTGTGAGTGACTGCCATGATAGCATGCTTACCATGAGGCTATATGCTTATGTGATATATCTGCCTGAATGCCTGTGGGTGAAGGTTGGGTTATTTGGATTGGAACAAATCATTGACTGTGAGTCTTAAGCCCACTAGATAGTAGTAAAACCATCTTTTCTAAGCCCACCCGAGGGTGGCAAAATCTGCATTTTAAAGCCTACTTACGAGTAGCAAACCACTTTCTAAACAAACATGAAATGTTTTGTTCTAATTCAGGCGATCCAGTCTATACTTGTATGCTGTGCGCATCACATAGTAATTCTAGGCTAATAATCGGAATAAGAACGCATAATGTTTTCAAAACTAGATATCATGGTTAGTAGAGGCCGATCTTTGATCGGGCGAGCAGGGGTGCTCACGAAGTGACCTTCCCCAATCGTACCCAAGTTTCTGAGCCGAGGCAACTTTGGTGATGACGGACACGTGGCCTTAGGCAACGAGTTAGGGTTTCCTAAATTTCCCCAAAATAAAATATTTAGGTGACGACTCTATATCTGGCAAAGTAGTCCATGTTTGGTACTTCTTTAAAAAAAATCTGTTTTCTCAAAACGATTTGCCGGATTTGGACTCTTTGGTTCAAATTAAGAACCGTGACAATTTGAGTCCCAACTGTAGTGAGCCCAAAATGAACAGAATGGGACTCATCCTCCCGGGGTGTTCGGGGACGTCTACAGTTTCTGGCGACTCTGCTGGGGATTTAGAGAACTTGACTCGAACTCATGATATCTTATTTTGATTACACTTATGTATTTCTTTGCATTGCATGTGCATTGGTGCGCCTAGGACATCGTGTTTGCCATCTGCTATTCCTGAGCGGTTTGCCAGAGGTTGCGTGCCATAAGGCTTACCGGTTATGGGCTCTGCCAGTATGGGAACACAAACCCCGGTTTTACCGGGGCACCCTTTTGACTATTCGACCTAGTGCATATTCGAAATCTATAGTGACCATTCCAAACTAGGACAGGCTGCTTACCCGATTATCAGTTGTTTGAAACCGCTGCATGTGTAGTGAAACCCTAGCTCCTGACAAAATAGGATAGGGAAACCCTACCCCAACATAGGGGTGTTTTGGCTCTCACTTATCTGTTATGTGCTTTTAGAGTGCGTCTCTACAGGGAATGCATGTATCAGTTCGCAAGTTTGGGTATCAGGCCTGCGGGCACCAGTTCAGTATTTTGGGAATCAGTTATCTGCGGGTATCCGATTCAGTTTTGGGGGAGCAGTGATTTTGGGGAACAGTGATCAGTAGTAGAGTACAGTTATTCAGCTATGCTTGTGTCTGTTCTGATTGGGCCGAAATGCTGCGTGTTTTCTCTTTCAGGGGGGGTTCAGAGATTTAGTACAGAATAGCCAGTGTTCTCCTTTGCTGAGGCACGATAGACATCTGATCCGTCAGTCACCATTCAGTTCAGCGGACTTATGATGACGCAAAGTTCAGAGGAAATTGTGGTTATGGCAGCCGCATTAGACCAAGGAATCATCTTACAGGATGAGACCAATGTTGATGTACCGCATCCGCCCAGGTCACCTGTCGCGCGCCCGGTCTGGACGCCACAGTTGTGCCAAGCTTGTGAGCCCACCACGTTTGAATTGATGGAAATGATCGGCGATCTTCAGCGATCTATGGCTGATCTCGCCCACGGGATGTCGGCTTCGCCACCAACCCCATCCTACGCCGAGAATTGCGTACCACAGTAGCCCCCGCTATTGGGGCGAATTGTGATCGAGCTCAGCCAACCTGAGGCTGTCTCAAGCTATGACCATGCCATGACAACAACAACCGGGTTTCGCTCTGATATAGCAACCCAAACCCTCGATCAAGTTGAGGCCAGAGGTAAGAATAAGGTGGAAACAGATGCCGATCCCATTGAACAACTGCTGTGGACAGTCGAGGCTTTGAAAGCCGGAGGATTGAGCAAACAACAAATATTCGCAGTGGTGGCTAAAACTTCAACCGAGGGGACTTCCCGCCAGCCAAGAAATTGGGATAAGCCCCGTCATGCCAGAACAGCTCCTTCCATTCCCAACTCGCACTGGAAAGATCGAAGCCAAGGCAAAGTCCGACCCTTTTCGCTAGTCGTCCAAAGAAGAATTCTCAGACTTCAAAGTACCTGCCTCGAGGCCGCAAGGTCTTTTATGCTCTCTACATGCCTTTGCCTAAGGCGCTCTAGATCTTTGCTGAAACAGGGCACCTTAAACCCCTTGAGCCGCGGCCTCTCCTGAAGAATCTGCCTCTCACATATGATGCCACCTTGTATTGTGCGTACCACCAGCAAACCGGTCATAGCACCGACAACTGTTTCCGTCTTCGTCATGAAGTACAGGATTTGATCAACAATGAGGTCATCCTCCCACCTACCTCAGCGAAGTCTGTCACTGCTGAGTTGTTAGATTTCGAGGATACCACAAGTATGTGATCAGAAGTTGGTCCGCCTGCGGGCAGCGCTCAGTTTACTTCGGATGTGGCGTATGGCACGCACTTTGGAGCATTTGCGAATGCTAGTTTTGTAGCTTCTGACTTGGGTGTTGAGTCAGTTCTATAGTTTTGTTTTGAGTCTGTCTCATTGTCTTGAGTCAGTCTTTTTGATTAAGGGTCTGTCCTATTATATCGAGTCAGTCCTGTT
Organism: Camellia lanceoleosa; assembly: GCA_025200525.1. Classification (NCBI taxonomy): domain Eukaryota; kingdom Viridiplantae; phylum Streptophyta; class Magnoliopsida; order Ericales; family Theaceae; genus Camellia; species Camellia lanceoleosa. The sequence goes on along the minus strand of CM045762.1, from coordinate 134,914,682 downwards.
GTACAAAGGTCGGGTGATTCCAGGGGTGTCACCTCGGGCATCACCATTTTGTTTTGCGTTTGTCTTTTCGTTCTATTTTGAGTCTGTTTCTGCCTGGAGCCAGTTACACCCACAAATTTGAATGGAATAGCAGTAATTTCCACACTCTCGCATTTGCTTCTGCCTTGTGCTGTTTGTGCAAGAAAATCTAGGATGAATTGGCAGAGCATCTCACCTGTTCTTCTGCACCTTTAAATCATTGTATTGACCTAAGTTTTTCAAAACTTTTCGAACAATGTGTTGAAAACGAAGAGGAAGGAATTCCTCGGGTTTTGCAAAAATTTGATCAATTGAGAGAAAGAGAGGCATGCTAAGCCCTTAATGAATGAAATCATGCTTGTTAGTATGAGTACTAGGAAGGATCCTGGCTTGATCTAGATTGGCTCCACATTGTCTTCCGCGCGAGTGATTTGTCGTTTTCTTAAAAGTTTTCAAAAATTGTTTCAGCAACTCTGCGAAGACTGTGGAATCGCTTCTTGAGATTGTGCAAATTTAGATCACTCTCAGCCTCAAGATCCAACCCCTTGCTCTCAAAACCTTGAACGTGAATTCAAAATATTCAAAGGCCAACCACAATGTGAGGCTTGTATGGCCAGGTCAGAAGCACCCCTCGAACTAGGGGCAAAAGACGTCAGATAATGCACTCGAAGAGTCAAAGATGAAGACTGGCAAGAATGCCAAACCCCAGAAGGGAGGAAAGAAGAAGACATTGCTGAAGGACAACCAAGTTCCTATCCAAAACACTAGGGGCAAATTTAGCCCCCCATTGGATGGACTCCTGCATCGTCAATGAATAGCAGCCATTCTCCTAGATTCAGACGACTTCAGGATCTCAAAACCATTTGACATGGACAAAGCTACACTTTTACCCTTGAGAGGCTCGCTGGGCCGAAAACCCAGAAGGGCAACCCAGGCAAAAGTTAGGGCAAGAAAAGAACAAAAAGAACAAAAAAAGAGAGAAGAAAAGAAATGCAAAGAATGAAAAAAAAGAAAGAGAAGAAAAATGCAATGAAAAGTTGAAAAAAGAAATGAAAAGAATTGAAAAGAAAAGAAGAACAAAGCTCACAAGGTTGAAAACCTAGAAAGGGCGGCCTTGGCAAAAGTTAGAGCGCAAAAGGAGAGGTTAAATACCCGACTGTACCTTAACCCCGAACTACGTAAGGCTTGATTCCCATTTTTGGGATACGTAGGCAACTTCACTCTGAAGTCCAGCCGTAAAACACTTCAAATCCGACTATGTCCATGTGATGGTTCTGGTTATCTTTGTCTTCTCTGTATCCTAGAATTTGGTTGTAATTGTCACTGTGAGGACTGGTTGCCATGTGCTGCAGTGCTAGTGAGGACTGATTGCCATGTGTTGCGGCGCTATTCAGACTAGGAGCAACTTTCTGTTGCCATTCAATGCGCTGCAGTGCCATTCAAACAAGGGGCAACTTTCCGTTGCCATTCAATGCGCTGCAGTGTCGTTAAAAAAAGGGGCAACTTTCCGTTGCCACGCAGCTCCCCTCAAGCAAGGGGCAATTTTCCTTCGAATCTGAGGTTGTGCATCTCGAGAGTGGGTTCTATGCTCGTTGAGCAATGGTCGTTTGCAAAAAATAGCTTTTGAGAATTTTTAATGAAGTCGACTAATTCTCTCGAAAAGTATTCCATTTTTCCAAAACTGGACCATTTCTTGGACCCAAAAAAGGAAAATTTTCAGTGCTCATAACCTAACTCGCATGATTTCAAATCAGAAAATCGAGCAAGCATGTTAATCTAACTCTCATTTTGGTTAAAATTATTTTAAGTAGAAGCCAAAAAAAAAAAAAAAAAAAACAAAAATGGTCAAAATAATGAACTAGGGGCACAGTTGAGTCAGGCTTCCTGTCTTTTCCCCGTTGTCAGTACATTTGCCAGAAAGGGCACCATGTTTGCCAAGAAGGGCACTCTACTTGCCGGAAAAGGGCACAGTTGAAGCTGTCAACAAAGGGGCTGAAAGCTCTATGCTAGGGGCGTGAGCCCACAACTTCCTATTTATCCATCGACCACCCGGGGGAGGGATAAAAAAATGAGAGATTGAAGAATAGAGAGATATGAGTTGAGAGAAAAAATGAGAAAAAGGCTTTTTCGTGAAAAACAGAGCCTGAGGGCCAAGTGATGTGAGAATCACAAATTAGAAAGGGTGGGAAACAAATACCCAGAGAAACTGGCTCCTCGCGATCTGAGAGTTCTCTTGTCTTTCCAATACGTCTGAGTGTCGCGTCTTTTTCTTTCTCTCGATTCTTGTTTTGAGTCGTTTCGAGTGTCACTCGGTGTGTTTAGGTTGTTTTACTTTGTTTTTCCTTTGTTGAGTTCTGTTTAGGTTGCTTTACCTTCGTTTTCCGTTGTTGAGTCGTTTTGGCTGTGGTCAGTTGTAGGCTCAATACCTGGTTGAGAAATCATTCTCAATTTCAATTTCAAAAAAAAAAAAAAAAAAATGCTATGTGCTCAAAGTGCTGTGCCATTCTCCATGTGCAAAATGAGATTTTGTTCTTTCAAAAATCGCAGGGTTGAACCCGGGTCATGTGAAAACAGTAAAATCGGGACCTATCTGAAGCTATATAGGTTCCAGACTTCGAAGTAAAAGAAAAAAGGGAAAAATGTCGGGCATCTGAGTTTGTTTCAACTTCTGCAAGTTCCGTCATCGCATCCTGTATATTCAGAATGAGTTGTGTGTCCAAAATTAAAAGAATACTGTGTTATGAGCCGCTGGTTCAGATCGAGTAGTGTCGTGTCACGAGCTGCGTGTTCAAAATAAAAAGAATGAGCTATGTGTTCAGAAATGCAAATTTATGAGCTGCGTGTTCGGAATTAAGAATGAGCTGCGTGTTCATAATTGAAATGTGTGAGCTGCGTACTCAGAATGAAAATATATGAGCTGCGTGTTCAAAATGAAAAGAATGAGCTGTGTGTTCAGAAATGAAAATATAAGAGCTGCGTCTTCAGAATTGAAATATGTGAGCTGCGTGCTCAAAATGAAGTGAATGAGCTGTGTGTTCAGAAATGAAAATTAATGAGCTGCGTGTTCAGAATTAAGAATGAGCTGTGCGCAAATGAAAAAATGAGCTGCGTGTTCAGAAATTCAAAAGTTTACGCTGCGTGTTCAACCTTTAAACAAGTGTGTGCTGCGTGTTCAGAAATTCAAAAGTTTGCACTGCGTGTTCACAATCAAAAAATGAGCTGTGTGTTCAGAAATTCAAAAGTTTGCGCTGTGTGTTCAACCTTTAAACAAGTGTGTGCTGCGTGTTCACAATCAAAAAAATGGGCTGCGTGTTCAGAAATTCAAAAGTTTGGGTTCAACTTTCAACAAATGTGTGCTGCATGTTCGCATTCAAAATGGGCTGCGTGTTCAGAAGTTCAAGAGTTTGGGCTGCGTGTTCAACTTTCAACAAGTGTGTGTTGTGTGTGCACAATCAAAATTTGAGCTGCGTGTTCAGAAAGTCAAGTGTTTGAGCTGTGTGTTTAGGCTAAAAAAAAAAAAAAACTATGGGCTGTGTGCTCATCTCAAAGTTCGAGCTGTGTGTTCAACATCAAGTGTTTGGGCTGTGTGTTCAGACTTCAAAAACAGTGAGCTGTGTGTTCAACTCTCAACCAGTGTGTGCTGTGTGTTCACCTCAAAATTTGGGCTGCGTGTTCAGAAATTCAACAGTTTGGGCTGCGTGTTCAACTCTCAACCAGTGTGTGCTGTGTGTTCATCTCAAAATTTGGGCTGCGTGTTCAGAAATTCAAAAGTTTGGGCTGCGTGTTCAACTTTCAACAAAAGCATGCTGTGTGTTCACATTCAAAAATGGGCTGCGTGTTCAAAAGTTCAAAAGTTTGGGCTGCGTGTTCAACTTTCAACAAGTGTGTGCTGCGTGTTCACAATCAAAAATGGGCTGCGTGTTCAGAAATTCAAAAGTTTGGGCTACGTGTTCGACTTTCAACAAATGTGTGCTGTGTGTTCACATTCGAAAATGGGCTGCGTGTTCAGAAGTTCAAAAGTTTGGGCTGCGTGTTCAACTTTCAACAAGTGTGTGCTGCGTGTTCACAATAAAAAATGGGCTGCGTGTTCAGAAATTCAAAAGTTTGGGCTACGTGTTCGACTTTCAACGAATGTGTGCTGTGTATTCACATTCGAAAATGGGCTGCGTTTTTAGGAATTCAAAAGTTTGGGCTGCGTGTTCAACTTTCAACAAGTGTGTGTTGCGTGTTCACGATCAAAAAATGGGCTGTGTGTTCAGAAATTCAAAAGTTTGAGCTGTGTGTTCAACTTTCAAAAAATGAGGGTTGTGTGTTCATGACAACAAGTTTGAGCTGTGTGTTCAAATTTCAAGAAAAATAGGCCGCATGTTCACCACAAAAGTTTGAGCTGTGTGTTCAGATTTCAAAAATGCAAGCTGTGTGTTCACGCCAAAAGTTTGAGCTGCGTGTCCAGAAATTCAAGTGCTTGAGCTGTGTGTTCAAAATGCAAACCAAATCTTTGTGCTAGTTCAAGAATGAGCTGTGAGCCCGAAAAATGAGCTGTGTGCTCCCCAAGATGAGCTGTCTGCCCGAGATGAGCCGTGTGCCCCCGAAAAATGAGCTGTGTGCCCCCAAGACGAGTTGTGTGCCCGGAAAATGAGCTGTGCACCCAAAGAACGAGCTGTGTGCCCGAAAAACGAGCTGTGTGCCCGAAAAATGAGCTGTGTGCCCCCCAAGATGAGCTGTGTGCCCCCGAAGATGAGCTGTCTACCCAAAATCAGATGTGCGCCCGAAATGAATTGTGTGCCCTCGAAAAATGAGCTGTGTGCCCTAAAGATGAGCTGTGTGCCCAAAATGAGTCGTGTGCCCGAAATGTGCTGTCTGCCCGAAATGAGTTGTGTGCCCAAAGTGAGCTGCGTGCCCGAAGTGAGCTGTGTGCCAAATGAATGGAATGCAGTATCGTCAACTATGTGCCAAGTCTTGCATTGTGCATGCATTTTATCGCGCTACTTTGCGCATCGCACTGTTTTGCGCACCTTTACTTGCATAAAAGATGCATTTTATCGTGTTATTTTGCGCATCACACTATTTTGTGCACCTTACTTGCATGGTGCATGCGTTATCACTCGCGCTGTCTTGCGCATCCTTTGTCTTAGCACTGTCTTGTGCACACACTTGCATCGCACTATCTTGTGCATCCACCCTGCATCGCACTGTCTTGTGCACCTACATAGCATTATTTTGTGCATTCCTTCTGCATCGCACTGTATTGTGCACTACCTGGTCTAGGAGACCTTAAATCCTCTAAAGGTGCAATACCTTTGGTGTTTGTTGTGCCCGAACGACTCCCAGTGGTCTGGTATAGCTACCTACCTGTGCTTGTGGTGAGTTCCTAGGAGACCAACTGAGACGGTGGAAACTAGAGTTCGAATGGCTTATGCCTAGAACGCAAAGGTTCGGGATTTCCGAGACTAAAGTCTTGTTCAAATACCCAGGGGTATATCCTCAGCTTAAAATCTGTATGGCAGCCCCATAGGTTGAGATAGCATGTGTATGCGCCTCAATTCTGGATACTGAACCAACCTAGTCTGTCACCCTGTTGGAGAAAAAGGAAAGCTGTGACCATAGTCAGGGAGAAAAGTAGTACCTGTGGTTTGACTAAGAAGAAGCAAAAGACCCCCAGCAGCATGAGGCACGATATTGTATGTATGGTTCATTTGAAGCTGACGAGCCGTACGGTATTGTATTCTCCATGTGAGACGTAACGAGAATTGTATAATCCTCTTACATTCTTACTGAATGGAATTGTTGCATTTATTGTGTATATTTGCTTCATTACAGCTTGTTGCTTCGCATGATCATTGAGTTACATCCGGCTTTGGGCATATCATTTTGCATTTTGCCTCCCGCCTGCGGGCATGCCTGCGGGCACATTTCTTTGTTATCTTGTATGTTTGTCTAAGTCTTCGGCCTCGTCAAAAATGGGTCGCCTCTAGGCTTTGACATTCACTGCCGTCACGTATGACTTTCGAGTTCTGTCAAAGAGGGGCAACTGTAGACACCCCATTTTTGACTGACCTTAAGACTCAAACGTCACCAACTGAGCGCTCGGTGATGTTGCATATCGTGCTCATTCTGAGGTTTCAGAGTCTCGGCTGCGAGCCTTGCCTCCGGACTTCGGGACTCTTTTATGCTTTACCTCGGTTTGCGAAGCAGGCCCTGTTTTCTTTGTTTTCTCTTCCCAAAGGGAGAGAGAGGTCTCGTAGACCATCTCTCAGTGGCCGTAGGCTACGTTTCGTGGTCGTAGGCCATTTTTCCCGTTTGGAGCCCGGTTCCCGGTTTTCGGAGCCATCGACCGTGTGCCTCGGTTCGGGATTGTTTAACCACCTCCGTTTGCTCCGGTTTTTGGCATACAAATTGTTTCCTCCCTTTTGAGGGACACTGTGGCTCGAGAGACCAACTTCGTGGCCAAACGCCACCTTCGGTGCTTAATAGTCAGTTTTCGGGCCCTCGGGCCGCGCGTTTTGGCCCCTGAACCTTCGTTTTGCATCGGTTTGGTTTCATTTTTGGCGAAGACCTTATTTTCATTGTTAGGAAGGTTGTAGAAGGGTGGGAGGCCAGCATTTTTTCTGAAAAACCAGCTTTATTCCTTCATCGCTCTTCATCGCTTGTGTTTCTTCACTAGAAAGCTGATTTTTCTCATTCCCAGGCCACTTTTTCTGACTTTCCACCACACCATTGTGTTGTACACACCTGGGAGGCCACCAATATGGGTAAGTTGGCCAGTAATTTCCCCTGACACTTTTGAACCTTTCTAAAAAGTTGGTTTTTCTCTCTCTTGGGTTACATTTTCTGGTTTTCTCCACATAGCCGTGTTGCACTCACTTGGGAGGCCACCTTTCTGGGGTGGCCGGCCAGCAATTCTGCTTGACCTCTTTGACCCTTGGCCGGCCAGCCAGGGGAGGTGGCCGGCCGGCCACCTGAACCTTTTGCACCTGGCCGGCCAAGCTTGTCTCTCCTGGTGCATTCCAGCTATGCTAGCTGTTTTGCACCAGATCCTCTGCCCGAGGGTCTGTCTTTTTGGGGGGAAATTTGAATTGGTTTTTCCCCCATTTTCTTTCACTCCTCTCCCTCTTTATAACCAACACCCCTGATCCATTTCTAAGGGTTAGAAAATCAGCTGAGGCATTAGTATACATACACCCCCTACATCTATACTTCAAGCCTCCAAACACCCATTTTCTTGCATATTTACCCTACACCTCATAGCCTACCACCTCCATCACTCATTCCAGCACCTTGGAGGCTATTTGAAGAGGTTGAAAGCTCAGAATTTTGGACCAAAAGCTCCTGATTTGCTGCTCTTCAAGGGTAAGTACCTATTTCCCTTAAACTTGCATTTTTTTTTTTGCTTCATCTATAAGCTATACTTGTAAGCATTTTTGGGCTTCGACCTGAACTGAAAATAGTCTTATTTTGAGCTCATCTTCATGTTTGATCAAGGACATTTCTCTTTTTGAGGTCTTCTATTTACCCTTTGTGCTTTATCTCTCTTTTAGGGCTTATTTTGCATGGTATATTAGCCTTATTTATGAGCATTTATGGGCTTCGAGCCAAACTGTAAAGTATCTTTTTTTGAGTCTCTCTTCAATTTTGTTGAAGGGCTCTTTGCTATTTGAGGCCATCTACTGCCCCTTTCCCTTTATCTCTCTTTTAGGTCTATTTTTGCATCGTATTTTAGCCTTATTTGTGAGCGTATTCGAGATTTTCCATAAACTGAAAATAGTCTTATTTTCAGCCCTTCTTCAACTTTGTTGAAGGGCTCTTTGCTGTCTGAGGCCTTTTACTACCCTGTTTGTCCAATCTCTCTTTTAGGGCTGTTTTTGCATGATACATTAGCCTTATTTTTGAGCCTTTTTGGACCTTGACCTAAACTGAAAAAAGTATTGTTTTGACATCATCTTCATGTTTGATTAAGGTCTATCCTCTTTTTGGGGTCATCTTCCCCCTATGCATGCTTCATTCCTTCATGATTAGGGCTATGCATTAGAGCATTTGCATTGGACATGGTTTGGCCTCTTAGACACTGAAATCCAGCGGATTTTCAATGGCTTAGGTGTATTCTTGAAGGCCAAAATCAGAGAGGGGTGACCCCCTCTCTCCTTGTCTTGTTTGGTGGCCTTTTTGGCCTTCCAAAGGACCCCCTATTTGCAAGCTTCCAAGCTTTGTTTCTATCACTTTTCAGTGGGTGTTAGGACCACCATAACTCATTTCCAGAGTTGATTCAGCTATGCTAAGTGTCCTTGATGCATGTGCTTAATAACCCCTTGTATGCCCTTCCAAAGGAGCCCCTCATTTTTGCATGCATTGGGTGTATTTCAGTGGTTATTTGGGCATATTTTGGCATTTTTGTTCACTAATTTTGGCTAGTTTAGTGAGATTTCGTATGCTTCACATACATGCCATACAACTCATGCTTACTAGCCAATTTTGCATGTTGCCTTAGCTCTTCATGTGAACACTTTTTGGCCATGCTTTGAACTAGAAATGTTCATGTTTTGGGACTGCCTTGGCTCTGTCTTTAGACTTTATGATCAAATAATGCATGTTTTGTATAGCTATAAGTCAATACATGTGCCTAGTTTTGAGTTTCGGGGCTCGTCTTACGCATCGGGTGTCATATATCCATGATTCGGGATCATTTTGCATCACGTTTCAGTGCTGGAATTTTCATGTCTGTATGCCATATTTCATGCTTTTCCATGCCTTGTTAGAGTTGCATACTATGCCTTAGGTTCGGTCCTCGGTTTGCGTGTATGTGTGCACGCATTTCGATAGTCTCATTTTCATCTTATGGCTGCTGATGTGAGTGTGGCTGAGGTCCACTCATATTGGTGTAAGTCCATCATGCATTACGTATGCCATTTCATTTCAGAGCATTGCGTATGCTAAGTTGATGTTAGAGCATTGTGTATGCCATTTCATAGCATTACGCATGCAGGTTGTATGTTAGTCACATTGTGTATGCCATCCCATTTGCATTATGTTTGGGATAGGAGTTAGCCTATGCACGGGAAACGAGGGACGTTTTGTACTCCGAGTGACGGAACGTGTCTCAATTCCTGCTCGCTGATACTTCGGATTACCCATGATGGAGTCTAGGCCTTGTTTTGTTCATATGTGCATTCATTTCACATTGAGTCATGCAATTTGATTTCTCAGCCATCATGCATTGAGATACGTGATTGGTGGCACGAGGATCGAGGCAAGCGTACATATGCGAAAATACATTGCCATGCCGCTTTCTAGCTCTCTGTTGTAGAAATCAGAAACCGACAGTCTTTTGGAGCTTCGCGCAATATTCCGGGCTTAATTGTGAACAGAGGCTGATTGGGGCATCGCAATGGATTTCCGCGCAAAGAAACTCAAGCATGCATCATTCATCATTCGGAACATAGCTGAGGCGGTCCATGGGCTTGCATGCCAATTTACTGTTTTCCTAGTTCATTTGTTAATTAATTAGGGTTTTGTACTTATTCGGACTGTAATTATTCATTTGGGACTGTATTATTTATTCGGACCCTCCGAGAGAGGGCACAATTGTAATAAGTGTGCATGTGTGCGATGTATGTCTTCCAACCCCACGTCTTTCTCCCGTTTATTTACCAGCTTATGATAGTTAGATTAGGGCACGTTTCAATTAGCATACTTATGCTTGCATGTTTGCATCATTCATCTGTCTTGCATGCACCGGGCTCAGCACATCATACTAACTGCATTGTATTTCAATTCCGAGTTGAATACTTGTTAGTTGTAGCATTTCACATGCCATCTTTAGAATAGCCGAGCCTGCTATAGTTGCATTTTTGCATGTGTTGCATTAGGCATCTCTGTATAGTTAGGATCATGCATGGATTTCTAACATAGCTTTTGTTTTGGCTTGGAGTACTCGGTAAGTTTTATGCTTTAGCATCCTTGCATGCGTGTGAGTGACTGCCATGATAGCATACTTACCATGAGGCTATATGCTTATGTGATATATCTGCCTGAATGCCTGTGGGTGAATGTTGGGTTATTTGGATTGGAACAAATCATTGACTGTGAGTCTTAAGCCCACTAGATAGTGGCAAAACCATCTTTTCTAAGCCCACCCGAGGGTGGCAAAATCTGCATTTCAAAGCCTACTTGCGAGTAGCAAACCACTTTCTAAACAAACATGAAATGTGTTGTTCCAATTCAGGCGATCCAGTCTATACTTGTATGTTGTGCGCATCACATAGTAATTCTAGGCTAATAACCGGAATAAGAATGCATAATGTTTTCAAAACTAGATATCATGGTTAGTAGAGGCCGATCTTTGATCGGGCGAGCAAGGGTGCTCACGAAGTGACCTTCCCCAATCGTACCCAAGTTCCCGAGCCGAGGCAACTTTGGTGATGACGGACACGTGGCCTTAGGCAACGAGTCAAGGTTTCCTAAATTTCCCCAGAATAAAATATTTAGGTGGTGACTCTGTATCTGGCAAAGCAGTCCATGTTTGACACTTTTTTCAAACAAAATATGTTTTCTCAAAACGATTTGCCGGATTTCGACTGTTTGGTTCAGATTAAGAACTGTGACAATTTGAGTCCGAACTGTAGTGAGCCCAAAATGAACAGAACAGGTCTCATCCTCCCGGGGCGTTTGGGGACGTCTACACAGGTCCTGTTTTCTTTGTTTTCTCTTCCCGAAGGGAGGGAGAGGTCTCGAAGACCATCTCTCAGTGGCTGTAGGCTACGTTTCGTGGTTATAGGCCATTATTCCCGTTTGGAGACCAGTTTCCAGTTTTCGGAGCCGTCAGCCGTGCGCCTCGGTTCGGGACCACTTAACTTTCTCCATTTGCTTCAGTTTTTGGCACGCACCTTGTTCCCTCTCCCTAGAGGGACACTGTGGCTTGGGAGACCACCTTTGTGGTTGCACGCCACCTCCGGTGCTTAATAGTTAGTTTTCGGGGCCTCCGGCCGCGCGTTTTGACCCCTGAACCCTCGTTTTGCATCGGTGTGGGTTCATTTTTGGCAGGGACCCTATTTTCATTTTTTGAAAGGTGGTACGGGGGTGGGAGACCAGTAATTCTCTTGGAGACCACCTCTTCTCCCGCCGGCCGATTTTCTTGTTAGGAAGCTGGTCTCCTTGGCTTTTAAGCCACATTTTCTAGTCTCCCATACCACCACTGAGTTGCATTCACCTGGGAGACCACCAATACGGGCTGGTCGACCACCTTTTCAGCTTGACCCTTTTGAACCTGGTCGGCCGACCAGGGGGAGTGGTCGGCTGACCACCTGAACTGGTCGACCAGCCTTTTGCTTTTTTGTCAATCTGAATACAATCCAACTGTGCCAGCTATGAGGCATTTGTTCCATCCTCCGAGGATTGGCCCTCTTGTTTTGGCTTCTTAAAGAAGCTTGGCCCTCTTCTCTTATCTTCTAAGAGAAGCTTGACCTTTTGTTGAGCTTCTTGAGGAAGCTTGACCCCTTTGGTCTAGCTTCCTCAAGAAGCTTGACTCTTTTCGTTTAGCTTCCTTAAGAAGCTTGGCCCCTTTGCTCCAAGCTTCTAAGAGAAGCCTTGGACCTCTTCTTCTATAAGAGAGACCCTCCTCACCACTTGCAAGGGTTGAGACTTTTGTGTCTAAAGCTTGTACACTTCCCTCCATATCTCTCTACTTCAAGCTTCAAAAGTCCATAGTTCTTGGACCCTTTGCACTACACCTCCAAGCACAACACCTCCACTATCAACCTAAACACCTTGGAGCTCATTTTCAAAGGTTGAAGAGTTCCTACTTTGGTCCAGAAGCTGCTGGAGGTCTTGTCTACAAGGGTAACACTCATTTCCCCTTTTTTAAGAATTGTTTTGCTTCATATCTTAGCTCCATTTGCAAGCATATTTAGGCTTTGCCACAAACTGAAAAAATTCTTGTTTTGAGCTTGTAAACATGTTTGTTTAAGACTATTTTTCTGTTGGGGGTCATCTACTCCCTTGCATGCTTCATTTCCCCCTATTTTAGGCCATGCATTAGGGCCTTTGTTGTGAGCCTTGTGGCCCTTTTGACCACTGAAATCCAGCAGATTTTTAGTGGTTATTATGTGTTTTTGAGCATCAAAATTAGAGAGGGGTGACCCTCTTACCCCTTGTTTTGTTTACTAGCTTCCTTGGCCTTTCAAAGGAGCCGCTATTTGCATGTTTTCAAGCCATGTTTCAGGCCACTTTTTGTGAGTTTTGTGACCTGCATAGGCTCTTTCTAGAGCCCTTTTTGCCATGTTGAATGTCTATTGTGCATGTGTAGAGTAATCCTCTTCAAGGCCTTTCAAATGGGCCTTTACTTGCATGCTTCCTAGGCTCATTTCAGGCCATTTTCAGTGAGTGCCATCATAACCTCTGTCAAGAGGTGGTTTTTCCATTTTGTATGTCCATCATGCATGTGTTGAATAACCCTCTTATTGGCCTTTCAAAGGAACATATCATTCTTGCATGGATTAGCCATGTTTCCATGGGTTTTTGGGCATTATTTGGCATGGTATACTTCTTTTTTGGCTGGTTTGGTGAGCTCTCATGTGCTTCATATAGTTATAGTGCAAATCATGGTTCACTAGCTTGTATTGCATGATCTTTTGGCCCTTAATTCTAGCACTTTTTGGCCATGCCTTAGACTGATTTTGTGTATATTTTGGACTGCCTTAGCTCTATTTTTGGGTCTCATGGTCGAATGATGTTTGTTTTACATGCTTGTAGCTCAATGTCCATGCTTAGTTTTGAGTTTCGAGGTCTATTACATGCATATACTGAGGTGTTTTCATGTTTTGGGGCCATTGCATTTCATATTTCAGAGCTTATATGTATGCCATATTACCTTGATTTTCACTCTTTAAATGCGTTTGAGAGTTGGGCTTGTATGCCTTGTTTTCGGACCATTGTATGAGCTTCACTTCTTTGCATATTGAACCATCATTTTAGGCCATTTTCCCACTGTCTTGGACTTGCCTAGGGTCTGTTTGGGGATGGTCTTGCCATTTGTGCATCACCTTGTGTACCTCTAGTGTAATTCGCTTCAGTAGTTTCGGTAATTATGCCATCTAGCATTCATTGTGTGAAGTGTTTGCATGATTAGGGACCATTGTGCATCACAATTCAGAGCTAGAGAATGTGTGTTTCCATGCCATATTTTCATCCTTTGCCATGCTTAGTTAGAGTTGCATGTTGTGCCGTAGGATTGGTCCTTTGTATTCGCGCATGTTTGCATGTATTTCGGTTGTCTCATTTTCATGTATGGCCACTAATTTGGGTGTGGCTGAGGTCCACTCATATTGGTTTAAGTCCACCTTGCATTGTGTATGCCATTTTAGTCCATAGCATTGCGTATGCTAGGTTGCATGTGTGCATATCATCCCTTGCATGCCAGCATGATTAGGTTGCATTGCATTTAGGGTTGTACGTTAGTTGCATTGTGTATGCTATCTCATTGCATCGTGTTTGGAGTAGGGTTAGTCCAAACACGGGAAACGAGGGACGTTTCGTACTCAAAGTGACGAAACGTGTCTCAATTTCCGGTCGCCGACACTCCGGATTACCCATGATGGAGTTTAGGCCTTGTTATGTTTATATGTGGATTCATTTCACATTGAGTCGTGCAACTCGACTCCTCGGCCATCATGCATCGAGATGCGTGATTGATGGCATGAGGATCGAGGTCTACACTCCCTAGAGTTTGTGCAATGACGGGGAGAGTGGTCGTGCACACATGTGTTGAAAATATTTTGCCATGCCTCTTTCTTGCTCTCTGTTGCAGCAAACCAGAAACCAGCAGCCTTCTAGAGCTTTGTACAATATTCTAGGATTGATTGCAAAATAGAGGCAAATCGGGGCATCGCAAGGAATTTCCCGACAAAGCGACCCGAGCACGCATGCATCTTTCATCATTCGGAACAAGAGTTGAGGCAGTCCATTTTATAGCTTGCATGCTAGTTTATTCGCTTTCCTAGTTAATTTGTTAATTAATTAGGGTTTTGTAATATTTAACTAGCTAGAGTAGTTAATTATTTATTCGGACTGTATTATTTATTCGGACCCTCCGAGCGAGGGCAATTGTGTAATAAGTGTGCGTATGTGTGATGTATATCTTCCAACCCCACGTTTCTCTCCCTTTTATTTACCAGGTTATGATGGTTAGTTTAGGGCATGTTTCAATTAGCATACTTCTGCTCGCATGTTCGCATCCATTCATCTGTCTTGCATGCATCGGGCTCGGCGCATCATAGTAACTGCATTGTATTTCAATTTCAAGTTGAATACGTGTTAGCTGTAGCATCGTCATATGCCATCTTAGAATAGCCGAGCCTATCTTAGTTGCATTCTTGTATGTGTTGCATTAGGCATCTCAGCATAGTTAGGATTCATGCATGATTTATAATTAGCTTCTTTCTTTGGCTCGGAGTACTCGGTAAGTGTTCATGCTTTAGCATCCTTGCATGTGTGTGAGTGATTGCCATGATAGTGTGCTTACCATGAGGCTATGTGCTTATATGATATAACTGCCTGAATGCCTGCGGGTGAAGGTTGGGTTATTTGGATTGGAACGATTCATCGACTACGAGTTTTAAGCCCACTTGAGAGTGGCAAAATCATGTTTTCTAAGCCCACCTGAGGGTGGCAAATCCACATTTTAGCCTACTTACGAGTAGCAAACCGCTTTCAAAAACAAACATGTGATGTTTTGTTCCAATTCAGGCGATCCGGTCTATATTTGTATGCTGTGCACATCACGTAGTAAATCTAGGCTAATAAACCGGAATAAGAGCACATAATGTTTTCAAAACTTGGTATCATGGTTAGTAGAGGCCGATCTTTGATCGGGCGAGCGGGGGTGCTCATGAAGTGACCTTCCCTAATCGTACCCAAGTTCCCGAGCCGAGGCAACTTTGGTGATGACAGACACGTGGCCTTAGGCAACGAGTTAGGGTTTCCTAAATTCCCCCCATATAAATATTTAGGTGGTAACTCTGTATCTGGCAAACAGTCCATGTTTGGCACTTCTTTCAAAAAATCTGTTTTCAAAAATGATTTGTCAGATTTGGACTCTTTGATGATTCATCGGTCTTGCATTGCACTCTGCAAGATTAGATACAGAACCGTGACATTGAGTCCTAAACTGTAGTGAGCCCAATGAACAAAACGGGATTCCCTCCTAGGACGTTCGGGGATGTCTACAGTTTCTGGCGACTCTGCTGGGGACTTTGAGAACTTGACTCGAACTCATGATATCTGGTTTTGACTACACTTATGTGTTTCTTTGCGTTGCATTTGCATTGGTGCTCCTAGGACACTGTGTTTGTCGTATGCTATTCCTGAATGGCTTGCCGGAGGCTCGCTTCGAGAAGCGTGCCATAAGGCTGACTGGTTGCGGGCTCTGCCACGATGGGAACACAAACCCCGGTTGTTACCGAGGCACCCTTTTGACCATTCGACTTAGTGCATATTCGGAATCCATAGTGACCATTCCAAGCTAGGACAGGTTGCTTACCCGATTATAGGTTGTTTGAAACTGCTGCGTTTGTAGTGAAACCCTAGCTCCTGACAAAATAGGACAGGGAAACCTTACCCCTCCATAGGGGTGTTTTCGCTATCACTTGCTTGCTATGTGCTTTTAGACTGCGTCTCTACATGAATGCATATATCAGTTTGCAAGTCTAGGCATCAGGCTTGCGGGTATCAGCATCAGTGTTTTGGGAATCAGTTTTACTTGAGGGTATCAGTTTACAGGCAGAACTTATGGCAGAATTCTGTTGGGGGGAGGGCACAATCATTCAGATTTGCTCATTTTGATTTTGGTGAAATCAGGCTGAGGTGCTGTCTGTTTTCTCTTTTGCAGGGTAGTCTTGGAACCATAGCTTCAGAAGGCTCCGATGTCCCCCAGGTTCATTGGACTTGTGTCAATAGACTTTGTCAGGTCAGAGATTCCGTTCAAGGGCAAATCAGTGTTCCTTCGCCAGAGAGGTAAAAGGTCGGTCGAGCCTGAATCATCAGTTCAACAGTCTTCGGATCAGAAGTCATTATCCATCTCACCTGTGTGCAGTTGGGTTGAGATATCTGCTTTTACTCCAGAGATAGACATACCAGTAGTCCTGATAGATCAGGGCAGTATGGCAAGGATGGAGGAGATGGTGCGCCAACTCCAAGAAAGTATGAAAATCATGCGGAGGCCTGTCCAACGCGAATTTGTCAAACAAAGAAAGAGGTCGTGGCCCAGCAAGCAGAACTAATCACCAGACTCTAGTAGCAAGCCGGAGCATCAGCTTCATACCAAGCTCCTCCGCTACCAAGAGTTCCAATACCCAGGGAGACGGCGAATGTCCAGAATGTCCAAGAGGATACAACCATCCCAACAGGGCCGGCTCCGCCCCCGATTCTACCTCAACTATCCAAGGCACCCACTCCTATCAATCAACTAGACTCTCCCTTTGAGTTCGAGGTGGACCCTACAGCGTTGAAGTTCAGCAAGCTTGAAAAGTTGTTCAAGAAATCCCAAGGGGTAAAGTCCATCCCAGACATCGAGGACGGGTATATCGACGCAGCCGTAATGCTGCCAGACAGATTTAAGATGCCACATATTGACCGCTTTGACAGGTTCGGGGGTCCCATGGTGCACTTACGGCTGTTTTTAGACATATTAAGGCCGATGGGCCTTACCAGACTACAAAAGCTTTCTTTATTCGGCCGGACCCTATCGGGTGTGGTGGCCATCTGGTACGCAAAACTGGAAGACGATGTTAAGAGGAATTGGGATGAGATGGCCGAGGCTTTTGTCGCTCAGTACTCCTATAATACACAGATCGAGATCATAACCCGTGATCTCGAGATGACTAGGCAGGAGCCTAAGGAGAGTTTTTCTGACTTCGTAACCTAGTGGAGAGCCAAGGCGTCAATGATGACCACTAGGCCCACTGACAAAGATCAGATTCGGATGATTGTGCGCAATCTCCAGCCCAAGCTTATGCAGAAAATGATTGTTCTCCCCTTCCCCACCTTTT
This sequence comes from Camellia lanceoleosa, assembly GCA_025200525.1. NCBI lineage: Eukaryota > Viridiplantae > Streptophyta > Magnoliopsida > Ericales > Theaceae > Camellia > Camellia lanceoleosa. The sequence goes on along the minus strand of CM045762.1, from coordinate 134,897,628 downwards.
CAGATTTACACAAGATGGGGGTGCAAATCGAGGACGCTATGAGGGAGGGCCTCATTGTCCAGGAGAAGGAGAGCGACCTAGGAGGCGTTTTCGCGGTTGAATGCGACCACCGGTGGTGATCTTTGCAAGATCTTGAAGTGGGCATGGTCACCACCACCACATCAAAAATAGCTACCCCATTCACCAGTGCGTCCGGAAGTAGCTCGCAAAAAACCAAATATCCACCTCGAGTCAAGAGGGTTTTTACCCCACTTTATATGCCTTTGTCAAAGGCTCTAGAGGCCTTACTCCGGAAAGGATATCTGAAACCGTTGGAACAACGGCCTCTACCCGATCCTCTCCCTCCAAAGCATGACCAGACTAAGTACTGTGCCTACCATCAACAAACCGGTCATGACACTGATAGTTGCTTTCATCTGCACCATGATGTACAGGATCTGTTTGACAACAGGGTCATCGTCGCACCAGTCTTGCAAAGTCTATCGGCACTTGATCAGTGAACTTATGGGGGATAATGTGACTATGTGATCGGTGGATGAACCACCTGCGGGCGGTACTCAGTTTACTCCAGATGTGGCGTATGGCACGCACTATTTTGAGCATTTATGAATGCTGGCTTTTGTACTTTCTGACTCGGGTATTGAGTCAGTTTTGTTGTTATGTCGTTTAGAGTCTGTCCCGTTACATAGAGTCAGTCTTTTCATACTGAGTTAGTTGGGTCTGTCTTGTTGTATCGAGTCAGTCCTGTTTTGTTAGAGTCGGGTGATCCTGGGGGCGTTACCTCGGATATCACTATTTTGTTTTGTGTTTGTCTTTTCGCTTTCTTTTGAGTCTATTTCTACCGGGGAGCTAGTTACACCAGTAGATCTAATTGAAACAACTGTGGTTTTCATGGTTTTGTGCTTGTTTATGCTTTGAGCCTGTTGTGCCAGCAAACTTGAATGAAACGACAGTGCATTTCACCTGCTCTTTTGTGACTTGAATTCATTACATCGACCTAAGTTTTTCAAAAACTCTTTTTGAACACTGCGATGAAAACAAAGAGGAAGGAATTCCTTAGGATTTGCAAAAATTTGATCAAGTGAGAGAAAGAGAGGCATGCTAAGCCCTTAATGAATGAGATCATGCTTGTTAGTGTAAGTACTGGGAAGGATCCTGGCTTGATCCAGATTGGTTCCGCACTGTCTTCAGTGCGAGCGATTTGTCGCTTTCTTAAAAGATTTCAAAAAATGTTTTGCGCGGTCCTACGAAGACCTGTGTGGAATCGCTCTTGAGATTGTACAGCCTAGAATCACTATCAACCTCGAGACTCGACCCCTCACTTTCAAAACTTGAACTTGGATTCAGAATGTTCAGTGGTCAACCACTATGTAAGGCCTGTGTGGCCGGATCAGAAGCAGCCCTCGAACTAGGGGCAAGGAAGTCAGATCAAGAAGATCAGATGTCGTCAAAAGAAGCTTGCAAAGCTAGATCAGAAGCACCCCTCAAACTAGGGGTAAAAATGTCAAATGCGCTCGAAGAGCCCAAAATGGATCACTCCGCAAATCAATGAAGATCGGCAAGAATGCCAAATCCTAGAAAGGAGGAAAGAAGAAAGTATTGCTGGAAAATAATTGAGTTCCTATCCACAACACTAGGGGCAATTTCAGCCCCATTGGATGGACTCTTACATCATCAGCGAACAGTAGCCATTCTCCTGGATTCAGATGACTTCAGGATCTCAAAACCATTTGACATGGACAAAGCTACACTTTTACCCTTGAAAGGCTCGTTGGGCCGAAAACTCGGAAGGGCAACCCAGGCAAAAGTTAGAGCAAAGAAAAGAATGCAAAAAAAAAAAAAGGGAAGAAAAAAAAAAGAAAAGAAAAATGCAAAGAATGAAAAAAAAAAGAAGAAAAAAGAAGAAAATAAATGAAAAGAATTAAAAAGAAAAGAAGGACAAAGCTCGCAAGGTTGAAAACCCAGAAAGGGCGGCCTTGGCAAAAGTTAGAGCGCAATAGGAGAGGTTAATACTCGAGTGTACCTTACCCCGAACTACGTAAGGCTTGATTCCCATCTTTGGGATACGTAGGCAACTTCATTCTGAAGTCCAGTCGTAAAACACTTCAAATTTGACTGTGTCTATGTAATGGTTCTGATCATCTTTGTCCTCTCTATATCCGAGAGCTCAGTTGTGATCGTCACCTTGAAAACCGGCCACAGTGTGCTACGGTGCTATTCAAACAAGGGGCAACTTTCCGTTGCCATACAGCACGCTGCGATGCCATTCAAACAAGGGGCAACTTTCCATTGCCATGCAGTACCGTTCAGACAAGGGGCAATTCTCATTCGGATCTGAGGTTGTGCATCTCGAGAGTAGGTTCCATGCTCGTTGAGCAGTGGCCGTTTGCAAAAACAATTTTGAGAATTTTTACTGAGGTTGACTAATTCTCTAGAAAATTATTCCACTTTTCCAAAACTGGACCATTTCTTGGACTCAAAAAGGAAAATTTTCAATGCTCATAACCTAACTTGCATGATTTCAAATTAGAAAATCGAACAAGTGTGTTAATCTAACACTCATATTGGTCAACTTTGTTTTAGTAGAAAGCAAAAACAAAAAAAAAATGGTCAAAATAATGAACTAGGGGCACAGTTAAGTCAGGTGTTCTGTCTTTTCCCTGTTGTCAACATACTTGCCAGAAAAGGGCACTCTACTTGCTAGAAAGGGCACTCTACCTGCCAGAAAAGGGCATAACTAAAGCTAACAGAAAATGGCTGAAAGCTCTCAACATCCTCCAGGCAACGAGGTATCAAGCCAAGTGTGAAGCATGAACTGGAATGGATCAAGATATTCCACTCCCTCGTCTGGACACATTTGATCATGTCCAAACTCTCTAGCAGAACATCATCAACCAATGTCAGCTGCAGATCTGCTGCATATCCAGCCGTAGCGCAACCCCTCTACGGGAAAGTTCACTGTTGTCGGCAGAAGAAGAAGAATCTAGCGGAATGCTAGGGACACGAGCCCACAACCTCATGTTTATCCATCAACCACCCAGGAGAGGGATGAAAAATAAGAGATTAAAGAATAGAGAGATGTACGCTGAAAGGAAAAGCGAGAAAAGGGTTTTGAGAGAAAAACCGAGCTTGAGGGCCGAGTGATGTGAGAATCACAAATGAGAAAGGGTGGGAAACAATACCCAGAGAAATAGGCTCCCTGTGCATGTCAGAGTGTCGTGTCTTTTTGTTTTATCTCGATTCTTGTTTTGAGTCATTTCGAGTGTTACTCTATGTGTTTAGGTTGTTTACCTTTTGTTTTCCATTGTTGAGTCGTAGTGCACTGTGTTCAGTCGTAGGCTCAATACCCCGGTCAAGAACTCATGCCGTGCCGTTCTCCACATCTGTGCAAAACAAGATTCGTTCTTTCGTAAAACTGCGGGGTTCAACCCAGGTCATACGGGAACAGTAAAACCAGGACCTATTTGAAGCTATATAGGTTCTAGACTGCAAAGCAAAAGAAAAGAGGGAAAATGTTGGGTATCTGAGTTTGTTTCAACTTCAGTAAGTTCCAAGATTGCATTCCGTGTGTAGCTCTTCAGGTCTTGCCAATGCTCCGAAGTATGAGTGTGCCTCTACCTCAAGCTCGAGATCAAGTCTGCTTCAAGCCAGAATGGCGATCAAAAGTGCTCTCCCTGAGTACCATTCCCTGCCAGAGGCATCTTGGCTGTATTTGCAATGAGTTCCTAGGATACCAACTGTGACGGTGGAAACTAGAGTTTGAATGGCTGTTGCCTAGAACGCAAAGGTTCAGGATTTCCGAGACTAAAGTCTGGTTTAAATACCCAGAGGCGTGTCCTCGGCTTGAAATCTGTATGGAAGCCCTATAGGTTGAGATAGCATGTATGCACCTCAATTCTGGATATTGAACCAACCTAGTCCGTCACCCCGTTAGAGAATTGGGAAAATTGTGAATATGATCAGGAAGAAAGGCAGCATCCAAAGTGTTCTATGTGAAGAACCCTTGTCAGCATTTCAGAGCCTTTGTACTATCAGTTGAAGGTAAGTGTTCGAAGAGCATGAGGGGAGATCCCATTCAGAGAAGAGCGGTTCATCGCCACTCATCCCATGAGGTGCTTTCTAAAGCGCCGCTATGCTTGTTTATTGCATCATGCATTGTATTGCATTGTACCTCTCCAATTTCTTTCTCATTCATGCACGATATTGTATGTATGGTTCATTCAAAGAAGTTCTGTTTGAGATTATTTATTTAGTGTATCAATCACACTTCATTCAGTTAGTGTATCAATCACACTTCATTTATTTGGTGTATCAATCACACCTCATTCATCCTTAGTATATCTATCACACTTTCTTCATTCGCTTAGTGTATCAATCACACTTCATTTATTTAGTGTATCAATCACACTCTGTTCACTTAGTGCATCTATCACACTTTGTGTTCACTTTTAGTGTATCAATCACACTGTGTTTACTTAGTGCATCTATCACACTTTGTGTTCGCTTTTAGTGTATCAATCACACTCTGTTCACTTGGTGCATCTATCACACTTTATGTTCACTTTTTGTGTATACATCATACTTTGCTTCACATAGTGCATCTATCACACTTTGTGTTCACTTTTAGTGTCTATCACACTTTGTTTCATATAGTGTATCCATCACACTCGCTTCGCTTTGTGTATCTATCACACTATGCTCACTTTGTGTGTCTATCACACTATGCTCACTTTGTGTATCTGTCACGCGTTCACTTTGTGTATCCATCACACACGTTCGTTTAGCGTAGCTATCACATATTTGCTTAGTGTATCCATCACACTCATTTCGCTTTGTGTATCTATCACACTTTGCTTAGTGTATCAATCACACTTTATTCATATAGTGTATCCATCACACTCTCTTCACTTTTGTGTATCTATCGCCCATGCTCACTAAGATTGCATAATCTTCTTACATCATAACTGCATGAAATGTAGTTTGATTTGCCTTCTTGCTTAAAACTATCACATTTATTGTGAATATTTTCTTCGTTACAGCTTTATTTACATGATCCTTACTGCATGAAATATAGTTTGATTTGCATTGCATTCTTGCGTAAAACTGTTGCATTTATTGTAAATATTTGCTTCATTACAGCTTGCTGTTTTGCATGGTCATGAGTTACGTTTGGCTTTGTGCATATCGTTCTGCAATTTGCCTCCACCTGTGGGCATGCCTGCGGGCACATCTCTTCATTTATCTTGCATGCTTGTCTAAGTCTTCGGCCTTATCAAAAATGGGTCGTCTCTGGGCTTTGACATTCACTCACACGTATGACTTCGATTTACCAAAGAGGGCAACAGAGACACCCCATTTTTGACCGACCTTAAGACTCAGAGGTCATCGATTAAGCGCTCGGTGATTGCGCATGTTGTGCTCGTTTTGAGGTTACGGAGTCTCAGATGAGAACCTTGCCTCCAGACTTCGGGACTCTTTTGTGCTTTGCCTCGGTTTGCGAACCAGGTCCTGTTTTCTCTATTTTCTCTTCCCGAAGGGAGGGAGAGGTCTCGAAGACCATCTCTCAGTGGCCATAGGCTACGTTTCGTGGTCGTATGCCACTATTCCCGTTTGGAGGCCAGTTTCCAGTTTTCGGAGTCATCGGCTGTGCACCTCGGTTCGGGACCGCTTAATTTTCTCCGTTTGCTCCAGTTTTTGGCACACACCTTGTTCCCACTCCCTAGAGGGACACTATGGCTCGGGAGACCACCTTTGTGGTCGCACGCCACCTCCGGTGCTTAATAGTTAGTTTTTGGGGCCTCCGGCCGTGTGTTTTGACCCTTGAACCCTCGTTTTCCATCGATGTGGGTTGAATTTTGGCAGGGACCCTATTTTCATTGTTTGGAAGGTGGTACGGGCGTAGGAGACCAGCAATTCTCTTAGAGACCACCTCTTCTCCCGCCAACTGATTTTCTTGTCAGGAAGTTGGTCTCCTTGGCTTTTGAGCCACATTTTCTGGTCTCCCATACCACCATTGAGTTGCATTCACCTGGGAGACCACCAATATGGGCTGGCCGACCACCTTGACCCTTTTTGAACTTGAACCTCGGGTCACGACTGTGGAGTGGTCGACCGACCACCTGAACTGGTCGGCCAGCCTTCTGCTTTTTTGTCTCTCTTAATACAATCCAGTTGTGCCAGCTGTGAGGGATTTGTTCCATCCTCCGAGGATTGACCCTCTTGTTTTGGCTTCTTAAAGAAGCTTGGCCCTCTTCTCTTAGCTTCTAAGAGAAGCTTCACCTTTTGTTGAGCTTCTTGAGGAAGCTTGACGCCTTTGGTCTAGCTTCCTCAAGAAGCTTGACCCTTTTTGTTTAGCTTCCTTAAGAAGCTTGGCCCCTTTGCTCCAAGCTTCTAAGAGAAGCCTTGGACCTCTTCTTCTATAAGAGGGACCCTCCTCTCCACTTGCAAGGGCTGAGATTTTTGTGTCTAAAGCTTATACACTTCCCTCCATATCTCTCTACTTCAAGCTTCAAAAGTCCATAGTTCTTGGACCCTTTGCACTACACCTCCAAGCACAACACCTCCACTATCAACCTAAACACCTTGGAGCTCATTTTTAGAGGTTGAAGAGTTCCTACTTTGGTCCAGAAGCTGCTGGAGGTCTTCTCTACAAGGGTAACACTCATTTCTCCTTTTTTAAGCATTGTTTTGCTTCACATCTTAGCTCCATTTGCAAGAATATTTAGGCTTTGTCATAAACTGAAAAAAGTCTGGTTTTGAGCTTCTAAACATGTTTGTTTAGACTATTTTTCTATTGGGGGTCATCTACTCCCTTGCATGCTTCATTTCCTCTTGTTTTAGGCCATGCATTAGTTCCTTTGTTGTGAGCTTTGTTGGCCCTTTTGACCACTGAAATCCAGCGGATTTTTAGTGGTTATTATGTGTCTTTGAGCATCAAAATCAGAGAGGGGTGACCCTCTTACCCCTTGTTTTGTTTACTAGCTTCCTTGGCCTTTCAAAGGAGCCCCTATTTGCATGTTTTCAAGCCATGTTTCAGGCCACTTTTTGTGAGTTTTGTGACCTGCATAGAATCTTTCCAGAGCCCTTTTTGCCATGTTGAATGTCTATTGTGCATGTGTAGAGTAATCCTCTTCAAGGCCTTTCAAATGGGCCTTTACTTGCATGCTTCCTAGGCTCATTTCAGGCCCTTTCCAATAAGTTTTAGGGCCATCATAACCACTTTCCAGAGGTGGTTTTTCCATTTTGTATGTCCATCATGCATGTGTTGAATAACCTTCTTATTGGCCTTTCAAAGGAACATATCATTCTTGCATGCATTGGCCATGTTTCCATGGGTTTTTGGGCATTATTTGGCAGGACATATTTCTGTTTTGGATGGTTTGGTGAGCTCTCATGTGCTTCATATAGTTGTAGTGCAAATCATGGTTCACTAGCTTGTATTGCATGATCTTTTGGCCCTTAATTCTAGCACTTTTTGGCCATGCCTTAGACTGATTTTGTGCATATTTTGGACTGCCTTAGCTCTGTTTTTGGGTCTCATGGTCGAATGATGTTTGTTTTGCATGCTTGTAGTTCAATGTCCATGCTTAGTTTTGAGTTTCGAGGTCTATTACATGCATATACTGAGGTGTTTTCATGTTTTGGGGCCATTGCATATCATATTTCAGAGCTTATATGTATGCCATATTCCCTTGATTTTCACTCTTTAAATGCGTTTGAGAGTTGGGCTTGTATGCCTTGTTTTCGGACCATTGAATGAGCTTCATTTCTTTGCATATTGAACCATCATTTTAGGCCATTTTCCCACTGTCTTGGACTTGCCTAGGGTCTGTTTGGGGCTGGTCTTGCCATTTGTGCATCACCTTGTGTACCTCTAGTGTAATCTGCTTCACTAGTTTCGGTAATTATGCCATCTAGCATGCATTGTGTGAAGTGTTTGCATGTTCCGGGACCATTGTGTATCATATTTCAAAGCTGGAGAATGTGTGTTTCCATGCCATATTTCATCCTTTGCCATGCTTAGTTAGAGTTGCATGTTGTGCCTTAGGATTGGTCCTTTGTATTCGCGCATGTTTGCATGTATTTCGGTTGTCTCATTTTCATGTATGGCCACTGATTTGAGTGTGGCTGAGGTCCACTCATATTGGTTTAAGTCCACCTTGCATTGTATATGCCATTTTAGTCCATAGCATTGCGTATAGTAGGTTGCATGTGTGCATATCATCCCTTGCATGCCAGCATGAGTAGGTTGCATTGCATTTAGGGTTGTACGTTAGTTGCATTGTGTATGCCATCTTATTGCATTGTGTTTGGAGTAGGGTTAGTCCAAACACAGGAAACAAGGGACGTTTCGTACTCAAAGTGACGAAACGTGTCTCAATTTCCGGTCGCCGACACTCCGGATTACCCATGATGGAGTTTAGGCCTTGTTATGTTTATATGTGCATTCATTTCAAATTGAGTCATGCAACTCGACTCCTCGGCCATCATGCATCGAGATGCGTGGTTGATGGCACGAGGATCGAGGTCTACACTCCCTAGAGTTTGTGCAATGATAGGGAGAGTGGTCGTGCACACATGTGTTGAAAATATTTTGCCATGCCTCTTTCTTGTTCTCTGTTGCAGCAAACCAGAAACCAGCAGCCTTCTAGAGCTTTGTACAATATTCCAGGATCGATTGCAAAACAGAGGCAAATCGGGGCATCGCAAGGAGTTTCCCGACAAAGCGACCCGAGCACGCATGCATCTTTCATCATTCGGAACAAGAGTTGAGGCAATCCATTTTATAGATTGCATGCTAGTTTATTCGCTTTCCTAGTTAATTTGTTAATTAATTAGGGTTTTGTAATATTTAACTAGCTAGAGTAGTTAATTATTTATTCGGACTGTATTATTTATTCGAACCCTCCGAGCAAGGGCAATTGTGTAATAAGTGTGCGTGTGTGCGATGTATGTCTTCCAACCCCACGTCTTTCTCCCTTTTATTTACCAGCTTATGATGGTTAGTTTAGGGCATGTTTCAATTAGCATACTTATGCTCGCATGTTCGCATCCATTCATCTGTCTTGCATGCACCGGCTCAGCGCATCATACTAACTGCATTGTATTTCAATTTCAAGTTGAATACATGTTAGCTGTAGCATCATCATATGCCATCTTAGAATAGCCGAGCCTATCTTAGTTGCATTCTTGTATGTGTTGCATTAGGCATCTCAGCATAGTTTGGATTCATGCATGATTTATAATTAGCTTCTTTCTTTGGCTCGGAGTACTCGGTAAGTGTTCGTGCTTCAGCATCCTTGCATGTGTGTGAGCGATTGCCATGATAGTGTGCTTACCATGAGGCTATGTGCTTATATGATATAACTGCCTGAATGCCTGTGGGTGAAGGTTGGGTTATTTGGATTGAAACAATTCATCAGCTACGAGTTTTAAGCCCACTTGAGAGTGGCAAAATCATGTTTTCTAAGCCCACCTAAGAGTTGCAAATCCACATTTTAGCTTACTTACGAGTAGCAAACCGCTTTCAAAAACAAACATGAGATGTTTTGTTCCAATTCAGGCGATCCGGTTTATATTTGTATGCTGTGCACATCACGTAGTAAATCTAGGCTAATAAACTGGAATAAGAGCACATAATGTTTTCAAAACTTGGTATCATGGTTAGTAGAGGCCGATCTTTGATTGGGCGAGCAGTGACCTTCCCCAATCGTACCCAAGTTCCCGAGCCGAGGCAACTTTGGTGATGACGGACACGTGGCCTTAGGCAACGAGTCAGAGTTTCCTAAATTCCCCCAAAATAAATATTTAGGTGACGACTCTGTATCTGGCAAAGCAGTCCATGTTTGGCACTTTTTTGAAAAAATCTGTTTTCAAAAACGATTTGCCAGATTTAGACTCTTTGATGATTCATCGGTCTTGCATTGCACTCTGCGAGATTAGATACAGGATCATGACATTGAATCTTGAACTGTAGTGAGCCCAATGAACAAAACAGGATTCCCTCCCAGGATGCTCGGGGACGTCTACAGGCGGTGATAACACAGATGGATTCCATAGATACTGCTTGACTTGCTCGAATGCAAACTAACATCGATTATTCCATTGGAACTTCTTCCCTTTCTTTAGGAGACCAAACAGTGGTTCACAAGTTAAGGTTAGCTTTGAAATAAACCTCCTTATGAATTGCACCTTTCCTAGAAAACCCCGCACCTCTTTTTCAGTCATTGGTGGCGGCATTTCTAAGATGGCCTTAATTTTATATGGATCAACTTCGATTCCCTGTTGTGTGATCAAAAATCCCAACATCTTACCCGCAGTTACCCCAAAGGTGCATTTATATGGATTTAGCCTTGGCCTGTATTCCCTAATTCTCTCAAAGAATTTCTTCAATGTAGTGTAATGGTTTTCCCGATCTTTGGACTTGACAATCATGTCATCTACGTACACCGCAACTTCCTTGTGGATCATATCATGCAAAAGAGTGGTAGCAGCTCTTTGATAAGTAGCCCCTGCATTCTTCAAACCGAATGGCATAACCCTGTAGCAGTATATCTCCCATGGTGTGGTAAATGCTGTCTTTTCTCTGTCCTCTAGAGCCATAAGGATTTGGTTATACCCTGAAAAACCATCCATAAATGACAATAAGGCATGTCTTGCAGAGAAGTCTACCAATTCGTCAATATATGGCAATGGGAAATCATCTTGTGGGCTAGCCTTATTCAAATCCCAGAAGTCAACACAAACTCGGATTCTACCGTCTTTCTTCGGAACTGGCACAATATTGGCTAACCAAGTAGGATATTCTGATACTAGCAAAAACCCAGCATTGATTTGCTTGGTAACGTTTTCTTTAATTTTTAAGGCCCACTCAGGACGAATTCCGCGAAGCTTCTGTTTGACAAGTCGGGCCTCAGGGTCGAGAGGGATCATATGCTGTAAAATCTCAGGGTCAATTCCTGGCATGCCTTCGTAGGACCATGCAAAAACATATTTGAATTCTGTTAATAAAGCAACTAATTGTTCGCGTTCCTTTGAAGACAATGTAGAACCAATTTGAATCAAGCGAGGATCTTTTTAAGTACCCACATTTATAGAAACAATTTCATCCACTAATGGCTTAGCATGCCTTTCTTCCTCCCAGTCGATTAAATTTTTCAAAGCCCGAGGAATTTCTTCCTCTTCGTTTTTATCAAAATTTTGAAAATTTTGGTCAATATTATGAACTATGGTCACAGAAAAGTAAGCGGAAATCACATCTTCATTCAAAGCCTCGGGTTCACAAGTTGCAACAGACTCAAAAGAGAAAGAAAAAGAAGACTCAGACATTTTAGACAAACTTAAATCTGCTTCCAACCCTACAGGCCCACCAAACTGAGACTTAACAGCCAATTCAGAACTCTCAATACAACTCTTTTCAAAATGCCAATTTATTTGTGAGCCATTCACCGCATCCATGATGAAGCTTGAACAGTCAGCAGGTACCTCTTTCTCGATCACGACAATGGTCATATCCCCCAAATTCAGCGGTTCAGCGCTAGTACGCGATTCTATCAGTAAGTCAGCCAGTGTTAGACCCAGAACTTCCTCTGTGCTGCTTTCCGAGCTAACTTCTCTATCTTGTCTAATGTCGATATTAGGATCTACCCACTGCTCATCACTATCAGAGAGCTGAAGATCGAAGAAGATCTCAAACCCATGGTATCTCTTTTTCTCCACTTGATCAATCTAGGGCTCAGGGAAACCACAGAAAGGGAAGTCTTCTCCTTGGCAGACAAAGCATCCGTTCAAGGTCCTACGAATTGGCTTATGAACCAACTCAAACTGCCGCCCGATTCTCTTGGCCTTAATCCTCTCCCTGATCTCTTCCGTTTTCCTTTTCCAGTCATCAGTCGTGGGTGCATACCCTAGTCCGAATGCATGTGAGTTATGAGGTACTTCACTGGCTGTAGTAATACCTTTCCTGCCACTTTGTCCCAATCCCATCCCTAGAATGTGACCTAGTTTACTCATGAAATAGATTGATTAGGCACTGACGTATACACCTTCGTCTTCTGCCATGAGCGTTTGAACTAGCTGGGCCTCTGCTAATGTAAAACCTAATAGGAATACATCTTCTTCCCCATGCTGTATTTATAGCAGTGGTGTTGTGACTTCTGGGGGAGGATGAATGGATGAATTTCCGAAGACAGTGGCAATTCCTCCGCCATATGGGTACTTTACCAATTGATGTAGTGTGGATGATACAGCTTTCATCTAATGAAGCCAGGGCCTTCCCAATAGCAAGTTGAACGTTATGGGAACTTCCATGACATGAAATTCAGCTTCGTGCTCACATGGACCCACTGTTATTTGTACTTTGATTGTCCCCATCACTTCTCGACTAGTATTATCATAGGCCCAGATCAAATGAGTAGTAGGCGTGAAATCTGCTGGCTTTAGCCCAATTGCATAAGCAGTGCGTGTAGGGCAGACATTGATGGCTGATCCGATGTTAATCAGAATAATCGGGATCCATTTCTTTCTGCATTCCAGTGATATGTACAGAGGCTTATTATGTTCTGATCCTTCTGTTGGTAGCTCTTTGTCAGTAAAAGTTATTGCTGGGATGGTTTCTCTTGGGGTGATTAATGACACTAACTGCTCAGGAGTGGTGTCAATTGATAGCTTAGCCTTGTTTAACATTGACAACATTGCCTGTCGATGTTCTCGGGAAGCCATGAGAAGTCCCCAGATGGAGATGTTTGCTTGGATCTTTTTTAGCTGTCTTAAAACCAGGTTTTCTTCTGTTTCTTTCTCCTTCTCTTTCTGTTTCTCTTTCTCTTTATCAATGTCTGTATCTTTGCCCGAGGATTCGCCTTGATCTAGTTATGGAGGTTTAAAGTAACGCCCACTCCTAGTTAGGTGATCAATTTCTTCAGAATACCAAGTCTCATCAGGCAAAGTACTAACCCACTCATCATCGGTGTGAGCGAGCTGCAGATCGCTATCATCCCACCATTCACCTTCGTTAACCGAAAGAAAGTTGTCAAGCTCTACATGAATCATTCCCACGTTATACTCTAACAGACTTTCTGATTCTTCTTCTCTATTGGAACCCCTTTCGTTGCCACTATTTTCAAACTTTTTGGCATCAGTTTTTGGTTCATCATTTTTTCCCTTAGTTTTCCCCACCAGAACCTTCATTTTCGCTTGCCCAACCATGAGTAGCATTAAAACTTCTTGGATCCCACCAGCTGATCTGCGCATTTCCCAAATCCAATTCCTCAAAGAATTTGAGATTGTCCAAGTCTTCTTCTAGATTGGCCAAGTCATCTAATCCCTGTTCATGCATATCTTCTCTAACGACATTGATGGTACATGAGTCAGGTAAGATAACTTTCGGTTTTAACTGGCCAACAGGGACTATGTATTTGTTGGGATCATATCCTTCTTCCTGTAGTTTTCCAGTCTCAATCATTGGTACTTCGGTTATGTCTTCTTTGGATCCTTCTTTTGATACGGCATTTTCTTCCTCAGTTTGTAACACCACCACCACCACTATGGTCTGTTTTAGCTTTGGATGGGTTAGAGGTGCATCCATCATACATAAATCAATGATTTCTGGAATGTATACCTCGGGTTTGGGTAGATGGACAGGTGTGATGTATATACTAGGGTTAAAGGTGGGAAGGAGTGTATGGATATGGTTGAGGTGAGGAGGTGGTCAATTTTTGTCATGGGGTGGCAACGGGTTGGTGGTGACATTGGGTTTTTGTGGTTGTGGGGGAGCTATGATCTTATTATCAATGAGGTTTTGGATTTCATGGCGAAGGCGAAAACAATAGTCAGTGTCATGTCCCGGTTGTTGATGAAAGACACAATATTTGGTAGGGATGTGTTTGGCTGGGAGAGGATCGAGAAGAGGTCGGGGGTCTAGAGGCTTGAGATACCCTGTTTCTATCAAGATTTTCATAGTTTTGGCTGGGGACATGTAGAGAGGGTTAAAGGTTCTAGTCGTGGTTCGGGTTGAGTTGGTTGTTTGTGGACTAGCATTGGCAAATGGGTCGGCCATTTTGGCAGTGGTGGTAGTGACTGAATTGACCTTAGAAGGTCTTACAACTGTACTACTATTAGTAGTAGCATTGGAACTGCGACCAAAAGGCTTCTAAACAGGTTCCTTATCATCCACAATGATTCCTTGTTTGATGGCATCCTCTATCTGGACCCCTATTTCATGTAAGTCATTAAAAGTGAAGAGCGGGAGGACTATCATTTTTTGTAACATCTTTCCATGCAGATTTCTGACTATCATACGGATTTGGTCTTTTTCGAGTGGTCTGTTGGTCATCATTGCTGCTTTTGTGACAAAAGCTACAAAAATTTCATTAGGCTCTTGGCGAGTTGCATCCAAATCTCGAGTAGTTACCTCAATCTGGGTGTTGTAAGAATATTGGGTGATGAAAGCCTCAGCTAACTCCTCCCAATTTTGTTTCACCGAGTCTTCTAACTTGGCATACCAGATGGCAGCCACTCCTGACAAAGTTCGTCCGAACAAAGAGAGCTTTTGCGGACGAGTCAAACCCATAGGCTTTAAGACATCAGAGAATAGGCGAATGTGCACCATTGGGTCACCGGAGCCATCAAACCTATCAATGTGTGGCATTTTCAACCGTTTTGGCAACTTCATAGCTGTCTCAGTGTACCCGTCTTTGATGTCTGGGTTAATTTGACTCCTTGTGACCTTTTGAAAAGTTTTTCCAACTTGGACAGCTTCAACATAGTTGGGTCAAACTCAGGTGCTTCGGAGGGAAAGATCCCTCCCGCTAGTTGTGGAAGGGAAAATGATCCTCCTGAAGTTTGTGCAGGAACCCTCAGATCTTCGGGTGAGTTAAGTTCGGGAAACTCGTCAGCTGGTGGAGGTGGAGGTGGAGGTGGAAGTGGAACTGGATGAGCCACTGGAGGTGGTTGAGTAATGGACACCCCAGATGAACTTTGCAGTTCAGCAAGAGTATTGCCTTGAGCGGCAAGAGTAGTGCCTTGGGCAGCAACCATAGTGGCAACAGTATCCATGCTCCGTTGAATGGCCAATAGTATGTCTGCTATATTTTCCGGAATCTGAGCCATCACTGATTCTGGTGAGTTGAGTGGTGATGATCTAGTAGGTGAAGAAAGGGTATTCTAGATAGTTGATGAAGCATTTTCTTTTCTTCGTGTAACTGGCGACAAAGAAACTAACATTGGCTGACCCTTAATCAAATCTGCACTTTTGCAAAGTCTACCAATGCGAGTCCACAGAACTTGGGGGATATCAGACCTTTCGGAAGCTATAGTGCTCGACTACCTTGCTGAAACAAAATGGGACCCCCAATCAGAATTTCATCAGCATCCCAGCTCAATTGATCACTGCTAACTCATGTTGAAAAAAAACTGAACTCAACCCCATAAACTGAAATGACAGAACCACTCATTTGAATCTAAGAATCCCCATGCATTGCACATAACACATAGCATGAAAGAGAACAAACACCCCTATGGGGGCTAGGGTTACCCTGTCCTAACTTTGAAATGATCTAGGGTTTCACTATTCAAATAAGCGGCATCATACATCCTAGAAATGGGAGAGCATCCTGTCCTAATTTTGGAAGGTACTATAGCTCATTATATGCACAAGGTTGGCTCTACTCTAGGGGTTGAAGTCAGGGTGACGTTACCAAAGAGTCCTTTGGGTCATAACCAATAAAGATCTAAGGAAATCAGAAGAGTCAAATAGCCTCTCTTCGGAGTCTGAGAACCTTAGATAGCACAGCTAGATAGCAGAGCTACGTAGCAGAGCTACCTTTTTGACAAATCTTAAAAGGTTACAACACAAGGCCTCCAAAGTATCATAAAGATAGGTGTAGTGTCACAAAAAGCATATATGTGCTCCCACTAGTATCTGGGCAACACAAGGACTTGAAGTGCACCAATGAATGCAATGCAATGAACATATAATTGAAAATAAAAGTCATATCATGGAGTTTGAGTCAAGGTTTCATAAAATCCCCAGCAGAGTCGCTAGAAACTATAACATGCCCGGGGGGTACCCCCGCGCGTTAAACAGTTCGGACTCCCGAGATCTCTTCGATCTCAAGTTTCACAAGTGCAATGTGAAACATAGATGATAGTCCATATTTGGAAACTTTTATTGAAAATCCATTTTATTACAATTTTGTAAAAAATGGACTGCGTCATCAGATCTCAGAGTCGCCACCTAATATTTTGGAAAATTAAGAAACCCGTGACTCGTGCCAAGGCTACTGTTCATCGTAACCAAAGATGCTTGGCTCGGAACCTTAGGCATGAGAGGGAAAGGTCAATAATGAGCACCCTTGCTCACCCGATCAAAGATCGACCTCTACTAAACCATGATATTAATTTCATTTTCTTTATATGTTCATGTTTTGATTATTTAATAAATCCTAAAATTTACTATGTGAGGCATACAAGTATACACTATGCCACCCACTTTGGAACAACTTGATTTCATGTAGTTTTGAAAGAGTTTTTAAGATGTACAACCCAAATAAATTGAGTTTACAAACATAAAAATCAACACTATTCCAAATTAAGCGACACAACCTCCATCCACTGGCATTCATACAGTTATATTAAGTAAGCAAGTAGCCACATGGTAGGATGCTTAAACATAATAAGAAAAAACACACACAAACGAGATGCTAAAGCATAAAAACTTACATATTTACCGACGTTCCTCGAACAGCTACAAAACAAGGTTAGTAAAATATGCATGATCTTATATACAAAATCCTAATGTGATTCACTCATGAGATGAAACTATAGATTCGGCTTCTAAGATATGACATGTGAATCATCTTAAAAACATGAGGTGGCGCACATAATCACATAGGAATTGATTAAATCCACACATGCAAACTTAATTGAATCAAGATGCATGAAACATGGATGCAAAACAAAATAAATATGATGTTTATATACAAATAAGGAAAGCAAGTAAAAGAATGGGATAGAAAGAAGCGATGATGGGGAATTATTACAACACTTGAATTATTACATATCCAAATAAAGGAGGAGGAAGAAAGCAAATATTACAGCAAAATATAAAAAATCCTCACAAACTCTCAAACTAAAAAATAAATAAATTGAAGAAACTTCATGTGCTTTGGAAACCGCCGGGATTTGGTTAACATCGGAAGAGAATGCCGTCTTGTCCAAAAGAAACTAACCGGCCGGCCAAATAGGCCGGCCGGCCAACTAGGCCTAGCAAAACCTGTCTTACTGCGAAACCAAGAAAAGGAACAAACAAGAAATATGTAGATGGCTCAACCAACCACTACCGGTTAGATTAAAAACAGAAAACAAATATAACCTAAAAGAAAAGTACAAACTTACAATAAAACTAACATGAACCTAAAACGAGAACAAATATAAGGTAGAACATGCAAAATTACAACAAAACTAATATGAAACTAATACAAGAAAAATATAAACTAGGAAATGCAAGATTACAACATAATTATTATGAAACTAAAACAAGAAAACAAATATAAGATAGAACATGCAAGGTTACAACAAAACTAATGTGAGACTAATATAAGAAAAATATAAGTTAAGAAATGCAAGAGTATAACACAATTACTATGAATCTAAAATAAGAAAGAAAATATAAGGTAGAACATGCAAGATTACAACAAAATTAATATGAGACTAATATAAGAAAAATATAAGCTAAGAAATGCAAAAGTATAACACAATTACTATGAGACTAAAACAAGAAAGAAAATATAAGATAGAACATGAAAGAGTACAACTAAACTAACATGAATCTAAAACAAGAAAGCAAATATGAGATAGAACATGCAAAATTATAACAAAACTAATATGAAATTAAAACAAGCGAATAAAAATAAATAAATAATCATGAGCTGAACAAACTATTGAGATTACAACAACACACTATGAAATAAGAGATAAGAAAATAAATATGAGATAAACAAACCACTTGGATTATAACAAAACACTATGAAATAAGAAGTAAGAAAATAAATATGAAATATAAAATATAAGAAAATGAAAGAATAAAAATTCACATTCCAAAGAAAGATTGAATTTCTTGATTTCCAATCTTCCTCTTGATCACCCTCAAGTATAGGAAGTGTGTTCTCAAATCCTCAATTTGAAATTATGGAGTTTATGGAGTTTGTGGTATGGAAAGTGGCTAACTCTCTAGTTTTTCTCACTTTCAATCACTAAACACTCTTTCTTATGATCAAGGCAATTGATCTTTGGCTATATTAGAATTTTTGGAGTGGTTTTGGTGTATGGAAATGAGGAATTTCAGTAGCTATGGAATGTATGGGATGTATATGGAAGATAAGAATATTTTTGGCTCAAAAACTCAATTTTTCTCTCTTTTTTCATCATTTTCTCACTCTTTTCTCTTCAATTTCGTGGTCCTCCTCCTCTCTTACAATATGATCATTCTGTATAGGCAATGAGGGAGAGTAAAGGTAAAAAAGAAGGTGGGAGACAAGAATGTGATAGGAGGGCAAATTTTCAAAGTGGTTGCATGGGATACTCCTTTATGGATGCAAACAAAACCTCTTTTTGAAAATGGGGGATGATTAGATATAATGGAGGATGAGTGGATGCACTTGAATGGCTCAGAAAATAGGTAAATGGGTTGTCCCAACCAACCCAAAACCAAGAGAAATGGGCTATTGCTGTTTTGGGCCGAGTCAACAAAATCTACTTTTAAGCCCAAATTCAAATGGGCATATGTCCCCCATATGGACTTGGTTTTAGGTGGTTCTTGGGTCCAAATTGAAGCCCCAGAAGTCTACTTTCCAATGGTTGTGGCCTCACATTGAAATTCCAAGTGCACAAAGGGATATGCCTTATTTAGTGAAGGTTGTCTCGGGCTGGGTCAATAAAATCTACTCTTAAACCCAACTTCAAATGGGCATATCTCCCTTATTTGGACTTGGTCTAAGGTGGTTCTTGGGTCTAAATTGAAGCCCTAGAAGTCTATCTTCCAATGGTGGTGGCCTCATATTTAAATTCCAAGCGTACAAAGAGAAATGCCTAATTTAGTGAAGGCTGCTCATTTCCTTCTTAATGATTTAATACTCATCTTTTTCCTAAACCAATTTTCTTTCAGCCCCTCCTATTTCCTTCAACTCCAAACCTATCAAGAAGATGTTTTTAAATATTTTTCAAAAAGTTCACCTCCCTTCCATTTATTTCCACTTTGTCCTTACTCAGTTTACTAAAAAGTGCAATATTTTAATCGAAATGGGAGCCTCGGGACATCGTAGAAACATTTAAAAAAACATATTTTGAGAAGAGGGTTTTAAGGTCTAAAATAGTTTGGCCAAAAAATGGGTGAATGTTGGGATTAAAGCTTAAATTCCATATTTCTTACTGAGAATTTTGTGAGAAACACATTTGAATTGTTATCATCGGGTAATCAAAAGAAAGCGCCCAAGTCTTAGGGCCGGTTAAAATGGGGTGTCTACAATATATATATATATATATATATATATGGAATCAAAATAACTACCAAAGCAAACAAAGATTAAAAAAACCTAAACCTATTCAAATCATATTTTCCTAATTTTATAAACCAACCCAGTGAGTTCACAAAGGTGAAAAGGGCAGTTTCAAAGAAGGGGATTTCGGTCTACGGTTTCATAGAATGGAGATGGAGAAAGGGACAGAACTAAGTTGCAGAGCGCGCGCGCGCGCTCGAGAGAGAGAGAGAGAGATAGATAGAGAGAGAGAGAGAGAGAGATACCTAGAGGTAAAGTCAAGGACAGGTTGTGTTTGCGGGATAGTCTTCGACGACGAAGAAGTGTTTCGGAGTCATGTCTGAAGAACAGAAGCATTTTGGGCAAACAACATGAAGAGGGTTTGTGGAACATAGAACAATCGGTGAAGAAAATTGTAACCGGTTGGGCAAGTACTCAATATTTTTAATCAAATTATTTGATGGTTGAGATTAATTTGTAAATATCTGATGGTTTAAAATAAATGTGTATATGATGTGCACTATTTAATGAGGTGTACATCTTAACAGCTCCCCTTTGCTATATAAAGAATAATGATATTGATATGAATTTTTTTATACATAATTTTAAAACAGAATGATATGATTTTTTGTAATTTTTTTTTTATATCCAATCAAAACAATCACTATTATCTTTATAATTTTAAAAATGTCTTTAACACAACATTTTTTTTTTTTTTTTTTATCTTTCAATTTGCAAATCACTTTTTTAATAATAAGTGTTTCTAATAACTTTTTGGCTTACTTTTTCGAACTCCCCAGCTGATAAATAAAATTATCGTAGTTAATTTTTGTGTTAATGTAAATATTTAAAGATTATTTTTTTATTTATTTTTTTATCAATGTGAAATAAGTACTTAATAATTTCGTTTCTTTCTTTCTTTCTTTTTTGGTCTTGTTTTGTTTTGTACAATATGACAAAAATTTACTTATTATCATTTCTTTTTTTTCATATATATATAGTATTTTATTATTAATTATAAATATATATAATTTGGCCCCTTTGTATATAGGGTTGCAAATGACTAGAGCCGTTCGTGAACAGGTTCGAGCTCGACTCGATAAGAACTCGTTCAAACTTGGCTCATTAATTTTTTTTTTATGTTCAAACTCGTGCTCGTTAAATTTTTAATAAACAAGTCCAAATATTCTAAACATTGGCTCGTTAACTGACTCGTTTAATATTTATTATTTATATATTAATTTTTTTGGTCTCATATACAAATATGAATTTATAATTTTTTTGACTCGTTAAGACTCGTGAACAGGTTCGAGCTCGAGTCAAGCCTAAGTCAACTCGGGTCGAGCTCGGTTTGTTAAATTTTTATTGAGCTCGAACTCGAGTTTGAGTTTAAATTCGAGTTCGAGTTCATTTTTGTTTTCATTAAAATCTTAATAAACAAGCTCAAATATAGTAAAATTTGGTTCGACTCAGTTCATTTATAGCCCTATGTATATATAAATCCAGCGTCCGCCGCTAATTTCGACTACGTAGCATGACTTTAGGCTCAAATGTCATGTGATAGGATAGTAATAACAAAGGTTATGACAGGAAATGAGGTTGGTGCATAGCATCGTATTGTGAGTTTGTGAGTTTGTGAAGGTATATTTTAAATTTATTCTAATGACTTGAACCATTCATAATCTACAATTTATTGAGTAGATCATTTATAAAAAAAATTAAAATTAATTAGACATTCATAACTCACAACAAGATCACGTTTATGTTTAGAAAAATAAATGATTAACATGATTTTAATAATTGTTTAGAGTTATTATTCGACTTGATCATAGAGTTATACTTATACAATTAATTTTATTTTTTTTATAAATAATATATCTAATAAACATTATAATATGAAGAATTCAAATTATTAAAATATAATCGAAACAAACAAGTTTGACAGCATGGGTGCCTACAAAAACCATACCTAATGATTACCCATGGAGACGTTACCCGAAATACGTGGGTTTTTCCTATTTTTCTATCCATTGGGTCAGTCGGTGATGTAATTTAATTATCCATCAGGGAATGGGTCGGGGGATGGGTACTGCTCATTTCTCTGTATGTTTTGACACACACGGCTAGGGATTTCTCACTCTCTCACTCCCACTCCAGATCAAAGTTCCAGTATCGATAGCAGCTAGAGTTCTCTGTCGTTCTCCGGCGATATCATTGGCTCTTAACACAGTTTACTAGCGTGGTGAGTTCTATCGCTCGTTTCTCTTTCTCTCTCTCTCTCTCTCTCTCTCTCTCTCTCTCTCTTGTTCTCTGGCTATTCACGACCCCTCTTACAACGACATGTGTTCGGGGACTACGAACAACTCGGAGGTCGTTAGGGTTCAGTATGATCCCAAGGAGTGTAGCTATGAGACCTTGCTTGATGTGTTCTAGTCGAAGCATGACCCTACCACGCTTAATCATCAGGTGGCTTTGTTGAATTTTGTGGTTTTGGTTGTTTAATTTTAATGGGTTTTGATTAATTTTGATGGGTTTTTGGTTGATTTGCTATCTAATTGAATTGGTTCTTAGCTTCTTGTGACTCGTAAACAAAAGGGCTTTATCAGGTTCTGCTAATTGTTAGAATAATAATTAGTCATTTAATTTATAGGTAGATTCTTGAATTTTGAGGGCTTTCAATTTTTAATATTTGGGTTTGATTTTTTGATGGTTTTTTTTTTTTTTTCATCTTAAGACACCTTTTTGCCATGGCGTTTACTTTGATTTTCAACTGATGTAGCACAAAAATCTATATGTATATACCTGTATATATATATATAGAGTTGCATACTCGAAAATCACACACTCTCTATCTCTGTGTTTCTCTCTTCAATGGCAGATGTTCTTCGACTATCTTTCAATTCACTTTCTTCGGGGCTAACCTCCTTCCCGTCGTCCTTAAATTCTCTGCAACCTGGTGTCCCACCCAATCAGAAATCGTATAAGAGGATTTTGTTTGCTTCCAATTCTTCTACTTCTGGAATTGTTGCTTGCTTTGCATTAAGACTCACCAAGCAATTCGATTCTTTCAAGGTAAAACCCTCATCTTTTTCATACTCTATTTTTGGTTACTGTGAACACACACTTCAAAAATTTTAATTCGATTGTTTATTTTCGCTTATTATTAAACGAAACAAACTGAAATCAACTAAGCAAAGTGCTTGTTTTGACATGGTTATGTAGAAAATTCATCTTTATATGTATATATATATATTTTCCTCGCAACCAAACATGTTTTAGAATTTAAGGTTTTGCTACGGGGTGAAATTGAGACAACCCATATGTCAAAATTGTTTGATTATGGATATTAGATTGCAGCTATGTGCTTTGGTTTGGTTTGGAATTTGAGTTGAAAGTTGGAAGATTGTTTGAAATGCTTAAAGAAATAGAACTCTTATTAAAGAAACAGCATTCTATGGGAAATAGTCCCCACAATCATTGAGGGACTAATCTGTTTATATAATAATGCTTGAGTATACAATTCATAGTAGGATCTATCTAAATATGTTAACTTTGTACAGAGAAGCAAAGAATCGTAAAATGTTGCTTTTGACATGTTGCTTTTGAGAGTTTTGAGTGAAGGATGTGATTGAATTTCAATGAATGTCAACAATAAGTAGGTTTAAGACAGAGTGTTTAATTGAGCTCTTGGCCTGATAAGTTGCTTTTGATGTGTTGCTTTTGACAGAGTGTTTGATTTGCTTTTGATATGTTGTATTCTGGTAGTAATTTAATTGTATTATTGTATACTTCCTGGAAATCTGAGACATAGAATTTATGATCATAGTGTGGTAAGATAGAAAATTAAATGTGTTCCAGTGAATTGTGGGATAGGTGAGATTTGATAATGTGAAACCATATTTTAAAAATTAATAATAAATAAATACTGATGTGCTAATGATACTGTTTTGGATGTGAAGATGTGCTTAGTTGAATGACCAATAGTTTCTCTGAAGTTGAAGAAAAAGAAAGTGGCAGATCAATGAAACATGGCACTTTCATATTTTTAGCAATGTGTATGACATTGTTCATTGGTTTAGAATGAGAATTACTATTATTATTATTATTATCTTTCCTTCATTTATCTTTGTGAAATGTCTTTGCTTAATTCTAATTTTTCTAGTACACCAAGTCATATTTGAGTTAGGACATTTAGATGACATCACTGATTTGATCTAGTTAAGTTGAATGATAGAGGATGTGTTTTTTACCTTAACTTAAATGATGTATATTTTTTGGAATTTTTTTTCCCTGATGTTTAGAACTTGAATATGAAAATGTCTATTTTCATTCGTCAATTTTTTTGATCTAGTTAAGCTCTATTGTTGAATAACAGTTTGCATTTGTCAATTTTTTTGGACATTTTTTTAAAATTGCATGTTGTTATACTTGCATCCTATGTGTGGAGAAGTGGTTTGGAAATACACTTCAGATCCTAGGAGGCGCTGGTGATCCTCAGCTAGTCACCTGAAAAGAGGAAAACTCCGGTCGGGGGTGCCGGGATTAGCACTCCGACGGACAAGTTAGTTCAGACACTCAAGATAACTTCTTCTTTAAGTTAAGTGAAGTGATTCTTACATACCTTTCTGGATTTGCGGTTCTTATATTTATACTCACTTTTTTGGGCCTCGGGGCCTGAGCCTACTTTTATCTTATTCATCTTACATTCATTCGGATCTACTGACCCTCGTCTATTCGGCTTTGTTGACGTATTCGGCGTCCTAGTTACGCAATACGAAGCCGAGTAGTATCCAGTTTCTGGGGTACGCGTCTCCCGACTTTTCCACTTATTCGGCTCCTACAATTGCCCCCCGAACTCCCTATTGACGGTAGTTAATTGGTGTGTTTGGTCTTGAATTGGAAAGGTTGGAACTGGTCAGGCGGCTTCACGTATCCCAATATAGATGTCAGGACGTGCACACTTTTTCGTTTATCATTACGTTTTCCCGCCTCAATCGTGCATTTCGCATTTATTGTGATTTGAAACTTCGGTCTTTTCGAATGCACAGTTCGTCGAGTATTCGAGACTCTTAGACTGCCAGTGGATATCTCTTCTCTGACTCGCATGCTCTGCAATTCTTCTCCGTCTACCCTCGTCTCCGTTTAATCTTCGTAAGTCTTATTCTCCCTTCTTTACGATCCTATTTTCTGTTTTGTCGTTTTGATTCCGGCGAAACCTTGAATTCCTGCGAACATGGCTAAACACTTGAAAGACCTTCTTTCCAAGGGTCGTATTGCCGGATTCCGGAGACATTTTTCCATTCCTGACGACGTCCACTTATCTCTCGTAACGGATAGTACCCTTGACATGGAGAGGGAGGATCAGAATACGATCATCTTCCCTCTCTTATCCATAGCGGAGGGCGGAGTCCGTTTTCCCCTACACCCTCTGCTTAGGGCCGTCCTTCGCTATTGGAGTCTGATTCCTTCTCAACCCAACGTCAATTTCTTTTGAATCATCATGGGGGTGATTGAGCTGAACCGGCATCTTAGGATCAACCTTGGCATTCCGGCGATTCGGCACTGCTACACTTTGGCCAAACCTTCCGGTCGGCTGGGGCGATACTTTCTCAGGGCCAAGGACACTGGCCATCACTTGATAACCATGCTTGCCAGTTTTGGTAAGAGGGTTGACGACGTAATGGTCAATGTTCAAGGCAACTGGGAGTTCGGTGAAGGCGAAGACCGCCTAGATCCTATTCCCAAATGAAAGGGTGATCCAGGTTGCCATGCAACGCCTTGTTGTTTGCTGACTTGCCCTTCACTCAGCTATTTTCGCTTTAATCACCCTTCGTTCTTTGCAGGTAACAGTTTGAAGAAAATTCTTCCATCGACCGACGAGGCGGTTCTTGAGGAGATCAAATCTGCGCTCAGATACTTCGGCCGTCCAAACGTACAAAAGCAAGGGAGAGCGGCTCACATACTCCTCCGATATGAATCGACTTACACTACATACTCGGCTGCGGAAGGCATTCCAATTCCATCCGGCGATCAACACCTTTCGGCTCTTGTCTTTCCCAGCTTTAAGAACCTTAGGCAAATTGGCCTAGAAGATTTGGATCCGAGGGCAGAGGCTGATCCGGAGGTAGAGGTAGTTGCCGAACCAACCGGAGAGGTTGCTGAGGGGGCCGAAGAAGTTGACGAAGTGATACACTCGGCGTTTGAGGTTGCGGGACTTAACCGGCCTTCTCTGTCCATTTTGGGTCGAGCAGAGTTTTCGTCTGAAGATATTTTTGCAAATTTGGGGGACCTACCCGGCGATACTTTTGAAGTTATGGCTGGGGAAAGCCTTACACAGATGGTGCGAAGGAAAAATGCCGAGCGAATAGCTGCTCGAAAGAAGGCCGAGGCCGCCCATTCTAAGCCCACCTTGAGTGAGAATTTCGTACCCGCTATTGAAGAGATGATTCAGGTCGCTGAGACCGAAACGGGGGAAAAGGTTGAGGAACAGGTCATTGAAGAACGGCTGGTCTCGGAGGAACGTGGCGAAAAGCGTGGCGCCGAGGGAGAGGCTGAGTTGGAAATTAGCCTTGCTTCCAAACAGCCTCCTTTAGAAGAGTCGAGTGTGGCTGCACCTTTTATTGTTCGGCCTAAGATCAAAGATACACCAATCTCTTCCGGTGCTTCGGTTATTGAGGATCCAGCCGTGGCATTGAGCCTTGCAGCTTCAATTTCCTTGCCGATTGACGTCGCAGCCTTTCGTACCGTGCCAGATATTATGGCCATAGCCCTGTCTGCGCAGTCAGCATTGCTGGTTAGTGACCATCTCACATACTCTTGATTTTGCTTTCGTTAAAGATATCTGACAATCCCAACTTGTTTTGCAGACTGTTGGCAGGATAGCGGACCTAGGTCGCCGCCTCCATGATGCCTTCAGCAGAGTTGATTGTTTGCAAGCGGAGGTGGACGGTTAAAGGAGTAGGGCCGAATTTGAGAGTATGAGAGCCGCGATGGAGGGTGCGCGATCTAAAGCAGAGAAAGAGAGGGCTCGCTCAGCTGAGCAGCTCCGCTCTAAGCCTGAGGGTAGAGCAAATGCGAGCGAAGAATCGCTTAAGTTAGCCAGGGAGGCGCTGGCCAAGGCGAAGGTTCAGTTAGTGGAGCTCAAGGCCGCCAAGGAGAAAGCTGATTCTGAAGCTTCTGCGGCATTTGAGGCAGGAAAAGGTGCCGCCCTTACGGAATATGTAGATGTAGTCCCCAAATTCGAGAATCGAGGGTTCAAACATGGATGGCTCAAAGCCCTTGCTGCCGCTGGGGTTACATTGGCCTCGCCAATTCCCTACGAGCAAGTGGACGTGGAGCCACTTGAGTTTGAGCCCGAGGGTTGATCTGGGAATCATCTCTTTTGATTTTGATTTAAGCTTTTGTTTCGTAGACTTTTGATTTTGATGTAAATTTTTGTTTGGCTAGTTTTCTTGTATAAATTGGTTACTATTTGCGTTAAATTTATTAATGAAAACTGCCTTGGTATTTCTCCACTACTTGCTCGTTGTTTGTGAAGTTACGTTAATGAAGAATACTTTACTTTTCACGAATTTGGATAAAATCATTGCTGTGTTTTAGCTTTCAGAGATTGAATCTCCTTATGACAATACTGAATTTGTCATTTGTGTGCCGCGCATTGTGGGTACTGAACCGAATCAATTAATGAATCTGCCCTTGCCCTAAACAGTGCGTGACCATTCGGGCGCCATGAAGGATCAATTCATGGGCAGTCTAGGGTACATAAGCCGAAGAGATTGATGAATCTGCCCTTGCCTCAGGCAGTGCATGATCATTCAGGTGCCGGATGAAATGACCTTAAGATTTGTGAGGGATCGATTCCTGGGCAGGTTGGGGTACATAAGCTGAAGAGATTGATGAATCTGCCCTTGCCCCAGGCGGTGCATGATCATTCGGGCGTCGGATGAAACGACCTTAAGATTTGTGAAGGATCGATTCCTGGGCCGGCTGGGGTACATAAGCCGAAGAGATTGATGAATCTGCCCTTGCCCCAGGCGATGCATGATCATTTGGGCGCCGTATGAAACGACCATAAGTTTTGTGATGGATCGATTCCTAGGCCGGCTGGGGTACATAAGCCGAAGAGATTGATGAGTCTGCCCTTGCCCCAGGCGATGCATGATCATTCGGGCCCGGGATGAAACGACCTTAAGATTTGTGAAGGATCGATTCCTGGTCCGGCTGGGGTACATAAGCCGAAGAGATTGATGGATCTGCCCTTGCCCCAGGCGGTGCATGATCATTCGGGTGCCAGATGAAACGACCTTAAGATTTGTGAAGGATCGAGTCCTGGGCCGGTTGGGGTACATAAGCCGAAGAGATTGATGAATCTGCCCTTGCCCCAGGCGGTGCATGATCATTCGGGTGCCGGATGAAACGACCTTAAGATTTGTGAAGGATCGATTCTTGGGCCGGCCGGGGTACATAAGCCGAAGAGATTGATGGATCTGCCCTTGCCCTAGGCTGTGCATGATCATTCGGGGCGCTGGATGAAACGACCTTAAGGTTTGTGAAGGATCGATTCCTGGGCCGACTGGGGTATATAAGCCGAAGAGATTGATGAGTCTGCCCTTGCCCCAGGTGGTGCATGATCATTCGGGCGCCGTATGAAACGACCATAAGTTTTGTGATGGATCGATTCCTAGGCCGGCTGGGGTACATAAGCCAAAGAGATTGATGAATCTGCCCTTGCCCCAGGCGGTGCGAGCCGGTCGGCGCCGGGCGTTTAAGTTTTTACAATTAATGAGATGGCCTCGAAGGGGCTGCCTCGTTACAGCATAAATGATTAAAGTTAAAGCTTTTATGAGCATAGCAGACAACTAACTCCAGTGTTTGAGGGTATCGAGTGAATGTCGAACAGACTCTTCTTTAACAGTAGAGGGGAAGCGAAGACGCTGGCTGAGCTGGGTGGAGACATGAATCGAGGTAGTGACCCTCCGCGTACAGGGAGTAGGAGTTCCAGGGATCGTGAGAGGCATCAGTCTCCTCGACGTTGAAGCAAGTCGCCCAGCAGGACAAGTAGTCGCAGGGCAGAACTTCCCAACCTCGAGTCGAGAGGGCACCCGAGGCGAATCCGCGCCCATTAAGCTTCGCAGTATTTGTAGGGAATAGACCAATGACGGAGGCGGACGCGATAGTTCGAGACCCAAATGTAGCGGTCGAGTTCGCTCGACAAATTTTCCCGCCTGAGGTTCAGCAATCGATGGTAGGTCGCCAAGACTGCGAAGTGTTTCGCGAAGGCGTTCATGGGGCGCTGAAGGGGCTATATACGGCCTATGAAATCGGCATGCTGTTGCGCGCTACCCGCCGAGAAATGGAGAAGAAGGATGAACGTATTCAAAGTTTGGAGGCCCGCGCGGAGGCGGCTGAGCGGGAGTTGAAAAAGAGTAAGGCGGCCCAAGCACAACCCACCGGGCAGGGAAACCCAATCGTAGAGGAGAGGGTGACCAGCCGACTCATCAATTCCGCGCTTGCCGATTGTGAGACGGCGAGTATGTTCGCGATGGAGAGCGCGAAAGGAAGGGCCTTTGAGAAAGGTTTTCATGAAGGCCGAAGAGTTGGAATGGAGAAGACCAAGGAAAAACTAGCCGAAGAAGTTTGCCGCTGCGAGAATCGTGGGTTTAGGCACAGTTAGATCAAGGCATCTCAAGCCGCAGAAGCTCTTCGAGTGGCAGGCATTGAGTCGGCATCTCCATTTTATTACAGTAAACATTTCCCATTTTCTGCTTTTGAAGTCGAGA
Organism: Camellia lanceoleosa; assembly: GCA_025200525.1. Taxonomy (NCBI): domain Eukaryota; kingdom Viridiplantae; phylum Streptophyta; class Magnoliopsida; order Ericales; family Theaceae; genus Camellia; species Camellia lanceoleosa. The sequence goes on along the minus strand of CM045762.1, from coordinate 134,868,320 downwards.
AGAGTGATGATGAGGGTGACACCGCATAGTGATAGTTATTGTAAGGCTGAAAAGCGGATCACGTTCAAAAGTATGTAATTTATCGCTTGTTTTGTTGAATAAATAAAGAAAAATGTTCTGTCACGAATATTTTATTGTAGTTCTTATTCGGCATGTATGTGTTTCGTTTTACTAGGTTTGAATGAATATATAAGCGTCGACCAGTAGGGTCAATCCATATGTGATGGCCGTTTATTCCCGAAGCTATATCGCGACTGAAAGCCAAAGCGAGCCTGATGGCCTTAATAGGTTTAACTCGGCTCAGGGCCTAGATTTGTGGACAATCCACATGCTTCAAAAAGTCGTTTGGATAACTACGCCGTGGGGAATGTCAACCGACGTTTTGTTTATGGCGTTCAGCATTGGCGAAATTGCCTCGGGATGGGGGCCTCGAAATCGCTGCCCGGACTGAAAATAAAAGGAGTGGGCGCTTTGCGCAGATGAACAATCACGCATGTGAGGTGGGTTAAGTGGGGGTGTCAATTAGAGGCTGGAGTTCAGCCGACCCTAGTGTTGCCGTGGATCATGGCGGAGGGGCCGTTCATATGGGAAGTAGGGCGTCCGAAAGTTGGCATGAACCTTCAAGTCGGCGAAGCAGATCATCCCGAAAGGAAAGGCGACGACCGTTGCATTTATCCCTCCTTGTCCTGGATCTTTGCCTTGACATTGTCAATGGTATCAAGGGAAGATTTGGGCACAGCTGGATCGAGGCATTGCAATCCGCGGAGGATTTTCGGGTGACGGGAGTTAATTCAGCATTGACGCTTTACCAATGCATCGTCTCCCCTTTTTAGCTTCTCAGATTGAAAAAGAGTTTTGTAAATATGAGTTGCGTTTATGTAACAACTGTCTGATTAAATAAAAAGTTGTCTTTCAAACATTTGAGTCTTATGCTGAATTTGTTTATTTACGTCTTATGCTTAATTTTTGTTTGCGTCTTGCCTTGATATTGTCAATGATTTAAAAGTTTTTTTTTGTTCGTTCCAAAGGTGTTTCCGAATCCGGAGGCTTAATCGGCCCTAAGGTGTCATGCACCAAAGGGGACTTCGAATCCGGAGACTTATTACGGCCAATCGTGATATCCACGAAGGGCGCTCCGAATCCGGAGACTTAATCGGCCCTAAGGTGTCATGCACCAAAAGGGGCTCCAAATCCGGAGACTTGATCGGCCCTAAGGTGTCATGCAGCAAAGGGGGCTCCGAATCCGGAGACTTATTATGGTCAATCGTGATATCCACGAAGGGCGCTCCGAATCCGGAGACTTAATCAGCCCTAAGGTGTCATGCACCAAAGGGGGCTCCGAATCCGGAGACTTAATATGGCCAATCGTGATATCCACGAAGGGCGCTCCAAATCCGGAAACTTAATCGGCCCTAAGGTGTCATGCACCAAAGGGGGCTCCGAATCCGGAGACTTAATATGGCCAATCGTGATATCCATGAAGGGCGCTCCGAATCCGGAGACTTAATCGGCCCTAAGGTGTCATGCACCAAAGCGGGCTCCGAATTCGGAGACTTGATCGGCCCTAAGGTGTCATGCACCAAAGGGGGCTCCGAATCCGAAGACTTAATATGGCCAATCGTGACATCCACAAAGGGCGCTCCGAATCAGGAGACTTAATCTGCCCTGAGGTGTCTTGCACCAAAGGGGGGGTCCGAATCTGGAGACTTGATCGGCCCTAAGGTGTTATGCACCAAAGGGGGCTCCGAATCTGGAGACTTATTATGGCCAATCGTGATATCCACGAAGTGCGCTCCGAATCCGGAGACTTGATCGATCTTAAGGTGTCATGCACCAAAGGGAGCTTCGAATCCGGAGACTTAATATGGCCAATCGTGATATCCACGAAGGGCGCTCCGAATCCGGAGATTTAATCGGCCCTAAGGTGTCATGCACTAAAGCGGGCTCCGAATCTGGAGACTTAATATGGCTAATCGTGATATCCATGAAGGGCGCTCTGAATCTGGAGAATTAATCGGCCCTAAGGTGTCACGCACCAAAGGGGGCTCCGAATCCGGAGACTTGATAGGCTCTAAGGTGTCATGCACCAAAGGGGGCTCCAAATCTGGAGACTTAATATGGCCAATCATGATATCCACGAAGGGCACTCCGAATCCGGAGACTTAATCGGCCCTAAGGTGTAATGCACCAAAGAGGGCTCCGAATCTGGAGACTTGATCGGCCCTAAGGTGTCATGCACCAAAGGGGGCTCCGAATCCGGAGACTTAATATGGCCAATCGTGAAATCCGCGAAGGCCGCTCCAAATCCGGAGACTTAATCGGTCCTAAGGTGTCTTGGACCAAAGGGGGGCTCCGAATCTGGAGACTTGATCGGCCCTAAGGTGTTATGCACCATAGGGGGCTCCGAATTCGGAGACTAATATGGCCAATCGTGATATAGACGAAGGGCGCTCCGAATCTGGAGACTTAATCGGCCTTAAGGTGTCTTGCACCTAAGCGGGGCTCCGAATCCAGAGACTTAATATGGCCAATCGTGATATCCACGAAGGGCACTCCAAATCGATATTGTGACGAGCGGCATAATGAGGTTTGTGAGATGAGATGAACGTCAAAGAAAGATTATTTGCATTGCAGAAGTGAAATATATACAGGTATCAAAGCCTACAGGTCGGGTCAGTGATATGATTTTCATGAAATCGCTGCTTGTGCCGATTGGGGAGAGCCACGGATCTCTTCAATGCCACGGCTATTGGAAAGCGCACGAGCTGATGATAAGTGCTTGGAACGGCCTTCATAGTATGTATCTAGGTTCGCCCCATGATGACATTATACGGGGAAGGGAGCTTTACAACCAAGAATTCTACTTCGACCGTTCTGGAGCCCGCTCGGACAGGTAGTACAATCTTCCCTATCGAGTATTCGGGATTCATATTAAAGCCGAACAATGGATGAGGCGCCAGACACAGATCTAACTCGTTGAGGCCGAGTTTGATGAAAGTTTGGTAATACATAACCTCCGAAGTACTTCCTGGGTCTATGAGAATTCGTTGAATGATGAACCGGTTTATGCTTAATCTAATGACCAACGGATCAATGTGGAAAGCTGTTGCGCCACTGAGGTCGGAGTTGTTGAAAGCAATTGTCGGAGCTTCTTTGGGCCAGTCAGTCAGAATACGTCGCCCCTGGAGGATTGGATGCGATTGAATTGTGTACACAGCTGGGGGTACAGGCAGGCTGTAGATTACATGGATCACGCCAAGTGGAGGAGAGTCCTGCCTCAAGGCTAGTGTCTTAGTTGGCTTTCCCTGTTTCACATACTGCTGCAGTCGGCCGTCTTGCACCAGTTTTTCCTGGTGATCTTTTAATGCGTAGCAACTCTCTGTTTCGTGGCCGTGATCATTGTGATATTCGCCCCGCCGGTCCCTTCGTCGCGTATCGGGTGGCCCTACCATCTTTGACGGCCATTTGAAGAATGGAAGGTGTTGGACTTTGGTCATTATTGCAGCGATTGGTTCTGACAACTCTGTGTACTTTTTGTCGGCACGTCTCGAACGTCTGTTTTCGACTTGCAGTTGTTCATTCGTCCGGTGGGGACATTGATCGCTTGATCGGCGAGTGTCCCGCCTTTTATCACGTTTAGTGCGCTGCCAAGGCTCTGGGCTAGGAGGTGGCATGGAACTTATTGGTTTGGTCAATTTCAGGAGGGGCCGTTTTGTTGGACATTTGGCCGGCCTTTATTCTTAAGGCATTGTCTTCCACTTTGCAATACTCCTCAACTTTCTTCATCAACGCCCAGACCGTTTTGGGAGGCCTTCTGGTGAGAGAGCTGCGAAGAGGACTATCTGGGTGTAGTCCCATTTTGAAGGCGGTGATGGCCATGGAGTCGTTACAAGTGTCGTCGACGAGGTTGAAGCACTCCCAATATCGTGCCGAGTACGCTCTGAGCATTTCTCCTGACTGAATTTGCATGCCCAGAGAGAGTCGGCATGTTTCGGCTGTACCTCGTTGGTAATGAACCTGGCCTTGAAGGATTTCTGTAATTGATGAAAGCTTCTGATGGAGGCCGGCTCCAGCTTATAATACCACCTGATAGCTAATGGCCCCAGGCTGCTGGGGAATATTCGACACATGAGGGCTTCGTTGTCTGCATGCAAGGTCATGGCCTGTTTGTAATGACGGATATGATCAGTGGGGTCTGATTTTCCATTGTAAAGAGTGAATGATAGAGCTTTGAACTGCTTGGACAAGGCTACCCTTGCAATCCGTCGGACAAAAGGATCGTGCTGGTCGTCTTTGTTTGAGCTGCTCCTCCTGCGCTTGTTCCTTGTATGTAAACTCTTTTCGGAAGAGCTGGAAATTTCGGATCGTCCCTTCTTGGTGAGCTCCGTGGATAATGAGTTGGAATCGCTGTTGGTATCCGTGGGCCGGGCTCGAGGTCGTTGTCCACCGGCCCTCGGAGGTCGTTCGGGATCTTGGCGCATGGCTTTTCTCGATTTCGTGACTTTGAGAGCCAAATCTTGACGGAGACGTTCATTTTCAGCGATCATGTTCTCCAACCTCTGTTCATTCTACTTTGCTTGTTCCATGATCGCCTGCATTGTCTCTTGCGCTGAAGTCATTGGTGACTCGAAGTTTAAGGTGCGTCTTGCAGCGATGGTTTCTTTCCCGAGCATATTTGCTGGAGTGAGGTCATCTCCCTGTGCGGTCTCATCAATGGCTACCAGAGGATCTTCAATCACGCCTGCCATGGATGTATTTGAGTATTCCCACAGACGGCACCAATTGTGGAGAAGTGGTTTGGAAATACTCTTCAGATCCTGGGAGGCGCTGGTGATCCTCAGCTAGTCACCTGAAAAGAGGAAAACTCCGGTCGGGGGTGCCGGGATTAGCACTCCGACGGACAAGTTAGTTCAGACACTCAAGATAACTTCTTCTTTAAGTTAAGTGAAGTGATTCTTACATACCTTTCTGGATTTGCGGTTCTTATATTTATACTCACTTTTTTGGGCCTCGGGGCTTGAGCCTACTTTTATCCTATTCATCTTACATTCATTCGGATCTACTGACCCTCGTCTATTCGGCTTTGTTGACGTATTCGGCGTCCTAGTTACGCAATACGTAGCCGAGTAGTATCCAGTTTCTGGGGTACGCGTCTCCCGACTTTTCCACTTATTCAGCTCCCACACTATGTATTTTGTTATTAGCCGTTGTTCAACTTTTTAATTCTTTGGTTTCTTTTCCTTTTTCTTTGTGTGTGTGTGTGTGTGTGTGTGTGTGTGTGTGTGTGTGTGAGAGAGAGAGAGAGAGAGAGAGATAGGTACAGGCAAAAGCACAAGAGAGTGAACATTAGAGCAGCTAAGCATTGGTGCAGATAGATCTTGACAGGACTTATGCACAGATTAGTCTTGATGAAATGCTGCTGCTGTTGGAGTGTTGCTATTGCTGTTGGAGTGTTGCTGCTATAAGAAATTAGAGTTGAAATGTCAAAGAATGTGCATTGTTGAATTGGAGTTTTTGTTGCTTTTAACTTTTTAATTTTTTTTTTAAATTTCTTTTGCTTTTAGTTGAATTAGTGTGTTGTAAATATAGATGCCAATGAAATTCGATTGAAAAATTTGTAAGAAATTTTGTATCGGATTACATTTGATTATTGATTTCATCTAATATTAAATCTCCCTTTTACATGATTCTAGTAAGATTTTGTTTTTTCTTTTATTGTTTTTAAAATGTTGTGATGTGGAGCCATCAGGTGAAAAACTCATAATTATATAATTTTTAGTCTTTTTTTTTTCAATCACTAAAAACTTATTTGATTGTCTTAAAATTATATATTCGATTATTTTAAAACGAATTAATTAATGTGTATTTAATTTTGTTCGTTAAGTCAAAAAAATTAAATTAAATATATATTTAGCTTTGATTGTGAACCTTTAAAAAAAAAAAAAAACAAACAAACAAACAAACAAACAAACAAAGAAACAAACAAACAAAAAAGGGTCAAGTTGGGTTGGGAAAAATTCAAACCCATTAGGGGATGGCGAGGGTAGTACCCATGGGAGATGGGGAATGGAGAATGGGAAATGAAAAAAAATAATTATAGGAGAATGAGAATGAAGAATTAATAGGCACCCCATTACCCTCCATTGCCATCTCTACGCACAACACCGACCCGATCTAGTTATGACATTCATCAAACCCAGTATATTCCTTATATGGAAAAGAAATCCTAATACACCCCCAAAAACACAAAGGAAAAACAACAAAGAAATTTATAGAAAGGGTACCAAAAGTATCACCTATTCCATTTTTCTTCCTAATATTTAGTTCATATTAATTACATTCCTCAATTTCAAATATTACAATCGTGTAGTACTTTTATATTAGTATGATTGATAGAGAATATGAAATGTTAATTATTTGTGTTAGGTAATTAAAAAACAAGAGAGGACATAATAAATAGCGGTCGGTGAGATAGTATGGTTATAATTTTTCTTCATGGATTGTAGTTCATCACCTTAACTACCATATTTAAAACATAGGGCAAATTACGTATACCTCCCTTGAGATTTAATTAAATTACAGATTTTCTCTTAAGATTTCAGAAATTACATCCTGCTCCTCGAAGTTTATATTTACATAACAATTTAACCTCTACCGTTAGCTAAGCTTTAAGAATGGTTAGCTGACATCACCAAAATATAAATTAATGGACAATATTGCCCCTGTTGAAATCCCTTTGATAAACCAACAAAATTTACAAAAGAATTACGTTAGATGGAAACAAAAAAAATTAAATTTTTGGAATCATATTTGAGTTGTTGTTTAGAAAAAAAAAATAGAATTAAAAAAAAACTAATTTAAGAAAAATAAATATGAAAAAATATATTTAATTTGTCAAAATTATTTCTAACCACTCAAAAGATAAAATTATATAAAAATAATAAATTTTTTTATTTTTTATTTCTTAACCAAATTAATTTTTAATTTTTCAAAAAAAAATTAAAATAAAATTTTAAAAATCACACCACACATATTTCAAAAAAAATTTGACAAACCATTTCTTCTGTTTTTAACTTACTTAATTATTTGTTAATTTTATGATATTTTCACCTTCTGACACTACAACATATAAGAGTTTTAGAAAACCAAAAAAAAAAAAATTTATCTCTAAAAGTGAATTTTTTTTTTGCGAAAGATATATAGAGACTAATTTTTATCGTCGTGAAGGTAATCGTTAAAAGGTCGCTCTGAAAAGTCAAAAATAAGGCTTTTAGTAATAAAATTTTGAAAATGTCAATAATAATAGACTTTTAGAAATAAAATAATTTGGTCTCAAAATGGTTTATTTTTTGAGACAAAAGATTTGATACTAAAAAGATAATAATTAATCACTAATGTTCAATTTTCGTTGCTAAAAATATAATAGCGACACTTTTCTCAAGAAAAATATTTGGTCCCCTAAAAATAATTTTGTCCCTAAATTTTGGTCTCTAAAACCTTGATTTTTTGTATTGTGATTAGTGTTTTTCTATTTTAATTTTGCATTTCATAATTTATTTAAAAATGATAATTTAGCTAAGCCTCAAGGGAGAATTTGTAATTTAGCTAAACCTCAAGGGGGTGTAGGTAATTTCCTTTTATTTGTCAAAAGAACATTTGTAACGAGTTGAATCAAATTGAATTTATACTTTAATCTCAGTTGGGGATTTATTTTAAATTCTTAAACTCCATTCATTTTAGACCTAGTTGATTGAATTGTGATCCGTTAGTAACCATGTAATATTGTTGTGGTTTTATTATTATTATTTAATTACCATAAAAGAGTTGTGAATATTTATAGTATGTACCATTAAACGAAATATGTTTTGTGGTGAGAAAATATTATATTCATTTTTGTCATTAAAGATGTTGAAATGTATTTTTAAATATATATATATATATATATATATGGGTGTATATATATAGTTAGATATTTGTTTAGGAAATATCTATAAAAGTAACCAGCAGGATTTTTTATTCAACTTTTGGGAGTTATTGGGAGTATTGCCGTGAGAAAAGAAAGAAAAAGGGTTCTAGTTGGTTTTTCTTGGGTTTGATATAGTGTAAGTCAATTTTGACCCCTAATGCTTTGGATCAAAACGTAGAGGGCCGAAATGGCGTCGTTTGGCTCCAAAAAAATTTAATTTCTGTTGCCGAAAAATTTGAAAGATTCTTGGCTCGAGGTAGGGATTTTTCCTACACTTCTTTGTGTACTTGTACATGATTATATAGAGCTTAGAGTTGTATATAATTTAATTAGAATTTTTGAAAAATTTGTGATTTATTTGCTTAAAAGGGAAATTTTGATAAAAATAAAGAGTTGATGCCCAAATTGTGAAAGTGTAAACTTGGAATATGTTTGTAAGGTTATGAAAGAACTATGTTTTAAATTTGAGCAAAAACGGACTTCGACTCGATTGGTTTTGAAATTTTTACCGGTTTGTGACCAAAAGAGCATTTTTAGAGAAAACAAAGGACTTACGTTTAACTTTTGAGACTTTTGATCAAAATAGGATTTTATAGTTGAATAATGCTTGGAGAATGAGTTTGGAAAGAAAATAATGTTTTGTTAGGCATTAACGGTATTATTTTGCTTAATGTATCTGTTGGAATAAAACCAACATGGTTAGAAACAGACCTTGAGAGGTTACCGGATGTGATTGTGATATGAAAACTAGTGTAGTTGTTCATATTTGATGAGATGTGAAATAGATTGTATTTATCGGAATTTTGGAATTTAATTATTTAAATATCTGTTCAGAAATATTTGTTTTGGGCTATCGGTGGAGGATGGCCATGATTGTTGTAGAAATGCATGAGACTTAGGTAAATTGAACCACATTCCTCATTTGTTGCATTGGACATTGTATAACATTCATTTCATTGGAAATATATCTATTTTTGAGAAATGTTTGGAAATGTATCCGTTTGCGAAATGATGAATACTTGGTGAATCTGGGTAGGAGGTGTAGAACCGCACGGTTAGGTACCGAGCCTTCCAGTTTACTGGTAAAAATGACAGTGGTAGTGCATTAGGGCCTACTTGCAGACACTCCCCTAGAGATTCACAGAGCCTATATTCATGTAACAAATATGGGTTAAAATAGAAATGGCTTTATATCTGTTGTTGCATCTCAGCATTGCATGCTTCATAAAAAGAGAGATAAACTATTTTATCATGAGCATGGCATGAGCATACTCCTCTTTAGTCTTGTCACGATCCATATGTTGTGTAGTATATCTCTATTGGGTTGTGGCTCACCCTACAAGGGAAACCATTTCAAGTATAAGTGATATGCCTCCACCAAGGCATTGACTTGGGAGGACTCGGAGCTAAGACTTCATTTTTTGTTTTATGGTTATTTGTTGAATGTAAGCCTAGGGCTGTATTTGCGTTGAGTTGAAACTCCATTTTGTGTAACCAAGAATGTTCTTGGATAAATTTGTAAGTCTGTAGAGCACTTATTATCTGTTTGGTTTCCATTTTATACTTGTTGTAAAATGGATGCTTGGGATTGGAACTGGGGCATTGAGATGTGAACAACATGTATTTGATATTTGGGATTTAATGGAAATAGATATATGGAATAGTTAGCTACATATATGTGTTTATCTATTAGGTAGGTTTTGTTGTATAAATGGATATACCCAGCCCAATTTTTGGGGGCATTACAACTTGATATCAGAGCGTACCGGGTTCGAATACTTTGGGTACGTGGGGAATGGTTAGTACCACAGTGGGTTATGCCGCTTGATAGAGATATCTGTATAATAAGGTACTATTTGATAACATGCTTATGTGATTATATGGGTATGAGGTCTGATTTCAAGATGTTGATTGGGTCTGTGAGTTCCTGGAAGTCTAATCCAAAGAGCACTTGATCACTGTTATTTCTGATTGGAACTCTAGGAACGTCATGGGACAATCGTTATCTAGAAAGAAAATCTGTCTGTGCTTATGTGGAATGCATTAACTGTTGTCCATTACCTTTGGATGTGAGTGAGTTAGCTCCGGCACAATTGTGGCCGTGCCAATCTTGAGTGTTACCTTTATTAGGATGTCAGGACATGAAAGGGGCAGTGGTAGGCCTGGTAGGCCCAAGAGGCACGAGATGCCAATACCATATGAGATTCCAGCGTAGGAAAAGGGGACAGGATACGCAAATGTAGCTGAGCCAGCTGGGCAACAGGCCATGGGTGCTTTGGCACGAGAGATAGTAAGGGCACTGAACATATTGAGGGCTAAGAACCTAGCACAGGCCCTAACAACCCCAGTTGCAGTGACAGGACCACTACTGCTAAAAAGGGAGTTCTTCCGGACCAATCCGAATATTTTTGTGGGAGATTCTAAGGAGCCACTAAAGGCTGATGAGTGGCTAGACTAGACGGTTAAGACGTTCGAAATGCTAGACATTGAGGACAACGCTCTGAGAGTGACCTTGACATCCTTTCAACTAAAGGGAGAAGCGGGTCAGTGGTAGAAATACGCTCAGGGACGTATTGGGGTTATAGCGATCCCGGGTTTACCCCTTATTGTACAGTGATCCGGACATGTGTCCGTGGATGTTAATAGTTGGGTATTGTCTTGTTTACATCCTTTTCTACATTGTATTTGAGTTATAGGATGTGTTGGGCAGGTTTTGTTTCAGGTTGGTTGTGTTTGGGAACCAAGGGTTGCTGCCCAGAATTTTTGTCCTTCGCTCGAGCGAGGAGTTGGTCGCTCGAGCGAGCATTGAGTTTGTGTCTGGTGGGTCGAGCGAGTGGCCCGCCGAGCGGCGATTGTGTCTGCATCGACTGAACACCATGGTTTTGGCTCGGCGAGCTTTTCTTCGCCGAGCGATCTGGTTCGATCTTCGCCGAGCGGCGGTTTGTCGCCGAGCGTCGTCTAGTTGCGAACTGAAGGTCGAGCTCTGGCTCGAGAGCTTTCTTCGCCGAGCGAGCTTTTGGATGTTGGCTCGAGCGAGACATTCTTGGCTCGAGCTAGGGTTTTCAGTGTCAGTTGCTCGGCGACCAAGTCTTCGCCAGCGAGCCTATTTATATCGATTCAGCAGTGATCCGAACTTCACTTTTCAAAACTTTTACATCTTTAAACCCTAAATCGAGAGCCTCTCTCTAGACTTACCTTCTCTCTAAGAAATCATCTCCCTAGAGTGTGAATCTACCCTAAGTGCTTTGTTAAAAAGGTAGAGGGTGACTTGGGCTTCGATCTAATCTGAAAATATTTGGCTTTGGAGCAAGTTGGGTGTTGGGTCTTCATTTCCTTTTGAGCTCAAACTTTGAGGTAGGGATATCCTACTCCTCTTTATGGATTCTGTCTTTGAATTTTAGCATTTTGATGTGTGGGAAGTTGTAGTGTAATTTTGAGAAACTTTGGGCCTTTGTGTAATTTTGCAAAAGTTGGGGTTTTGTCTATAATGAACCTAGAGGCACGTTTGGTATAAAAACACGGGATTAATGTTGAAACATTGATGAAAATGGAACCTTAAGGGTTGTAATGTCAACTATGGAAAAATGCCTTAATTACATTGATTAATTAATTGATATGATTAATTATAAGGAATGAGGAATTGAAGTGGAAATATTGATTTAAATATCCATTTTGTGCATTTATTTTCTGTTTAGAAATATCTGCTTTGGGCTATCGGTGGAGGATAGTCTTGATTGTTGTAGACAATGCATGATGATTAGGCAAACTAAAACCAATCATTGAAATGTGTCATCGGAAATGACAGTTGAAAAATACATTAACTGTATGTATTGATTCGTGATGTGTATAAGTATTGTTTATATGCATTGTGTTGTGTTGGAGAAGATAGGGGATGTACTCCACGGTTTAGGGGAAGATAGGGGATGTACCTCTAAACCGGATGTTGTTTGGGAGAAGATAGGGGATGGACTCCGTAGATAGAGCTTATATGCTTGTCTTGGGAATGTGATATAGCTAGTATGCATATCTGTGGAAGTAATGAAATTGTAAGTGGTTAATATGAGTTATTGTCTCATATGAGTTGTGTGGCTAGGTTCTGAGCAATGAATTATAAATTTAGAATTGTAATGTGTTGTGAAAGAATGTAAAAGTGTGGACTATCTATTAACTGTTAATCTTTTAGTCATTATTCATAACTGGTTTAGTATATTTCTACTGGGCTGTGGCTCACCCTATATGGGAACATCATTTTCAGGTACAGGTAGCGCGCCACCTCCAAGGACATAGCTTGGGAGGCTTGAGGCTGATTGACTTTTTGGTCGTTTATTTTCTGTTGATGTATTACATGTAAATTCAAGCCAAGGGCTTAAGGTGTAATTGAGCTAGTGCTCTCTTTTTGTAACCAAGTGTTAACTTGGAAAGCTGTAAGCCCTTAGGGCATTTGCTTTTGTTGTTAACATGTAATACTTTTTGTAATGAAACTGTGATAAATAGAAGGATATGGGACTTTTATATATATCAATGCATGTCTATATTACTGGGTTTTGTGTTGTTATTTTGAGGGCGTTACAACTTTGTATCAGAGCGTACCGGGTTCGAATACTTTGGGTACGTGGGAAGTGATTAGAATCACAATGGGTTTGTCTCGCTTGATAGAGACTTAGTGTAGTGTCATATGCCATGTGTTTAATTGATAACATGCTTATGTGATTATTTGGGTATGGGATTAAATTTCTAGGATGTTGATTGGATCCTTGGGTTTCTGGGAGTCTTGTTGGAAAAGCACTTGATCAATGCTGTTTCTAATCGGAACTCTAGTAACGCCTCGGGACTATCATTATCCGGAAATGAAATTCGTAAGTGCTTATGTGTTTATGTGCTTACGTGGAGTGAATTATTGTGGTCCATGCATTAGGACGTGAGTGTTTAGTTTTGGCACGTTTATAAATGTGCTAACGTTCTGTGTTACCTTTATTAGGATGTCAGGACGAGGAAGAGGTGGAAGGCGTGGCAGGCCTAGGAGGCAGGAAATGCCTTCTGGGATGAGATTCGGCTGACTCGGGAAGGGTTGGTCGAGCCAATGTGGCGAGCGATGAAAGCGGGAGCTATGGGTGCTCTAGCAGAGATAGCGAGGCATTGAGAGTCGAGAGGCATTCTCGGAAATGAGAATTAGGCTCGAGTTCTTTGTTGTGGATCTGAGGACCTTCTTTTACGAAGGGAGTTCTTTCGGTCTAATCCGGATGAATTTGTGGGTGATCCAAAAGAGCGCTTAAAGGCGGATGAATGGCTCGAGCATAACGAAGACGTTTGAGATGCTAGGCATCGAAGGCGAATCTTGAAGGTGACCTTGGCATCTTTCGGTGAAGGGGATCTTGGTCGATGGTGGAGGTTCACCAAGAGTCGTATAGGAGGGACTTGGAAGGCTTTTATTGACGCATTTCAGGAGAAGTTCTTGTCTCCAGCTGTTCAGGAGAAATTGAGAGATCAGTTCTGCCAGCTCAAGCAGAACAGTTCATCAGTGGCTGAGTTTGAGGCCTCATTCACTAGTTTGTCCAGGTGTGCACCTGAGTTGGTGGCGTCTGAGGAACGCCGTTGCATTGAGTTTGAGAAGAAGTTGAGGCGCGGCCTCAAGTTGAGAATTGTGGGGTCTATGATCCGAGATTATGGGCGACTAGTTGATCTGCGGCTCATCTTGAGATTATGATCACGAAGAGGAGGAAGGCGAAAGGCTCAAGAGGAGTCAGGATGGACAGGGTGATAGTAGGAGATGAGGGTTATAACCCCAGCCTCTCGTGGTGGAGTTTCTAGGTCGACTTTCCAAAGATCTGAAAGTCACGAGCTCGGGAGGGCAATCAGGGAGAGTTTACCTGTTATAAGTGTGGCCGGTAGGGTCACAAGGCTTGATTTGCCCATGAAGGCGGAGGTCGAGGCATCTTCTTCACCGGACTACGAGTCGAGTTTGGGCGGGGGCCCTTGTCTTGTTATCGGTGTGGACAACTGGGCACTGAAGAGGTTCTGCCAGATTGAGTGCCACTTGAGGAGCGTCTGGTTCTAGGCAGACGCAGGTTTTCACCACTCGATCTGCGAGCCTCGAGGCCAATCCGGAGCTTCGTCGCCCGGTCAAGACAATGATCGTATGCTCCTAGGGGTGAGCCGGTGGACGAGGTCCTCTGGTAGCGTGTATCTTTGTTGCAGAGATCTAGTACCAGCTCCATCAGTAGTGAGAGGTACCTTTTTATTTTGCAACTCGGTTGCCAGAGTGTTGATTGATACGGGTGCATCTCATTCTTTTGTATCTGCTGCATTTGCCTCTGTGTTGGAATTGGAGTTAGCACTATTAGTGTCTCCTATTTGTGTGGTGTCACCTATTGGGGGTGAGTTAATTTTGAAGCACGGGTGTAGAGGTTGTGATATAAAGGTCGACGATCATCGACTTCCGTTTCCATTTGTAGTTATGCCCATGAAGGGCTTTGATGTTATTTTAGGTATAGACTGGTTATCGTCATACCGGGCTGTTATTGATTGCTACCGCCAGAGAGTTACGTGTTGTACCGTGAGCGGGGAGTGTTTCCATTTCTTGGGAGACCGGGTTGGTAGTGTTGTGCCACCGGGGTATGGTCCGCAAATGCGGAATGAACTTAGTAGTCTACTTGCTAGCTTTGAGAATGGTGAGTGTGATGAGACCCAGATTGAGTTGCCAAGGGTAGTTTGTGAGTACTCGGACGTCTTTCCCGAGGATCTTGTTGATTTGCCACCTCATAGAGACGAGTTCTCTATTGATTTAGTGCCCGGCACGGCGCCGATTTCTATGGCACCTTATCGTTTTGCCCCAGCAGAGTTGATTGAGTTGAAAGTTCAGCTCCAAGAATTGCTAGATAAGGGCTTCGTTCGCCCTAGTGTATCACCATGGGGAGCACCGGCCCTCTTTGCCAAAAAGGAAGACGGTGCTTTGAGATTGTGTATCGACTACCGGAAGTTAAATCGGGCTACGGTTAAGAATAAATACCCTATGCCTCGTATAGATGATTTGTTTGACCAGTTGAAGGGTTCCCGTTGTTTCTCTAAGATAGATTTGAGATCGGGTTACCACCAGTTGAGGTCGAGAGGAGGATATTCGAAGACGGCATTCACGTCTGTATGGCCATTATGAGTTCTGGTGATGCCATTTGGGCTTACCAATGCACCGGCGATCTTTATGGACTTGATGAACTGGATCTTCAGAATTCTTGGATCGTTTGTGGTTGTTTTTGTGGGCGACATTCTTATCTATTCACCTTGAAGGAGGAGCACGAGAACACTTGAGAGTGGTGCTCGAGTTACTTAGAAACCCATAGGCTATATGCCAAGTTTGGGAAGTGTGAGTTACGGCTAGAGGAAGTCAAGTTCTTAGGCCATGTGGTTTAGGGAAGGGTGTGTTGATACATCAAGACCGAGGCGGTGCAAGATTGGGCCTGACCTAAGAGTGTGTTTGAGATCCGCATGATTTTAGCTGGGATTAGGTACTACTCTTGTCGGTTTGTGAAAGATTTCTCGTTAGCTTCACTGTTGACTAGGTTGACTCGGAAGGAGTCAAATTTGTATGGAGTGAGACTTGTGAAAAGTCGTTTGAGTTGAAAGTTAGATTGACCACGCTCGGTCTTGATTATTCGAGAGAGGGTTGGGTTATCGATCTATTGTGATGCCTCACGAGAGGGTTTGGGTTGTGTGTTGATGCAAGAAGGGAAAGTGGTAGCTTATGGCTCACGTCAGTTGAAAATACACGAGAAAAATTACCCTACACATGACCTAGGGTTAGCGGCTGTGATTTTTGCCTTGAAAATCTGGAGGCACTACCTTTATGGTGAGAGATTCGAGGTGTTCTCGGATCATAAGAGTCTGAAATATCTGTTTTCACAGAAGGACTTGAATTTGAGGCAGAGGAGGTGGATGGAGTTTATTGAGGATTACGACTTCGAGTTGCATTATCATCCAGGAAAGGCCAATGTTGTGGTCGATGCTCTTAGTAGGAAATCCATTAGTGATGTAGCTTGTGTAGCCATCCGAGAGTGGGAGATGTTGGGGGCACTTGGCGAGTTTGATTTATACAGGCGAATCCGTTGAGGCTGCGGCCTTGTTTTCTGTTGTTGCGCAGCCTACACTTGTGACTCGAGTGTTAGAGGCACAGAGAGGTGACCTTGAGGTAGAATCCCTTAGAGAGAAGATCTCCAGTGGGAAAGTTGAGAAGGGTTTGACGGTGTATTCCGACCTGAGCGTGAGATACCGAGACCGTTTGTTTGTGCCGGAGCCTTGTCGAGAGGAGGTACTCCGAGAGTTCCATCATTCGCGCCTTGCGGTGCATCCGGGAGGTACTAAGATGTATCAGGATTTGAGTCGCCAATTTTGGTGGCGAGGCATGAAGAGAGATGTGGCAGTCTTCGTGTCTAAGTGCCTTACTTGTCAGCAAGTGAAGGCCGAACATCAGAGACCAGCGAGTTTGTTGCAATCCTTGCCTATTGCCGAGTGGAAGTGGGAGCATGCCACTATGGACTTTGTTGTAGGTCTTCCGAGGACTCAACGGGGTAGTGATGCTATTTGGGTGGTTGTAGACCAGTTGACTAAGTCGGCGCACTTCATTCCTATGCGCGTTAGAGATTCGGTAGATCACCTTGCCGACTTGTATATTCGGGACATAGTAAGATTGCACGGGGTCCCAGTGACGATTGTCTCAGATAGAGATCCTCGTTTTACTGCTAGGTTGTGGCAGAGTTTGCAGAGTGCTTTGGGCACTAAGTTGACCTTTAGTACGGCTTATCACCCTCGGTGACGCAGGCGATCCGGCGCACTATTCAGATCCTTGAGGATATGCTTCGGGGTTGTGCCCTTGATTTCAGTGGGACATGGGAAAGGCACCTACCATTGGTGGAGTTTGCCTACAACAACAGTTTTCAGTCTAGCATCGGTATGGCACCGT
The DNA here is from genome assembly GCA_025200525.1 of Camellia lanceoleosa. Lineage (NCBI taxonomy): Eukaryota > Viridiplantae > Streptophyta > Magnoliopsida > Ericales > Theaceae > Camellia > Camellia lanceoleosa. The sequence goes on along the minus strand of CM045762.1, from coordinate 134,851,404 downwards.
TTAAAGCCTTGTATGGCCGACCTTGTAGGTCTCCAGTTTGTTGGGCCGAAGTGGGTGATACACCTTTGTTGGGTCCGGAGTTGGTTAGGGAGACGACGGAGAAAGTTGAGCTTATCCGTAGGAGGCTTGTTACAGCCCAGAGTCATCAGAAATCTTATGCTGACCATAGGAGGAGACCGTTGGTGTTTGAGATGGGTGATCATGTCTTTCTGAAGATATCACCTAGGTGGGGGTTAATGAGGTTTGGGAAGAGAGGAAAGTTATCCCCTCGATTTATTGGTCCTTTTGAGATCCTTGAGAGAATTGGTGAGGTTGCTTACCATTTAGCTTTGCCGCCACAGTTGTCCGGAGTTCATGACGTGTTTGATGTGAGTATGCTTCGGAAGTATGAGCCGGATCCATCACATGTGTTGGATTGGACCGACTTAGAGGTAGATGAGGATGCCTCATATGAGGAGAGACCGGTTCGGGTCTTGGATAGGCAGGATCAAGTCCTGCGTGGCAAGACCATTCCTTTAGTGAAGGTTTTGTGGAAGCATCACGGAGTGGAGGAAGCCACTTGGGAACGTGAGTTGGAGGTCCGTGAGAAATATTCGGACTTGTTTATTGATGTGTAATCTTGTACTTGGATTTTATAATCTTGCCGGACTTAAGCCTTGTTTATGTCTTAAGTTGTAAAACATAGCATATGTTTTGATTTACGGGAATGGGTTGTAATATTACGTTTATTGGCTATATTATAGGACTGATTATGCATCATGAAACTTTATTATGATATGAATTGCGAACCATGTATGTTGAAAATGGTTAGAAAATGGAAAGGAAATGCATGTTATAGATGCACTTTGAAATGCCTCTTAATAAGAGATGGATGGCCGGTAATGGGTCGAATTGTTGAACGTTGTGTTATGACATTGTTTAAAATAAAGAAAAACTTGCTTTTCAAAAACTTGTTTTTAATTTCGGGAACGAAATTCTTTAAGGGGGGGAGGTTATAGCGATCCCGGGTTTACCCCTTATTGTACAGTGATCCGGACATGTGTCCGTGGATGTTAATAGTTGGGTATTGTCTTGGTTACATCCTTTTCTACATTGTATTTGAGTTATAGGATGTGTTGGGCAGGTTTTGTTTCAGGTTGGTTGTGTTTGGGAACCAAGGGTTCTTGCCAAATTTTGTCCTTCGCCGGCGAGAGTTGGTCGCTCGGCGGCGTTGAGTTTGTGTCACGGTGGGTCGAGCCAGTGGCTTCGGCGAGCGTTAAATGCGTCGCTGCATGGACTGAACACCATGGTTTTTAGCTCAGCGAGCTTTTCTTCGCTCAGCGATCTGGTTCGATCTTCGCCGGCGGCGGTTTGTCGCTTCGGCGTCGTCTAGTTCTGAACTGAAGGGTCGAGCTCTGGCTCAGCGAGCTTTTCTTCGCTCGAGCGAGCTTTTGGGATGTTGGCTCGAGCGAGACATTCTTGGCTCGAGCTAGGGTTTTAGGTATGGTCGCTCGAGCGACCAAGTCTTCGCTCGAGCGAGCCTATTTATATCAGTTCGCAGCAGCGATCTGAACTTCACTTTTTCAAAACTTTTACATCTTTAAACCCTAACTCTGAGAGCCTCTCTCTCTAGACTTACCTTCTCTCTAAGAAATCATCTCCCTAGAGTGTGAATCTACCCTAAGTGCTTTGTTAAAAAGGTAGAGGGTGACTTGGGCTTCGATCTAATCTGAAAATATTTGGCTTTGGAGCAAGTTGGGTGTTGGGTCTTCATCTCCTTTTGAGCTAAAACTTTGAGGTAGGGATATCCTACTCCACTTTATGGATTCTGTCTTTGAATTTTAGCATTTTGATGTGTGGGAAGTTGTAGTGTAATTTTGAGAAACTTTGGGCCTTTGTGTAATTTTGCAAAAGTTGGGGTTTTGTCTATAATGAACCTAGAGGCACGTTTGGTATAAAAACACGGGATTAATGTTGAAACATTGATGAAAATGGAACCTTAAGGGTTGTAATGTCAACTATGGAAAAATGCCCTAATTACATTGATTAATTAATTGATATGATTAATTATAAGGAATGAGGAATTGAAGTGGAAATACTGATTTAAATATCCATTTTGTGCATTTATTTTCTGTTTAGAAATATCTGCTTTGGGCTATCGGTGGAGGATAGTCTTGATTGTTGTAGACAATGCATGATGATTAGGCAAACTAAAACCAATCATTGAAATGTGTCATCGGAAATGACAGTTGAAAAATACATTAACTGTATGTATTGATTCGTGATGTGTATAAGTATTGTTTATATGCATTGTGTTGTGTTGGAGAAGATAGGGGATGTACTCCACGGTTTAGGGGAAAATAGGGGATGTACCTCTAAACCGGATGTTCTTTGGGAGAAGATAGGGGATGGACTCCGTAGATAGAGCTTATATGCTTGTCTTGGGAATGTGATATAGCTAGTATGCATATCTGTGGAAGTAATGAAATTGTAAGTGGTTAATATGAGTTATTGTCTCATATGAGTTGTGTGGCCAGGTTCTGAGCAATGAATTATAAATTTAGAATTGTAATGTGTTGTGAAAGAGTGTAAAAGTGTGGACTATCTATTAACTGTTAATCTTTTAGTCATTATTCATAACTGGTTTAGTATATTTCTAATGGGCTGTGGCTCACCCTATATGGGAACATCATTTTCAGGTACAGGTAGCGCGCCACCTCCAAGGACATAGCTTGGGAGGCTTGAGGCTGATTGACTTTTTGGTCGTTTATTTTTTGTTGATGTATTACATGTAAATTCAAGCCAAGGGCTTAAGGTGTAATTGAGCTAGTGCTCTCTTTTTGTAACCAAGTGTTAACTTGGAAAGCTGTAAGCTCTTAGGGCATTTGCTTTTGTTGTTAACATGTAATACTTTTTGTAATGAAACTGTGATAAATAGAAGGATATGGGACTTTTATATATATCAATGCATGTCTATATTACTGGGTTTTGTGTTGTTATTTTGAGGGCGTTACAGGGGTGACCTGGGAGGCCTTTGTCAATGCCTTTCAGGAGAAGTATCTGTCTGCTATTGTCAGAGAGAGGTTGAGGGAACAGTTCAAGAACCTCAAACATCAGCTTGGCACACCGGTGACGGAGTTTGAGGCCACTTTTGCTAGTTTGTCCAGATTTTCTTCTGAGCTTGTGGCGACAGAAAAACGTCGTTGTATCGAGTTTGAGACTCAACTGAGAGATGAGCTTGCCTACTGTGTAGGGGGGTCTATGATGAGGGAGTACATCCGCCTTGTTGAGGCATCGGCACATATGGAGACCCGGTTAGGAGCTGAAGAGAAGGAGATGAGGGGTTTCAGGTAGAAAGGCCAAGAGAAGCAGGGTGAGGCCCGAGACAGCAAGAGACAGAGGATTTTTACACCACTGCAGTCTCATAAGGCACAGTCTAGGTCCACTTTTCTAGTGCCGAGTTCAGGGGTATGGGGAGGTGGCCATGGAGGATTTTCTTGTTTCAAGTGTGGCCTGTTGGGTCACAAGTCCCTTTCTTGCCCACAGAAGGGGGGATGACAGCGGTCTACTCCGTCTTCAATCCGCCCACCGAGCTAGAGTCAAGGGAGGGGGCAGTTTTTGACTTGCTTTCAGTATGGATAGGCAAAACACATGAAGAGGTACTGTCCACAGTTGGGTGGCATACGTGGTGCATCTAGATCGAGGCAGACTTAGAGTCACCAATCAACACAGTCGGCACAGGATTCGAGGGCCACTTTAGGAGCCTCTTTGGCTCAGTCTGTACATCCGGCTTATGCTCCGAGAGGGGGGTAGGTGGATCAGAGACCTACTGGGCGTGTGTATGCTGTTACCACACCAGAGTTAGTGCCAGCACCTTCGGTTTTCTTGTTTTGTAATTCTATTGCTAATGTATTGATTTACATGGTTTTCTTTCGTTAATACCAATCAATGTATATAAGTGTGTTTGGATTGTTTTACTTTGTTTTTCTTTCGTTAAGCCATGATTTTGATTCAGGTTAGTATGGAATCAATGCCCAGTTCAGAGTTCAAAATTCAATCATTCTCAAATTTAGTCAAACAAAATTGTTTTCAAGCTCAAAGTGATATGCAAGTTACGCCATTGATGTGCAAAAAAAAATAAAAAAACGAAACTAATTTTATTGAAGTCAGGGGATGATATCCCCGATTGTTGAGTCAAAAAAAAAAAAAAAAATCTTGTTTTTTATGACAGCCACACGCAGACTTCACTTACTCGACTCTCCCGCTGAGCTCTTTCTTTTTTGGTCGTGTTGAGAGACCCTTGAAGGCCCTGCCTCAGTGTGTACAGGACCGCCGAGAGAGTTGACTCCTTACTGGTTGTCAAAGGTGAAGTACGAAGGTGCTCCGAATCGGGCCATGACGGTGGTCTTCTGTTTCAGCTTTTTATTCTCCTCCTTCAGTACGCAATCTCTGCTCACGCATCCTTGTACATGCGCTGGAGCAGAGAAAGTTGGGCATTTAACTGATGTACCTCACTGGTCCTATTTTGTAGCCAGTGAGGCAATTTGGTAACCGTAATCACTGTCTCCATGGAGGACCTCAGTGTGAAGTGGTTGGCTTCAATGTCAGATTGGGCGGCCATGATTTGCTGAACTGACATCATGGGAAAGTTAAGAAGAGTAGAAGCAGAGGCACTCTGTTCAGGAAGGTTAAGAAGAGTAGGAGCAGGGGGACTCTGTCCAGGAAGTTTAGGAAGAGTAGTAGCAGGGGCACTCGGTCTAGGAGAGGTTGGATCATTGAGATTCGAAAAGACAATGAGGGACGAGATGAGGCCATGTGTTATGAGAAGTGTAAAAACAAAGAAAGGAGTCACAAAGAAATAATAGAGAACAAACTGAGTTTTGGGATAGCTTTTCTCCACCGTTTAGTCTCGATGTTATGTCTCTCTCAAGGGGAATGAGGAAGAAGAAGGAGAAGAGAGTGATTAAGTAGACGAAAGAAAGTGATGAAGAAGAAGAAGACAGAAGAGAAGAAGACAAAGAGGGAGAGAGAGTCGAGGCAAAAGAAAAAAGGGAGAAAAAGGAGATGGAAGAGAATCGAAGAGGGTAGCTTTTGTCGGCCAGCCGACGAAAAAGAAGACAAAAGAGAAGAAGATAAAGAGAGAGAGAGAGAGAGAGAGAGAGAGAGAGAGAGAGAGAGAGAGCCGAGGTGAGCTTACAAATCGAGGATGTTTGCTTTTATCGGCTAGCTGACGCAAAAGGCAGAAGCAAGGCCTCGCATCAAACGCAATTTTTGAAGGAAGAGAGAGAAGCAAGAAAGTTGTATACATATATGTATATATATTGTATATTTATGTATTATATACATTTATTCAACTATTTTTGTCACAAGAGTAGCTTGGCTCAGTGGTTTGGCTCAGTGGTTTGGGCTGAGGCCTAAGCTTGAGATCGGGGGTTCGAAACCCCCGTATCAATGCATTCGTGTTTTCTTTCCTTTTTATGTGTTTTGCTTACGCGCGATGACGTCAACTAACGGTATATTTCGTCGTAGTAACGGCATATGCTCGCTAACGTCTATAGACAGAATATTCCTTGTCAGTAATGACATATTCCCCAAATCTGTCTGTGTATATGTATGTATCTGTGTATTATCTCTGTATTTGTCCGTATGTGTCTGTGTAACTTTTGTTCATATTTGTTCTTTGGTGAAAATGTTGTGGAGACATCACAGGATTGAGGAGGCGACTTGGGAACGTGAGGCTGAAGTCTATGAGAAGTCTCCAGACCTTTTTATAGATGTTTGAGAGTTGTAATATTAGGATGTACATTGTATGTGTTATGGAATAAGGTGAATTTATGATGTTTAATTGGGAGGTTGTGTTATCATGCCATGATTGCGTTTCTATAGTTGTAATTGTTTTTGATTCAGTGAGGTTATCTAGTTTAAATTTCAGGGACGAAGCTCCTTAAGTGGGGAAGGTTGTAACGAGTTAAATCAAATTGAATTTATACTTTAATTTCAGTTGGGGATTTATTTTAAATTATTAAACTCCATTCATTTTAGACCCAATTGATTGAATTGTGACCTGTTAATAACCATGTAATATTGTTGTGGTTTTATTATCAATATTTAATTACCATAAAAGAGTTGTGAATATTTATGGTGTGTAGCATTATACGAAATATATTTTGTAGTGAGAAAATATTATAATCACTTTTGTCATTAAAGATGTTGAAATGTATTTTTAAATTTATATATATATAGGTGTATATATATAGTTAGATATTTGTTTAGGAAATATCTATAAAAGTAACCAAAAGGTTTTTTTTATTCAACTTTTGGGAGTTCTTGGCAAGTCTTGCTGTTAGAAAAGAAAGAAAAAGGGTTCTGAGTTGGTTTTTCTTGGATTTGATCTAGTGTAAATCTTTTTTGAGCCCCTAGTGCTTTGGATCAAAGCGTAGAGGGCGGAAAATGTGTCGTTTGGCTCCAAGAAAAATTAATTTCTGTTGCCGAAAAATTTGAAAGCTTCTTGGCTTGAGGTAGGGATTTTTCCTTACACTTCTTTATGCACTTTTACTTGATTATATGCAGCTTAGAGTTGTATATAATTTAATTAGAATTTTTGGAAAATTTTTAATTTATTTGCTTAAATGGGAAATTTTGAGAAAAATAAAGAGTTGATGCCTAAATTGCGAAAGTGTAAATTTGGAATTTCTTTGTAAGGTTATGAAAGAGCTATGTTTTAAATTTGAGCAAAAACGGACTTCGACTCGATCGGTTTTATCAGTTTGCGACCAAAAGAGCATTTTTAAAGAAAACAAAGGAATTACGTTTAACTTTTGAGCCTTTTGATTAAAATAGGATGTCATAGTTGAATAATGCTTGGAGAATGAGTTTGGAAAGAAAATGATGTTTTCTTGGGCATTAACGGTATTATTGTGCTTAATGTATCTGTTGGAATAAAACTGACACAGTTAGAGATAGACCTCGAGAGGTTACAGGACGTGATTGTGATATAAAAACTAGTGTAGTTGTTCATATTTGATGAGATGTGGAATAGATTGTATTTATTGGAAATTTTGGAATTTAATTGTTTAAATATTTGTTCAGAAATATCTGTTTCGAGCTATTAGTGGAGGATAGCCATGATTGTTGTAGAAATGCATAAGACTTAGGTAAATTGAACCACATTCCTCATTTGTTGCATTGGACATTGCATTACATTCATTTCATTGGAAATGTATTTGTTTTTTAGAAATGTTTGGAAATGTATCTGTTTGCGAAAAGATGAATACTTGGTGAATCTGGGTAGGGGTTGTAGAACCGCGGGGTTAGGTGTCAAGCCTTCTAGTTTACTGGTCAAAATGACAGTGGTAGTGCATTAGGGCCTACTTACAGACACTCACCTAGACATTCACAGAGTCTATATTCATGTAACATATATGGTTTAAAATGGAAATGACTTTATATCTATTGTTGCATCTCAACATTTCATGCTTTATAAAAAGAGAGATAAATTGTTTTATCATGAGCATGGCATGGCATGAGCATACTCCTCTTTAGTCTTGTCACGGTCCATATGTTGTGTAGTATATCTCTACTGGGCTGTGGCTCACCCTATAAGGGAAACCATTTCAGGTACAGGTGATATGCCTCCGCCAAGGCATTGACTTGAGAGGACTCGGAGTTGAGGCTTCATTTTTGTTTTATGGTTATTTGTTGAATGTAAGCCCAGGGTTGTATTTGCGTTGAGTTGAAACTTCATTTTGTGTAACCAAGAATGTTCTTGGATAAATTTGTAAGCTTGTAGAGCACTTATTATCTATTTGGTTTCTATTTTATACTTGTTGTAAAATGCATGCTTGGGATTGGAACTGGGGCATTGAGATGTGAATAACATGTATTTGGCATTTGGGATTTAATGGAAATGGATGTATGGAATAGTTAGCTATATATATGTGTTTGTCTATCAGGTGGGTTTTGTTGCATAAATAGAATACCCTGCTTAACTTTCGAGGCGTTACAACTTGGTATCAGAGCGTACCGGGTTCGAATACTTTGGGTACGTGGGGAGTGGTTAGTACCACAGTAGGTTTATCTCGCTTGATAGAGATATCTGTATGATGAGGTGCTATGTGATAACATGCTTATGTGGTTATATGGGTATGGGGTCTGATTTCTAAGATATTGATTGGGTCTGTGAGTTCCTGGCAGTCCAGTCAGAAGAGCACTTGATCACTGCTATTTCTGATTGGAACTCTAGCAACGTCATGGGACAATCATTATCTGGAAAGCAAATTTGTCTGTGCTTATGTGGAATGAATTAATTGTTGTCCATTGCCTTAGGACGTGAGTGAGTTAGCTCCGAAATAATTGTGACTGTGCCAATCTCGAGGATTACCTCTATTAGGATGTCAAGACAAGGAAGGGGCAGTGGTAGGCCTGGTAGGCCCAGGAGGCACGAGATGCCAATACCAGATGAGATTTCGGTGCAGGAGGAGGAGACAAGGTAGGCAAATGTAGCTGAGCCAGCTAGGCAACAGGCCATGGGTGCTTTGGCACGAGAGATAGCAAGGGCACTGAACATACTGAGGGCTTAGAACCTAGCACAGGCCTTAACAGCCCCAGTTGCAGAGACAGGACCACTCTTGCTAAAGAGGGAGTTCTTTGGGACCAATCCGGATATTTTTGTGGGAGATCCTAAGGAGCCACTAAAGGCTGATAAGTGGCTAGAGTAGACAGTTAAGACGTTTGAAATGCTAGACATTGAGGACAACGCTCTGAGAGTGACCTTGGCATCTTTTCAGCTGAAGGGAGAAGCGGGTCAGTAGTGGAAATACGTGTGAAGACGTATCGAGGTGACCTGGGAGGCCTTTGTCAACGCCTTTCAGGAGAAGTATCTACCTGCTACTGTGAGAGAGAGGTTGAGGAAACCGTTCAAGAACCTCAAACAGCAGCTTGGCGCATTGGTGGCGAAGTTCGAGGCCACTTTTGCTAGTTTGTCCAGATTTTCTCCTGAGCTTGTGGCGACAGAAGAGCGCCGTTGTATCGAGTTTGAGACTCGACTGAGAGATGAGCTTGACTACTGTGTGGGCAGATCTATGATGAGGGAGTACAGCCGCCTTGTCGAGGTAGCGGCACATATGGAAACTCGGTTAGGAGCTGGAGAGAATGAGATAAGGGGATTCAGGCAGAGAGGCCAAGAGATGCAGGGTGAGGACCAAGACAGCAAGAGACAGAGGGGTTTTACACTACTGCAGTCTCATGGGGCACAGTTTAGGTCCACTTTTCTAGTGCCGAGTTCAGGGGCAGGGGGGAGGTGGCCATGGAGGATTTTCTTGTTTCAAGTGTGGCCAGTTGGGTCACAATTTCTTTTCTTGCCCACAGAAGGGAGGAGGACAACGGTCTGCTCCGTCTTCAATCAGTCCACCGAGCCAGAGTCAGGGGAGGGGGCAGTCTTTGACTTGTTTTCAGTGTGGACAGGCAGGACACACAAAGAGGTACTGTCCACAGCTGCGTGGCACACTTGGTGCATCTGGATCGAGGCAGACTCGGAGTCACCAGTCAACACAGTCGGCACAGGCCTTGAGGGCCACTCCGGGAGCCTCTTCGGCTCAGTCTGTACATCCAGCTTATGCTCCGAGTGGGGAGCAGGTGGATCAGAGACCTTCTGGGCGTGTGTATGCAGTTACCACACCAGAGTTAGTGCCAGCACCTTCGGTTTTCTTGTTCTGTAATTCTATTTCCAATGTATTGATTTACACGATTTTCTTTCGTTAATACTAGTCAGTGTATATAAGTGTGTTTGGATTGTTTTGCTTCGTTTTTCTTTCGTTAAGCCATGATTTTGATTTAGGTCAGTATGGAATCAATGTCCAGTTCAAAGTTCAAAATTCAATAATTCTCAAGTTCAAAATTCAATAATTCTCAGTATGGAATCAGCCTTGTGTCTCACGTATGAGACCATCCTTGCCCTTTTATTATGTACTTATGTTTTGTCTTGTTGGCAAGGGCCTTGTGTATGTCTGTACATAGTCTGTTATCGGTTGACTCGTTTTGGATGATCCTGTCTGTAATGAATTTTGTGATACAATACTTTTGATGTGGGTTATTAACGTATCTGTGTATGGTTTGTTTGATGTGCATATAAGTACGGCTCTATGGACAAAGTTTTAAATTATGTCTGTTTTGGTTTGAGGCCGTAGGTAATCACAGGATTACTGGCCGGTTATGTCCTTAACCCATAAAGGCGGGTTCGGGTCATGACAAAGTGGTATCAGAGCACGAGTTAATAACTCACACACTTGTCCAAAAGAGCAAGAAGCGTCTAGGTAAGATCTAGGATGCATTCATGTGATAAATATAAATTTGGAAGCATTGATAATATGCTTAGCTCCATTGATACGAATAATTATATGTGTAAGTTGTGAACTACTTGCATTGCAAATTATCTGGAAATATGTGCTTCTTAATGTATGCATACTTGTGTACCTTTTGTCTGAAATATAATGCAAATTTAATCAAATGGTGAGAACCAGAGGTGATGAGTTAGAGGAATCTTCAATTGCCAGAATGGATAGAATGGAAAGACTGATACAGGAAATGGCAGAAGCTTTGAGACAGCAACAGGAGTGGCAGCAACAGTGGCAGCAACCACACCCGCCAGCTCCACCTCCGGCACCACCCGTGCCGGATAATCAAAATAATGACCGGATTATAGCTCTCACCAAGGAATTCAAGAAAATGAAACTACCGCAGTTCCATGGGGGATTAGATCCGCTGAAGGCCGAAGCGTGGGTCCTCGGCATTGAGAAGTTGTTTGAAGTGTTCCCTTGTTCAGAGACTCAGAAAGTGCTTCTAGCCACTTTTATGCTAGAAGATGAAGCAAGAAGATAGTGGATGTTGATGCGAGAAAATCATAAAGATGTGGATTGGGTAAAATTTATGGAGATCTTTTATGACAAGTACTTCCCGCAATGTGTTCGGGATAGGAAAGTAGCCGAGTTCATAGAACTCAAGCAAGATAGCATGACAGTGGCTGAGTATAAGGCCAAGTTCACTGAAGTGGCCAGGTTTGCACCACACGTGATTGACACCGATTATAAGAAGGCAAGACACTTTGAAGGTGGACTCCACAGTGACATCCTAGAAAGGGTGAATGTTCTAAAGTTGGAAACTTACATTGGGGTGCTTGACAGGGCCATCATATCAGAGGCTAATATAGCTAGACAAGCTAAGCCAGTAACAGAATGGAAGGGTAATAAAAGGCAAGGCTTCTTTTTGAAGAAGAAATTCCTGAAAAAGCAAAACACGGGCTCCTCAACTACTTCAAGCTCTTCCCGAGACATAGCTCCCATGTGCAACATGTGTAGCAAAAGGCACCGTGGAGTCTGTTACCGTGCATCAGGAGCCTGTTTCAAATGTGGGAAACAAGGGCACATAACCCGAGAATGTAATCAAAATAGTGGGAAACTAGCAGCTGGTTCAACTGCATCAGTTCTAAAGCCAGGAAATACTTTGAGATCTGCTACTACTGGGGAGACAGTGAGACAGGGGAGAGTTTTTGCACTTGTTCCGGGCGATACACGGAATGCCAACGCTGTTGTCTCAGGTACCATTTCAATATGTAATCAGGATGCCTTTGTACTAATTGATTCGGGATCAACACACTCATTTGTGACATGTACATTTGCATCGAGACTGAATAGACCCCTAGAGTTATTGCCATATTTGTTGTGTGTGTCTGCTCCATCGGGGGAATCTATGTTATGTGACTATATATATCGATTTTGTGACATGCATATTGAGGATGTTACCTCATATGTAGATTTATTGCCCTTGAACTTTAGACATTTTGAAGTAATTTTGGGCATGGATTGGTTGACCAAGTATTGTGCCACTATAGATTGTGTGACAAAAAGGGTTGTATTTAAATCACTAGAACAAAAAGAAATTGTGTTTGTGGGTAATGGGGTAGTGCCTCCACCTTATTTGATATCTGCAATGAAAGCATGTAAATTAATCAGGAAGGGGTGCCGAGGTTATCTGTGCTATGTGCTGACTGAACAATCTATGAATGTTGAATTGAATGATATTCCAATTGTTAGAGAATTCCCAGATGTGTTCCCAAATGAATTACCAGGGGAATTGGTAGACAGGGAGGTAGAGTTTACTATTGAGACTGTGCCAGGCACCCAGCCTATTTCTAAGGCTCCCTACATAATGGCTACTGCTGAAATGAAAGAGTTGAAAGAACAATTGCAAGATCTACTTGATAAGGGGTTTATCCGACCTAGCACTTCGCCTTGGGGTGCACTGGTGCTGTTTGTGAAAAAGAAAGATGGTACTTTACACCTGTGCATCGACTATTGAGAATTGAATAAGGTAACAGTAAAGAACAAATATCCCCTACCCCGTATTGATGATTTATTTGACCAGTTGTAGGGATCACAGGTGTTTTCTAAGATTGATTTGAGATCCGGGTATCATTAGCTGAAAGTTAAGGCATAGGATGTTGAGAAAACAACATTCAGAACGAGGTATGGTCATTTTGAGTTTCTTGTTATGCCATTTGGAGTGACTAATGCTCCAGCAGCATTTATGGACCTAATGAATAGAATTTTTAAAACCTACCTTGACGAGTTTGTTGTGGTCTTCATCGATGATATTTTGATATACTCTAAAGATAGACTTGAACATGAATATCACTTGAGCACCGTTTTACAAATACTTCGGGAAAGAAAATTATTTGCTAAACTAAAGAAATGTGAGTTTTGGTTGGATGAGGTTGTTTTCTTAGGGCATGTGATCAACAAGGAAGGAATTTCAGTGGACCCGCAGAAAATAGAGGCAATTGTGAACTGGCCTACACCAACTAATGTGACAGAAGTCCGTAGCTTCATGGGCTTAGCTGGGTACTACAGGAGGTTTGTGAAAGATTTTTCGAAACTAGCTGTGCCTCTTACCCAATTGACACGTAAAGGGCAACCATTTGAGTGGAACAGTGAAAGAGAATCAGCCTTTCATGAATTAAAGACGAGATTGACTACTGCACCAATTTTGACATTGCCTTTAGGTACGGAAAATTTCGTGATTTTCAGTGATGCGTCTTATACGGGTTTGGGTTGTGTGTTAATGCAAAACGGAAAGGTTATTGCTTATGCCTCTCGACAGTTGAGGCCACATGAGAAGAATTATCCAACACATGACTTAGAGTTGGCCGCGGTTGGTTTTACTTTGAAAATCTGGCGGCATTATTTGTATGGGGCAAAGTGTGAAGTCTACACGGATCATAAGAGCCTGAAATACTTCTTCACGTAGAAAGACTTGAATATGCATCAGAGAAGATGGCTATAACTGATAAAAGACAATGATCTAGATATTCAGTATCACCCCAGGAAATCTAATACAGTGGCTGATGCTTTGAGCAGAAAATCAACAGGGAGTGTGGCTTGGTTACTTACTGAACAAAGGGAGATTTTGCAAGACTTTGAGAAGTCTGAAATTGAAGTAGTAGTAGGTGAATGGGGCAGACTGATAGCCGCTATTACAGCCGAGCCGACAATTGTTGATGAAATCAAGCAGAAACAGAAAGAGGATGAGTTCCTCAGAAGGGTGATTGATGAGTTTGAGACAAGTCCAAAAGCAGAATTTAGCATTGGAAATGAAATGTTGAAATTTCGGAACCGAATATGTGTCCCTGATATCCCGGAACTAAAGAAGAGGGTTCTTGATGAAGCCCACAGATCCGTATTTGCTATGCACCCGGGCAACAATAAAATGTATCGGGATTTGAAACAAACCTATTGGTGGCCTAAAATGAAAAGAGCGATTGCAGAATATGTGTCCAAGTGCCTTCAGTGTCAGCAACTTAAAGCTGAACATAAAAAACCGGGCGGTCTACTTCAACCTCTCCCTATTCCTGAATGGAAGTGGGAACATGTGACTATGGATTTCATTGTTGGCCTGCCTTGGACTTCTCGAGGTATGGATTCTATTTGGGTTATAGTTGATAGACTGACTAAATCTGCGCATTTTCTGCCTGTCAAAACTACATTTACTGCTTATAGATTGGCTACCATTTACGTTGATGAGATTGTCCGTTTACACGGAGTTCCGGTATCTATTGTGTCGAATAGAGATCTGAAATTTGTATCCAGATTGTGGAAGAGTTTGCAGGAAGCTATGGGAACAGAACTAAGGTTCAGTACTGCATTCCACACACAGACAGATGGGCAGTCAAAACGAATGATACAAACTTTAGAAGATATGCTTCGCATGTGTGCTTTGGATTTTCAGGGGAGTTGGGAAGACTATTTGCCACTTGCAGAATTTGCTTATAATAACAGCTTCCACTCCAGCATCGGTATGGCACCATACGAGGCTCTGTATGGTAGGAGGTGTAGATCACCAATTTGTTGGACAAAGGTCGGGGATAGAGCTTTGCTTGGGCCAGAAATTGTGCAAGACACTTCTGAGAAAATCAAGGTTATTCGCCAAAGGCTCAAAACAGCTCAGGACTGACAAAAGAATTATGCAGATGTTCGGAGAAGACCTCTTGAGTATGAGGTTGGTGACCATGTGTTCATCCGTGTTTCCCCAATGAAAGGCCAAGTCCGGTTTGGAAAGAAGGGCAAGTTGTCGCCCCGTTACATTGGGCCGTTTCAGATTTTGGAGAGGATTGGTCCAGTTGCCTACAGAGTAGCTTTGCCACCGGGATTCGAGCAAATCCATAATGTGTTTCATGTGTCGATGTTGATGGGTTACCTCCGAGACCCGTTTCATGTGATTGATTATCACCCGGTTGCTATTGATGAAAATATGGAATATGTGGAATGGCCGGAAAGAATTGTTGATCGGCAAGTGAAACAATTGAGAAGCAAAACCATCCCGATGGTGAAAGTTGAATGGAAGGAACACTATGGTACAGATGCCACGTGGAAAAAAGAGGAGGAAATGCGACTACACTGTCCACATTTGTTTCACGATGAAGGTAACTTTAGTTTGGAGGACCAAACTTCCTAAAGGGGGGAAGACTGTGATACCCCTGTTCTGTATTATGTTAATTGGCCCCTAATACGCATGTGATTATATGTTTTGATATGATTTTGTGGGCCGTTATGTGGATATATGTGATTTTGGAACTCTATATGTTCACCGTAGGAATATCTATTTGAATAATCCGCTTTGGAAATTAATTGAGGGTCTTAACGGCCACAGAACCCGAGATTGATTACGCCCTTGTGATTAGCGTAATTTTTAGAGCCTACGGTGAAATTTAATTGAAAATTGATTCTGGTCAATTTAAACTGATTAAATTGATGAATTAAGTGCCCTATTGTTTTATGTTAGAATAATGTGTTAGTGGGGCTTGTTGGATGTTAGCATATACTCTCCTTTAACTCTATCCAACTCAAACATCTGAGTTACACACTTGAGAGAGAGGGAGAGATCCGACCTTAGAGAGAGAAAAGGGAGAAGAATTATGCAAATTTGGCTTAAAGCTTGGGAGTTTGAAGATTAAGCTCAAGATTTGGCTAGGACTTGGGTGTTTAAGGCTTCTAGGTGAGTAATTATCCCTTGAATCATGGATTCTTGTTTGCTAATTGTAAATTCAGAATTTAACAAGGAGAAAGAGCATGAGTTGAGTTAATTTTGTTGAATTGAGCTTAATATGTGCATGCATGTAAGAAATTATCTTGAAATTGCATGTTTGAGCACAAATATGTATAATCCATGTGAAATGTTAAGGGGAACTCATGTTTTGACCACCTCTTCACCAAATGAGGTGAGAATAGTGAGCATCTCCCACATGCATGTACAAATTAGGGGAGTGTAGGTCTTGAATATTTGAATTTGAGTATGTTGGTGATGGGTATGTCATATTTTCGGGGCATGCATGTGAATCAGTTGTGAATTGAGCTTCATAATGTTATAATCTTGCAATGGTACCATGTTAGTATGATTATATTTGAGCTTTGAGCCATTGCATGCAAGTAATGTAGCTGGGAAATCGATTTGAAGCTCAAGAATGCAATTCTGGGTTTTCCATAAATTTGAGGCCCGCTCGAGCGGGAAACACTCTGCTCGAGCGTGAATTTCGTGCTCCCAGCACTTTTTGCAGAGTTGGATGTCGGCTCGAACGGGATATCTGACACTCGAGCATGGAGCTTTTATAAACAGGCCTTCCGCTTGACCACTCTATTCCACGCTCGAGCGCATTTTTCATGCAACCAGCACTTTTGCAGGCCTGAAGGGTTCGCTCGAGCGGGGAAATCCACGCTCGAGCGGGGACCCTGTTTTCTGAAATTCTAAAAATGCATTCTGTGTTCTGTTTTCCATTCTCGTTCACTTGTGAGCACTCTTAGGCATATGTTAGGCATTGTAAATGATTTAATGAGATAAGAATAAAGCCTAAAGAGGAATATGTGAATTAAAGAACGGATTGAACTGTTAGTGACCCGTTTGTGTTCATGAAATGTGTAGGGTCAAGCTTCAGGGCAAATCCACAAGCCGATCACTGTGAGTAATATCGATATTCAAATGTTTGTGAATGTCCAATATTTTATTCCCTTATAAGCTTTATGAGTTCCTATTTGGGATTGTGGACGAAAGTCTGATATGAATAAATAAATGGACCAAAGGTTGTTTTGATAGAATTGAATGGACCGAAGGTCGTTTTGAAAGAAATGCACGGACTGAGGGTCGTTTCGACCTATATGAATGGGCTGGAGGCCGTTTTGACATAAATAAGCGGGTTGAAGGCCGTTTTGAGATGAATGAATGGGCCAAAGGCCGTTTTGACATAAATAAGCGGGCCGAAGGCCGTTTTGACATGAATGAGTGGGCCAAAGGCCGTTTTGACATAAATAAGTGGGCCCAAGGCCGTTTTGACATGAAAGAGTGGGCGAAAGGCCGTTTTGACATAAATAAGTGGGCCGAAGGCTGTTTTGACATGAATGAGTGGGCCAAAGGCCGTTCTGACATAAATAAGCGGGCCGAAGGCCGTTTTGACATGAATGAGTGGGCCAAAGGCTGTTTTGACATAAATAAGCAGGCCGAAGGCCATGTTGACATAAATGAGTGGGCCGAAGGCCGTTTTGATATGAATGGAAATCTAAATGGGCCAAAGGACAGAATGTTGAAACTACAAGTCACTTGATTTGGAATTCGTATAGTCATATATGTATCTGCTGACTAGAAATATGAATTGGGCCCAAGGCCGTTTGGAACATGTTGTTCTACCTTGTTATGTACATTTTGTATTTGATATTATTCACTGGGCTATCACTCACGCTCATTCATGTGTTTGTAGGTGAGCCAAGAGAAGCACAAACCCAGCCCTAGTGAAGTCTGCCAGGAACAACATGAGTTTTGGGAGAGTCAGCCTTGTGTCTCACGTATGAGACCATCCTTGCCCTTTTATTATGTACTTATGTTTTGTCTTTGTCGGCAAGGGCCTTGTGTATGTCTGTACATAGTCTGTTATCGGTTGACTCGTTTTGGATGATCCTGTCTGTAATGAATTTTGTGATACAGTACTTTTGATGTAGGTTATTAACGTATCTGTGTATGGTTTGTTTGATGTGCATATAAGCACGGCTCTATGGACAAAGTTTTAAATTTTTACTTCCGTTTGGCCCCTTTACTCTGATAAATTGTGTCTGTTTTGGTCTAAGGCCATAGGTAATCATAGGATTACTGGCCAGTTATGTCCTTAACCCATAGGGGCGGGTTCGGGTCATGACAGTAGGTGCCCTAGATGGGCGTTGTATTTCAGCATTGGTCTCACCCTGTATGGTGATTCCCTGGTTTAATGCCGCTGTCATGACCACAATTTCTTCTGAACTCTGCGTCATCATGAGTCTACTGAATTGAACAAAGGTGATGTGACTGGTGACTAACGGATCAGATGAACCGGTGAGCCTTGATTGGCCTTTCTCTGCCTTGCCTCTGCGAAGGAAAACACTGGCTACTCTGAACTGAATCTCCGACCTGACAAAGTCTATCAGCACATGTCCGGTGTACTCGGGGGATATTGGAGCCTTCTAAAGCTATCATTCCAAAGCTACCCCTGCAAAAGAGAAAACAGATAGCATCTCAGCCCAATTTCACTAGGAATAGATACGAGCATAGATGAATAACTGTACTCTCTACTGAACTCTGCCCAAAATTATGTCTATAAACTGATACCCACAGGTAAAACTGATTCCCTCAGGTAAAACTGATTCCCAAAATATCGATGCCCTCAGGCTTGATACCCAGACTTGCAACTGATACATGCATTCCTGTAGAGGCACACTCTAAAAGCACGTACCAAGCAAATGAGAGCCAAAACACCCCTATGGAGGGGTAGGGTTTCCCTGTCCTATTTTGTCAGGAGCTAGGGTTTCACTACGCACGTAGCGATTTCAAACAACCTAAAATCGGGTAAAGAACTTGTCCTAGTTTGGAATAGTTGCTATGGATTCCGATATGCACTAGGTCGAATGGTCAAAAGGGTGCCCCGGTAACAATCGAGGTTTGTGTTCCCATCGTGGCAAAGCCTGTAACCGGTCAACCTTAAGGCATCCAGCCTCCGGCAAACTGATCAGGAAAAATAGACGGCGAACACGGTGACTTAGGCGAACCAATGCACATGCAATGCAAAGAGACACATAACTGTAATCAAAACAAGATATCATGAGTTCGAGTCAAGTTCTCTAAATCGCCAGTAGAGTCGCTAGAAACTGTAGATGAGCCCCGAGAACTCCCGAGCTCCGCGCGTGAGGGCGCGAAATTCGTTTTGTTCTTTAGCTACTACAGTTCGGACTCGTGTCACAATTCTGAATCTAATCTCACAAAGTACAATGTGAGACCGATAAATCACCAAAGAGTCCAAATCCGACAAATCGTTTTGGAAAACTGATTTTTATAAAGAAGTGCCAAACATGGACTGCTTTGCCAGATATAGAGTCGCCACCTAAATGTTTTATTTTTGGGGAAATTTAGGAAACTTTGACTCATGCCTAAGGCCCCGTGTCCGTCATCACCAAAGTTGCCTCGGCTCAAGAACTTGGGTATGAGAGGGAAAGATCATGCAATGAGCACCCCCGCTCGCCCAATCAAAGATCGGCCTTTACTAACATGATATGTTTTTTTGAAAACACATGTGTTCTTATTCCGATTATTAACCTGGAATTACTATGTGATGCGCACAGCATACATGTATAGACTAGATCGCCTAAGTTGGAACAAAACATTGCATGTTCGTTTGTAAAAGTGATTTGAAGTTTGCTACTCGCAAGTAGGGTAAATCGAGGATTTGATGAATTGTTCCAATTCAAGCAATCCAACCTTCACCCACAGGCATTCAGGCAGTTAAACACTTAAGCAGTTAGCCTCATGGCAAGCATGCTTTCATGGCAATCAATAACACACATGTAGTATGCTAAAACATAAACAATCATAGTGTACTCCGAGCCAAAACAAAGAACTAGTTAGAAATCATGCATGATCCTAGTTCATGTTAAGATGGCTAATGCAACACATGCAAGAATGCAACTAAGATAGGCTCGACTATCCTAAGATGTCATGTGAAATGCAACTTGATACATGTATTGAAATAGGTATTGAAATACAAAGCAGTTAGTATGATGTGCCGAGGCCGGTACATGCAAAATAGATGAATGATACACGCATGCGAAGCATAAGGTATGCTAATGAAATATGCCCTAAAACTAACCATCGTAAGCGGTTAAGTAAAAGGGAGAAAGAAATGGGGGTTGGAAGACATGCATCACACACACGCATGCTTATTACAACAATTGGCCCTCTCGACGGAGGGTCCGGATAAGAAGCTAACTAGCTAATCTAAGCTAATTAAACTAATTAAACTAATTATTACATCACAAAACTAATTAACTAACAAGCTAATTAATTAAGCTATTACAACACAAATTAAATAGTTAAGCGCATTAACTAATTAAGTACAAACCAAAGCATAAACTAGCTAAGCAAATTGGCTAAGCAAAGCGATAAGTTAGGAGCCTCAAGGTGTGAAGTATATGCATGCTCGGTCGCCTCGTTTGAAAATCCATCGCGATGCCCCAACTTGCCTCTGTTTGCAACTATTCTCAGAACCTTGCACCAAGCTCCAGAAAGCTTCTAACTCACCTTGGGGACCTGTGGGAGGGCTGTCGACTAGTTGTTGATGGGAGAGACCACCTGCCGACCACTTTTCTTTGTTGAAAACTAGAAAAAGTGGTCGGCCAGCTAGTTTTTCTGGTTAGTTGGCCAGTTGTTGTTGCACTTTTCCAGTTTTCTGCAACAGAGAGCAAGAAATGGCATGGCAATGTATTTGCAAGATATGTGTGCACAACCACCCTCCCTATCATTTCATAAGCTCAAGGGAGTGTGGTTCTCGACCCTCGGGCCACCAATCATGCATTTCGATACATGATGGCCGTGAAGCCAAATTGCACAATTCAATGTAAAATGAATGCACAAATAAACACATAAATGCCTTAACTCCATGTATGATCAAGAGCGTCGGCGACCGAGAATTGAGGCACGTTTCATCACTTCAAGTATGAAACGTCCCTCGTTTCTCCTATTTGAATTAACACCTAATCCAAACAACAATGCAAAGCAAGCATATTAAACACAACGTAATGCACGCATGATCAACTTAACAAAGCAACACAAGCATGGAAATATGAAGCAATGTAACAAGCATGAAACAACATGCAAACCACATACTCAATGGACTTAAACTAAAAATGGACGGACCTCAGCCATGCCAAAAACAGTGGCCATAATGCTAAGATAAAGGCATGAAATGCAAGACAATGCATGCTCAATGCATTGGCCTATCAACTAGGCCTAAGAGCACCACTCTCAAGAGTGCTCAAGGAGTGATAAACATGGAAGTGTAACAACACTAAGTGCATTGAAATAAGGTATGAAATGATGCCAAATCACCCAAACAATACAAGTACAGCATGCAAAGGTCCTAAAGCATGAAAGCTAATAAAGAGGACTACAAAGGAGGCATGCAATACATGACACAAGGGCATGAACCAACCACAAACAGAGCTCAAGTAGGTCTAAACAAAGACCAAAACATGCTCAGATGGAGGCTCAAAGGCCTAGGCAAGATGACATACAAGCTTGGCCACAAACAAGGCAACAAATGTACAACATTCAAAGGCACTCAAAGCATGAATGAAGTAGGAACATGGCAAGTCTATATGCTCTGAAATGTCATGGTAAATGATGCTAAATCATGTACACAATACAAATGAAGCATGCTATGGTATCCAAAGCTTGAAGCTAGCAAGAGCACTTGCACTATAGGTATGCAAAACATGAAGCATATGGTAAAGGCAACCCAAAATAGTCATAGAACATGTCAAAATGAGTCTAAAACATGTATGGAAGGAAGCCAAAATAAGCTAGCATGGAGGGCATAAGACATGGAATATGCAAGGCAATAGGGAGAATTACACTACACCTACCAAGACCAAGCATGAGATGGCTTCGCCAACAAAAATCAAAGTTATATCATGGCAAAATAACCCCAAAAACACATTGAAATGATAGCTCACAAGCTTAGGCATGAAATCATACGCAATGATTCATGTTAAGAACATAAAACACCAACTCTCCAAAGCATGGAATAAGTGAAAGATGCAAGTGTATGACCACACTATATGGACTGAAATCACATTTCAAATGATGCCAAATCATTCAAATAGGCTAAGCAATGCATGCTAGTGGACTTGATACACAAAGCTAACAAGCTAGAATGCATTATAGCTATACAAAGCATGGCATGCATGACCAAAACAACACAAATCAGAGCTTAAGCATGTTAAAACATGGACAAAAGATTCTTGAAATTAAGCCAATGGCATGCTAGAATGACATGTTAAAGCATGATACACATTCAGCTAATTCATGGAAATGCACTACAAGTGCATGGAGCATGCAAGGGCCAACCAAACCAAACCCTAACAGAGGTATATCATGGCAAAAAAACACCAAGAACATGCTGAGATGGACTCAAAACAAGCTAGAAAGACATGCTACTTCATGAAGCATACAAGATTAGTTTGTGAGAAATACACTACAAGTATATAAGGCATGCAAGGGATGACAAAACCAAGTCAAAAAGTGGTATGCCATACTGAAATAACCCCAAATACATGCTAAGATATGGCCAACATAAGCTTAACAAACATGCTCAAACATGAGGCATTCAAAGCAAGTAAACAAGACACAAGAAGAGGGGATGACCCTCTCCTATTTGGGACCTTAAAACACCATTCCTACCACCAAAATTCCTCTAAGTTTCAGTGGTGAGAAAGCCAAAACAAGGTGATCCCAAAAGCTTGAAAAGAAGGTTCAAAACAAGGCCTAAGAGACGGTAGGCTACCCCCAACACAAAAGTGACCTTAAACAAACATCACAAGGACTGAAAAAAAGAACTTTTTGTAGTTGGAATTTAAGCTTAAATCAATATTCAAATAGGGCTAAAAGCTTAAGCAAAAATAGGGGTTTTAAGGGTTAGAAGCTCACCCTTGATGAACACCTTCAAAACCACAACTCCAACAGGTTTCTTAAGCTCAAACTAGTCCAAGAGCTCTAAAACCAACTCCAAGAAGCCTCAGCAACAAAAGGATGGTGTTTGAGTGTGTGTTTGTGTACAAACGTGTGATAAAATGACACTTAAGGCACAAAATAAGAACAAACAAGGAAATATAGAGACAAGTGTGTATCTATCACTCAAGCCACAAAATTCTGAACCTAGAGAAAGGAGGAGGAGGTTCTCTTATATAGAGAACCAAGCCTCAAGCTTGTTGAGGAAGCTAAGGGTTCAAAGCTATCCCTTCATACACGTGTATGGAGGATGGCTTCAGTGCCTTCCAGCTGTGCCAACTGGAGGAAAATATCTCCAAAAAGGTGATGAAAAGCAGCTGACCACTTGAAGTGGTCGGCCAGCTAGTTGACGTGGTCGGCTGACCACCACAAGTGGCCTCCCAAGACAACAAGTGGTCAGCCATGGTAGGAGAAGGTCTAGAGCATGAGAACAATGCAGTGGTATGGTGGCTGACCAGAAAAGATGGCCCAAAGACCAAGAAAGCCAGTTATCTGACCAGAAAACTGGCTGGCAGGAAGAAAAGTGGTCTCCAAGGGGAAAAACTGGTCTCCCACCTTTGTACCACCTTCCAAACAAGGAAAACAAGGTTTGTGCCAAAAACAAACCAAAAAGGATGCAAGACGAAAGTTTAGGAGGCAAGGCGCACAATCGGGAGCCTCGAAAACTGGTCTACGGGCACCAAAAGTGCTTCACGACCACAAAAGTGGTCTCCCAGACGACAGTGTCCCTCTAGGCAGAGGCAACAAGGTGTGGTTCGAAAACCAAGCCAAACGGAGAATGTTAAGCGGTCCCGAGACAAGGCGCGCGGCCGAAGGCTCCGAAAATCGAAAACTAGTCTCCAAGCGGGAAAAGTAGTCTACGACTGCAAAGAGATGGTCTACAACACCTATCCCTCCCTCCAAGGAAGAGAAAACAAGGTTCGGTCCACAAACCGAGCAAAAGCACAAAGAGTTCAAAGGCCCGGAGGCAAGGCTCTCAGCCAAAACTCCGGAAACTCGAAACGAGCACAACATGCACTATCATCGAGCGCTCAATCGATGACGTCTGAGTCTTAAGGTCCGTAAAAAATGGGGTGTCTACAAACATCAGCTACCAGAAGAGGAGGATAAACAAGTAGACCTAAGCTCTAGCACAGATTAAGGCAGGACTGCAAACCTAGACATCGAAGAGGAGGAGCTGTTGGGAAAAGCACTGGCTGACTTACTGACAAGTTCTACTGCTGGAGTTGAGGCCACCAACTTAGAGGATAGTTTTACTACCTCAATGATCGGGGATAACCCAGCAACGAATTTCTCCAATCTTATCATGGATGCATCTAAGGCTCCACGCCTGGTCTGGAAGTTTGAGCAAGGCATCATTAACAGTTCTGAATCGAATAGTGAGTGCAGATCTGATTTCACTGAGTTTGTGGAGTCGGAGTCAGATTTGAGTTCCTCTGGGTCTGGTACTTCTGGGAGTGGTAACCCGGATACTAAAGTCCTGTCTAGGTCGTCTTTTAGCTTTTCTTTTGAGTCTACTGTAACCGAAGATCTAGACTTTTTAAATGGGAATGCTGTGAACTTTGCCTACTTCTCTGTGCTCTTGGTTTGTTGTACTGATCTTAATTTTCAAAATTTTGACATAAACAAAGAGGAAGAAATTCCTTGGGTTTTGAAAAATTTTGTTGATCATGAGCAGGAGAGGCGTGTTAAGTCATGTATAGATGAAATCGCATCAATTAATGTGGGTATTGAGGAAGATCCTCGCTTGGTCCAGATCGGGTCCACACTATCTTCGAAGAAACACGAGCGTTTAATCGCTTTATCAAAAAATTTCAAAGATGTTTTCGCGTGGTTCTACGAAGACATGCCTGGAATCGATCCTGAGATTATACAGCACCGGATTCCTCTTGACCCTGAGGCCCGGCCAGTTAAGAAGAAGCTGAGCAAAGTTAGCCTAGATTAGGCTTTGAAGATCAAGGAAGAAGTTACCAAACAGATTGAGATAGGGTTCTTGCTTGTATCTGAGTATCCGACGTGGTTGGCCAATATTGTTCCAGTCCCAAAGAAGGATGACAGAATCAGAGTCTGTGTCGACTTCAGAGATTTGAGCCTTGTGGTTTAAAACTTGAGGATGTAGGTATCCAATAGTAATCCCAGAATTGAATAGACTTACCATTGCCAACCTGCCACCTCAAACCCTTTTTAAGAAGATCTCTCCCTTGAATAATGCTAGACCAAGACTAACACTACAACAAAAATCACCTTTGGCGACTAAATTTTTAGTCGCCAAAGGTCCATTTTTAGTCGCCAAAAGTCACTTTTATACCTTCCCCGATTGATTTTTTTTGTCGCCAGTGTTGTCGCGAATAAATGGTCGCCCAAGGTTTTGGCGACTAAAAACGTTTTAGTCGGCAAAAAGTCAGGTCTTTAGCGACCAAACTTTTGGTCGCCAATACTCAATTCCACTTTTTCAAATTATCCATTTAGCGACAACTATTTTAGTCGCCAATAGGTCATGAATCACCGACTAAACTCATTAGTCGCCCAAAACAACACATTTGGCGACGAAACAGTTTAGTCGTTGAAAGCATTTTTCCGAAAAAAAAAATTCAGCCTTTGCTACTCCCAGGTTTCAAACCACTAACGTCCCAGCCTCTGTAAACCTTTACCAACACTCTCCCGACTATGCCACAAGAACATCACATGAATATAAATGCAACATATATTATTTATATAATATATTGACCGACATTAATAGAAAACAATATATATATAAATAATTATTTTTATTTAATATATTTTACGAAAAAAATAAAGTATTTACTAAAAAAAAATAGGGGAGCACTTTTGGCGACTAAATATGAATTTTAGTTGCCAATTCTATGCTTTTTGGCTACTAAATGCTGTTTTGTCGCTAAATACATTAATTTCTGCCCAAAAACAACCACTTTCGGCGACTAAACTGATTTTTAGTTGCCAAAAGCTCCACTTTTGCCGACTAAACTCAGTTTTAGTCGCCATTTGTCCACTTTTAGCTACTAAATTTTTTTTAGTAGCCAAAGATCTATACTTTGGGCTACGAAAAATTTGTTTGTCGGTAAAACACCTATATTCGGCGACTAAAGTATTTTTTAGTCGCTAAAACCTATAGTTTTGGCTACTAAATGCTTTCAGTCACCAAAAACCGTGCCATTTAGCTACCAAAATCTTTTCAGCCGCAAAAACTCCCATATTCTGCGAATAAACCGACTTTTTAGTCGCTAAAGCCTATATTCGGCGACTAAAGTGCTTTAGTCGGCAAAAGTGCTCAAGTTTGGCGACTAAACTGATTTTAGTCACCATTTGTACTACTTTCAGCGACGAAAATACTTATTTTAGTTGCCAATTCTGCATTTTCTTGTAGTGTAAGATACACATCTGCTTCTTACCACCCATAATATGTCCGAATGAGGATGATATATACCTTTCAAAACTCCTGTGCAGAAAGAATTGGGGAGTTTTAACAATCTCCAAGCCTCTTTCACTTGGAAGAGCAAGATTAAAGGCTTTGAAGTCTCAAAAGCTCATTCCACCTTCAGATTTAGCAATAGAAAGATGGTCCCAACTAGCCTAATGAATCCTTCTATCCTTTGGATCACCACCCCACCAAAAATTACTCGTATAGAAGTTAATTCGATCACTGAATTTTTTTGGAAACATGAAGCAAGACATAGCATACGTAGGGATTGCTTCGACCACAGGTTTAACGAGAACTTCTCTCTTTTCTTGTGATAATAATCTTTGCTTCCACCATTGTATTTTTTTGCACTACCTTATCAATCAAATGCCCATAAGCTTTAAATTTGGATTTACCCCAACAAGATGGAAGACCAAGATATTCTGCTCCATGACTAGTGGGAGGAATGCCCAGAAAACAGTAGATTTCATGTTTTACCCGATCAAGAGTGTTAGATGAGAAGGAGATACCTGATTTGTAATGAGTTGAATCAAATTTGATTTATTTATTCTTTGCTATCTATTTAGTAATCTTTTTTAGCAAATTGTGAGTTCGGGTATTGATTGGAGTTGGATTAGTATGAATTTTCAAAATCATTTAATTGTATTGTTATTATTATTATTATATTTGTGGTGCAATGAATCATTTTATTTAAATTAGTGAAAATAAATTATATTATTTTTTGATTTCAATTTTGTGAGGCCCGCGGCAAATTCTTTTGAGTTATAATTAGGGAAATTTGATCAAAGTCCACTCATAATAAAACTTTAATACATTAAGGATAACCACAAAAGTTTTTCTTAAAAAGTCTAACACATACCACTATTATCAAAATATTAAACTTTAAAATAATATAATTTTTTATGTAGATGTCGATTTTTAATAAAATTAATATTTTTAGAACTCCTTTATCAAGATCTATCAAATAAGATTCATATTGACTATGAAATTCTTAAAAAAAAAAAAAAAAATTATTACTGTCGAAATTGATGTAAATAATAATATGTTACTCTATTTGACAGTAACATGTTACTCGGTCTTACAGTAACATGTTACTCTATTTGATAGTTACTATGTTTGATAATAATATGTTATTCTGTCTTACGGTAACATGTTACTCTAGCAATATTATTCAAAAAAAAAAAAAAAAGAGAAAATATTTTACTTTATTCTTAATTATGTGTATTTTCCGTAGAGGGTTTATGAAGTAAAATAAATTGAGCTATTATTTTCACCAAATAAGGGTCCAATAAAAGAGTGTTGACTAAATTTCCCTTTTATTTTAAACTATTTTTTTGAAAATCTTTTTCAAAACAACTAAAATATGTACGCAATCCTTACCTAAAAGGATAATGGAGCAAAAATTCCAATTTTGATGTACGGGGCCAATTGAGTGTGCCAAATTATCAACACATTTTTACACATTAAAACTACCCCATTACTATCCGATTTTTATCACAAAATTGTCAACACAATTTATATTTTATATCATATTAGGATTTTTTGAGTTTGTCTATAAATGATTACTCCGATTATAATGGATTTCTAAAGAAACAAATATACTTTCTTATATCACAAAATCTGAATTACACAATTGTATTTATATAGACAATACTGAAATAAGCTTGTAACTGATCATTGTAACTTCCTAACAAATTCCTAACCACTTAACCAATTCCTAACTGATTACACAATGCTCTGGATGTAACTGATGTAGAATGGACAGCTGGAGTTGTATCAGTTGCAACTAAGGCTAGTCTGAAGCTAAAGCTGAAACTCTGAGACGACTCTTTGGTGTGACTGTGGATCTAGCTGGTGTGGTTGTCTTATCACCCTCCGGCAAGCTGATGGGAGAAGGAGAGACCAGAAGCTTGGCTTGAAGATATTGAAAACGAGACACAGAGAGAGGCTTGGTAAAGATATAAGCAATCTGATCCAGAGAAGGAACATAACGAAGTAAAATCTGTTTGCGGGCAACTTTTTCGCGAATGAAGTGACAATCGATTTCTATATGTTTTGACCGAGTGTGAAACACAGGGTTGGAAGCTAAGGCAATTGCTGAGAGGTTATCACACCATAAAATGGGAGCAACAGAGGAAGGAAGCTGAAGCTCACGAAGCAACATTTGCAACCAGGTGAGTTCAGCAGCAGTATGTGCTAACGACCTGTATTCGGCTTCGGTGGAGGAACGAGACACAGTGGGCTGTTTTTTTGCTGACCAAGAAATCAAATTTGAACCAAGATACACACAATAGCCAGAAGTACTGCGCCGATCGAGAGCATCTCCAGCCCAGTTGGAGTCAGAGAAGGCTTGTAAATCGAAAGAACTAGGATTGAATGTGAGTCCATGAGTTAATGTCCCTTGAAGAAAGCGAAGTAATCTTTTGACTGAAGCAAAATGCCCAACAGTGGGAGCATGCATATGTTGACATAATTGATTAACTGACAGAGACAAATCAGGCCTGGTAATCGTAAGGTATTGGAGTGCTCCAACGATACTGCGATAAAGTGCAGGTTGACTAAATGGAAGATGAGAATCTGAAGAAAGAGAAGGCTTGATAGAACTCGGGGAATTGCAAGGTTTGCAAGTTGTCATCCCAGCCTTAACAAGAATTTCAGAGGCGTACTTATGTTGAGACAGAAAATAAGAATCACCACAATCCTTAATGGAGACACCCAAAAAATAGGAAATGTTCCCCAACTCTTTCAGAGCAAAAGCAGTATGCATGTTAGCAATAAGAGAGGCAATGTGAGAAGAATTATTGCCTGTGACCAGGATATCATCAACATAGACTAAGAGAATAGTGATGGTAGAAGCTGTCCTTTGAATGAATAAGGAATTATCACAGTGACTGTTGATGAAACCTTGGGATAAAAGAAAAGTAGAGAATGTGGAGTACCAAGCCTCGGAGCTTGCCTTAAACCGTAGATAGCTTTTTTTTAAGAGACAAACATGATGGGGATGAGCAGCACTAGAAAAACCAGGTGGCTGAGTCATGTAAACTTCCTCCTCCAATGTTCCATGAAGAAAAGCATTACTGATGTCAAGTTGTTTGAGAGGCCAATTATAATGCAAGGCAACACACAATAAAATGCGAATAGTGGGTTGTTTGGCCACAGGACTAAAGGTGTCAGTATAGTCGATACCCTCCTGTTGGAGAAATCCCTTGGCAACCAAACGGGCCTTATAACGAGCAATTGATCCATCAGAGTTACGCTTGATGCGAAAAACCCACTTGCAGCCTATGGCAGATTTTGAAGAAGGTAGAGGAACCAGTGACCAAGTACCCTGAGCTAGAAGAGCATTATATTCCTCCAACATTGCACGGTGCCGCATGAGGATCAAGAGCTTGCCGATAGGTCAATGGTTCAAAGGTCAAGATAGATGTAAGAAGAGGCTAACAAGGCTTGAGAAGAAGTTTTGGATCGAGTGAGCATGGGGTGTGTGTTAGTAATAGAAGAAGGAAGAGGAAGATCAATTGAAATGGAAGAAGGAGGCTGGACACCAGTAGAAAAGGACGGATTAGTAGAGACAGGAGACTGAGAAGAATGTAAAGAAGGGGAAGCTAAATCTGGAGCTACGGGAACTGGTGAAGCTAAATCTGGAGCTACGGGAACTGCTGCTGGAACTGCTGTTGGTGTGGCTGTGGCTGGTGTAGGAGATGAAGACTGAAAATTTAAAGAAGGTGACCAGAAGAAAGACTGGAGCTGAGACAAAGTCAGAGAAATGGGAGTAGCAGAGGCAGTAGTTGTAGTTGGAACAGAGGTGGTACGAAATGGAAAGATTTGCTCATGGAAGATGACATGGCGAGACAAATACACCTTCCCAGAGGAAGGATCTAAGCAACGGTAGCCTTTGTAAGAAGGATGATAACCGAGAAAGACACACAAAGTAGATTTAGGTTGTAGTTTGTGAGATGTGTAGGGTTGTAGCCAGGGAAAACATTGACAGCCGAACACACGCATAAAAGAGTAATCTGGAGATTTATGAAATAACAATTCATAAGGAGAAGAATGAGGAATTTTAGAACTAGGCAAACGATTAATCAAAAAGATAGCTGTAGAAATGGCATCAAACCAGTACTTAATGGGAAGTGAAGAATGATGAAGCAAAGCAATGGCAGTCTCAGTGATATGCCGATGCTTCCTTTCAGAGACTCCATTTTGAGGAGGAGTATGTGGACAAGAAATCTGATGAAGAATGCCATGAGTATGAAAAAATTGAGTCATAGATGAATTTACAAACTCAGTGCCACCATCAGTGCGAAAAATTTTCAGATGAGTAGAAAATTGATTTGCAACATAAGCTGTGAATTCCACAAATTTAGCAAAAACTTCACTCTTGTAACATAAGGGAAAAAGCCAAGTGAACTTGCTATATTCATCAACAAAGATTACATAGTATTTGTAACCAGAAACAGATGGTAAAAATGGTCCCCAAACATCACTGTGAACTAGTGAAAAAGGTTTATTTACAGTGGAGTTAGAGAGATGAAAAGGTAATCTATGGCTTTTGGCCATAGAGCAGTGAATACAAGGCAAATCTTTATTACAAGCATTATTCTTGGCTTTATTACAAGCAACAGAAAGTGAAGACTTCAGTTTATTAAACTTGAGAGGTGATGTATGACCCAACCTCTGGTGCCAAACAGTTTCAGGCACAGCAGTAGCAGTGGAATTAAAGAAAGCATGAGGAGAAATAGAAGAAGCAACATTTGCAGTAGATGAAGAAGCAGCAGGTATGGATGGTGTATGAAAATGATATAAACCATGAGAATTAAGGCCCTTGTGCAAAATGTTCTTCGTGTGCTTGTCCTGAATAACGAAGGAAGAATCATCAAATGTAATTGTACACTGATTATCTTTAGCAAGTTTTTGTACAGATACAAGATTAGAAGCAATAGGAGTGTGCAAAACTTTATTGAGTTTGAAAGTATGATGTGGAGTGGGCAAAAGACCCTTACTAGTGTGAAGAATAGGGATAGAATTACCATTACCAACAGTGATATGATCAGAACCTTGGTAAGGTTGAGGAAGACTCAGAGTTAATAGATCATGAGTCATATGATCAGATGCAGCGGAATCAAGATACCATGGGGAAGAGTCATACTGAGATGGAGCAGAGGCCACATAAGCATGAGAATTAGACAGTCCAGTTGAAGATTGTGTAGATGGAGAGGCAGTTTGCTGAGACTGTGGCTGAGGAGGAAGATAAGTAGCATCTAACCTATGCCAACAATCCAAGGCTGAGTGATTAGTCTTACCACAAATCTGACAAATCAAGTTGGTGTTGTGTTGTCCTCCTGAAAATTGTCAACCTCTTCCTCTAGAAGAGTATCGACCTCTGAAGCCAGATCTGAAACTACCTCTATTACCTTTGAATGAAGACTGGCCTCGACCAAAAGAGCCACGAGTAGTAGTGTAGGCAATAGGAGATTCATGTGCTTGAATTTTCTTTGTTTTGGAATCAATATGCAGAGACTCTGAACAGAGAAGAGAAGAAAGGTCTTCCATAGAAATAGCTTCAGGTCTTGCTCGAATTGTAGTCTTCAAAGCATCAAATTCATCTGGTAAACCATTCAAGGTAAGTAGAACTAGATCTTCTTCTTCTATAGGAGAAGCAGCAAGTGCAAGTTGATCTGCCAGAGTTTTAATCTGAGACAAGTATTCTTCAATTGTCTGAGAACTTTTAGTCATATTATTCAAACGATTCTTCATTTGATGAATATGACTACGAGAAACTGTAGTGAATCTTTTACAAAGAACATTCCAGACCTCAGCACTGTGTTTGAGATGCAAAACAGAAGTAAAAATTACAGGTGTGAGTGTAGCTGTAATACAACTCAGGAGATGTGCATCAATCTGCTGCCACTGTGCATAATCGGGATTGATTTCTTCAGCTCCATCAACCTTTTTGATTGTTAATGGTGGAGGAGGAGAAGAACCATCAACAAACCCTAGCAGATTTGTAGCACGGAGAATATAGAGAACTTGACTTCTCCAAATGATAAAATTGGATGAATCTAGCTCGACAGTTATAAAGGAATTGAGATTAGAGATGAGAAGATTGAGATTGGGAGGAAGATTGCTTGGGGTAGTCATTGACGATGTGGAAGAAGTCATTGAAGATTTGTGAAGCTTCTTGAAGATTTTGAAGAACTACAGAGGAAGCAATATCAGAAATTCAGAGTGCTCGTGAGAGCTATAGGTGCTCTGATACCATGAAGAAACAAATATACTTTCTTATATCACAAAATTTGAATTACACAATTGTATTTATATGGACAATACTGAAAATAAGCCTGTAACTGATCATTGTAACTACCTAACAAATTCCTAACCACTTAACCAATTCCTAACTGATTACACAATGCTCTGGATGTAACTGATGTAGAATGGACAGCTGGAGTTGTATCAGTTGCAACTGATTCTGAAGCTGAAGCTAATGCTGAAGCTAAAGCTGGAGCTACGGGAACAGCTACTGGTGTGACTGTGGATCTAGCTGGTGTGGTTGTCTTATCAATTTCTCTTGTCCATAAACGTAGACAATTGGGGTAGAACCGTGTAAATATTGATTTTTATCTTCTTTTATTTTCTTTTTTTTTAAATATATTTTTTGTGTTTCTATTTTATTTTTTGATGGGTAAAAAAGAAGTTTATTGAATAAGAATCAAGAAAAATCTTTACATCATATATCAATAAAGACAAATGCCTAGAAGGTGTTATAAGCATCAAAGTGAAATCCTTTTATCATAACTAAGTTGGCACAAAAAGATCCACCCTATCATTTGCAACACCTACTCTACCAATATTGAGGAGAGCTAAACCAAAACAGGGAAAATAATTCTATGTTTCTATTAATGTATTAATGTGGGTGGAATATAAAAATCTGGGTAAATTATACTTTGTATCCCTGTACTTTGTACCAAATCTCACTTTGATCACTACATATGAAATCATGACAATTAATCTCCTACACTTCTAGTCAAATCCTATTTTGGTCAATACACATGAAATCGTGATAGTCAACCCCCTGCGCTTTTACTCAAATTCTACTTTGGTCCTTACACAAGTATCAATGTCCATCTTCTATTACTTCATTTTTAAATTTTTAACAAAATCTAGTTATGTGACAAAAATGTGACTATAAAATGAGGTTAAGAGAGGAAAATCATCAATATTTCCCACCATTACACTTTATCCTATGTGATAAGCACATGAGAGTCATATAATACTATATATATATATATATATAAATTGGGATGAAAATGCAAGAAAGTAGAGCTTTTAAATATAAAAATTACATGAAAAGATCAAAGAGAAGAAAGATGAATAGACAGAAGACCGTATTACCGTGAAAAACAAAATTTCGTGATTTCAATTTATGCAAAACCCTAGTTCATCTTTTTAATTTTTCACAATCTGCGTTTTGTTTTAGCCTAATAAAATTATATTTTAATGCAAATTTTGTAATAAAGTGTGTATTGGTGGAAAATGTAGATGATTTTTCTTTCTTATCCTTATGTCGTAGTTACATTCTTATCATATGATTAGATTCTGTTAAAGATTTAAACAATTGAGTAACAGAAAGAAAGACATTGACACTTGTACAGTGACCAAACTGAGATTTGGCCAAAAGTTCAATGGATTAACTATTATAATTTTATATGCAAGAACCAAAGTGAAATTTGACCAGAAATGTAGAGGGTTGACTATCATAATTTCATGTATAGGAACCAAAGTGAAATTCGATATAAAGTATAATGGTGCAAAGTGTAATTTACCCTAAAAATCTCAACAAAGTGATATTAGAGGACACAAATCTTATAAGACTAGGAATGGGCTTACGTTGGGGCTTAAAATAAACTCTTCAAACTGGTTCTACCTATACCTTTGACAAGCATAGTAGCCGATGGAGATGGGTCTGCCCATTTTGAAAAATATTCCCCTGAAATTCCTGAACCACAAAAGGCAATTCAAACTTTTGAAACTTCAAAATTCACAAAGTCAATCTTTTTAATTTCACCTACGGTCATGCTCTAGTGCTCTAATTAGAGCTGCTATAGTGCAGCTCTAATGAGTTGTCCACCCACTTTAAAAAAACAAAAAAAAAAAAAAAGAAAAAAAAAAGACAAAAAATGAGAAGAAAAAGACAAATTAATCCTCTATTAGAGGTCTATTTTTAGAAATCTAAATCATTTTTGTTTCAGCTCCACCATCACTATCACTAACCAACCACCAAAAGGTACGTGAGTACAAATTAAATATGCCGATATGATAAAATATAAAAAGGTAAATTATAGTTATTTCTTTTGATATTTTTGACAATTATATTGGCATTTTCTCATTTTTTGTTGAAATTACATGAACTTCTTTTGTGAATAATGGCGTTAATGAAAGGATTAGTTTACTTAATTTAATATTAAAGATATTTTTGTTGAGAGTAAATCTACTGACACAACAAAAACAACTCATTACACTCCAATTTTTCAAAAAAAAAAAAAAAAGAAAAACAGAAAAAGATTGTTACACTTTTACCCCATTTTAAAATTACCAAAAAAACCCTCAAAACCCTAATTTCTCAGCACACCCATATTTTTCCATCATTTCTACCAGCCACCATCACTACAACTGTTGACTCTTACTGTCGATGATTCCTACTGTCACCCATCGCTACCCTTTCTCTTCTCTTTTCTCATCTTTTATCGCTCGTCGCAATCACCCCTTACGCCATCACGACCCAGCCATACTTTTCACTTTCTTTCGTCTTGCTTTTTTAGCCTTTGCCACAACCACAACTGGTGCCACCGTGAACCAGTTCGGCACCATCACACCAAACCCCTATTACAACGACCCAGTTTCTCTCCAAACTTCAATGCCACATATAAGAGGAGAGAGAGAGAGAGAGAGAGAGAGAGAGAGAGAGAGAAGGCGAGATCTAGGGTAGAAGATGGAGAAGAAGGGAGGCGACGACGGCAGTTGGTTCGCGCAACATCAAAAGGACCCAATTCGTTTCTAAGGTCTCTCTCTCTCTCAGCAGTAGACGATATGAGTTTGGTTCATGATGGGCCTACGGTTTTAAAGCACAACAGGGTGGTAGGTTGCGATGGGGCGAAAGTAAGAGTCGATTGGGGAGAAGGAACAATGGTATAAGGAGGATCGGCGACCTAAAGAGAGAGTGGCGACGGTGAAGGATGTCGCCGGTTGGAGTGGGTCTGGATTTTGGAGTCGGAGATGGGGGTTGTAACAGCTGTGAGGGAGGTCGCCAGTGGGGGTAAGTCTGGATGTTGGAGTCTAAGGTGGTAGTTGTGGTTATCGGAGGTAGTGGTGAGGGGTGAGGAAGAGTTGGGGTTTGTTAGGTTTGGGTGTAAAGATGAGGGTATGATAGGTATTATGGTGATTGTAAAGAGATAATTGAATTTGTGTGTGTTGTATAATGGTGGTGTTTGGGAATTTGGGTTCCAAAATTTTTTTTGATTTTTTCCACTAAAAGACAAACTTTTTACAAAATAAAAAAAAACACATCCAAACAAAATATCATATTCAATCCTATAATCATTTTATTTTTTCTCTCTCAAACATCACATCCAACCACATAAAAACCTAACTATCTTCCCAAACACAAAAAAATTTTATCTAATAATATCCTACAACTAAAAAAATCTACATAAAAATCCACTTCCCAAACACCCACAATGAGAAATTGAGTGTTATGAGGAATTTTTGTTTTGTAAGTAGAATTACTCTTTTGTTGATAACCATTAAATGTGCGGTTATTATTTTGATTATATCTTATTTGATATTTGGTTATGACTCAATTTTTTTAGTTAGGACTGGACAAAAAAAAAAAATAGTTATGACGTTTGTGGTAATCAACACCATAAATGTTATACCCTTATAGGGTAAACTACCAATAGGTCCTAATAGTTTGATTTAATTTTTATTAAGTCTTATTAAAAATATGTTCTACTAAAATTATCACTAAAAATAATTTTTTGTGACAATTTTTTTACATATGTTGCCAAAAATTGAAAATTAGTGATTTTTGTCAAGATTTTTATAAATTCTCTCTAAAACTTACAATTATTGATGTTTTTTTATAACGAATTTTTCAAACTGTTGCTGAAAGTTAAAAATTAATGATTTTTGTGACGATTTATTTAAACTATTGCTAAGACTTATAATTATTGATATTTTTTATAAAAAAATTTTTAAACTGTAGCTTAAAATTAGCTATTAGTGATTTTTTTTTAAAATAGTGTTTGATGCAAAATACTATCAATTATCATAGGATCTATTGGACAGTAAATTCACCTATTGAAACCTACACGTAAGTCTCACTAACTTGTATGGACCACATAAAATGGTATGTATTTTACAATAACATACTGTTATTACAAACATGATGATGAATTTATAATTTTTAATCAATTCTGGAGATCATAGTTCAGTTGTTTTCTAAAAAAATACGATAAAATTGGCGAGTCTCACTATCTAAACAAATAAAAATCAAATTAAGACACCACATGTAATTATTTGAATAATATTAAAAATATTTCTATATGCACATGGTTTGATTATAAATACATATATAATTTATTACTTTGCATACGTACAATTTTTTGTATTTCTCACTTTGTTTTAAGAATAAAGCTTGATCCGTACAATTCTTGATGCCAAAATCCCCCAAATGAGCTGGCCACTCTTAAAAAAAAAAAAAACCACGCTCTCTTTCTCTCTCTCTCTCAAACGATGATCACCTCACAGCCACTGCCAACGATCCGACCACCACCATCGACGACTGACTCTTTCTCCCTGACGTTGATCCTTATGCTCCACACCTTTCTAGATCTGGTTCGTGATTTGGGTGGCCGACGGTTGGATCATGCGAGCAGGGGGTGACGCAACTAAGGATCGTTAGTTCATGTAGAGATGAAACCTATGCATTATTTTTTGGGAATCTCATTCTTCTCCTCTTGTTGCCGTATACTTGGCAGAATTTCTTCATAGAAGGAAACCCATTTCAATTGTATAAAAAAAAAAATGTGTAGAGATTTCAATTTTAGGGGATTTGTGAGGTGCGTTTATGAAATTTTGGATAGAGAAAAGTTTATTTTTAGGGTGTCTCCATTTACACACCACATTTTATCTCAAGACACACCAGTACTTAATTCACACATTTAATAATTTAATAAATAATAAATTTGTTCATTACACACCACAATGTTCTATTTTTACCCTTAATCACACACCCCACCACCGTTACCATCGTTACTTGCAACCCAGCTACGTCGCCGGCGTCCGTGTAGCCCATCCCACTTCCTCTCTTTTCTTCAAGCCACCATTGCGATTTGTCCTTCAGCCTCTCCCACTTCAGATCTAGGGTTTCAGAGAATAGAGATCTAGGGTTTCAGAGGCGAAGAAGAAGAAGAAGAAAAAGAAGAAGAAGAAGAAGAAGAAGGGACAGAATGATGGGTAAAGGGTATCGGAGGGAGAGGGTTGGAGAAGGAAGCTGACGGGAGAGGTGCTGCAATGGTGGCACAGAGGGGTGGGGAGGATGGCACGAAACTGGTGGGTGGCGACGTCATCACCGACGCTGACTAGGGTTTGCAGTGGCACCATAGATCTTCCAACCCCTCCCCATCGCCATCGAAATCCTCTTCAACAAAAGCATGAAAGAGAGACAAAGAGAGAGGTGCAATTTATCGGAAGGGAAGATTGCGAAATCAAAGTTGTAGGGGAGTGCTTGCGATGTAGAGAGAAGGTGAGAAAAGCACTGGCGGCTGCTAGAGGATGCAAGAGAGGGATTGACAGCAGTAGGAGGTAGGGAAGTCATTAGCGGCAACGACAGTGGGAGGAGGAGCTGCTGGTTAGGGTTTTGGAGGAGAGAGAAAAGAGAGAAAGTAGAAGAGGATATTTTGGTAATTCTTTTTATAGAGAAAATAGTAATTAAAAGAATTTAAAAAAATGGTCTGGGATGAGTAAATTAATGGTGTGTAAATAGAGTCACCCTTATTTTTACTCTTATACTTTGCCTCAATTTTTAATTACACCCTAAATTTTGAATAATTTCAATTTTACACTCAAAGTTTTGAAAATCATATCATTTT
This sequence comes from Camellia lanceoleosa, assembly GCA_025200525.1. Taxonomy (NCBI): domain Eukaryota; kingdom Viridiplantae; phylum Streptophyta; class Magnoliopsida; order Ericales; family Theaceae; genus Camellia; species Camellia lanceoleosa. Next base: position 134,813,217 of record CM045762.1, on the reverse strand, counting down.
TGCTCATGCCATCAAATTTGAAACCGAAAAAATAAAAAAAAAAATTACATTTTGACCCCAAATTTCAAAAGATGCAGGCCCACCCTCTCCTACCACCAAACCACCGCCACCAACCTACTACTTCAAGCCCTTCTATCTCTTTTATCATAACTCTATTTTGCCCATTTTTATGTCATTGGATTCAGCTAACGGCCTAGTTTTCATATCACCTCTCATATGTTTCATTTTTTCTCTTTTTGCATACTGTTGGAGCTCCAAAAGTTGATAATAAAAAAAAATGTTTTTTTTTTCGTTTTTGACTTTTCTTCGAGCCATCTTTTAGGCTTTATTTCTTTCTCGATTCTTAACGGGTTTACTTCATTCTTTCGCCATTATCTTCACCTCACTTCCTACTTCGTCCTACACTACATCGTTTTCTCACTTCTTCATGCAATGAATGGCCTCGGCATGTTGAAATTTGTTTGAAAACTAACTTCAAAAATTTCAAAATATTCATCTTTTGTTTCTTTCTCCTCAATTTTCCTCATTCTTTTTCTTCTTCTTCACTTATAACATGGTGTGAAGCATGGTTCTAGGTGGTGCTAAAGCTGGTGATGGTGATGGTAGTGGTGGTGGTGGCAGAGCTCGCAGTGATGATGGTTGTGGAGTGGATGATAGTAGTAATGGAACTCGATTGTGAAGGAGGTGGGTTTGCTGTTGAAAGGTGGTGGTGATGGTGATGCTCATGGTGGTGGTAAAGTTTGTGGTTCGAATGGTGATATGTATATATATACATATCATCTCTTCATCAACTTCATCACTTTCATCAACTTCACCAACATCTCTTCATTAACTTCATCACTGTCATCAACTTCATCAACATCACCACTCGAACCACCTACTTCACCAACATCACCACTCAAACTAAGCGCACAACCCACCGAAGACTTGTTATCACACAGATCTATCACAAATGAGGAGCTAGTTTTTGTTGTGATTGTGTTGTGTGAAATTGATAATATTGAGTTGAAAGTGATATTGTAATTGAAAGTCATGTATTTGTATTCAAGTTTTGAGAAAACTATTTTCTCTCTCATCTTTATATAGTTATATATATATATATTTTACTGTAATTGTTTTCTAATTTTAAATGGTGATTGGCTTGTTCATATATTTATTGACAGTAGAGATAGTGATAAATTTTCAGTTGAAATTAGAAAAAAAATATGACGTGTTCCATAGATTTAAACCACACGGGTGGCTTAGTCATTAATCGCGTAATAGACAATTTCTTGAGCTTACATGGTCCAATTTCATGAGGTGCAACACATTCAGACTTAATCAATGGTTGTATAAGATTTGGAGCACGTTTGGTATGTTGAAAATTGTAATCGAATGCCAATGCCCATTTTGGTTTTGTGTTATCTTTTCATCACTAACTGAACCACCAACTTCACCAAGTCCACCATCACCAGCTTTGTTACCACCTAGAACCATGCTTCACATCATGTTATAAGTGAAGAAGAAGAAGAATAGGAATGAGGAAGATGGAGGAGAAAGAAACAAAAGATAAATGTTTCAAATTTTTTGAAGTTAGTTTTCGAACAAATTTCGGTATACCGAAACCACCCATTACACGAAGAAGTGAGAAATCGAGGTAGTGTAGGACGAAGTAGGAAGTGAGGTGAAGATAGTTGCAAAATAATGAAGTAGAATTGCCAAGAATCAAGAAAGATATGAAGTCCGAAAGTTGGCTTGAAGAAAAGTTGAAAATTGGAAGAAAAGTCTTATTTTTTTGCTATCAACTTTCAAAGCTCCGACGGCATAAAAAAAGAAGAAGAGCAAGGTGTGTGAAAGGTGATACCAAAACTTGGCCATGAGGTGAATCCAACGATGTAAAAATGAAACGAAACAGAGTTATAACGAAGGAGATAGAAGGGCTTGAAGTAGTGGTTGGTGGTGGTGGTTTAGTGGTAAGAGAGGGTGTGTCTACATCTTTCTTTTGAAATTTGAGGCCAAAATGTAATTTTTTTAACCTTTTTCATTCAAATGTGACAACAGGGGCAAAATTGATACGATTTCAAAAACGTTGGTGTAAAATTAAAATTATTCAAAGTCTGGGAGGGTAATTGAAAATTGAGGCAAAGAGTAAGGGTAAAAATGAAATTTTCTCTTTTGGGTATTTAAAGTGTTGCAATTGAAATTACCAACATAAAGAAAAGCAATGTTTTCAAATAGGGAAAGACTGAAGGTGTGTACTACATGTACCTTATAATTAAAGAACAAAATGATATAATTTTATACTTTTTAAGTCATAACAACAACAACAACAACAACAACAACAACAACAACAACAACAACAAAAGTCACAGTCAAACACTACATGAGGCATAACCAAAGATATAAAAATAATGCCATAATTAAAGAAGAAAATTCTCATAATTAAAGAAGAAAATAACATAACTAAATGTGCACATGGTAAGGGGTGTGTATTGTAGAATTCTGCTTTCAAAGATATGGACCATGTTTGGATCTACTTGGCCATTGCTGCTGAGTAAAAGGTTCAAGAATTTGAGGCCAAACAAAACAGAGGCAAAACATCAAATAAGTGAAAAACCAAAATGGGTTCTGAATTTCCTTCAATTTTGCAAAACTTACCTGAGAGTCGCGCTAGAGAGAGAGTCATCGCTGGAGAGGAAGAAACACTGAAGAGGGCGAGCGGATCGATTCGGTTGCAATGGGCCTTCGCAAGATGAGAGGAGAAGAGAGAGGAGATGGTCGGTGTCACGACCCAAACCTGCCCCTATAGGTTTGGTACCGAAACCGACCAGTAATCCGTGGATTACCTACGGCCTCCAAACAGAATAACAAATAGTAAGGGGCTGCGGAAGCAATTACATAAAGTAAACAAGGTCCAATGAGCTGTGATGACGTACATGGGACAGAAGATTCAAAACTTATTTATATACATAAACATGCTAGCCAGGTACACCCATATGTACAAAATATTTACATAAGCACATCCCAAGATCCAACTTAACAAAACAGGTAGCATGAGGTGCAAAACTACCATAGCATCGGGCTTCGACTGAAACCTCCTCGGGAGGCACAACAGTTGGCTGACAAAAAGGAACAGAAGGCCCTCAACTCTGGCCCTGGTCATGTGCCGGCTCACCTACATATATATAATAACTATGAGCGAAAGCCCAGTGAATAATGAGCAGAGTAAAGGGGTTTCAATGAATGAGTTCATACGGATTCAGAAAACATAGTTCAATTTCCATATCAAAATCATAAGTTATCCAGATCGTATAAGGACAGAAATCACAAGTCATGATTAAATTTACGTGATACATCCATTAGCATAACAGAACAGAACGCATAAAGCGTAACAGAACAGAACGCATAAGCGTAGTTTCCACGAAGGAACCCTCCAGATCCGGGTAACCGAGCGTAATGAAAGCCCCCATGGCGGGCCTCGCACGAATAGCGATGCGAACGCATAGCATAAAGCGTAACAGAACAAAACGCATAAAGCGTAGTTCCACAAGGGAACCTCCGATACCGGGTAATGGCTGCAGGTATCACACAATACTAAGGATGTCACGATACATGTCAGAAATCGAACAGACATTCATTGTACATAACATATCATTTCAAAAAACAGATCCCATTTTATCTCACAGAAAATAAGTACCGTTGAACATATCTTTACAATGTTATTACTCACAGTGGGCGTTGAAACAAATAGACGGAGCCAAGCGATCAAACAGATAGCATAACACGACCTACATAACACATAACAGACATATACATGAAATACACGTTCTAGCTTATACAGAACTTTTATCATTGGTCCTAAGTGTGTTTCTACCCTTGAATTCCCCTTATAGAGTCTTAAACATGGCCTAGGAATGCCTAGGATGGAATGAGGGTACAAAAATGCATTTTTAGACATTTTACAAAATTTTCAGAAAATAGGGGTCTCGCTCGAGCGTGGATTCCTACGCTCGAGCGGACATGCAGACAAAGGATCTCCGCTCGAGCGTGGATTCCGTCGCTCAAGCAGACTGCGTGCTACAGTAAAAATGCTGGATGCTTAGATTTTACGCTCAATGCTCGCTCGAGCGTGAGACACAGCTCTTCGCTCGAGCGTAGGTCCCTTCGCTCGAGCGTACGCCTGCGCGCACCAAGATGCTGAGAGCTTGAAATTTACGCTCGAGCCACCATTCCCTCACTCGAGCGGAGCTCAGAAGAAACGATGGTCGCTCGAGCATAGAATCCTTCGCTCGAGCGTAGAAGCCAAATTCTAGAATTTCCAGATTTGCCTTCGAAGCTCAAACAAAGTATTCCAAAGCTCAAAACTCAACCTCTTGGGCCCAAATTCTGGAAAAACACTATAAACACATAGTATATCAAGTTTCAAAAGCCAATTTATAAATTCAAGGGCCAAGAGTGAGTCAATTTGAGCACCACTTCCATAAATCTTCAAGAACAATGTTTAAACACACATGCATGAGTTCAATTCCATTTCAAAGCTCCAAAACATGATCCAAAGCAAAGTTAAACTCAAAATTTTGTTGAATTCATGGACTCAAGCAAAAATATGAACATGCATGTAGAGATTTGATACAAAACAACTTCATATGCCAAGAACATGTACATGCATGCATGTTATGGACTTCAATTCAACATGCTAAACCCATTTCCAACTTTAAACTCTAATCTAACCAAGAATCATGCAAGAACTAGTTCAAGTACATGAATGAGAGGATGAATTCCTACCTTAAACCTTCAATCCCAAGTCTAGGGGCTTAATTCCTCCAATTCCAAGCTAAACCTTGTTGGAAATCAAGCCTTCTCCTCTCTCAACTCTCCCCCACGTTTTTGGCCTCTCAATTGATGGAAACCAATGTTCCAAGACTAAGTCCCATGGTTGTCTTAGTTAGTGGCCTTCAATGGCACTATTGTAAATAAGCTAAGTTCATTATTAAAATGTTATTTAATCTGATTTAAACATTCCAAATCGAATTTTAATTGAACCTACCATAAAATCACATAAAATCTAACTAGTCCAGACCACTAATCAATTTCGGAATCCGGCGCCAATAAGGCTTCCAATTTACAAATTAAAGTGTAAAACACGAACATATATTCCGACACCGCACAGATAAAAACACATAATTCATGCAATGCACATGCAAATCAGTCCCGGATTTCCTCTTAATTATTATTAGGCTTAATTAAGTTCCAATTAGCTTTAATCAGGGTTGGGGTTATTACAGTCTTCCCCCCTTAAAAGAGTTTGGTCCCCAAACTCAAATTACCTTCATTCGAAGCCAACATCGGGTTTAGAGGAAACAAATCCGGATATCTTTTCTTCATGTCTTCCTCGGTTTCCCAAGTTGCATATTTTCCCCCGTGGTTCTGCCAATCAACTTTCACCAACAGTATCTCTTTGTTTCTCAGTCTTTTAACCCTTCGATTCACAATCTGGATAGGCCTTTCTTCGTAGGTGTTGTCATCTTTCAAAAGTACATGCGTCGGCTCGATGACGTGGAGTGGATCTCTCAAATATTCCCGAAGCATCGATACATGGAAGACATTGTGCATATGTTCCATCACCGGAGGCAAGGCTATTCCGTAGGACCCCGGATTGATCTTTTCGGGAACCTCGTAAGGTCCAACATACCTCAGAGCCAATTTTCCTTTAACACCAAATCGGGTTTGACCCTTCATCGGGGTCACCTTAATAAACACATGGTCCCCCACTTCATATTCCCTTTCTCTTCTTCGAACATCGGCATAACTTTTCTGCCTACTTTGTGCAGTTTTCAAACGCGTCAGATCAGTTTCACTTTCTCAGTTGTTTCTTGCACAAGTTCCGGTCCCAACAAAGGTCTGTCACCCACTTCAGCCCAACATATTGGTGATCTACATTTTCTTCCATACAAAGCTTCGTAAGGAGCCATTCCAATACTTGAGTGGTAACTGTTGTTGTACACAAACTCAGCTAATGGTAAGTAGGTTTCCCAATTTCCCTGGAGGTCTAATACACACATTCTGAGCATATCCTCCAGAGTTTGGTTTGTTCGTTCAGTTTGGCCATCGGTCTGTGGGTGATAGGCACTGCTCAATCTCAGTTCTGTCCCCAATGCCTATTGCAAACTCTGCCAAAATCTTGACACAAACTTTGAGTCCCTGCCAGACACAATAGACACTGGCACTCCTTGCAATCTCACAATTTCAGCTATATAGATGTTGGCCAATTTGTCAGCATTATAAATAGCTTTAACATGCAGAAAATGTGCAGACTTAGTTAAACGGTCAACTATAACCCTAATAAAGTCCATACCTCGAGAAGAACGAGGCAATCCCACAATGAAGTCCATGGTGATGTGCTCCCATTTCCATTCCGGTATTGGAAGTGGTTGTAGCAAACCAGCAGGTCGTTGATGTTCAGCTTTAACCTGTTGGCAATGTAGGCATCTAGCCACAAAGTCTGCAATACTCCTCTTCATTCCAGGCCACCAAAAATTCTGTTTCAAATTGTGGTACATCTTTGTGTTCCCCGGATGCATAGCAAATTTACTACTGTGAGCTTCAGTCATAACACGTTTCCTCAAATCATAGCAATCAGGCACACAAAGACGGTTCTAAAATTTCAGCACACCATTTTCAAACACAAATTCGGGCCTCGGTTTCGAATCAAACTCCTCTGTAATCTTTTTCAAGTGTTCATCTTCACGTTGTTTCTGTTTAATTTCATCAAGAATAACAGGTTGAGTAGAGATAGCAGATATCAGTCCATCTTGTTCATAGCCAGTTGACAAGTCTTTTCGGCTGGATAACAAACACGACACAGTTGCACCAGATTTTCAGCTCAAGGCATCCGCCACAGTATTAGCCTTTCCTGGATGGTATAAGATTTGCAAGTCATAATCCTTGATTAGTTCCATCCAACGTCTCTGTCTCATATTCAACTCCTTTTGGGTGAAGAAATATTTCAAGCTTTTATGGTCTGTATAAACCTCACAAGTCACCCCATACAAATAATGCCGCCATATCTTCAAAGCAAATACCACGGTTGCCAATTCGAGATCGTGTGTTGGGTAATTCTTTTCATGTGGTCGGAGTTGTCTAGAAGCATAGGCAATCACCTTCCCATTTTGCATTAGTACACACCCAAAGCCTTTATAAGAAGCATCACTGTACACTTGAAACCCATTAGTACCATTTGGCAAAGTTAAGATTGGTGCAGTCACTAACCTGGTTTTCAACTCTTGGAAAGCTGCCTCTCTTTGATCATTCCAGTCAAATGGCATGTTTTTCTGAGTTAACTGTGTCAATGGCAAGGCAAGCTTTGAGAAGTCTTTCACAAATCTCCGGTAGTAGCCGGCAAGTCCCAGAAAGCTTCGTACTTCTACCACATTTGTAAGTCTCGGCCAGTCCACAACAACCTCAATTTTCTGAGGGTCCACAGAAACACCATTTTTGTCAATCACATGGCCCAAAAATGTCACACTGTCAAGCCAGAATTCGCACTTAGACAATTTAGCATACAACTTCTTTTCCCTCAATATCTGCAAGGCGGTTCTCAGATGCTTTTCATGTTCTTCCTCGTCTTTAGAATATATCAGAATATCATCAATAAATACAACAATAAAATCATCCAGATAGGATTTAAATACCCTATTCATAAGATCCATGAAAGCAGCAGGTGCATTTGTCATCCCAAACGGCATTACCAAGAATTCATAATGTCCATATCTAGTTCCAAATGCAGTTTTCTCTATGTCTTCGGCTCTAACCTTTAACTGATGATACCCAGACCCGAGGTCAATTTTTGAAAACACTTGGGCACCCTGAAGTTGGTCAAACAAGTCATCTATTCGGGGCAAAGGATATTTGTTTTTGATAGTCACTTTGTTCAATTCCCGGTAGTCGATACACAATCTCAAAGACCCATCCTTCTTTTTAACAAATAACACTGGAGCACCCTAAGGTGAAGTACTCGGACGGATAAAGTTTTTGTCTAATAGTTCCTGAAGTTGGGTTTTCAATTCTTTCAATTCTGAGATAGACATTTTGTAGGGAGTTTTGGAAATAGGTTGTGTCCCCGGAAAGACCTCAACGGTAAACTCAATTTCTCTGTCAACTAAGTCCCCAGGTAAATCGGTTGGAAACACATCAGGAAAGTCACAAACAACAGGGATTGTTTCTACAGTAGTACTGGCAGATGTTGTAGTCAATATGCAACACAAATAACCCCTACATCCCTTCCTAAGTAGTTTTACAGCTTTCATAGCCGAAATTAAGTATGGGGGAGGAACTACTCCATTCCCACTAAAGGTAAATTCAGGCATACCCGGCAGTCTAAACACTACAATTTTATTTGCACAATCAATGGTAGCACAGTATTTAGTCAGCCAATCCATCCCCAAAATACAATCAAAATGGTGAATGTCCAAAGGTAATAAGTCCACATACAACATCATATCACCAATCACAACATCACAAGTCGGATAAACATGAGTGCACATCATAGAATCCCCAGAAGGCGTAGATACAGATAATACACATGTCATATGTTGTAGTGGCCTAGTCAATTTTCGAGAAAAAGCATGTGACACAAAAGAATGTGTAGAACCAGAATCTATCAATACACACGTATTTTGAGAACATACAGAAAGTGTACCTGACACCACAATGTAGGTGTTCGGTATGTCCCCGGGCACTAAGGCAAACACTCGGCCTTGTTTCAAAGGTTCCTTTCCTGTATTGGCTTTGACATTGGTTTTGGCCACAGAAGTGGATCCCGCTGAACTCGCTGCAGGACGGCTAGTAGTTTCAGACCCAAGCGGACAATTTCTCACTATATGACCTGGCTGGCCACATCGGTAACAAGCACCGGACGCTTGTAGACACCCCATTTTTGACCGTCCTCAAGACTTGGACGTCACCGCTTGAACACTCGGTGATTATCCATGTTTGTGTTCGTTTGGAGTTCTCGAAGTCCTCGGCTGCGCGCCCTGCCTCAGGACCTCCGAACTTGACTGTTTTGTGTCTGGTTTTGCAACAAACACTTGTGCTTTGCCTTCGAGGGGCAGGGAATGCCTTCTGAGACATCCCCACACACCACCAGCAGTGGCTGGGAGCCACCGGCTGGTGAGTGTTGCCATCGGCACTATATTGTGTCGGTCGGCACTATTTTGTGCCGGTCGGCACTCCTTTTTGCAAAATGACCATTTTGCCCTGCCGATCACTTTACAGCTATTTTTGGAGATATTTTCAGACAGCTTTGTACCACTTTCTTCCCCTCCATACACGTATGGAGGGATGAACCCCTTGTTTGCTTGGTTGCTAAGCTTATAAGATTGCCTCCTCTATAAGAGGAGGCCTTGTCTTCTTGGCTTAGGGGTTAGCCATTTGAGAGACTAAAAACCAGAGCTCACATACCTCTCTCTCTATATTTTCCATCTCTCTCATCCTTGTGTGTGTGTGTTCTAAGCCTAAAAGGTGTGTTTTACCATACTTTTGCACCATTACACACACCATTATGCCTTAGCTCGAGATTGAGAGACTTAGAGGGTTGTTTGTTGAAGTTTTGGACTGACTTTGATCACTAGAGAGTGGCTGCTCCACCTGTTCTTCAAAGGATCTTCAAGGGTGAGCTTGTTACTTTAGTTTCCCCATTCTTGCACTAGCTTTCTACCCCTCTTGCTTTGTGTTTTTGGATTTGTGTTTAACATAAAAAAGACTTGTTTTTCCTTGCTTAAGAACATTCATCAAGGTTGTTTTGTGGTTTGGGTAGAGTCTCACCCTCTTAGGCCTTGTTTTGGCCATTTTGGAGCCTTTTCTTGAGGCCTTGTTTACTTGGTGTTTTTGATCTTCTCACCACTGAAAACCAGTGGGTTTTCAGTGGTGAGGAAGGTACTTTCTAGTCCCATGTAGGGGAGAGACACCCCTCTCCCCTTGGCCCCTTGTTTGCCTTTGTTTTGGACTCAAATAATAGCATGTATGCATGGTTGGTTTTGGCTTCATTTCAGAGCATATTTGTGGTTCATATGACATGTTATGCCTCTGTTTTAGGTTGGTTTTATGGTCCTTAACATGCCTCTTATGTTTGCTTTGAAATGCTCTCTTATGCCTAGAAATATGCCATGTTTTGAGGCCATGTTTTCTCGCATGTTTTAACTTAGTTTCATGGAGATACTGACATCATTTTGCCATGTATAAGGGCTGTGGGCCACTGTTTTTGTCATATCTAGCATGCTTGACATGGTTGTTTTGCATGATGGTTTGTAAGCCTTGGGTAGGTGATCCATGTACATGCATTGGATAGTCTATTTAGATGATTTGAGATCATTTGACATGCTATTTCGGACCCTAATCCTTGCTCATATGTTTGTACTTGTCATCTCTTTCATGCTTTAAAGGTGTGTCCTTTTATGCCTAAGAATAGGCCTTGTGTATGCTCCCATGATTAATGCATTTTGCGGGGTGCCATGTGAGGGGATTTGGGTGTCATTTCGCATACTAAAAATCTGTTTTTCTTGGTTGTTAGATTCATGCCATGAGTGGTTGTATAAGTGGTAGAAAGATGCTCCTTTTGGTGCCTTAGGTTTAGGCCCATGAACTTGCATGTTTGTATAGCATTTTGGTCATCCTTTAGGGCTTGTTTTGCCACTGTTTTGGGGTGGTTTGAGGGCTGCCCCATTGAAGTTAAGGCCACCATTGTATGTTCATTATGTGCTTGATGCATGCTTGGTTCATCGAGTGTTGTAGTAGGTTGGTCCCATTGCTTGATTGGCCGCCACTTATACCTTGCATGCTCTAGCATTTTGCATGCCTATTGTGATAATTGCATGACACTTGGTATGCCTTGCATCTTAGTCCCATTGTTGCATCATTTGAGCTATGTTGCATACATGCATTCCATGGCTTGGCTTGGGGATTGTCAAGCCAAGCATAGGATTGAGAGGAGTTCACACTTCAAGTGGTGCAACTCGTCTCAATTCTTGGTCACCAAGACCTTTGACTAACACATGATAAGGCCTTGGATTTCATTTGTTTGTTTGCATGCATTACCATTAAAATGCAACCTTGGTTCCTTAGGCCATCATGCATCAAGATGCATAATTGATGGCCCAAGAACCAAGAGTCATGCCTCCTTGAGTCCCCAAGCATGATAGGAGGCATTGGCCATGCTTACATATGCTCAAAATCCATGCCATGCACTGCTGGTTTGCTGCTGCTGTCAAACTGTCCTCTGCAGGAACTTTCTGCCGACCGGCAGTAAAATGTGCCGACCGGCACACTTTTTGTGCCGATAAACTCTACAAGAAGCCGGTGGCCAATTTAAGCAGCCGGTGGTCACTCCCTCCAGCCGGTGGGGTACTGCAGCTCATGTAGAAGGTATTCTGGGACTTTGGGAATTTTTGGAGAGGCAGGGCAGTAGAAACAGAAGCAACAGTGTCATGACACGGGTTTTCCGGGAAAGTCGGATCGAACATGCACCATTCGCGTATCCCGAGGTGGGCGGCTGTGGCCACCTTTCCTTTTTGCATTCATTTGATAAATAATTAGAAATTTTCTAATAATTTATTTATTTATTATTCGGACTGTAATATTTATTCGGTCCCTCCGAACGAGGGCAAATTTGTAATAAGTGTGCGTGCGTGTGTGCATGTCTTCCAACCCCCACTTCTTTCTTCCCTTTTACTTACTTGCTTTTCATGGTTAGTATTAGGGCACGTTTATTTTAGCATACCTTATGCTATGCATGCGTGCATCTATGCATTTTTTTACATGCATCGGGCTCGGTACATCATACAAACTGCATTGTATTTTCAATTCCAAATTGAAAACGTGCATCGAATAAAGTGCATTTCACATGCCATCTTTAGGGTTAGCCGAGCCTACACTAAATTGCATCCTTGCCTGTGTTGCATTAGCCACTTAACATGACCTAGGGACATGCATGTCTGCTAACTAGTTTCTTGTTTTGGCGCGGAGTACGATGTAAGTATTTTACGCTTTAGCATACCACATGCGTGTGAATGTTGCCATGACAGTATGCTTACCATGCGGCTAAGTGCTTATGTGAGATAAACTGTTTGAATGCCTGTGGGTGGAGGTTGGGTTGCTTGAGTTGGAAAACTCATTGAAATCCGTGTTTTAGCCTACTTGCGAGTAGCAAATTCCAAAGCATTTTCAAAACGAATGGATATGCAATGTTTATTTCCAAATTAGGCGATCTAGTTTATACTTGTTTGCTGCTCGCATAACATAGTAATTCTAGGTTAATAATTGGAATAAGAGCATGTAATGTTTTCAAAAACGGATATCATGGTTAGTAGAGGCCGGTCTTCGGACCGGGCGAAAAGGGGTGCTCATAGCTGACCTTCCCCGATCGTACCCAAGCTCCCGAGCCAAGACCACTTTGGTGATGACAGACATGTAGCCTTCGGCACCGAGTCAGGGTTTCCTAAATTACCCATTTTTTAAAAATATTTAGGTGGCGACTCTGTAATCTGGCAAAGCAGTCCATGTTTGGCACTACTTTTCAACAAATCTGTTTTCTCAAACGATTTGCCGGATTTGGACTCTTTGGTTCAGACTTAGAACCGCAACAAACAAAAAAGGGAGTCCGAACTGTAACCCGTGAGTTCCCTCGCGGACGTGTTACAACGCTCGGTAACATACACCCCTCTGCCTACTACCACAGTCAGAACAAACTGGACGTGGTCCACTACTTTGGCTCGAGTTACTCCAAGTTCCTGTATTTTGCTTCTTGTTGTTAAAGGACCGGCCTTTCCTAAAACCAAATCCAGATCTTTTTCCTCTCCACTCATTTGCTGTAGGTGTTGGGGCTGTGCTTAGTCTCATGGCAACTAGGGTAGCCTCTGCCATTAAGGCCCTGTCTAGGACTTCCACGTAAGTAGGCAATTTCAAGACGCCTACTCGATCGAACACATCAAGATTCAATCCCCCTTCAAACTTTCGGGCTTTCTTGTAGTCTGTGTCCACCATGTGTGGAGCAAATCGTGCTAATTCAGTAAACTTAGCTTCGTATTCTGCCACTGCCATTCTTCCATGTTTGAGCTCCTGAAATTCTGACACTTTTCGATCTCTGAAACATTGGGGAAAATATTTGTCGTAAAAAATTGCATTAAACTGTGCCCATGTCATATTCTCATTGTTGTTGCGGGTTAACAGCCACCACCTGCGGGCCTCAACTTTCAGTGTGTAGGTAGCCAACAGAACTTTCTGAGTTCTAGAACAAGGAAATACCTCATACAATTTCTCCATCTCGAGCAACCACGTTTCAGCTTTCAAGGGCTCAATCCCACCATAGAACATTGGCAGTTTCATTTTCAGGAATTTCTGTGTTAGATTTATGATGTCATTGTTATCTACCTCAGCTGGTACCGGTGCAGGCGGAGGGGGTAAAGGTTGCTGCCTTTGCTGTTGTGTTAAGGTCTCAGTCAGAGCTGCTAGCATCTGTTCCATTCGGCCCATACGAGCCTCTGAAGATTCACTTTCACCACTTCCCCTTGAATTCTCCATCTTACGATACAGACATTCAAGAATATTAAGCATAGGCATAATCTGACTCATTTCCTTTAATTCATTTAATCAGATATACTGCAATTTTAATACTCAGTTGTATTACCACACACTCACACATGCAAATGGAATGCCCCTAACTCTTACTAGGACACCCTAAGCTCATAAGGACCTGTGTATGCGGTATAACTCGTGCTCTGATACCACTCTGTCACGACCCAAACCCGCCTCTATAGGTTTGGTACCGTAACCGACCAGTAATCCGTGGATTACCTACGGCATCCAAACAGAATAACAAATAGTAAGGGGCTGCGGAAGCAATTACATAAAGTAAACAAGGTCCAATGAGCTATGATGACGTACATGGGACAGAAGATTCAAAACTTATTTATATACATAAACATGCTAGCCAGGTACACCCATATGTACAAAATATTTACATAAGTACATCCCAAGATCCAACTTAACAAAACAGGTACAAAAGACTAGCATGAGGTGCAAAACTGCCATAGCATCGGGCTTCAACTGAAACCTCCTCGGGAGGCACAACAGTTGGCTGACAAAAAGGAACAGAAGGCCCTCAACTCTGGCCCTGGTCATGTGCCGGCTCACCTACATATATATAATAACTGTGAGCGAAAGCCCAGTGAATAATACACAGAGTAAAGGGGTTTCAATGAATGAGTTCATACGGATTCAGAAAACATAGTTCAATTTCCATATCAAAATCATAAGTTATCCAGATCGTATAAGGACAGAAATCATAAGTCATGATTAAATTTACGTGATACATCAATTAGCATAACAGAACAGAACGCATAAAGCGTAACAGAATAGAACGCATAAGCGTAGTTTCCACGAAGGAAACCTCCGGATCCGCAATGTAACGAGCAACAGAAAGCCCCATGGCGGGCCTCAGATGCGGTAACGATTACGCATGTAACGCATAAAGCGTAATGAGCGTAACGCATAAAGCGTAGTTCCACAAGGGAACCTCCGATACCGGGTAATGGCTGCAGGTATCACACAATACTAAGGATGTCACGATACATGTCAGAAATCGAACATACATTCATTGTACAAAACATATCATTTCAGAAAACAGATCCCATTTTATCTCACAGAAAATAAGTACCGTTGAACATATCTTTACAATGTTATTACTCACAGTGGGCGTTGAAACAAATAGACGGAGCCAAGCGATCAAACAGATAGCATAACACGACCTACATAACACATAACAGACATATACATGAAATACACGTTCTAGCTTATACAGAACTTTTATCATTGGTCCTAAGTGTGTTTCTACCCTTGAATTCCCCTTATAGAGTCTTAAACATGGCCTAGGAATGCCTAGGATGGAATGAGGGTACAAAAATGCATTTTTAGACATTTTACAAAATTTTCAGAAAATAGGGGTCTCGCTCGAGCGTGGATTCCTACGCTCGAGCGGACATGAAGACAAAGGATCTCCGCCGGCGTGGATTCCGCTGCCGAGCGGATCGCGGCTACAAGAAAAATCTTTGGATGCTTAGATTTTACGCTCAATGCTCGCTCGAGCGTGAGATGACTCTTCGCTCGGCGTAGGTCCTTCGCCGAAGTGACGTCTGCGCACCAAGATGCTGAGATCTTAAAATTTACGCTCGAGCCACCATTCCCTCGCTCGAGCGGAGCTCAGAAGAAACGATGGTCGCTCGAGCATAGAATCCTTCGCTCGAGCGTAGAAGCCAAATTCTGGAATTTCCAGATTTGCCTTCCAAGCTCAAACCAAGTATTCCAAAGCTCAAAACTCAACCTCTTGGGCCCAAATTTTGGAAAAACACTATAAACACATAGTATATCAAGTTTCAAAAGCCAATTTGTAAATTCAAGGGCCAGGAGTGAGTCAATTTGAGCACCACTTCCATAAATCTTCAAGAACAATGTTTAAACACACATGCATGAGTTCAATTCCATTTCAAAGCTCCAAAACATGGTCCAAAGCAAAGTTAAACTCAAAATTTTGTTGAATTCATGGACTCAAGCAAAAATATGAACATGCATGTAGAGATTTGATACAAAACAACTTCATATGCCAAGAACATGTACATGCATGCATGTTATGGACTTCAATTCAACATGCTAAACCCATTTCCAACTTTAAACTCTAGTCTAACCAAGAATCATGCAAGAACTAGTTCAAGTACATGAATGAGAGGATGAATTCCTACCTTAAACCTTCAATCCCAAGTCTAGGGGCTTAATTCCTCCAATTCCAAGCTAAACCTTGTTGGAAATCAAGCCTTCTCCTCTCTCAAGCTCTCCCCCACGTTTTTGGCCTCTCAATTGATGGAAACCAATGTTCCAAGACTAAGTCCCATGGTTGTCTTAGTTAGTGGCCTTCAATGGCACTATTGTAAATAAGCTAAGTTCATTATTAAAATGTTATTTAATCTGATTTAAACATTCCAAATCGAATTTTAATTGAACCTACCATAAAATCACATAAAATCTAACTAGTCCAAACCACTAATCAATTTCGGAATCGGGCGCCGATAAGGCTTTCAATTTACAAATTAAAGTGTAAAACACGAACAGATATTCCGACACCGCACAGATAAAAACACATAATTCATGCAATGCGCATGCAAATCAGTCCCAGATTTCCTCTTAATTATTATTAGGCTTAATTAAGTTCCAATTAGCTTTAATCAGGGTCGGGGTTATTACAGTCAGTTCGTCATTGGTGATTATCGGTGGTGGTCGATGGTGATCATCATTGGAGAGAATCTCAATTCGCTTTGTTTTGGAAATAATTGAGAGATGAGGGTTTAGGCGTGAAACACATGCACCAAAATGCAACTGGGATACAATTCTCTCCAAACCCAGCCAAACCTAGACATGTCATTCGGGGGTTTCGGGCAACTTATTTTTGTGTGGATGTAGGGGAACCATTGCTTTAATAATTCATACTAATTTGTTAACCTACAAAATGATTAATTGATATCTTTTATTCTTAGTTTACAAATGATCACTTTAAATGTTATACAAACCAAACTAAAATCCCCCTATATATTAATCTAACAACTCACCACTGACTTTCGTAAACAAAATAAGATAGAACCGTTAGTAAAACTAACGGTCAACTAACAGATTGAAGGAATATACAAATCAAAAGTAAACTTCAAGGGAGGGCAGTATAATTTTAGAAAAATGAGGGGAGGCTAGTGCAATTGTGAGAAACTTTATGGGAAGTGAGTGTAATTTACCCAATTTAAAAATAAATATTTATAATTTTTAATAATGCATAACATAGAATGATTAGAAAATTAAATTTATATATAATAAAAATATTTTTATAATTAAAAAATAAACATAGTATAATTTCTCAAAGAGGAAATTTCATTTTACCCCCCTAAGCTATACATTGATGATCAATTTAACCCTTGTACTTGTTATAATTTTAATTTTACTCCTAAACTATTTGATTTTGGATCAATTTCACCTATGCGTTAGCTACCATTTATAATCAAATGAAAATTACTGACGTGGCATCGAAATTTCATTTGAAATTTTATATTGGCCTCCAAACTATCTCAAAAAGATTAATTAGACCCCAAAAGTAACTGAAACAAATATATACCTTGCATTTGAGATTTAGCTATCATGAACCTATGACTTACCCACCCTTACCTAAAAATATTTGGAAAATTGCAAATCAATGGTATTTTCGCAAAATACTTACAAATTAATAATAAAAAATTAAAACTTTAATTATAAAATTGGTAAGATTTTTCATTGATTTGAATTTTTTTTTTTTAATTATTTACATGAAGAAGCCTTAAATTATTAAATTATAATTTTTTTTGACAATTTTACGTACGTGGTATGCATGTAGTTTATCAGTACGTATACTTATACATACGTAAACATTTGATACTTGTACAATAATATTTTCAGCAAACCTATAGATCATAGCTAACCACCACCACCACCACCCACCCACCCACCCTTTGATTGAGAAACTAAGACAGAAACTTGGAAGAACTTCGCAAATTTTGAGGGTTTCGGGGATTCACAAAAGGGTGTAGAGGTGCCAAGTGTTTGCACTTTCATTAAAAAAAAAAAATAGTGATGGAGTAAGAAATTCGGTAGAAGGGTGCACAAGTTAATGGCAATGTTAAATTTTTTTATTTTTTTATTTTTTATAATAAACAAAAATGAAATATTACTAAATTTAAATATTATGAGCTCATTTCGATAAATGTGAAACTTAAATTAAGGAATTTGAGGTTAAATTTTATAAAGATATTGGAAAGTAACTATTATACGTGGATTTGAAAATTATAATAGATGATAAGTTAAGATAGAAATAATATATTTTAGTAAGAAAATTCTATAAATCACATTGCAAAAAAAGTGTGTATCATATGTCATGATTATGATTTTTATAGTATTTGGTTATGACATATTGTGGTATGGATTATAACCTAATTATAACTTTTTGTGATTGATATTTTAGTTAGGATCATTGGTTATGACTGATTGTAATGTTAGTCATGACTTAGTTATGATGTATTGAGATTATTTTTAGATTATGATTGAAGATGTGGCAATTGGTTATAATTTATTATATTTTTTAATTGGATAAACTACTAATAGGTCCTAATAGTTAGATTTAATTCCTATCAAATTCTATTGAAAATAAGTCTTTATAAAATCGTCACTAAAAATAATTTTCTTTACAAATCGTTTGCATAGGTCGTTAAAAATTAAAAATTAGTGACTTTTTTTGACGCGATTTTTATAATTTGTCACTAAAACTTACAATTAGTGACATTCTTCTGTGACGAATTTTTCAAACCTCGCTGAAAGTTGAGAATTAATGACCTTTTTTGTAACGATTTTTTAAAATTGTCTCTAAAATTTATAATTCGTGACATTTTTGTGACAATCTTCGAACTGCCGTTGAAAATTAATTATTAGTGACTTTTTTTTAATAATATTTGATGAAAAATGCCATTAATTATCATAGGACCTATTGGATAATAAGTATATTTATTAGGATTTACAGGTAAATCTCCATTTTTAATTATGACTGAAAGTGATTCTGTTATAACTATTTTTGATATCAATGCCCTGAAATATCAAAACTCATATATGGTATACCATTTTGGGGAGTGAATGGTAGAAGAACCCATCTTAGTAGGTACCTTATAATTAGAAGAAAAATATTTAATAGAGGTGCACTATTACAATTTTAATGGATGATATTACAATTTTATAAAAGATATATAAGACATAATTCATATGTATAGGAATACTAATAGAATTATCAAAAATTCTGGGAGCATGTGACCCCTGGTTGTATGGTAAATCCGTCGCTGCTTACTTTGCTAAATTAGATATTTTAGTGAAATTGCAGGAGTGACAACCATAATCAATTCTTAATGAAGGATATACAAATATATATACACAGTGGAAAATATATATGAATTAGAGCATATACCCTATGGATAAAGAAGTTACGCAACAAATCCAAGTTGAAGGTGAATCACGAAGTTGTGAATAAATTCCATAAGCAATGGAGTAAAACTATTAGAGTTTTACCCACATAAGTTACAATACAAATGTTGTATATTTTATGGGAAGAGAGAAGTATCATTGTTGTTGTAAAATACAGAACCGAGCTCTATTTATATACGAGAGTTAGGAAACCCATATATATAGAATACCATAGACACCCTATTTTGACCAGCCTTAAGACTTGATCGCTTTTTTCCGAATACTCGATGAAAACTGAGATGCACTAATCTTATGAGTTCCTTAGCAAGAAACCCGAGATTCATGCCTTAAACCTAACCTAGTACTTGCTTTGGCCAAAATGCTTTTTGACCAATTGAAAACCTTTTTTCAAAATGAGTTTGGTTGTGCAATTCTAGACATTTTCGCAATGTTCCAAGGCTCTCCTTTTCAAACTCAAAATGTGGTCTTATTTCAAATAGACCGAGCAAGGGATATAGTGAGAATAAATGGAAGGGGTGAAATCTTCTACAATACTTTGCTTCTTATTTTAAATTATGCTAATTTTACCTTATTGATCCAACAATGTATTTTTCATCTGGCTGGATAACAATTCATGGTCGGATGAAAATATGCTCGACCGGATGAATAATGATACGACTGATTGAATTGTCCGGGAACAGAGCATTTTCCAAAATTTCGGTCTTTTCTGTGAAGTTTCCACAAATATCTTAGATATTTATGTCCAAAATTCTATAAATAATGGATAAAAACCATTTCAATAGGTTACAAAAAAATTACCCAAGGCTTACATTTTCCAAACTTCAACCATCCAAACTTCATTAAAGCTTGATTCTAAGCTTCATACGAGGATCTTAGACACTCTAAGACACATCCAAAGGGCATTGAGGGTACCAAGAAAGAGTTTGGAAATCAAGGAGTTCATTCTCTTCAAGAGGTGAAACTTTTGAACTTTTTACCACTTTCTCTCTCTTGTTCTTCACCTCCTAGCTCTATTTTTTGCTATTTGCTTGTTGTAATCATGTGATAAGTTTTCATGGATATGGATGGAGATAGAAAGTAGCCACCCATCTGTTAAGTTGATAGTTTTCTTTAATTTTCTATAGTTTTACTCTCTTTTCTTGCTTTCTAGAGATATAATCCATTGTTGCATAGATTGGAACCTTGTGGATGTGGAGGGAAGTAGAAAGTAGCCACCTATCCACAAGTTTGATTACGTAAAGTAAATTCTTTCATTTTTCACATTTTCTCATCACATATCTCATCATTCTAACATATTGGTTCGTATGTTTCAACACATGTTCAATCTAAATGAGTAGAGGTGATTATTTCATGGAGCTAGCTGGATGACCTTTGATATTTGATGTTGAGAAAGTTGTTATTTTTCATGTTCATTGATTTTTCTTGGATGTAAAGTAAGAGGTTTTGGGTCATAGATGTTGAAAACTCTCTTCTCAATCATTTGTGAACATGGAAATTGGTGGAAACATCCTTGTTCCATGAATAGAAGATGAGACTTCACTAGCCTTTGATGAATCTCTTACTTTAGAGGTAAAGCTTCTACTAAGAAGTGGTGGGTATTAATCTACTCTCTTCAATTAATAGCATGGATTTGAATACTAACATCCCCTTTATTCACAAAGAGTTGATTGTAAGTTCCCATTTATTTCTTAGGCTTGAATTTCTTCTTGCCTTAATTCATTTAATTTGATGAATTGTTGTAAAATAACTGTTGTATATGGCTATTTTATGTTATTGTTAAGGGTTGAGGCCTATCTACCTCTTCTTTAAATGTTATCTATAAGAGGGAGAGGTAGAAATGATGGGCACCCCTCACAAGATGTACTTTGCTTCTATTCTATAATTTCGTACAAAATAGAGTTTTTCCAGGAGAATATGTTAGGCTGGACATCTTTTTAATTGGTTGGATCAATTTATGCATGGCCGGATGAATTTTACAAAGCAAAGCAGGATAGTTTCTGGAGAGTGTTCTCCTGGACATCTTGGGGCTGCTATGTAAATTTTGTTATTTATTTGAGTATGATTTGTTAGATTCAACATTATTTTAGCTAAATCAATTCATTGTTTTAATAATTCCTCCAACCCCATGTATTTTCTTGCTTTTCTTATTCATTCAATTGTTGTAATAATCTCTCTCCCTCCGTCTTTATTTTCATTCAAATTATTATAATGACGTCCAATCCCATGTCTTTCTATTCCTTTTATTTACATGTTTTTTGGTATAGCATCATATCTTATTTATCATATTCATGATTTGCATACATTTTTCGTGCATTCGGGCTCAACTCATTTGTATTTGTGGGTTTTATCTTTTCCAACGTGATTATGTATGCTACCTTATGCCTTAAGATGATACACATGTCATGTGTTAATAGCCGGATCTAGATGCATATTTTTTGTTTTAGCATATTGTATGTACATGTTACTTATCATATTCATTGTTATTTCATGAGACTAGATGCTTAAGTGAAATATCTGTACGAATGCTAGTGGATGGAGATTGTGTTACTTGTGTTGGAATATGGTTGATTCATATGCTTCTGAGTTTGTACAAAAAGATTTTTCAAATTGCATGAAATCAAAGCATAACCAGAACAAGTGACACAATCTATACTTATATGCCTCAGATAGTAATGTCAGCATTATTAAAATCAGAATATGAGCATATATCAACCATAAAAATCGCATCATAACTTAGTAGAGGCTAATCTTTTGATCAGGTGAGTGAGAGTGCTCAATTAATGACCTTCCCCCCTCATACATAAATTCTCGAGCTGAGACACTTTGGACATGATGCTTTCTCATGTCTAAGACGTGATGATGCCACTAGTCTGAATAGTGAAGCCTTGGATCATTCCAAAGTTAGGATAGGGTTACCCTAACCCCATATAAGGATGTTTGTTCGCCTTACCTACTATGTGCTATGTCTAGGGATCTATACAGGGGTTCTTTATTCATATCAGTGTTCAGGTATACCAGCTGTTAAGTTGAGATTAGTGTAGTTTCAATGGGGTATACAATGATCAGTTGTGCAGATGTAGTGATTGAATTGAAGTGTTATTGAATTTTTGACTAATGTATGTTTGTTTACTTTGTTTTCTTTTTCTTTTGTTAGGTAGTTAATTCACCATAGCTTCAGAAAGTTCTGATATTCGTCAAACTTTGTGGACTCGTGCTGGTAGGCTCTGCAAAACTGCAAATTTAGTTCAAGGTTAGACAGTGTTGGTATATTTTCCATCAGTAGTCAGCATAATGAGAATAAGACAAGTACAGCTAGATTAGAGTCCTCAACAGTCACCTCTCAGATCTCACCTACCCGGTACCCCAATTGCTAGTTCACTAATCTCTATAGTGGCTTAGAACCCACAAGATTTGGTAGACATGTTTGTCAATCTTCAGCGGACTATGGATAATCTTAATCACACAGTCACCACTCAGGCCAACACTATTGTCGGGGTACAGTGACCATCCGGGGCATCCACTACACATCCACCACTAGTCAACCATCTGGTTCTAGATCCACCTCCACCGGTTGAGAATTTTTAGGGTCTTGGTTATCACAAAGAGCCAGTTCAAGCTCTAACCTTCAAAGCTCTAGTACATTCTATCGAGGGACTTTTCCCCGTTTACCTTACTGAGTTTGACCCAGCTATATTGAAGATAGCCAAGTTAGAGAAGATTATTACAAGAAAATGCACTTTTGGTGACTAAAGTTTTAGTCGCCAAAAGTAAGGTTTTTAGTCATCGAAGCCTTTTCCCGACTAAATATTTTGGTCGCCAGATTTGTCGCGGGAAAACAGTCGGGGAAGGTTTTGGCGACTAAATTCTTTTTAGTCGCCAAAAGTCCTATAAATGGCTACTAATGTTTTAGTAGGGAAAAGTACGAGGTATTGGTGACTAAATATTTTTCAGTAGCCAAAAGTCATAAATTGGCGACTAAATATTTAGTCGCCAAAAGTTTTCAAAGAAAATTAATTTTCATTTTCAATGACTAAAACTTTTAGTCGCCCAAAGTATCATTTATTATTAGCTACTAAATATTTCGTCGCCAAAAAAAATTAATTTTCATATTTTTTTTAGCTACTAAACTATTTAGTCGCCTAAAGTCTCATATATTTTTGACTACTAAATTTTTAGTTGCCAAAAAATCTTTGGTTTGTTTTTGGCTACTAAATTTTTAGTAGCCAACAAGTTTTATTTTGTTTTTTTGGCTACTAAACATTTAGTTGCCAAAAACTTTATTTAGTGTTATTTTTTTTATTATTATTATTAATTTCTGCACAATCTATATTTATTTCGTGCAACTTGCACCCTGTATATAAACAAAACAATACATGTGTCTATGTCTATTTCTATTTCACTTTCAACCATCCAAAAATTTGGTCTTGTAACATCAAATTCTATACAAACCAAATATAATCCAACCCTAAAAAATAATTCCATACAAACATATAATCATACAAAAATGATGTCCTTCGTATACAAAAAAGAAATATCCACTAGTAATCTATACTACCAGAAAATAACTTCATCTCTGTTGGATCAACAACTATTGCAGTAATTGGTAGTGGAAAAGCTCAAGTTTGTAAAAGTCTTCCAGTAACAAGGTCTCATACCTACAATACGAAAATAAGTCATTAGATAATTCACCCATCGAAGTCTACAACTTTTCCTAGACCTTAACAAACCTGAAAAATGAGAAAAAAAAAATCCAAAATCAATAACAATCCAAAATCATCTAACTTGTGCAGCTTAACATGCATAAACATTCTAAGTATGCAATGAATAACAGAAGCCATGCACAACAGAAAAAGAAAAACAATGACTGTGAAACAAAGTTGTCTAATTTGTAAGTAGAAATCTTCATGTAATATTAGCATAGTGATGCTGGACGTTCAGCAAAAGAAAAAGAAAGGCTAGAAAAAAAAAAAAAAGAAAAAGAAAAAAAGAAACCCTTATTCTCTAATCTCAATATCCAAATTAAAAGAAGAAATTCTAATCTCAATCGAATGATTTCTCCTTCTCTTTCTTTGCCCCTCCCCACCCGCAAACCATGCAACAAACATATTATGGGATTGGGTTGCTTAAATTTATTTGTGCCCATTTAGTTGGATTACTATTTGGTTTTGGGATTGGTTTCTCTCTGTTGTAAGTAAAGAATTTCATTTGTTCTATTTCTTGATTTGATTTCATCCTCTGGTCTTGCTACATTGGCATCATACAAGTCTTGGGATCCCCATTTGCTTTGTTTCAATTTGTGTAGTAAGCGTACCAAAATTTAATCTCTTTTACTTAAACAAAATCTCTATATATAGGCTTGGAAATTTTACACTGTTCTTCAGGTTCGAAGCACATTTTAATAGAGCTAGCTAGCTTGCTTCCTCATGATCATAGAACCAATTGGTGTTCTCACATAGTGAGATCATAAATCTAGTTGGAGTTTTCATATTATAACTTATGCTTTTTGATGAACCCCATCCTTATTAGAATGAATGAAACAGAAGTTGTAAAAAATGATCAATTTCTTTTGTGGTCCACAAATAATTCTTCCCCAGGAGAAAAGAGAAAAAACAAAATTAAACGTTGCTCAAGTCAAGAGCACTTGTCACTGGATATTTGAACTCAAGTCCAATCTATAGAATTGTCTATTGGATTTCTCTGTAACTTACAGCTAATATGTAATAATTTGAGCACTGAGAGTGATTACTTGTACTTCTGTAGGCATCCTTTCTTTTGGTCACATAAGGTTATCCTAAAACCCTACCTAACCCGACACCTTGTTAAGATGATGTTCCACTTTTGTATTAAAGGAACCTTACAAAAATTTGTCTTCTTTTATGATTCCATGGGGCTTGGCTAATTATGCACTAGTTTGATTTGCTATTAATGTCTATCTCTCTAACGATCTTCATTAATGTCTATCTCTCAATAAAATCACAATACTCTGTAACAGAGTAACAATGGTGTACATATATTGGTGACCATGTTCAAATGTGAAAGCAGATTCAAACAATTTACAATCAATTTCTTCAAAGTAGATGTACATTACAATGACTTCAACACTAACTAAATCTTGAGGCCTTTTGTCTTGTTGGTTTCATCAAAACACATGATTACATTATCATAATAACACTTCTATTAAGAAGTGAAAGGGTCTTGAACCCCTACATTTTTCTTGGAGATATCCTTAGTGGTGTCTTTTTTATATATTGGTTTATTAAAGATGCATGATGGATTATGCTAGATTTACTCTTTCAGGGGAGTTGCAGCTCGAGCTTTACATTTGTCAGGAGGAGTGGAGAAACCAAGTGGAAGGGTCACATACATAGTTGTCCAAGAAGGTTTGTGTAGATTCAGTGTACAGGAGCTTAGCATAAGAGGAACGTATTATACTGCACGGGTTGCTCCAGTTGATATGACAAAATCTGGCAAGTCATCACCAACAATCTTTGTATTAGAGATATATTTGGTCCACACTTAATTGCCACTTTCTGGTAAGTCATCACCTACAATCTTTCTATTGGAGATATATTTGGTCAAACTTAATTGCCACTTTCAATCAACATGCAGTGATGTTGGATTGAATATTCTAATTTCTGGGTGAAGGTGGCACATAACATTTGACTACTTTTAGTGTCAAGATGTTACAATTAATAGTTTAATGTTGCTTTTAACACACAAGTGGAATGTGCTCTTCACATAGGAGTAGGTGTGTTCAAGTTTCTGGTTCATTGAATCTTGCCAAGATGGTCTATGAGACACAAACTTGATTAGATGCCTGCTTGACAATGCAATTAAGTGCTTCACACATGTTGAGTGGTGCATTGTGTATCCTCCATATCTAGCTTCTATTTGTTGTTGTTACAGTAATTTATCAACAAAATTCCAAAGGATTTGATAGGTGTTTAAGACTATTAAGTTTTACTACAAACAAATAAATTTCATTTAATGGCCTCTAATATTTAGAATAGTAGTATAAAACTTAAAAGCAATTATACTACTCTACTTCTAGTTGGTTTAATGGATTCATTATAATATTTTGTCAAAGACACATGTCTTCCTTCCTCAACAAACAAGGATCTTTCCTCAATCAACTCATCAAATTTGTGATTGATCATATCGCTGAGTTTCGAGGAGCAACAAAAATAATAAGGGTGTGTTTGACTTGGGGGGTGGGGGATTATTTATTGTGCGGATTGTAATCCGCACAGTAAATCCAATCCGATGTTTGTTTTTTTCTTTAGTCCGCCGGACATGGAGTCCGGCTAGACTCCTTATCCCTCATATGGGGAATTATACTATCCAGGGGGGGGGGGAGGGGTATGGGACAATTTTGGGGGGATTCTTTACTGTTGGGATTAGGTCGTGAAATGACCATTTTGACCCTCTACT